>OY856411.1:1263588293-1264240793 GCA_963693085.1 Alisma plantago-aquatica
TCGCTGCATCTCAATTCTGACAGTTACCTCTTCCAATATGACGAGAACAAAGCAAGCGTCAAGGAAGACCTCGACAGGGCCGCCGTGGCTAAGGCATCCACGACCAATGATTGACGTAGATGATGACTTCGAAATGCATCCCCATCAGGCCGAGGAGAAGATGGCCAAAGAACCAGAAGAAGCGGCGGCCGCAGAATCACATACTAGACATAAAGGGGATGCGAACACTGGTGAAACGGGGCAAGAGGAAGCTGCTACCCTGAAAGGGGATACCGAATGGGCTACAATGCCCAAGACAATAGATGTAGAGGATAAAGGGACATCGGTTGCTTCTGTGAAAGGGGATGCGAACACCGGTGAAACGGGGCAAGAGGAAGCTGCGAAAAGGGATGAGGTTGCTTCTGCGACTCCTCTGTCAGAAATGAAAAGGAAGAAAAGAGGGGCTGCAGATCCCCTGAAGAGCAAACCGTCCGAGAAAAGAGCAAAACGAAGTAAGCCAGTTACGACTGAGAAAGAAGGCAAAGGATCTACCAAGACTGGAAAACCTCGGAGTGACAAAGAGGACAGCAAAGAACGGCAAGGTAATTTATGATAGCATGTAAAAGAGTAATTGTTATAAGAAGTAGAGTAACTGATACAGAACATTAGAGTAACTGTACCATAGCCTAGAGTAACTAGAGTAAATGCTGGAGTAACTGTGCATGATACCAACAAGGTAATGCTTGAGTAACTATTACA
Source organism: Alisma plantago-aquatica (assembly GCA_963693085.1). NCBI lineage: Eukaryota > Viridiplantae > Streptophyta > Magnoliopsida > Alismatales > Alismataceae > Alisma > Alisma plantago-aquatica. Next base: position 1,263,589,032 of record OY856411.1, read on the forward strand.
TTATGCTTGAGTAACCGAGAGTAATGCTGGTGTAACTGATATTAATGCTTGAGTAACTGATAATAATGTTTGAGTAACTGAAATTAATGCTTGAGTAACTATTACGAAATGCTTGAGTAACAGACATTAATGTTGAGTAACCGAAATTAATGCTTGAGTAACTATTACAGAATGTTTGAGTAACCGAGAATAATGTGTGAGTAACCGAGATTTATGCTCGAGTAACTATCACATAATGCTTGAGTAACCAATATTAATGCTTGAGTAACCAAGAGTAATGCTTGAGTAACTGAAATAAATGCTTGAGTAACTATCACATATTGCTTGAGTGACCGATAGTAGTGTTTGAGTAACCGAGATTTATGCTCGAGTAATTATCACATAATGCTTGAGTAACCGAGATTAATGCTTGAGTAACCAAGAGTAATGCTTGAGCAACAGAAATTTATGATTGAGTAACTATTACATTATGCTTGAGTAACCGAGAGTAATGCTTGAGTAACCGAGAGTAATGCTTGAGTAACTGAAATTTATGCTCGAGTAACTATCACATATTGCTTGAGTGACCGATAGTAGTGCTTGAGTAACCGAGAGAAATGCTTGTGTTACTCAACCATTATGTTGATTGTTAATTCGAGTACCTGAAAAAAGCCTGCGAGTAACTGGAAAAGGACTGTGAGTAACTGAACAATGCACTTAATGGTTGAGTAACTGAACTGCGATATTAATGCTTGAGTAACCAAGAGTAATGTTTGAGTAACTAAAATTTATGCTTGAGTAACTATTACATAATGCTTGAGTAACCAAGAGTAATGTTTGAGTAACCGATAATAAGCTATAAAACAATATTGTTAAGCTAACTACTACATTCTTGGAATAACTTTATTCGTATGCAGAAGAAAGCAAAGGGGATGAGGAGAGTACAACTGCAAGTCAGAAACAGAAAGAGACAGAAAAGGCTAAAGAGAAAGGTAAGATTGTATGGATTTGTAATAGTTTTGATTTTCAGTTACTTACAGTTTATTAAATAGATTTTACAAAATAAACAATGAGCTCTAACGATATATTTTGATATGTTTGCAGTGGGAGTAAATAGACTGTACCACAGGTGCTCCTTAAAGAGATACAACAATACCAGCAAGAGCATGGTTTATACAAAGGAACAACTTATGATGCTGAGCTCAACAACCTTTGCAAACCTCGTAAATATGCTAAATCTTGCGGTTGACATAGGCTTGTTAGAGGATTTAATAGATAGATATGTCGATGAAGACATATTTCTGCTGGCCGACGGAGAGGAAAGAAGGATGACAGTAGATGACGTGGGGATAATTCTAGGTATCCCCAGCAAAGGTATAGAAATAACACAAAGAAAAGATTCTGCCATAGTAAAGTCAATATGGCAAGAGTTTGCGAATGCGACTTGTAAAAATAGAAATGAAGGTGAGACATCAAAGAAGTTGAGAGAAAAAGATGTCCTACATAAGGACAACTTAACAAAACTTTGGCAAGAATATGCCAAGACCAACAATCCAGCGGACAATACAAATATGTGTCGTGCGTGGATGTTGCACCTGCTGGCAACATTCCTAATCCCAGACACTAGCTATTGCACACCAATCTACATTATCCACTACCTAGATGATGTCACTGCCACTGGGCAGATGAATTGGGAAAAGCTGGTGCATGGGAGTATCTTCAAGAATATGAAGATGCTGAAGGAGAATGTCCAGCTAAGAAGGAAAGGAGATAAAGGGGCTAAGAACACCCTGTACACAATAGGCTGTGTCATGTGCCAATGCGTAAGTGAATAAAATCATATTCAACTATATTGATACAATATTGACTATGGGGGTGCAGTTACATATGCATTATATTTTCTATATATTACATGCATGTTTGGGCGTATGAGATGTCAAAGATGGAAAAGCCAACATTCCTTGACTCCAAGCCAAGGATAAAAAAGTGGGCTGCGCCGGTCGAGAAATTGATGGAATTAGTGAAAGTGGACCCTAAGGATGTAAGATTATCTAATCTTTGTTACAAAATCTAATATACAACATAATCATACATGTTTCATTTTGTGACATTATTTTTTTTATATGTTGGACAGGTATGTCAAATGATAGTGGTAGACCAGGGAGATGATTGGCATGCTACAAAATCATCGAATGACATGCCAGAAAAAAGTACGCCAACAACCACTGAGGCACCAGCAAAACCAATCATCGAAGAGGGAGACACTATTGACACCTCCACCCTGGAGACAAGAATCAAAATGTTGGAGGAGGAGCTCAAAATACATAAGGAGATATGCACAAGAATAAGTGTTGAGAAATTCACAGAACTGCAATTGGAGAATAAAAGGCTAGAAGAAAGAATAGCCAAGTTAGAAGAAGAGAATAAAAATCTAAAAAGAAAGTGGGAAGATGAGGGTAACAAATCACAGTCACCTGGAAGTGGATTCCAGGAATTTGTAGAGGGTTTTGTCTCGGTGAATGTAGATGAACCGAAAGACACACCGACAAAGGATGTCGCCCCACCGACGAAACGAAGAAGGCTAACCCTCAGAAGAAAATACGTGGAATCAGAAGATCACAGTGAGGACGGGAAAAATGCTGATGAAGAGGATAACAAAGAAACAAAAGACAACAGTTCTGCACAACCAAAGTCTGCAGAAGATGCAGACCAAAACAAACAAGAAGAAGAGGAGAAAAAAGAAACAAAGGACAACAGTTCTGAACAACCAAAGTCTGCAGAAGATGCAGACCAAAATAAATAAGAAGAAGGGAGCAAACAGCCGGAGAAGATAGTAGAAGAAGAAGGGCAGAAGAAGCCCAGAAGAAGATTGAAGAAGAAGACGATGGAAGAACTAAAGATAGGAAGCATAGAGAAAAATGTGAAGAAAAGAAGGGAGGAAAAGGTAATTTTCATCTCCTTTCAAGTATATCATAACTGCAAGTAATGCTTGAGTAACTGAACCTAAAGCTTGAGTAACTGAACCTAATGCTTGAGTAACTGCAAGAAAGGCTTGAGCAACAGCACGTAAGGCTTGAGTAACTGAATATAATGCTTGAGTAACTGCACATAATGAATGAGTAACTGAATGTAATGCTTGAGTAATTGAACATAATGAATGAGTAACCGAGAGTAATGCTTGAGTAACTGAACGAAATGCTTAAATAACTTGGGAAAAATGAAGATTGATTCTAACATGGATTTCTCTATTTTTGTTGACAGCACAAGATGTCAAACTTCATAGGTTTTAAACATTTCAAAACAAAAGAAGCCAAAGAAATTGTCAATCACTTCATGGACAACATAGAAAAAATGTAAGAGAATTGGTTATTTGCAAATGTAAAATAATAAAACATTAATGTTTCTATATCCAACTCGTATGTATAACATCTATAAAAATAATTTGTAGGTCAAAACGAGAATGGAAATTCAGTGAAGACACTTGGTGCACGGGGAAGGACCTCGCCGCCCTCCTGTACAAGGATCAAATGACACAATCACCTGTAAGAAACAAGAACGTAGTGTAACTCTTTGAAATATATAATTTGGATTGCTAAACTGATAAAGCTTTTGGTTTTATTCAGGTTCTCAACTGCTTTGTACAGATGCTCAAGGAGAGCACAAGCAAGCGGAGGAAGAAGGGATTGACGTGGCACTGCATGAGCACTTATGCTCCGGTAAGACAAATAAATTTGGTATACAAATTTACATGAAATTACAATATATAAACACAAACTGAAACTTATAGATGTGGTTTTTAAACTCTACATTTGCAGCAAAAGCTATCATTTAATATTGAGGACATCACCTTAGAACAGATAGACATGCTATCTCCACAATTCAACGTTCCAATGAAAGATTGGGACGCAATGGACTCAGTGTTTACAATACTAAACAATGACAACCACTGGCACTTGTACGAAGCAAGTTTCAGGGATGGAGCACACCGGTCCTATAATTCAATGAGTTGGAGTAGCAACTCAAGAAAGGAATTCAATAGATGGGTAAGTGATCTATAAAAATTAAGTCTATTATACGTGGATTGAAAGGATTAATGATCTTTAATTGATGATGAATAAATGTCTTGTTTTTTTAATGCAGGTGGGTATAGTGCACGACTTCGTTAGGGGTGCACCTGAAAAGGGAAGCCAATTGTCGCAGTGGAAACGGGATTACCCGATCTTCCCACAGCAGGAAGAAGACTCACTTGACTGTGGGATCTTTGTTATGAAGTACCTAGAGTGCCTAGTAAATTGTAAACCTATGGACTTCACCTGCAAAGACATACCATCAATAAGGGCTGATATTTTTCAACGAATGATGACAAGGGGGCAACTGCAGCCTCCAAGAGACGATGAAAAAGCTAAAATCGAAGAGATCAAAGAAGGTATATCTGCTGATAACAATGGAGGAGAAGCTGAAGCTGATAAACAACCAGAAACAAAAAAGAATGAAGAAACAACAAGTGTATAGCTGCTATTGTATAAGCTGTTGTTCAGTTACTCACTGTTGTATAAGCTGTGTATATCTGAATGTACAGCTGCTATTGAATGTACAGCTGTTAAAAATCTGAAGTTACAACTGATCTTAATGTACATTTGATCTTGCTGTACATGTCATCTTGAACATATATTAATTTTGCCTTTATATTTTGGCTAAATGTTCTTGAATGCTTCAGATAACTTTATGCTTTGAATGCTTATGTACATCTTGAAACTACTACGAGTAACTGAGCTGAAAGTAACAAAATGCTTGAGTAATGCTTGAACACCCGACAGTAATGATTGAGTAACTTAACAAACTATTTGAGTAACTGAAAAAACCCTGGGAATAGCTCTTGAGTAACTGAGAGTAGTGCTTGGGTAACCGACAGTAATGGTTGAGTAACTAAACAATCGCTGCGGGTAACTATCACAACCCTGGAGTAACTGAAAAACACTACGAGTAACTGGAAAAGGACTGCGAGTAACTGAAAAAGGACTACGAGTAACTGAAAAGGGACTGCGAGTAACTCAAATAGCCTGCGAGTAACTGTCACAGCCGCTCCGAGTAACTTGAAAAACACTGCGAGTAACTCAAAATAGCCTGCGAGTAACTGAACAACCCTCTACGAGTAACTGACCAAACACTGCGAGCCACTAAATAACCCTCTGCGAGTAACTGAACAAACACTGCGAGTAACTGAACAACCCTCTCCGAGTAACTAAAAAAACAATGCGAGTAACTGTCACAACCACTCCGAGTAACTGGAAAAACACTGCGAGTAACTGAAAAACCACTACGAGTAACTGGAAAAACGCTGCGAGTAACTGAACAACCCTGCGAGTAACTGAACAACCGCTCCGAGTAACTGAACCAACATTGCGAGTAACTGAACCAACACTGTGAGTAACTGAACCAACGCTACGAGTAACTCAACCAACACTGCGAGTAACTCAAATATCCTGCGAGTAACTGAACAACCCTGCGAGTAACTGAACCAACGCTGCGAGTAACTGAACCAACGTTGCTATGAGTAACTGAACCAACACTACGAGTAACTGAACCAACACTGCGAGTAACTGAACCAACGCTGTGAGTAACTCAAATAGCCTGCGAGTAACTGAACAACCGCTTCGAGTAACTGAACAACCCTGCGAGTAACTGTATCAACACTGTGAGTAACTGAACAAACACTGTGAGTAACTGAACAACCCTGCGAGTAACTGTATCAACACTGTGAGTAACTGAACAAATGCTCCGAGTAACTGAACGACCCTGCGAGTAACTGAATCAACACTATGAGTAACTGAACAACCGCTCCGAGTAACTGAACCAACGCTGTGAGCAACTGAACCAATGTTGCTATGAGTAACTGAACCAACGCTGTGAGTAACTGAACCAACACTGCGAGTAACTGAACCAACACTGCGAGCAACTGAACCAACGTTGCGAGTAACTGTATCAACACTGTGAGTAACTGAACAACTGTGCGAGTAACTAAACAATAACACTGTGAGTAACTGAACAACAAAAAGGTATTGGCGACAACCATACGAGTAACTCAATCCTATGCGAGTAACTAGACAACCATGTGAGTTACATAAGCTCAAGGAGAGCACAAGCAAGATTACAACATTCAAGATTACACCATTCAAAACACTACAGCTAAACATTCAAGATTACAACATTCAAAACATAAAACGTTATATATTATACAACCAGATCAACTATAAAGAAGGTCCATCAACTGAACTTAAAATACAGAAAAATACAGCCAGATCGGCTATAAAGAAGGTCCATCAACTGAACATAAAAATCAAATAGCTCAGGGGGTTGGATCCATCCCTGGCGACACCTATTTGTGAAAGGAACACTGGACAGACGATGAAGCGGTGTCTTCTGCAGATGTTGAGGTGTCCGCTGTTGTGGATGAGTCAACCTGAACGGGATTCACAGCTGATCCCGGTGCTGCTTGGTATATGTCCCTAACGAAGAGCTGATCTACAGAGTCCTCTGATCCAGAGTATACTTCGTCGCCAGGCATTCTGAATAGTGGAATAAGCTCAGTTGGTGTTTCTAAGAACTGATTTGTGATCCATGCTGTGATGGTCTGGTGATCAGTTGGCTTGAGGTAGATGATCCAACCTTTGCGAAGACTGAGCTGTGCGATCATCCTCTTCCAGCCCTTAGCAGTTGAAAGTGACCCGTTTTTATTCTGCATAAGGGTTATCTGGAAAGACTGGTTTCCGATTAGGAAGGTGGTCTTGCCTGGTTTGATGTGAAAATGGAGATGGTTCCATTCTATAGGAAGTAGAATGGATTCCACTGTCTTGTCATCAATGGTGTAGTTGATTAGCTGGATGAATGGCTCCATTGTAGGCTGTGAAGAAATGTTAAAGGGGATCTGAGGAGATGGTCAAAGGGGGTGCTACTGAAATGTTAAGTGGGCTGTCTGTATTTCTTCTGTAAAACTGTACCTTCTGTAAACCGGAGCAGTGGTGGATGAAGAAGAGATGGACGTCGAGGGTGCCGTGGAGGATGAAGATGTTGAAGATCTGAAAGCCCCCCGCTGTGTTGTAAACCGTAGCAGATTTGGATGAAGAAGAGATGGACGTCGAGGGTGCCGTGGAGGATGAAGATGTTGAAGATCTGAAAGCCCCCCGCTGTGTTGTAAACCGTAGCAGAGTTGGATGAAGAAGAGATGGACGTCGAGGGTGCCGTGGAGGATGAAGATGTTGAAGATTTGAAAGCCCCCCACTGTGTTGTAAATCGTAGCAGTGGTGGATGAAGAAGAGATGGACGTCGAGGGTGCCATGGAGGATGGAGATGTTGAATATCTTAAAGCCCCCCGTTGTATTGTTGGTGCTGCAAATATGTGCAGCAGTGAGAGTAATGGTCTGTGCTGTTGGTGCTGCAATTATTGACAGCAGTGCTCTGTCCTGTTGGGTTGCAAAGATGCCGCTGTATTGTTGGTGCTGCAAATATGTGCAGCAGTGAGACTAATGGTCTGTGCTGTTGGTGCTGCAATTATTGATAGCAGTGCTCTGTCCTATTGGGTTGCAAAAATGCCGCTGTATTGTTGGTGCTGCAAATATGTGCAGCAGTGAGAGTAATGGTCTGTGCTGTTGGTGCTGCAATTATTGACAGCAGTGCTCTGTCCTGTTGGGTTGCAAAGATGCCGCTGTATTGTTGGTGCTGCAAATATGTGCAGCAGTGAGAGTAATGGTCTGTGCTGTTGGTGCTGCAATTATTGACAGCAGTGCTCTGTCCTGTTGGGTTGCAAAGATGCCAACATACTCTGGGTTGTTCTGACGACACATCAGTGCACTGTTCTCCTACTATTACTGAACAACCCCTGCGAGTAACTGAAGAACCCCTGCGAGTAACTGAAAAACCCCTACGAGTAACTGAAGAACCCCTGCGAGTAACTGAAGAAACCTTTTCGAAGGTTGCTGAACCAACGCATCGAGTAACTGAACCAACCACTGCGAGTAACTGAAAAAAGCACGGGAGTAACTGAAAAAACCATGCGAGTAACTGAAAAAACACTGTGAGTAACTGAAAAACAACTACGAGTAACTGAAAAAAGCACACGAGTAACTGAAAACCCCTGCGAGTAACTGAAGAACCCCTGTGAGTAACTGAAAAACCCCTGTGAGTAACTGAAAACCCCCTGCGAGTAACTGAAGAAAGCACGTGAGTAACTGAAGAAATCCTTTCGAAGGTTACTGAACAAACACTGTGAGTAACTGAAAAACCCCTACGAGTAACTGAAGAAAGTAGGCGAGTAACTGAAAAACCCCTGCGAGTAATTGAAGAAAGTAGGCGAGTAACTGAAAAACCACTGCGAGTAACTGAAAAATCTTGTGAGTAACTGTGACACAATACGAGTAACTATGAAAACAATGCGAGTAACTGAACGAGCACTACGAGTAGCTGAAATAGCAGTTAGAGTAACTGTGAAAAAAATAGCCTGTGAGTAACTGGAAAAACACTGCGAGTAACTGGGACAACCCTACGAGTAACTCTAACAGCAATAAGAGTAACTGACAAACCACTGCGAGTAACTATGACAGCAATAAGAGTAACTGTGACAACACTAATAGTATCCATTGTACACAAAGACAAACACATAATATTCAAAAAGAATAACAATTGATCAGAAAACATTCTTTGTAACATATTCAAAGTATACATACAATTGCTGGAGCACAAGGTAACACAAAGATAGATTACAAACACAAGTGAAGTACTTAGAAAGTTACAAACTCACTTTCATAAAACTACACAAAAAGAACAACCCCATTACAGATTTGAACATGCCTCACAAACACACTACAAACTCCAATAAAAAAGATAGAACCACATATACATCAATAGCAATAGCAAGATCACCAGAACACGAGGAGTATAAATAGCAGCAGCAAATCCCAATCATATAATGCACTACTTCTTAGGACAATTCCTACTGTCATGGTTAACACCAAACTCTAAACAATTCTTGCACTGCCTCTCTCTTTTAGACTGTGCAATCTCAACTCCAGATTTAAACCTCACATCTGTGGATTTGGGTCTCCCCTTAGTTTTACAAACATTGGGGATATTAACCTTGACAGCTGAAGAAGAAGCTGTATTTGAAGCAGTTACACCAGCACCTGCATCTGCACAACTATCAGAGACATCCCAATTCTAACAGCTCCTTTTGCAATGCTAGCAGTTTTTCATGGCAAATATCTACAGCGTTGTTCCTACACGCTATGTTCACAATAGAATTGCAGGCAGAGACAAGCTTAAGAGTCCTCCCAATGGATAGATGACTAACTGCAGCTTTGCCAAAGATCAAAGGATGTTCTCTGTAGCCTTTGGTCCACCTCTTATATATGTATGGCTCGGGAAGAGTGCAAAAGTCACGACTCTTCAAATAGGACAGGATGTGCCTGCAAGGTATACCTTTGAATTCCAACATGTCACAGTTGCAAAAAACAATCTCACTCGACGGATTTTTCTTAAAAATGCGGGCAGATCCAAGGCCACCAACACGATACACTTCAAACACACCTTCTGAAGATTCCTTTACATTATATATCATGCTTTGATGAACCTCACTCTGAAAGATCTTAAAAATTGACTTTGTGTATATACCTCTCATCTGCTCCTCCAGAGGCCAAAGTGATGACAAAGGGAGATTACTATACTCATCTTCAAAGTCTTTGAAATTTTCAATCTCCCGTACATGAGAGTAAGCAGTCTCCAATGAGCATACAAGTTCAAATAAAGTCTTCTTACTGTTCACATGGCTTCTAATGAATGCATTCAAGCTCTCGCTCCTTTGCGTTGTCCTCATGCCTGTGAAGAAGGAAGACTGCATATAGCACGGGACCCAATCTGAACGCATAGCATACATGTCAGACAGCCAATTAATAGACGACAGACCATACACCTCAACAACAGAATGCCACCTCTCTTCAAAGGTACCAACATCATCCACATTCCACACACAATCATTCAAGGAGCTTATGATCTGCTCCTTGTTAGGAACATCACCAAGCTTAGAGGGAAGCTTTTGTAGGATGTGCCAGCTGCAGAACCGATGCTTGCAGTTCGGAAAAACAGTAAGGATAGCAGCATTCATAGCCGGGTCTTGATCGGTTATGATGGACACTGGCTCTTTGCCAAAACAAAGTAGATACTGCTTGAAAACCCATACAAATGACTCGTACTTCTCATCAATCATAAGAGCTGAAGCAAACAAGACCGTCTTACGATGGTGATCAACACCACCAAACATTCCAAAAACCATCGAATACTTGTTGGTGCGGTAGGTGGTGTCAAAAACTATCGCATCGCCAAACAACCCACAGTCTTCAACGGAAACAGGATCAGCCCAAAACAGATGAGTCAAGCAACAATCAGGATCGTTTTGGTATGTAAAGAAGAATTTCTGATCGAGTACCTTAAACTTGGCAAACCGATCCAAGACAATGTCGACGTCGTACTTAGCCGACTCTTTCCTCTTGCTACTGATGTGTCCATGAGCTTGTCTGCTAGTAAATGTCAGATTTTCATAACCACCAGACTCTGATGCCATCAATGCAATTTGTCTCGATACAAGTATGTTAGCTTGGCTCATGGAAGAAAGCATATCTTTTTGAGTTTCATTAAGAGATGAGTTACACTTCAAGTAACGGAGATGTGCATCATCAACAAGATAGTGGTTGTGTTCCTCAACAAAGGCAGTCACAACCCACGTGGATGAGGACTTGTCTAGTGTGAATCAGATCATGGCTCCACAACCACACCTCTTCACAGATCGCTTGTGCTTCTTAGACAGATTTTCCTGCAACTTACCCACTTCATCACAAACGGGGCTCAGCAGCCCTCTTGACCTCTTAGAACGGCCCATTGTACCCTGCTTGTCACAAACCAGATCTTTGGCAACAAGAATCTTAGTTCCCCGTTCATACCTGTTGTCATCTTTCCTGATATTAAAACCATTCATGCCAGCATAGCTAGAATAGAATGAAATAGCTTCATATAAACTTCCAAAATGGAGACCAATTTTAGGAACTGTAGCTGGCGGCAGAGTGGAAGCACCAACAGATGGATAAGAATTAGCATTATCATTATCATGGCCAAGATTTGAATTGGCAGCATCTGTATCAAGGTTGGGATCCATTACAACGTCTATCAGTAACTCAGCAGTACAGAGGAGTAAATCTGAAACAGCAGAGTGTAACTCTATCAGGCCAAAGAGTAACTGATAACACCAAATTTTGTGACGTTTTTGCCCTTTATTCTGTTATCAAAACTACCCTTTTCTTCTATTTTCCTCTATTTTATTAGCATTTTCATAATAATTGGCCAAGCAACGCTCTTATTCCAATTTTTCCTATCTTCTACAGAGTTTTCCTCATTTTTGTGCAATGAGGCCGATTCCGGCCCACAATAAGTCTAAGCCCGTCTCGACCTTCCTGACGCCCGATACAACCCAGCCCGACAGGGGCTGGGCGACACGAGAATGATCGACGGAGAAGGGCGCTGTGCAAGAAGGACGTGTCGGCCGACATACCGTCTACCCGACACGGAGCCAAAGCCGCATCGACGACCAAACTCGTCGGGCGACACAGCCACCCACCGGCAGGCGTGCCGCCAGCCACGTGACCGATAGCCAGCGCCTCGCACCGAGACATACCTGTATCGGCCGTCCACATCTATCGACCGTCGTATAAGGGAGCTACGTGGCGTTTCCAGCACCATAACTCCTTCAACCGCCGCCTATAAATAGCAGCTACAGGAAGCCGAAAAGAGAGACCAGATAGGTCGGACAAGTCGAGAGAGTCGGAAGAGAATTTAGACAAGACAGTTCGGAAGTTCGGGAGCCACCATCGAAGAAAGCTGTGAGAGCAAGAGTATCGCGCCCCAGTGCTTGTGTCGGGCGACACTAGGTGAGCTTTCCCTCATCCCGAGAGGGAAGGGATGGTTCACTTAGTGTTGTCCCGGGCGACACTGCGGGCCGATATCGGCCAGCGAAGATGAGCGACACGAGTGCCCGACAGTAGACTCATAGCTCTTTGCCCGACACGATATCGAACCCGATACACTCCGCCCGTCATGCGTGCTGCCCGAGAGGGTGCGCCGCCCGACATGAGCGTATCGGCCAGGGTCCTTGAGCGATACAGTCAGTCGTCAGTCGGCGCTGCCCGAGAGGGGGTGCCGCCCGACACTGCCGTATCGGGCTCAGCTCCTGACCGGTATCGGGCAGGAGAGCTACAGTAGTCTGTCGTTCTTCTACATCAAGAAGGCGACATATATCTTTAATTCTGTTATTTAAATTCTTAGCTTATGCATTGTATTAAGACCCTTATTGCTTATGGAAATAGAAATTCTTAACTGCTATTTGTTTAATGCTTGGTGCCTTATGATTGGGTAACTGCTGTGTTGGATATCTGAACTCTAGCTTGCATGTTTTGGATCGCGTTTCGCTTAGCTACCGAATCGTCTTTCCCGTCGCAACTACTTCGAGAGTTGGGTTGTGGCTCTAGTGTTTGGTCCGGTTCTGGAGTACGAGAGTGTCCGGAACGGAGTTGTTTTAGTATCATTCCACTCTAACTTGAGCCCAGCAACCTCGAGAGGGGTGTTGAAGCTTGGTTAGAGGCACCCGCTCTGAGAGGAGGGGTGCAGGGTGTTACTGCTACCGCTTGTCTTACTGAAGTCTTAGCCCTTGCATTACGCCTTAAACTGCAGTTTATCTTTCTATTTTCTGTTGCATGAAAATTCCTAAAAACTGCTAAATGACAAAATCTTAATCTTTCTTATAACTCCAGTTGGAGATAGTTTTCTTTGATTTAATCGTGACAGCTTGTTATTCCCCTTCGGGGAACTTTAATATCTCTTTATACCCACCGGAGTGTAGAGTGTCGATTCAGAGTCATCAACACAACCCACCTTGTCCCTGTGTTCGACCCCGTATGACTACTTCGACCCCGTAAACAAAGTTGCAGGGGCCTAGAAGGATTCGGGTTATAAATGTGAAGGCTCGACTACCTCAAATGTGCCTCCAATTTTAGGACGCGCGATTTAGGCCGGTCAGTAACTCATCATAACAAATGAGTAACTGAAGGAAGATTTGTATTCCAAATTACAAATCAGAATAAAATAGATTTCCAAGTTGAACCTAAACACTTAAATTGAAAAAGAAAATACAGATAGAAAACTTGTACAAATAAATTTATATGTAGATTTTCAAGTGAGCTTCACAACAGCAGAAAAAAAGGCAAGGATTTGAAACTGATGGCTATAAATATGTTCACCTGATAATCGGACGACCGCAAAATACGGTTCAGATTAGTTCAAATACATCCGAGTAACTCAACAGGACAGAGGAGTAACCCTGAAACAACATAGAGTAACTCTGTCAGGCAGAAGAGTAACCCAACATAACAAATGAGTAACTGCTTCAAAAATGCAGTTGGATACAAAAGTCAGAGAGAAGAAAACACATTGGGGATACAATAGTCAGAGAGATGAATACACATTCTTTTGGATTTTCTACTATAAGTCAATCAGTATAGATAGATTAATATTCCAAATTACAAATCAGAATAAAACGGATTTCAAGGTTGGAAAGACACACTTGAATAGAAAAATCGGTATACACATTACAAATCAGCATTCTCTTCGAAAATCAGTATACACATTACAAATCAGTATACACATTACCAGTTGAGTCGAGCGGTCCTTTGAGGTGCCTAGGCACTATGCAGTTGGGGGAAATGCAGGTTGGTATGGCTTGACGGCGGAATAGCCTGTATGGCAGCGTCTTTCGCGTCAGACTGGAAACGACAATGAGCGCCATGCAGACGGAGAATGGGCGCCGCATAGACGGAGAAAGAAGACCGCGTGTGAGGCGAAGCAGTGACGGCGGTATAGTCGCCGCACGTGGAAGTGTCATTTGGGTTGATTTGCGACGAGAACAGTCTGGAGATTCAAGGCCGCCTGTGCCGCGCAGACGGAGAATGGGCGTCGTGTAGACGGAGAAAGAAGACCGCGTGTGAGGCGAAGTAGGGCGAAGCAGTGACGGCAGAATAGCCTCCGCGCGTGGAAGCGTCGTTCGGGCGCGATGAGAACAGTCGCCGCGCGTGACGGGTAGTGAGGGTAAGACCCAAATACTCTGCGGAAGATGGACGGTATGAGCCCGTCTAACGGCGGATGCTTACCAGCGACAGAGGAGATCAGTGAAGAATCACCGGAGATTTGCAGGATCTTCCGTCTTTGGTCGCACATAGGGGAAGGAGGCAGATAATAGAATAGTGCCGCTGCGGCAGATGGACGATATGAGCCCGTCTAACAGCGGATTCACTGGAGATGGAAAATCTGCCGGAAGAGGGGGTTGGAATCACCGGAAGAGGGGGTTGGAATCGCCAGAAGAGGGGGTTGGAATCACCGGAGATTTGCAGGATATTCCGTCTTTGGTCGCGCGCAGGGGAAGGAGGCGGAATAGAATAGTGTCGGGTAGCGAGGGTATGTTACCCGCGCGGGTAACAAATATTTATCCTATATATATATATATATACATATATACATATATATGTATACATAAATATATATATACATATATATGTATATATATGTGTATATGTGTATGTATATATATGTATGTATATATATGTATGTATGTATATATATAAATATATATAAATATAAATATAAATATATATATATATATATATTGCGAAAAGAATTTTGATATATATATATATATATATATATATATTGCGAAAAGAATTTTGATATATATAATATTATATTTATATTGTTATTGAACGGAGGAGGGTGGGCGAACCCTGTGTATCCATAAATCTGAGGAGGCTTCCCAGGTTTCTCTCTCTAGGGTTTGCTCCTACTTCCCTCTAGGATCTCCCCGGCGACCATTGTTAGGGGGAGGGAGCAACTTCACGATGGCTTCCTCCCCCTGGCCTAGTCATGAATTTCACAGCTCCATCTGGAGTTAGGGACTGAGCTCCTTGGGGTGTATTTTCATGGAGAAGGGGAAAGAGGGGGGTTATGGAGCGGCCGGTGGATCTGGGTGGATGCAACGTCTGGTTTGAAAATCAGCATGTGCTTGCCTACAAGCCCCATCTAGTTAAAGGTGACTAGATGGAGAGGAGTCGATGCCACCCACTGTCTTCCTCAATCCCTTTTCTATCGCAAATGGCGAACGGTGTGTAGCCAAGTGCCATGCCCCGTCTTTGGCCCTTTTCTTCGCGAATCCTACCTCTTGCCTCATGTGTCTTCACACTGGAGGTTTCTCTGCTGGCTGACTATGGGATCAATCCTTCGGGATCATTCCCCTGGGGGCTACCTTGACGTCAAGACTCCTCAGTAGCACTGGGGTGTGCTGTGAGTTCCGTTGTGTCTCACAGCCATCTTGTGTCTAAGGCTCCTCGTGTGGTGCTACTTCGATGCCGAGCCCACTCGACATCACCGAGATGGTTTTGTATGTGCTTCGGCGTCACCGCTGCCATCTTGCGTCCATGGATTTCTAATGGACTCCTTCTTTGGTGTTTGACAAAATCACGGTGGAACACAGGCCGATCTCTCCGTTGGTCTGCTGAGTTCCACTTGATCGACAATGTTAGGTGGTGTTTTTCCCTATTTTGGGAACTCATCGCCGACACCGTTGATGTTCCAAACACTGGGTGCACACCAAGAATTCATGCTTATATCTCTACGGACTAATGATCCTTCCACCAGACATCAGTTGGTTTAGTCCAAACCGATGATGAGTCACCATGGATGATGATGGACAAGGGTTTACTTCCAGTCCACCCCTGCGACCATGATTCTGCTTCTATCTGCTCGTCGAGTTCACCAAGACACTAATCAGTGCTGTTCGGTGCCTTGATTCAACCTTCATATTTATTCTGACCACTAATTTCAGAGGATGATCATATTGCTATGTGCAAAGGAGTAATATGATGGTCAGATTGATCATTGTTCCAGTCTAATCAGTATGCCTTTGGAGTCTTCTACGAGAAGATGGTATGCCATGATAGACACTGTGATTTTCAACTATTTGAGACAAAAAAACTCCAAAATAGAAGTGTGGCCTTGATTGGTTCATAGATAGAATCTAGATGTCCTTCGTCTACCTTCTGTGCCTGCACAATTTGTGGGTGGTCATTATTGTTAGTGTAGCTCCTCATATGTGTAGACTGATGGATAGTCAGTCTCTTGTTTGTGTATTATTTTGGGATGCTTCTCTCTTGGTTTGTAGTTTCTTCTATTTAGAGATCTTATGTTCAAGACCGATTAGAATCTGGCCTTTTGCTTTCTTTCTGCAATCCTGTAAAGGGTTAGGGGGTGCATTTTCATGTACCTAAAGTTTTGGTAAATTTTAATAGCAACATAGTTTTTTCGCCGACGAAAAAAAAAAATACATACATACATATATATATATATACATACATATATATACATACATACATATATATATATATACATATATATATAAATAAATAATATATATATATATATATATATATATATATATATATATATATATATATATCATTTGGATATATATAACGTAAACTGCTGTCATAAATATCATTTTTAGTATAATCAGACGTGTAATATAAAACGAGTGTTTGTATTACAAATTTGGTCATCTCATTATAAATAGGTACCTTTTTATTACAAAATAGATCCACGGGTAATTATATTAGTTACCCAGGAGGGTATATATATATATATATATATATATATATATATATATAGGGTAGCGGTCTAGTGAGAAACATTCTACGATGAGAGCATGAGAGACATTTGAATAACTATAAAATTGTAGCTTATTTTCAATATCCAACCTTATGGATGGAAAGAACATCATTACATTTACCTTCACACAAAAAATCATCACAATCAGATATCATTTACATATCCATATATACAATATACACATTTTACATCCAACGGTCAGCCTAAAATTCAATATTGAGCGTTGAAAAGTATTTGCTTGTTCTGCATGCAATACAATTCCTATGATGATGAGATTTTGTGGAAATGTGACTAATAGGGTATATTTCAATCCATATGGTTTGAAAATGAAAATCTGATCATTGTGCAAAGTTATTCAAATGCCTCTCATGCTTTTACCAATATATGTTTCTCACTGGATCATTTTCCTATATATACATATATATATATATGTATATATATATATATGTATATATATATAAAATGGCATGTTTGTGTATTTTAATTACCAAAATGACATGATCATAACTTAATTTCCAAAATAACATGTTTTTGAGACAATACATTCATAAGGAGGACGTATTGATCCTGGTGGGGTCAATATGTCCCCTCGGAATACGTATTACTATTTTAAAAAAGCAATACGTCCCTAGTTGGGACGCATTGCCTTCAATAGGAACAATACGTTTCCAAAGAGGACTTATTGTTTTTTTATTTTTTTACCTTTCTTTATTATGATACCATGTACTTTATATATATGTGTTAAATTACAAATGAACGTACTACACATTAACTTATATAAAATATAACATATATTTAAAATAATACCTAAAAACAATAACATAATATTATATTTTATTAATATATAATATTTATGAATGAAGATAATAGCATATGAAATTAATAGATTCAATAGTAAAATTATATAGGAAAGTTTAAATTAACAAACTACACACACACACACATATATATATATGTTTATATATATACATAAATATATAACACACATTCATAATATATATTAATATATAACACACATTCATAATATATATATATATAACACATTAGAATATATTAATATATAAAACACATTCATAATATATATTAATATATAAAACACGTTCATAATATATATATATATATATATATATATATTAAAAGTACAATATATAACATCAAAAAATATAAAAATCTCAACTATAAAAAACAAAAGTTACACAAATAATAACAATAAATAATCAAAATAAAATATGTGATATGTATGCTCAAAAAGCAACAAAATAATCATAACCTATTATGTACGATTCTTTATATTATGTTTAAAAATAATATATTGAAAAAATTATAATAACATGATAATAATTTTAATTTTTTATCTAGTTTAGGGACAAATATAATCTGTCAAAAAATCAAATATATTATGATTTTATATATTGCATTTAAAATCATATGTATTATATATTTAGTTTGATTATTTATTGTTATTGTTTTAGTATATTTTACTTTATATAATTTACATGTTTATAGTTTTTTTATATTATATATCATGCCTTTATTATGGGATTAAGAGAGAAAGATTTCTCTTCCCCCCCTTTGTCATGCCCGTGGCGGAGGCCGAACGCCCGAGAGGGTGATAAATCAAGGCGACAACTGGGATTCGAACTCAGGTCCCTTCATGAGGAGACACCGTGCTTGACCACTTGAGCCACTCCTTGTCGGCATATCATGCTTTTAATATGTATGTTTGTATGTATGTATGTGTGTATATATATATAAATATATATATATATATATATATATATATAAATATATATATAAATATATATATATATATATATATATATATATATATTATGCATAACAATGTGTGGTATATTTTTCTATATTAGTTTTTTGTTTTTCCTAAGTTTATATATATTTATGCTTTATTTCTATAATTTTAAACTTTATTATATAATTTTAATATTGTATCCATTAATTTTAAATATGTTTATCTACATTAATAAATATTATGTATTAAGGAAATATAATATTTTGTTATTACTTTATTATTTTTAGGTATTAGATATATGGTATGACATACTTACATGTTCAAAGCAAGAAAGGATTGAACAAATTGGTGTTATTGAGACTCCAAAGATAAATGAAAGTGAATAAAAAATTATGTTTTGTAAATAATGGTAAGTTACAATAATTGTTGAAACTGTTAGATTGTATTCATTTAAATTTCACCAAATATATGAGATATAAGTGTGATTTGTAAAAGACATCTAATATCCATAATGTAGACTCCATCTACATTGTAGTATTGATTAAAAATAATGCATGTTCCATTTTAATGTTCAGTACACGTAAATTATATGTACCCACTGGTAGACACTTACACAGACACACACACACACATAATATATATATATATATATATATATATATATATATATATATATATATATATATATATATGCGAACATACATACATATATAATATATGAACAACTAGATAAGTATTTTTTGATTTAATACTCCTTTGGGCATCCAAATTGTGGGAGAGGGGGGAGATATATTTCTCCTCTTAATCTCATATATATGTATATTTACATATATATATGTATATATAAAAATATATTTATATATATGAATAGACAAATAAACAAATAGATAGTTGGATATATATATATATATATATATATATATATATATATATATATATATATATATATATATACACATACATACATATATACATTTGTGTGTATTTTAGAGCGCCTGTATACATACATATATAGGCGCACACACAATATAATATATATATATATATATATATATATATATATATATATATATATATATATATATATATATATATATATATATATAGGGTATATCTTCGCTACCCGTGCGGGTAACTAAGATTTCGCTACCCGTGCATCAAATTTGTAATGGGATGACACATATATGTAATGCGACAACCAAATTTGTAATGAGACAACTGAAATTGGAATACAAAAACTCATTTTGTATTACAACGCTGTTACAGTAATAAATATATATTTATTACTGTAACAACCCTGTAATACAAAATGAGTCTTTGTATTACAATTTCGGTCGTCTCATTACAAATTTGGATTGTCTCATTACAAATGCATACCTTCCCATTACAAAACTGATGCACGGGTAGCGAATCTTAGTTACCCGCACGGGTAGCGAAGATATACCCATATATATATATGTATATATATATATATATATATATATATATATATATATATATATATATATATATAGGGTATATCGGGTAACTAAGATTCGCTACCTGTGCATTAAATTTGTAATGGGATGACTCATATATGTAATGAGACAACCAAATTTGTAATGAGACAACCGAAATTGTAATACAAAAACTCGTTTTGTATTACAGTGTTGTTACAGTAATAAATATATATTTATTACTGTAACATCGTTGTAATACAAAATGAGTCTTTGTATTACAATTTCGGTCGACTCATTACAAATTTGGATTGTCTCATTACAAATGCATACCTTCCCATTACAAAACTGATGCACGGGTAGAGAATCTTAGTTACCCGCACGGGTAGCGAAGATATGCCCATATATATATATATATATATATATATATATATATATATATATATATATATTAAGTCTTCAATGCCCGCACCGGTAACAAGGCTATAATACCCATGCAAAGAGTATCAATGGCATGCTATGTAAATAAATCTAAATCATATACAATTGCTGGAGTAGCGGTGGCATATACAGTAATTATACAGAAAGTGAATCACGTATGCATAAATTAGCGGTGGCATCTTTTGTAATTACACAAAAGTCAATTATGTATGTTATAGAACAATGTTTCTATCGTTTTTTATTCAAAATCCAGGACAAGGGATGTCTTGCCATTATTTTTATCTAAACGACAAATAACTATGAGTGCATTACATTAGTGGGAAAAATAGATTTAGAATTTGAGGCATCTATGTTATGTAAATAAAAAAAAATGAATGTGAATGAGAGTAACCAAAACGTATCTGAATACTTTGTAATGTGTTACAAAATACTGTAATATAAATAAGTAAATTGTATTAGACCGTAGATATATTGTAATATACAAATAGAAACGGTAATAAGTAATAGACTTTATGAAGTTTCTTTGTACTTAGGAAGAAACTGTAAAGTGATTGGAAATACTGTAATATAAAGAAGAAAATTATAAAAATAATGGATGATGCTCTGTAATAAAACTTATGTATATGAACTACTATTGATGTATCTAGGTTCATTCTCTTGGATAGTTGAATTTGATTCATCCAGATTGTATTACAAAATGTCATCCTTGTTTACATTTGTTTCCTTTCCATTACAAATTATCAGTTCTGATTACACACTTTTTTTTCTTATTACAAAATCCCATCTTACTTTACTTGTCGCTACAATTCAGTATACGTCGTCAGAATACACATTACATTTTAGTTTTTGGAATTACAAAATGTTTATTTTAGTTACAATGTGTTCTTTCGTATTACATTTTTTCTATGTGTATTACATTTACTCTTTGCTATTTACTATGTTTCAGATTATCTATTCTAATTACAAAATGTCATCGTTGTTTATGTTTATTACCTTTCTATTACAAATTATCTATTCGGATTACAAATCTTTCTTTCATATTACAGAATGTCATCTTACTTCACTTGTCACTATAACTCAGTATCCGCCATCAATATACATAGTACATTTTAGTTTTTTATATTACAAAATGTGAATAGAGAATTTGTAATGGGAACAAAGAATTTGTAATGAGAACAGAGAATGTGTAATGGGAAGAAGAAATTTGTACTAAAGAAGACATTGTATAGTACAATCTGGAAGTGTCATTCTATTTCTCTTGTGTTTATTTGTCTCCACAAAAGGACACCACTATAATAGTTTTAGACTCATTACGTTGGGCATGGGTATTCTTCAAGTTGGTACATGATCTATTAGAAAATAATATTTGTTCATCTCTCTTTTTCTATGGGGATTGGATTTAACGTGATATGTGATTCAGTGAGAAATATTATAAAATACTCTAATCCCATTCTACCATCCCCCATCGTGATCTCATTTTTTCGCTTTTCCAGTAGGTGCGGTCAAAATGAATTACAGATCTGGTCCATAAACCAACAAATCAATACATGTTGCATATTTACACGTCATGCCACCAGACCAATACTTCCCTATAATTACAAAGTGATGCCACCTGATCAATACTTCCAGATAATTACAAAGTGATGCCACCACTTCTTCAACACAGGTAACTTGTGTTATTTACCCGCGCGGGCAACAAGTGAATAGCATATATATATGTTAACATTACATTTACATATTAGTAGATGCTAAAAAATTGGCAATTAAGAATATAAAGATTATAGTGACCTAAATCTAATAGAAATACATGTAAGTATATCCTGATTTTTGATAAGATAAAAAGAAATGATGATAATAACACCTTAATTTTAGCAAAATGTCTAGATGGTATCATTCATGCTTGCAAATACCAAATGCAATAGTCAAAGTTCAAGAAGAACTTCTGGAAATTAATACCTTGGAATCAAAATAATTGGGTGAAGAAGGAGTTGAGTGTTCTGTTTATATGAAAAAAGAATGAAAGGACTAGGATAACAATGTATTTCATTTGTAGAGTTAGCAGGTTATGAGGGGGTTTTGTGTGTTACTTGCAACTCTAAAGGATGATTGAGGAATAATAATCCTAACTTTATACAAATGTCATTTCTAATAAGATTCAAGTGGAATAATCTTGAAAAGGGAATAAAATAATAATATTACTAGTAGGGACAATTTATAAATATGTGGGTTTATTTATAACAATTACAAATTATGGAAATTTCATCTAGATGCCAGGGTTAGATCTTAGAATCTAAACTTGAGACAATTGTTAAATGAGTGATCACTACTATATTGTACTAATTGAGGTTGAATTACTAATGTGATCAGTACGAATTGATGTTTTTCACCAATATCTCTCTATATAAAAGATTTAAGAATAATTCAAGCACAATAAATTGAATGTTGCTTGTTGCTAGTTGTATGCTGAGGTAATCATTCATGTTGCAAAAATATCAAAGATGATTATGGATTTTTTGGATATTAGGTGGTTAATTAATTAGATTAATAAGTAACAGGTTTGAGAATATAGTGACAAGTTAAGAGATGTAAACTTTAGATCCTAGGAATGAAGTCTTGTGAAACATTATCTTCAAGACAGATTCTTCTGCTCGTAGCATGAGTTTTTCTGGCAGTCTATCTCTAAGATTTAGCCACCTCAACTTTCGTACAACCGCTTGATGCAAGAAAATAGATTGTGTCGAACTTGTTTTATGGCCTTTTGTCCAAGAAGAAAATAGAGATGTGACAAAGTGGATTTTAGCATTATAGTAAAGTAATCACTCTTTTGACCACATTATATCCATTAATGGTCCTAAATTAATTTTCTTGGCTCCTAAATTAATGTTGAGACTCAAATTTTAAATATGGTGATCAATGTAGTTTTTATACACATTATAACACCTCAAATTTGATTCAATCATCACTTTTTTCAAAGAATAAAATTGATACATTAAACTTCATATTTTGGTTATCAATCTTTTTCTAAAGGTTCTCCATGTTTTTATGAAGCTGTGATCCAAAGTTGAGAACAATTTGACATTCCTACGATATACTATGAATTCTTGAAGTTTATGTATTGAAAACCCCCTTTTCCCCTTTTATTTGAGCTTTTTCTTAGCTTTGCCATGTCAGCAATCCATACAAGGGGTCCAAGGTGATTGTTGTCCCTTGGATCTATGTCTTGTAGATCTAGCCTTGATCTAGCGGCCGCGAGGTCATCTTCAACCTCCCACTGATTGTGGGGAGGTGTTATTGCGGCCAACCCACCCAACCTTTGCGCTCTGACGCAGATTCAAAATTCTAATCGAGAGGAAATGTTCCCCTTGAGATTTCGCACTCACCAAACCCTACTTTAACCATCTCTCATGCCTTATAATGCCGCCAAAATGATCCTCTCGCACTCCCCTCTCACCCCGGCGGCTATGGCTGCCACCATAGGTCGATCTAACCCTAAACCTAGCCCGAAACTCTATAAAAATACCCCCTCTAGATCCGTCGTAACTCCACCAAGCGAACACACCACTTTTCGTGTTGTTTCGTGGTCTCGACCACCCCTAAACCTCGCCCCTTCTCCCTTCTCCCTCGGCAGCACTGCCGCTCCAACCCAATTGGGCAATTGGGGACCTCACCCCCTTTTCATCCTTTTTGGCCACCGCTGCCTCCTCGAGGCCGAGGTGAATCCGACCATCCTACTCGCAACTTCCCTTGTGCCCTCCTACACCTCTAGCTATCTACTCTGGCGAGACCGTCACCCTAGTATCGAGCTTGCATGAGACCCAGTGGGGATGAAAGACAGAGACGAGCTGCGGCTTAGTCAACTGACCCAAGTACCAACCAACCCACTCCTTAGACCAGCCAATTGAGAGTTGAAACGGACAGGTTAGCCATTGAACCGGGCCACCAAGCAAAGGAACTCCTTGTCCACATGGGCAGATCCAGACCGTCCAAATAAACATCCAACGACCCTCTTTTTTCGGCAAATAAGGTGATTTTATCACTCTCTGTCAAATATTCATCTTAATTCCCAGATCTTGTTTTAATTATAGAAAATACATCCTAGCTCCAAATAATTTGAGCAAATAATCTATTTTGAGCAGAAAAACCCAAGGAATCTATTAAAAATACATGTGGATCCTAATTCCCAATGGTTTTCACTAATATCTCTAAATCTTGTTCCTTTTCATATGTAATTTGTTTATTAGCTCAATAATGTTGTTTAATCTTTGGAAACCCTAGAATTAGACTCTAATGATCATCGTGAAACCTAGATCTAATCTAGTTGAATCATCTACTCTTGAATATGATTCATTAGTGATATAGATATATTTTACTTGATCCAATCTTTAATGTAATCTCAATGAATAATGAGTTATCTTGATATTGATCTTAATCTTCCAAAACACTTGATATAGTTTTGACCCATCAATCTAATCTTGAAATTTCAATATGTATCATGATGACGATCGAGGAAATTGATGATGACTTGAATATTGATCATTAGGGTTTACACACATGATCCTAGAAAACCTAAGTAGGTCACCCACGCTTGAAATATTCTTGACACTTGAATAATGTTAGGCATATTGATATAGTATGAATCATAAGTGGATGACCTAACCCTAAGGTTGACCTACGAAAGTGTAACCCTAATCTCAAATATTAAAACATGATATCCAAATATCTTGATCTTGACCCTTGATCCAAATATTGTGTTTTAGGATCTAACTCGAAGGGTCGACCTATTACTCATGATCTATACTCAAAATCACGGTGAAAGGTTTGCTATTATATAACTCCTCCTTGATTGTATTGAAGATACTTTTATGTATCTCTTGACTATATACTTGTCTACTTATTTGGATGAGCTACTATTCCCTATGATTAGACTTCTATTTTTATATGCTATATTTTGAAAAACATGAAAACATAAATTGCATGCCCATTATGACTGCCCGTATATTGATAATGATGATGATATTGATAATGTTGATAATGTTGATATTGAGTGCAACAAACCCCTCATTTGGAGGTGGGACTTGTACATTGGCCTCCTTTGTTCCTATGGTGGGAAGGAGCCAAGTGACCTTCCCCATCGCGTTGGGGTAATAGAGTCACACAAAATATATAAGCATGCTTCTCGAATTACAACATAATGGGAACTCGTAATAAAAACTGAATCGTTGAATAACAAACTTTTATCGAATATTGGTTTTGGAAATCATTTGTTATTCTTTTGAAATATAAGTCCTGCCAAGTATACTTAATTTCTTATAAACTATTTTACTTGATATTGATAGCATTCCATGCAATTGCATGATTATGTCTTGATTTTCTTGATTTTAGGCAATACAAATGGAATACTGAATAAGATCGATTCTACACTCTACATACTCTGATGACAAAGATAAATCAGATAAATCTCCATATTGAGTTAGTTGTTCTTTAAATATCAATTTTTTGAGTTATTATTTGTTATTGTATATGTAGTGTGATAGATCCTATTGGGTCACTCAGGGACGGGTGCTTCAATCCTCTTACTACTGTCTAGGTAGTAGGATTGGGATTGGGGTAAAAACAGTTCCATGATAGTTGGTATTAGAGCTTACACACTCCCATATACTTTAAGTAAATAATTTCTCAAGTCTCTTACACCCAAGAAACCCTAAAGTCCATAATGGTGAAAATTGAGGTGTCTAGGCTTGGGGTCCTGGCATAATTTCTCCTATCCATTTTCACGATGGCTGAGATCCCCCGCTCTACCTAGCCTTAATTGATCCTAAACTAGGCCTAAAGGTTCTCTTGTGAAACCCTAGAGAGTCTTCTCACATCTCATCTCTTCTTTAAGGACTATCATAAGCCGCCCATGTAGATGAAGATTAGGTAGTCTTCTCATGTGGTCTTTCTGTGGCAACACATCCCATTATCACACAGATAGCGAGGTGTTACGCGAAAACGTGCGGAAATCACCATAACCACAGATTATCGAAAACACAGGTTAATTAAAACCGATTGCGGAAAACTGATAAACTGTGAAACTATTACTTTTCAGTCCCCATCCTGCACAGAAACATGTCATATATATATACATACACGAGATCTGATACGTTTCCATAGCTCAGAAATAGTGGTTCATCCATCACATGAGTTCACCACCTGTTCATATAAAGAAAAGGCCCACATCCGACCAACAGTAGGATATACAAACATCATCGATCGGTCATCGTGAAACAACGTCAAAACACTGCCAAGGACCTGAGAGTACAGGGATGACTCTAGATTCTACTACAAAACATCCAAAATAGCAGCATATCCATCGCTTGCCTTCTACTGCTCCTCAAGCTGCTCGGCCGCAACACCACGACCACGACCACGCCTACCTCGACCACCTAAAAAGGGGTTAAACCAGCGGGGTGAGAAAATTGAACAATTGTCCCAGCGGGAAACAGAACTCCCCACCGCAACTACAGAACCTCAGCAAGATAGACTATAACAACAGATATCTAATAACAAGTATAACAAGAGCAGTCTATATAAAACAGATTATTCTTACCGACAAGCTTACCCGCTATACAAAAGCATATAACCAGATATATCTCAAGGAATATGATTAGCAAGATAAGATGTATCCCTATGTACATGATTATCAGAACAAGATATGATGTCACATAACCTGCTTATCAAGATAAGACATATTGTCACATAACCTGCAATTTATAACAAGATATTACACAAATAAGGCCTCAACCAATATTACGTGTTTATCTTAAGCAGTAAATACTAAACGGCTGTATTACGTATTATTATGCCCTGAGGATTTGAATCGTACCGTTCAAATCCAACCTTCGGTTACGAAACCCAAGCCGGTGCCATACAAGGTCAATGGAAGAGCCAGACTCCACGAACTCCCACCTCATGGTCAGTACACGAGTACAACACAAGCAGGACCGCAGTCTCATGCTGAAGTGGTCTAAGCCACAGGGTCAGCTCCATAGGCTACCGTCACTCTAGCCCGCCTTGGTACAGGTCTCGGCGCTAGTAAAACCGAGCCACGTGCCTGTTCACTGTGATCTGAGCCATGAACGCATTCATGATCCACACATCACATATCCCGAGCCATGGGCCTATTCAACATGCTTTTCATACGTATCTGAGTCTGTAACCGAAGTTACACTCTTACCTCCTCATTTTCAGGCTAGGAGCAACCTACACATATTCAACAATATGTGCTTCTAGGTTAACCCGTAGGAGAACCTGTTTCACCATCACCAAGTCTTGACGATGATGGATCTATGGCCATGGAAAACTACATGATATATTTTACTGTGATTAATTAGTATCTTTTGGATGGATTGCAGGATTCAACCAAGTTGTATAACATGCAAGATATAACGGAAAGTAAACAACATAATATTATTATTTAATCACATCAACCTGATCCATCACAAGGATCCGACATCACATGTTACCACTTGGCCTCTTGCCAACCATCCAGATCCATCTCGAGGATCATCACATACCATGGGATCTCAATCCCTCATCATGTACTGTCAATGCCTCTCAAGGCTCACATCATCATCATGGAACTTAACACATTATACATATCATTTTATTAACCAGAGTAATTACCAAGTGATGTTACTCATCACATGTGTCTCATAGCCCTTTTCAAGGCTAATCATCACCTGCATGGTTAGAGTACACAATAATCGTAGATTCAATCATAAGGAATATACTACCATCATGAAATGCCATTCAAGATACTCTACTTATCATTCTTACCCTATTTGGTAATCAAGTCACATTATTAACAAGCCATATACATGCTTACTCTTATCTCAAGATTATACAAGTAATCAAGGTGTCCAAACATACAGAACAAGTACTATTATGACCACTACCATTATGTCACTATCATCATTATTATCATTATGCCAACTACTAGTGTAACTATCACCATTCTCACTTAACAATTAAGTACAAGGATCACTTCATGCATATCATTACTACCATTATTGTCATCATTATTATGATCAACATTATTACTATCATCTTCTTTATTATTAACAAATAAGCATAAGGATCACATCATGCATCTTATTACCATTTCCTTCCTCATTACCATCACTACTACCATTATCATCATTACTCACATTATTAGTATTGGCATCATTACTAGTATTAGTACTGTTATTATTGCAAGGCATCATACTCATTGTTGTTGTTACTAACAAGACACCACCATCGTTTATTGGTGCATAGCTAACCACTTCCTCATCACCAAGGGCCGTTACTGTAACATCCCTGACCTGGGTTATGAACTAACCCTAGGTGTTTTGCCTAAATATGTAATTAAATCCTTGTGATTAACTTTGGGCATGTAATTAAGTTCCTCAGAAACATATATTTCAATTTTTCTCCTTTATATATATAGTTGTAGCATTGTTTTGTAATACATGGATCTATGTGCAAATTACCCAGTTAAGGGATTAACTTGCAAATTGCACATGTTGAGATGTTGCTCTGATGTTGAGACATCATGAGGATGTTTATGATGAAGTTTGAGGGTTTTCCCAAGCTTGAGCACCAAGGTGCAAGTGTGGAAGCAACCCCTGTACTTGAAAACCCTAAATTGGTGTAGAGTGCAATTTACCCAATTTGAGGGGTGCAACTTGTAAAATACATCATCTAAAATATCTTTTATAACTTTTGTCATCATTTAGAGTAGAAATGATGAAGAGGGCACTTCATTTGAATAATCATATAATAAAGAACACCTTTGTGATTGAATAATCAAGGTGTATGTATAATAGCCCTTTTATGTGTATGCTTTAGTGATGGGTTGATCCTCTTTGCCTTCAATCCTTGATCTTAGAAGGAGTTTGTCCTTAGAAATAAGATGTGGGGACGTGCAAAGAAGAAAGTAAGGACTTAGATGAGAAATGAGGAAAACATATATTCTTATGTTGGAATTTCACCCAATATATATATACCACTGCCTTTGCAAGAAAAGGAACGTTTCTTTCATTCCCTCACTTATCCCCCTTGCTCAAACTGACTAAGGCAGAGCTCTGGAGCATAGGAGAATGACCAGGGAGTTCAAGCCATTCCTTTCCAACTCTTCCTTGGAGAATTCACCTTGGCCGACCTACGGAGCTCAAAGACGCCATTAAAGACCTAAAGCTTGGAAGCTTGGAGCTCAAGGAACAACCTTTAGGCAGGTTTTATAACTCTAAACCTTATGCTTTGATTATACATCTTTTTTTTATGCATATAGTTGCTAGTTCTTCTTCTTCCCTATCTTCCCTTGCATCCTTGCAAGCAAAATCGTGAAGAACTGCTACTGTTCTTGAGGTAGAAGATAAGGGCATTAATTCCTATGCTTATCTATGGATTTCCACTTTACTAAATGGTCCTAACCAATTGCCCATGCGGTTTGCACAACCGTTTGGTGGGCAAACGGTTTCGGGGTCGAATGGAGGAAAACGGTCTTCAAGACCGTTTGGTCCAGTTGACCAAGCAACGACCGTATGAGAATCCTTTTCCTAATTATGTAGGCTGATCACCCACAAATATTGAGGGGTTAACTCCAAAGGAATCGTGAGATATAAGCAAATCAATTAGCAAATCCAATTGAATTAAGTTCTGTTTTTCAATCTATTTAATTTTCCCTTTTTGGGCAAACGGTCTCAAGACCGTTTAAGATGGTTGACCAAGCGTTGACCATTTAGGATTACTGTTCATAATGATGTTGATTAATGACTCACCAAATTTGATGGCTTAATTCCAAACGAGTCATGAGTTGAAGGCTAATCAATAGGGAAAACCCTAATTGAAATCGGTGCTGAAATCCCAATGAGTTAGTTAGAGATTTTGGGTTGATTAGCCCAAACTGTCTCAAGACCGTTTGGGGAATCATCCAAACGGTCTCAAGACCGTTTGGGGATCACCCAAGACCGTTTAGAGGTCTGGGGTCAAGTATAGTTGACCAATTGAAGGTCCAAAGGTACCGAACCATATTGCAACTAAGTATTGATGTAATGATTAACTCAATAGATCAAACCTTGATGAATTTTCACTAGAGTCCAAAGGATGGATGGGAAAACGGTCTCAAGACCATTTGGAACTCATCCAAACGGTCTCAAGACCGTTTGGTGTCAACCCAAGACCGTTTCAAGGTCTAGGGTTAAGGTAATTTGATCAATTGAGGGCCCAATTATAGTGGGTTATTGAAATAATCAAATTGCTGATTTGTGACTTAATTAAGGTTCAACCCCTATCAAATCAACTTAGATTTTGATGAATTCTTGGGCAAACGGTCTCAAGACCGTTTGGAGGTCATCCAAATGATCTCAAGACCGTTTGGGCCAAGTTTGGGCCCAATTGGAGGTCAATTGATAGGTTCAACCTTGAATTGATTCACATTGTTGAATATTGATGACCATCCGATTTGAAGCTCTAATTGAGATGGACTTAACCCTAATTGGCTTTCAATTGAGGGTTAATTTGGTGTCCAATTGATTGAGGCTCATCCTAATTGACTCAATTTATAAGTGGTTAACATGGCTTTGGCCAATTGAGGGCTTCAACATACTTAATCATAAACATTTGCAACTTTTGAACCATGTTGGAGGTCCAAACGGTTTGAGCCCATTTGGACCAAACGGTCTGAAGACCGTTTGGATCCAAACGGTCTCAAGACCGTTTGAGGCCAAACGGTCTAAAGACCATTTGGGTCCAAACGGTCTCAAGACCGTTTGGGCTCAAATGATCTTAAGGTCGTTTGGACCAATCGATCTCAAGACAAGTTGATATAACGGTTTCAAACCGCATAAGCTCAAACGGTTTGGAAAGTCAAACCTAGCATATGGTCAACGCACCGAAATGATTTGGGCAAACGAACTTGAGGTCATACGGTCTTGGAGTCAAACCTAGCAAACGGTCAACGCACCCAAACGGTTTCAAACCATTTGGTGGTTGAAGGTTGAAACCGTTTGGAGGTTTTCAAGGTTATTTATACATAATCACTTGAAGTTGTATTTAGTTCAATGGTGATTTAATATAAACCCTAATGGTAACTTAGAACATTAAGGGACTAAGTGATTAATGAATTGACCCATGATGGTGATCATGAGGTAAATTACCAAAATACCCTTGAGGGGTTTAAATTGAGTAATACCTTTTTCTAATAAAACCCTAATCACATGTTAATGATTTTTTGGCTTATGCTAGTCAATGAGGACTTAACCCAACCTGATCTAGAGTGGTGTTATCACCATCTACTAGTAAGAGGAGAGAGAAAGTATCATAAGAGAGAGAAAGTACCCTTTTATAGTGGAAACTTAAGTAAAGTACCTTCAATACACATGAATGTGCATGATTAGGGTATGATCCACCTATGTGAGATCATGGAAACCCTAATTATGATGTTTAGTGAATCTTAATCTATTCTATGAGCTTTAATGATGATGTTTCTCATACATGATGATGTTATGAGTTCAATTCGCCATGAGGTGAATAGTAAACCCTAATTCTAGGGTGAGGACATGTATTGTGAATAGTAAACCCTGATTGATGAATATTGGGGAAACTTGACTCTTCTAAGAGTTTGAAAGTGTAACTTCTAGAATGAATTTATTACTGTTATCAGTTGAATTAACCATGCAAGTTGTCATAAGATGATGATCATATCTAGGTATGGATTATGAAACTATATTCATTGAAAGCATGCTTTAGCTTTATGAATAGTGATATATCCTGATGCATTGTCAATGGCAACTTATGGATTAAAATGGGCTGTGAGAGCCATAATTACCATCAAGGTCATGCTTTAGAGATGACTTGTGATGAATGTATTGAGATATGATGATTGATGAGAGTTAGGCTTGTTACATTTAGTATTCTCATTTCATAGTTGTTATGCTAATGTTATTGTTTGAAGAACAATGTATGATGTTAAAAGAATACTGAATGTACCTAACTAATCAAGTGTAATGTAGAGCCCTGATCATAGATCCATCATTGTTAGAGATCAAATGATGGTGAAATAGGTTTTCCTAAGGGAACTCCTGGATCACATACTTTTGAGTATGTGGGGTATATGGATGTGTAGAACCTTACATCCTAGTGTAGGTGTTTGATGTAGATGTGTAATCCATCAATCCTTCACTACAATCCTATACCGAATCATTGGATGGTAAACATGAAACCTCCTGATGATGAAGAAAGCACAGATATCCGTATCAGTGGAAGATAAACATGAAATCTCCTGATGACGAAGAGAGTACAGAACGCCACTATAAATCTAAAATAGCGAAGTGAAAAACACTAGAGGGGGGGTGAATAGAGTTTCAAAACAATTTTAACAATTATTGAACTCAAACAACCAACCAAAAAATATTGGACAAGGGGACAAGGATTTAGAGTGGTTCCAACTTTAGCAAATACTAAAGTTGTCAGTCCACTACCCGGTTGCTTACCCAACCGGGATTTGGAAAGAATTTAATTTTATTACCTCGCAAGGACTTTACATAAAATTACAATTCTCTCCCTAAACCCTTCAAGCAGCCTTCACCTAGAAGTAATCACACCAACCTTGAAGCAGCCTTCACCTAGAAGTAATTGCACCAACCTTGAAGCAGCCTTCCTCCTGAAGTAGCTTCCCGTTGAAATAGCCTTCTTGAAGTAGCTTCCCGTTGCGATAGCCTTCTTGAAGTAGCTTGAAGTCCACCTTCTCCTCCGAGAAGAACCTTCTCCAATCCGCAGCCTCCAACCCTAGGAGTAGCAAGGAGAATACAAAGAATAAAAGGAACAAGAAGGAAAACAGAAAATACAACTTATCCTTTTAAGCACAAGGCTTGATTTGCCTATATCAAGCGTATTGATCTCCTAACCAATGAGTGTAGAAGTGTAAGTGCTGTGGAAAGGAGATGCTAGCCTATAGGACACGAAAATGGAGCAATGGGAATGAATAGCCAATGTTGGAATTGCTCTATTGCTCAAAACAGATTGCCAATGAGTATTCAATCTCAAGTATAACACTAGTGTAGCTTAGGTGTATTTAGGTGTCCTAAGGCATGTCCTATTTATAGGAATGACCTACAAGTGCTTAAGGACGTTCTAGACACTTTCTAGGGGGTTCTAAGTGCTTAACTAGCCATTAGGTATAAGTTAGGTGCATTAGTAACGGCTAGTTGCTTTATTCTGCAGTTGTTGTCAGAGTCCATCTCGGTCGACAAATTGTCGAGCGAGATACCTACTCGGTCGAAGTTTTGTCGACCGACAGGCTCTCTGGATCAACGTTCATTTGCAACTGCCAACTACCTTGTCAGCTGTGTCTAACGGCTACTTGGGTCTTTCTCGGTCGAGAAGTTTGTCGACCGAGAGTGTCTCGGTCGAGGAGTTTGTCGACCGAGATTGACCCTGTTTCAATCTTTCAATTAAGGCACTAAGTGTGTGTATGAGTGTGCATATGTGACACTATTGAAGGGGATGACATGACTAAGTGTGGTGTTTAGCTAGGGAAGATCTAACGCTTGATTTACATGAAGTCAAAGTACTTGTACATTATATATTTGTACAAGTTTACAATTGATTACATTTCATGACATTTACAATCATTCAATCATATAGATTTCCTAGAGCTTTGTCATCCACCTTATTCCTGCAACACTCAAGTAGCACGTTAGATCAACAAGAATGAAATGTTTGTCATCATCGAAACAAAGGGATTTATCATAATGTCCAATTTATCCAACAATCTCCCCCTTTTTGAAGATGACAAACATTTCCTAAATATGAAATAAGGAAATATAAAGCATGTGAGTTTCATACCTGAAGATTACCTTTTGTAGCCATTCTTGTTTTGCAAGTGAGTGCTTGGCCATCAAGATGAAACTCATTTATATTTTTTATTTTATATTCTTTCTACCCCTTTGACATTTCAAAAAGATATCCAGGGTGAATATTTTATATTTCTTCTCCCCCTTAATTTTATACTATGCTCCCCCTTAAATAGATATTCTATTAGGAACATGGATTTAATATAATTTTTGTCTAATTTAGCCAGAATTTGTTTCTCAATCATTTGCAAAGGATGTTAAGCTTTGAAATGATATGAGATTCCCTTAAGCTTATGATGAATATATATTGATTTCTCACCCATTTTATAAGGGATGTTAAGCCCTAAAAATGAAATGAGAATCCTTTAATCTTAAAATACATAAAAATGTCTCCAACCAAATACATGGGATGTTAAGCCCTGATTTGTTTAGAGAGTTCCTTTAAGAACAAGATATATCATTTTTATGAATTTCATAGATTTCGTCATAACCAAGAGTAAAAGTACTAAGGTCTTAATAAGCTCCAAATGATGATTACAATGTTTTTGTAAGCTTCTTAAGCAAATAATCAAATTTGTTTATATGAGCTCCCCCTTAATCTTACAATTAAAGCAATTTAAAGCTTCTAAAGTCACAGATGATTTTAAATTTTGATTTTGACCTTTATCAAAAGTATACTAAGATAAAATGATGTCCAAATTAATCTCATATAAGTTTTCAGGGATGATTTCCAATATATACAGTCATTAATCACAAATAGATAGCAATTTGATCAATTTCAAAAAGAATTCAGCAATTTTACAGTAGACTGGAAATCAATGACATGCTCGGTCGACAATTTCTCGACCGAGGTTCACTCGGTCGACAGATTCTCGACCGACAAAGTTTCTGGAATATTTTCAGAACTGTTAATTTATTCCAAGAAAAATAAGATTATGCAAGTTAGAGCTCGATTGTGTTGAGATATGACATTTGTATATCAAGAATCAGTTTAGGTCAAATCTCAACTAGTTAATTTTAAGCTACTAAGTTTTAGGAATCCAAGCTAAATCATCATTCTTTTTCTTATATGGGCATGAAAATGAATGATGTCCAAGACGCATGCAATAATGACAACTAATAGAGTCAACTTCATTTCTCTTTCTAGGAATTGTGTTCCTAGGTACAAACATAATCTTAGTCTTGGATGTTTTAACTCTTTTGGGTTTATTTCTCCTTGGATCATATCCTAATCCTTTTCTTCCATTATAACTAGAGGAAATTTTCAGAATATTTTCAAGCATGTCATTTCCTCTTAACTCATTTACATTTCTTTGTAACTTAGCAATATCATTCATCTTCTTGTTTATATCTTTCTTTGCTTGATCTAAATCAGATACTAGAGAGTTTCTTTCTTTGACAACCTCATCATAATCTAAATGTGAACATAGAACAGGTTGTTTCTGAAGATCATTCACTTGAGTTTGCAAGTTTAACTTTTCTAAGGAAAGAAGATTGCAATTAGCTTCTACCGATTTTAACTTAAGATCATAATCTTCATTTTCCTTTTTGAGATTTTCATTTTCGGATACAAGAGCAAGAAGTTTAACATTTAAATCATCATTTACTTTATTTGATTTCTTAAGTTTCTTCTTGCACTCAACATATTTCTCATGAGTATCTTGAAGACTAGCAATTAGATCTTCTTTTGGTAGATCATAAAGACTTACCTCTTCTTCGTCTTCATTTGTTGTAGCAATGAGGCATTCTACTTCTTCTTTTCCATCATCACTATCATCACTTGAATCATCCCATGCAGCTTTATATGCTCTTTCTTTCTTTTTGTGAGATGATTTCTTCCCTTTCTTGAGTTTTGGACAATCACCTTTCATGTGTCCCTTTTTGCCACATTCAAAGCACCTGGAAGAAGAAACACTAGAAGTTTTGTTAGTTTTAAAACTTTTATATTGCTTACCATTTACAATGAGAGTTTCTTCTTCACTATCATCTTCACTTGTGTCATAAGTGTCCTTGGTTGATGCTTTGAATGCAATGTCCTTCTTTTTGCCTTGTTGACGTTCACGTTCTCTTCTTTCTTCCTCTTCTAAAGTTGCCTCATGAGCTTCTAGATTGCCAATGAGTTGCTCCATTTTCAGTTTAGTGAGATCATTCGCTTCTTCAATGGCTGTCACCTTGGGCTTGTATTTGGGAGGAAGTGATCGAAGTACTTTTGATACCTGGTCTTCTTCAAGAACGGTTTTTCCTAAGGCATTCAAACCATTAACAATAGAAGAGAATTTTGCAAACATTTCACTAATAGATTCATTTGGATCCATACGAAAGTGTTCAAACTTCTGTTTAAGCATACTAATCTTAAAATTCTTAACTTGAACCGTACCTTCATAGGTTATGGACAATATATGCCATATTTCATAGGCTGTTTCACAATTTGATATTCTATTAAATTCTCCTACTGAAATTGAACAATAAAGAATACTTATAGCCTTTGCATTCATTTGAGCCGATTTTACCGTATTTGCATCCCACTCTGCATATTGCATTTGAGGAAGCTCGTATGGGGTTGAGACCATCCTCCATAAGTCCCAACTTATGACTTGAAAGTAGAACTGCATCCTTCTCTTCTGATATGTGTAATTTGTTCCATCAAACACTGGAGGCCTAGCAACAAATGTCCCTTCAAGATTAAGGTTGTTGAGCACCCCATCACCCATTCTTCAAGACCTTGTTAGGGTTCCTTGAAGCCTGCTCTGATACCAAATGAAAAACACTAGAGGGGGGGTGAATAGAGTTTTAAAACAATTTTAACAATTATTGAACTCAAACAACCAACCACAAAATATTGGACAAGGGGACAAGGATTTAGAGTGGTTCCAACTTTAGCAAATACTAAAGTTGTCAGTCCACTACCCGGTTGCTTACCCAATCGGGATTTGGAAAGAATTTAATTTTATTACCTCGCAAGGACTTTACATAAAATTACAATTCTCTCCCTAAACCCTTCAAGCAGCCTTCACCTAGAAGTAATCGCACCAACCTTGAAGCAGCCTTCACCTAGAAGTAATTGCACCAACCTTGAAGCAGCCTTCCTCCTGAAGTAGCTTCCCGTTGCAATAGCCTTCTTGAAGTAGCTTCCCGTTGCGATAGCCTTCTTGAAGTAGCTTGAAGTCCACCTTCTCCTCCGAGAAGAACCTTCTCCAATCCGCAGCCTCCAACCCTAGGAGTAGCAAGGAGAATACAAAGAATAAAAGGAACAAGAAGGAAAATAGAAAATACAACTTATCCTTTTAAGCACAAGGCTTGATTTGCCTATATCAAGCGTATTGATCTCCTAACCAATGAGTGTAGAAGTGTAAGTGCTGTGGAAAGGAGATGCTAGCCTATAGGACACGAAAATGGAGCAATGGGAATGAATAGCCAATGTTGGAATTGCTCTATTGCTCAAAATAGATTGCCAATGAGTATTCAATCTCAAGTATAGCACAAGTGTAGCTTAGGTGTATTTAGGTGTCCTAAGGCATGTCCTATTTATAGGAATGACCTACAAGTGCTTAAGGACGTTCTAGACAATTTCTAGGGGGTTCTAAGTGCTTAACTAGCCGTTAGGTATAAGTTAGGTGCATTAGTAACGGCTAGTTGCTTTATTCTGCAGTTGCTGTCAGAGTCCATCTCGGTCGACAAATTGTCGACCGAGATACCTACTCGGTCGAAGTTTTGTCGACCGACAGGTTCTCTGGATCAACGTTCATTTGCAACTGCCAACTACCTTGTCAGCTGTGTCTAACGGCTACTTGGGTCTTTCTCGGTCGAGAAGTTTGTCGATCGAGAGTGTCTCGGTCGAGGAGTTTGTCGACCAAGATTGACCCTGTTTCAATCTTTCAATTAAGGCACTAAGTGTGTGTATGAGTGTGCATATGTGACACTATTGAAGGGGATGACATGACTAAGTGTGGTGTTTATCTAGGGAAGATCTAACGCTTGATTTACATGAAGTCTAAGTACTTGTACATTATATATTTGTACAAGTTTACAATTGATTACATTTCATGACATTTACAATCATTCAAGCATATAGATTTCCTAGAGCTTTGTCATCCACCTTATTCCTGCAACACTCAAGTAGCGCGTTAGATCAACAAGAATGAAATGTTTGTCATCATCGAAACAAAGGGATTTATCATAATGTCCAATTTATCCAACACGAAGGACCATATTACCCTGGTAAGCTATTATAGTAGAGGCACGAGATGTCCTACAAGTAATCCTCTTACTGACTGAGGAAGGTGAAGGTCATGAGAATCCGGCTCTTTCAATGACCTAGTATGATACTAAGGCACTTAGCAGTGATTGGTTGGAGGATGAGTGGTAAACCTCATCTCCACAGGGCATAAAAGTAATGTTTGAAAAACATAATCCACAACGTAGCACACCTGTTAGAGATAACTACGAGTTGATTGATTGATGTTACACTGTATAGTGCAAATTTCTTCATATTTCATAACTATTGAACTCATGCTTACTATTAAATCTGATGTTGAATACTTTGAAGCTTTTACTGCTTAAGTTATTCTTTGAGGTACTATAATAAAGCTTCTGGCGGAGAGTTATAACTCTCGCTGGGACAATTATGTAAAATTGTCTCACCCCGTAGACTTCAACTTTTTAGGTGGACGTCGAAGACAGAGGAACAGGTCTACAGTTGACCAGTCCCAGCAGCAGCAGCACCAGGAGTAGCAGTAAAATCTCAGGTGGAGATTTAGCCTGCCATGTGGTGTAGTTAGAGTCAGTCCTAT
Source organism: Alisma plantago-aquatica (assembly GCA_963693085.1). NCBI lineage: Eukaryota > Viridiplantae > Streptophyta > Magnoliopsida > Alismatales > Alismataceae > Alisma > Alisma plantago-aquatica. The sequence goes on from OY856411.1 coordinate 1,263,628,105, forward strand.
GTGTCCTCTGTACTCTCAGGTCTTGGAGTCTTTTGGTTTGAGATTTTGGTTATGAGTTCTTGAGATTTTGTATCATGTTGTATATAATTACTCAAGAAGTAATTATCTGAGATGTAAACAGTTTATCTCCCTTTATGAAGGAAGTTTTATGGTTTCAATGCTTTATCTCAAAAAGTTTTAATTTCCGTTGATTTTTGGTATTCCGCTGCTAATCGAATCGCTTCCGCTAAGTTTAAATTGTGTTTATATCATGGTTTGGAGATCAGAGCCCACAATTAGTGGTATCAGAGCTCTAGGTTCGCTCAGTCTATGGAGGCATAGGATTTAGGATGTCGAGTCTATCCTTAGTATCTCTTCCTTATCTAATAGAATCTTCTGCTCCTCAGGAGAAGAAGATACATAAGGTTGGCAGAGCCACATGATGAGTACGTGGCAGAGAGTAGTGCTAGTGCACCTCGAGGTGGTGCAAGGGTTCCAGAAATAGAACAGCCTGCACCTGAACCACCCCAGTTTGACCCACCTGATATGGGTAACCCAACAGTTCAGACGATGTTTCGGCAGTTTATGACTGCCATGACACACATAACTGACAAGATGCCCATGCCTGCACCTAGGGAACCTGCCCAGTCTGAAGGACAAGGTATCGGTAAGACGTTCGAGCGACTTCGTCGTGTCAGAGCTACCGAGTACTTTGGGACTGCCGACCCCGCAGATGCTGATCTGTGGTTAACAGAGTTGGAGAAGGCTTTCAGGATTCTTAATATCCCGGAGGCTGAGAAGGTTAGACATGTTGTCTATCTTCTCAAAGGCAGTGCTGGTCACTGGTGGAACATGGAAGAGCAGAAGAGACTTGGGATAGAGTTCTCATGGGAAGAGTTTCGTCGAGTATTTATCTATAGATATTTTCCAAAGACCTTCCTAGATGAGAAGATCTCTCAGTTTGAGAGATTGAGGCAGGGCATGATGAACATTAGCGAATATGAAGCTAAATTCATGGAGTTGCTGCGGTTCTGTCCGCACATGGATGCCACAGAAGAGGAAAGAATCAGGAGATTTGAGAAGGGTTTGAATGCTGATATATCAACCCCTGTGTCTGCCTTAGAAAACCGAGAGAGATTCTCTACCTTCGTTGAGTCAGTTCGAAGGATAGAGACATCTGTGGTTGAGAAGAGGCAAACCTAGAAAAGATATCCACAGTTCCAGGGTTCTTCATCTAGGGATTTCAAGAAACCAAGATTCTCTGCACCTAACCCTCCACCACCCAGATCAAGTTCCCAAACTCAGTGGTCACCAAGTAGAGGTAGGGGACGAAGCCTACCTCAACAAGAGACTCACAGTTCTGCATCAATGTCAGATACTGGACCACCAAGACCACAAAAACTGGAAAGAAGTTGCTACAACTGTGGGAAGGTGGGACACTTGATGAAGGACTGCCGATCTAGGCCTATCAGTGTGACACAACCTCAAAGGCAGAGTCAACAGGGATCTCAGAGAAGGCAATCTCAAGGAGCAGCTCGAGGACGCGGGCAAGCGTCTCAAGCTGGATCATCTGCACCACCTCAACCCCAGGCGACAACAAGGTTTTATGCTATGAACCCACCTGAAGAAGTGGTCAATCCACGGGTAGTGGCAGGTCATATGGAACTTTTATATTCTGATATGTCTACATCCTGTATTGTATTTGTTCTGATTGACCCGGGTGCTACACACTCTTTTATCACTCAGAGAGTGATTCGTAACTGCAATATGACGGTTAGTCATAGGGTAGATAGTTTGTTGTTGGAGACTCCGTTGAGTGGGTCTGCCGTTTTGCAGGAGGTATGTTCTCCATGCATCCTCTTCTTTTCTGATCATCGCATTCAAGTGGACCTTATACCACTTGATATGCAAGGATTTGATATAATCCTCAGGATGGATACCTTAGAAAGGTATAGAGTTGTCTTGGATTGTGAATCCAAGTTGGCTGTGTTTGCTGATGAAGGCAACACATGGATCTTTCAAGGTGAAAGAAAGATTCTTCCCACCTGTCTTGTATCGGCTATGGTTGCTGATAAGCTGTTGAGGCAAGGATGTTATGCATACTTGGCCCATGTGGTAGATGTTACCAAGGAAAGTTCCAATCCTGCTGAAGTTCCCATAGTCAGGGAATTCGAGGATGTGTTTCCTGAAGAACTTCCTGGTATACCACCACCTCGGGAAATTGATTTTGAGATCAATTTGGTCCCAGATACGAAACCCATAGCCTAGACACCGTATAGGATGGCGCCTGCCGAGATGGCAGAACTCAAGAAACAGCTTCAAGAGTTACTTGAGAAGGGTTTTATCCGACCGAGCACTTCACCTTGGGGTGCTCCGGTATTGTTTGTTAAAAAGAAAGATGGGTCAATGCGGTTGTGCATTGACTACAGATAACTTCATAAAGTAATAATAAAGAACAAGTACCCTTTGCCGAGGATTGATGATCTTTTTGACCAGTTGCGTGGTGCAACAGTCTTCTCAAAGATAGATTTGAGATCTGGATATCATCAACTCCGCATTAAGGATAGTGACATATCCAAGTCTGCTTTTAGGACAAGATATGGTCACTATGAGTTCACGGTTATGTCGTTTGGACTAACCAATGCACTAGCTGCATTTATGGAACTCATGAATAGAGTTTTTTGACCCTTCCTTGATCAGTGTGTTGTCGTCTTCATAGATGACATTCTGATCTATAGTATGGATGCTCAGCAGCATGAGCAACATCTTCGCCAAGCTTTGACCTTGCTAAGAGAACATAAGCTGTATGCTAAGCTTAGCAAGTGTGAGTTCTGGCTGTCGCAGGTATCTTTTCTTGGACATGTGATATCTACCTTGGGAATTTGTGTTGACCCTGTAAAGGTAGAATCCGTTCTACAATGGGAACAACCAAAGACACCGACGGAGATTCGAAGCTTCTTGGGGTTAGCTGGTTACTATCGAAGGTTTATTAAAAACTTTAGCTCTATAGCCTTACCTTTGACCAAGTTAACCCGGAAAGATGCTCCTTTTTCTTGGAGTGATAAGTGTCAACAGTCCTTTCAGTTGTTGAAGGAGAGGTTGACAAGTGCACCTGTGCTTGTGCTACCTGAGCAAGGAAAAGGATATGTAGTCTTCTGTGATGCCTCCAAGAATGGACTTGGAAGTGTGTTGACGCAGGATAAACAAGTGATTTCTTTTGCTTCCCGACAGCTTAAGAAGCACGAGGAGAATTATCCAACACACGATCTAGAGTTAGCTGCCGTGGTTCATGCGTTGAAAATCTGGAGGCATTATCTCTACGGAGAGACATTCTATATTTTCACAGATCACAAGAACCTTAAGTATATCTTCTCTCAGCATGAGCTTAACATGAGGCAACGTCGCTGGATGGAGTTAATCAAGGACTATGATTGTACAATTGATTACCATCCAGGGAAGGCCAATGTTGTTGCAGATGCCTTGAGTAGGAAATCAGCAACATCAACCATGGATAGAGCATGACTAAACTCTTTAGTATGCTCTAAGAGAGATATGCTTATCTCTTTAAGGCAAGACAATGTACAGTTGAAGGTGTCATTGTTAGCTGGGTTGATGGCTGAGATGCATATTAAACCTACCCTAAGAGAGCAGATTAAGGAGGCACGACATGTTGATGCTGTAGTTCAGCAGATTAGATTAGAGTATGGAAATGAGAAGCGAGATAGTTTCCATGACTCAGATGATCAAATAGCCTGTTATCATGGGAGGATGATAGTGCCGGATGTGGACAACTTGAGGAAGTTAGTCCTGGAAGAAGCTCATTCTTCGATGTATGCCATGCATCCAGGGAGCACCAAGATGTATCAAAACTTGAAAGATATGTATTGGTGGCCTGGAATGAAGAAGGATGTTGCAGAATTTGTTCTGAGGTGTCCTGTGTGTCAGCAAGTTAAAGCTGAACACCAGAAGCCTACAGGAACAATGCAACCTTTACCCATACTACAGTGGAAGTGGGACCATGTGACCATGGACTTTGTTGTTGGCCTACCCAGGACAAGCAAAGGACATGATTCCATTTGGGTAGTTGTAGATAGGTTGACTAAGACATCACATTTCTTACCTGTCAAAACAACCTATTCTGCTGAAAGGTTATCATAGTTATATGTTTAAGAGATAGTGCGTTTGCACGGAGTTCCTGTCACTATAGTTTCTGACAGAGGTCCCCAGTTTACAAGTCGTTTTTGCGAACGACTTCATAATGCTTTAGGCACCCAGTTAAGGTTTAGTACGACCTTTCATCCACAGACTGATGGACAGTCAGAAAGGACCATACAGACCTTGGAAGACCTATTGAGAACATGTGTTCTCCAGTTTACCGGAAGTTGGGATCTACACCTAAGCTTGATAGAGTTTGCCTATAACAATAGCTATCAGCATAGTATTGATATGGCACCTTATGAAGCCTTGTATGGTAGACGTTGTAGATCACCCTTGTGTTGGTATGAGACTGGTGAGCATCAGTTGTTAGGACCTGATCTTGTGCAACAAACTACAGAAAAGATTAAGGTAATACAACAACAGATTAAGACTGCACAAGATAGGCAGAAATCTTATGCTGACAAGCGTCGTAGACCCTTAGAGTTTGAGGTTGGAGACAAAGTGTATCTCAAGGTCTCGCCTTGGAAAGGAGTCCTTCGTTTTGGAAAGAAAGGGAAGTTAGCTCCTAGATTTATGGGGCCTTATCCAATCATTGAACAGATTGGAAAAGTAGCCTATAAACTAGAGCTGCCACCAGAGTTACAGAGGTTACATCCCGTGTTTCACATTTCTATGCTAAAGAAATGTCACCCAGACACTGAGTCAGTTCTACAACCTATGGAGGTAGAATTGAATGATGATATATCTTATGACGAAGGACCAGTGTCAATCCTTGATAGCAGAATTAAAAAGTTAAAGAAGAAAGATTTAAGCCTTGTGAAAGTTCTCTGGAACCACCGTGGTGTTGAAGAAGCCACTTGGGAACTAGAGGATGAGATGAGAAGGAAATACCCTTCCCTTTTCTCTTAATACGTTTTATCGATTTTGGGGACGAAATCCTTGTAAGGGGTGGATAATTTGTAACATCCCTGACCTGGGTTATGAACTAACCCTGGGTGTTTTTCCTAAATATGTAATTAAATCCTTTTGATTAACTTTGGGCATGTAATTAAGTTCCTCAGAAACATATATTTCAATTTTGCTCCTTTATATATATAGTTGTAGCATTGTTTTGTAATACAGGGATCTATGTGCAAATTACCCAGTTAAGGGATTAACTTGCAAATTGCACATGTTGAGATGTTCCTCTAATGTTGAGACATCATGAGGATGTTTATGATGAAGTTTGAGGGTTTTCCCAAGCTTGAGCACCAAGGTGCAACTCTGGAAGCAACCCCTGTACTTGAAAACCCTAAATTGGTGTAGAGTGCAATTTACCCAATTTGAGGGGTGCAACTTGTAAAATACATCATCTAAAATATCTTTTATAACTTTTGTCATCATTTAGAGTAGAAATGATGAAGATGGCACTTCATTTGAATAATCATATAATAAAGAACACCTTTGTGATTGAATAATCAAGGTGTATGTATAATAGCCCTTTTATGTGTATGCTTTAGTGATGGGTTGATCCTCTTTGCCTTCAATCCTTGATATTAGAAGGAGTTTGTCCTTAGAAATAAGATGTGGGGACGTGCAAAGAAGAAAGGAAGGACTTAGATGAGAAATGAGGAAAACATATATTCTTATGTTGGAATTTCACCCAATATATATATACCACTGCCTTTGCAAGCAAAGGAACGTTTCTTTCATTCCCTCACTTATCCCCCTTGCTCAAACTGACTAAGGCAGAGCTTTGGAGCATAGGAGAACGACCAGGGAGTTCAAGCCATTCCTTTCGAACTCTTCCTTGGAGAATTCACCTTGGCCGACCTGTGGAGCTCAAAGACGCCATTAAAGACCTAAAGCTTGGAAGCTTGGAGCTCAAGGAACAACCTTTAGGCGGGTTTTATAACTCTAAACCTTATGCTTTGATTATACATCTTTTTTTATGCATATAGTTGCAGTTCTTCTTCTTCCCTATCTTCCTTTGCATCCTTGCAAGCAAAATCGTGAAGAACTGCTACTGTTCTTGAGGTAGAAGATAAGGGCGTTAATTCCTATGCTTATCTATGGATTTCCACTTTACTAAACGGTCCTAACCAATTGCCCATGCGGTTTGCACAACCGTTTGGTGGGCAAACGGTTTCGGGGTCGCATGGAGGCAAACGGTCTTCAAGACCATTTGGTCCAGTTGACCAAGCGACGACCGTATGAGAATCCTGTTCCTAATTATGTAGGCTGATCACCCACAAAAATTGAGGGGTTAACTCCAAAGGAATAGTGAGATATAAGCAAATCAATTAGCAAATCCAATTGAATTAAGTTCTGTTTTTCAATCTATTTAATTTGCTCTTTTTGGGCAAACGGTCTCAAGACCATTTAAGATGGTTGACAAAGCATTGACCGTTTGGGATTACTGTTCATAATGATGTTAATTAATGACTCACCAAATTTTATGGCTTAATTCCAAACGAGTCATGAGTTGAAGGCTAATCAATAGGGAAAAACCTAATTGAAATCAGTGCTGAAATCCCAATGAGTTAGTTTGAGATTTTGGGTTGATTAGCCCAAACGGTCTCAAGACCGTTTGGGGAATCATCCAAACGGTCTCAAGACCGTTTGGGGATCACCCAAGACCGTTTAGAGGTCTGGGGTCAAGTATAGTTGACCAATTGAAGGTCCAAAGGTACCGAACCATATTGCAACTAAGTATTGATGTAATGATTAACTCAATAGATCAAACCTTGATGAATTTTCACTAGAGTCCAAAGGATGGATGGGCAAAAGGTCTCAAGACCGTTTGGAACTCATCCAAACGGTCTCAAGACCGTTTGGAGGTCATCCAATTGAGGGCCCAATTATAGTGGGTTATTGAAATAATCAAATTGCTGATTTGTGACTTAATTAAGGTTCAACCCCTATCAAATCAACTTAGATTTTGATGAATTCTTGGGCAAACGGTCTCAAGACCGTTTGAAGGTCATCCAAACGATCTCAATACCGTTTGGGCCAAGTTTGGGCCCAATTGGAGGTCAATTGATAGGTTCAACCTTGAATTGATTCACATTGTTGAATATTGATGACCATCCGATTTGAAGCTCTAATTGAGATGGACTTAACCCTAATTGGCTTTCAATTGAGGGTTAATTTGGTGTCCAATTGATTGAGGCTCATCCTAATTGACTCAATTTATAAGTGGTTAACATGGCTTTGGCCAATTGAGGGCTTCAACATACTTAATCATAAACATTTGGAACTTTTGAACCATGTTGGAGGTCCAAACGGTTTGAGCCCATTTGGACCAAACGGTCTCAAGACCGTTTGGATCCAAATGGTCTCAAGACCATTTGGGTCCAAACTGTCTCAAGACCGTTTGGGCTCAAACGATCTTAAGGTCGTTTGGACCAATCGATCTCAAGACAAGTTGATCAAACGGTTTCAAACTGCATAAGCTCAAACGGTTTGGAAAGTCAAACCTAGCATACGGTCAACGCACCCAAACGGTTTGGGCAAATGACCTTGAGGTCATACGGTCTTGGAGTCAAACCTAGCAAACAGTCAACACACCCAAACGGTTTCAAACCGTTTGGTGGTTGAAGGTTGAAACCGTTTGGAGGTTTTCAAGGTTATTTATACATAATCACTTGAAGTTGTATTTGGTTCAATGGTGATTTAATCTAAACCCTAATGGTAACTTAGAACATTAAGGGACTAAGTGATTAATGAATTGACCCATGATGGTGATCATGAGGTAAATTACCAAAGTACCCTTGAGGGGTTTAAATTGAGTAATACCTTTTTCTAATAAAACCCTAATCACATGTTAATGATGTTTTGGCTTATGCTAGTCAATGAGGACTTAACCCAACCTGATCTAGAGTGGTGTTATCACCGTCTACTAGTAAGAGGAGTGAGAAAGTATCATAAGAGAGAGAAAGTACCCTTTTATAGTGGAAACTTAAGTAAAGTACCTTCAATACACATGAATGTGCATGATTAGGGTATGATCCACCTATGTGAGATCATGGAAACCCTAATTATGATGTTTAGTGAATCTTAATCTATTCTAGGAGCTTTAATGATGATGTTTCTCATACATGATGATGTTATGAGTTCAATTCACCATGAGGTGAATAGTAAACCCTAATTCTAGGGTGAGGACATGTATTGTGAATAGTAAACCCTGATTGATGAATATTGGGGAAACTTGACTCTGCTAAGAGTTTGAAAGTGTAACTTCTAGAATGAATTGTTTACTGTTATCAGTTGTATTAACCATGCAGGTTGTCATAAGATGATGATCATAACTAGGTATGGATTATGAAACTATATTCATTGAAAGCATGCTTTAGCTTTATGAATAGTGATATATCCTGATGCATTGTCAATGGCAACTTATGGATTAAAATGGGCTGTGAGAGCCATAATTACCATCAAGGTCATGCTTTATAGATGACTTGTGATGAATGTATTGAGATATGATGATTGATGAGAGTTAGGCTTGCTACATTTAGTATTCTCATTTCATAGCTGTTATGCTAATGTTATTGTTTGAAGAACAATGTATGATGTTAAAAGAATACTGAATGTACCTAACTAATCAAGTGTAATGTAGAGCCTTGATCATAGATCCATCATTGTCAGAGATCAAATGATGGTGAAATAGGTTTTCCTAAGGGAACTCCTGGATCACATACTTTTGAGTATGTGGGGTATATGGATGTGTAGAACCTTACATCCTAGTTTAGGTGTTTGATGTAGATGTGTAATCCATCAATCCTTCACTACAATCCTATACCGAATTAGTGGATGGTAAACATGAAACCTCCTGATGACGAAGAAATCACAGATATCCGTATCAGTGGAAGATAAACATGAAATCTCCTGATGACGAAGAGAGTACAGAATGCCACTATAACTCTAAAATAGCGAAGGACCAGATTACCCTGGTAAGCTATTATAGTAGAGGCACGAGATGTCCTACAAGTAATCCTCTTACTGACTGAGGAAGGTGAAGGTCATGAGAATCCAGCTCTTTCAATGACCTAGTATGATACTAAGGCACTTAGCAGTGATTGGTTGGAGGATGAGTGGTAAACCTCATCTCCACAGGGCATAAAAGTAATGTTTGAAAAACATAATCTACAACGTAGCACACCTGTTAGAGATAACTACGAGTTGATTGATTGATGTTACACTGTATAGTGCAAATGTCTTCATATTTCATAATTGTTGAACTCATGCTTACTATTAAATCTGATGTTGAATACTTTGAAGCTTTTACTGCTTAAGTTATTCTTTGAGGTACTATAATAAAGCTTCTGGCGGAGAGTTATAACTCTCGCTGGGACAATTATGTAAAATTGTCTCACCCCGTAGACTTCAACTTTTTAGGTGGACGTCGAAGACGGAGGAATAGGTCTACAGGTGACCAGTCCCAGCAGCAGCAGCACCAGGAGTAGCAGTAAAATCTCAGGTGGAGATTTAGCCTACCATGTGGTGTAGTTAGAGTCAGTCCTATGTGTCCTCTATACTCTCAGGTCTTGGAGTCTTTTGGTCTGAGATTTTGGTTATGAGTTCTTGAGATTTTGTATCATGTTGTATATAATTACTCAAGAAGTAATTATCTGAGATGTAAACAGTTTATCTCCCTTTATGAAGGAAGTTTTATGGTTTCAATGCTTTATCTCAAAAAGTTTTAATTTCCGCTGATTTTTGGTATTCCGCTGCTAATCAAATCACTTCCGCTAAGTTTAAATCGTGTTTATATCGTGGTTTGGATATCAGAGCCCACAGTTACTATAGTATTACAAGACTCTCACCATAACTCTTATCAACCCTCACTAAAACCTATCATGGCCTATCGGCCGACACACACACCAACCCTATCGGCCATCGCCACCCAAGGCTGTCGCCCAACATGGCTATCGAACATTAGGGCTATCGGCCATCACACCAAGCATAGCCCTATCGGTCGACATAAGGGGGCAAGTTACATATGGCCATGTTGTCCGACACCAACAACCATCAAGCTTGACAAGGCTATATCGGCCAATACCTCAAGATGTATCGCCCAATAACATCCAATGACCAACTCAACCATATCGGCCAACTCCTCACTAGCTTGACCTATCGCCCAACACAAGAGCACTCACCATGTCGCCCATCACAAGGTACCCATCTCACCCAACACCAAGACAAGGGAGGGTCTCACCCAACTCAAGAACAAAGGGATTGCTTATCACAAGGACCATGTCGCCCAACATGGGTCACCATCATATCGACCAACATGACCCTAGCTCACCCTATCGCCCAACACATAGGCAAGGGTATCGGCCAACCTCAAGAACACATCATATCGTTCAACTCAAGAACAAGGGTGTCGCCCAACACACCCAAACCAAGGGAGGATATCGCCCAACACCAAGGCAAGAGAGGATGTCGCCCAACAGGGATCATCATCAACCTCCAACACAAGGAAACTCAAACCCTAGAAATCAAGGTACACAAAGGAACCCTAAACCCTAGAGGGGGATCAGCTACCAAAGGTAATAAGCAAGGTACAAAAGCAAAGAACTAAGCTAAACGACTTACATGCAACAAGATCATAGCTAGAGGTAAAGGAGTTAGGGTTAGAAGCTATGCAACCCGCCTTAAGCTCCAAGCTCCAAGGAAGAAGATGCACTTCAAGCTCCAAGGGATTTCGTCCACCAAAGATGATCCAAGAGAGGGTATCGGCCACCACTACAACTCCAAGAGAGTGTATCGGCTGACACAAGCAAGAGAGGGAGGAGTGTCGTGCACTCAAGGTGGAGGAGAGACCAAAACAGCAAAGGAAACTAAGGCAAGGGAAAGAGCCACATATATAGAAAGAAGGGGAGGAGAAACCAAGGTAGATCCATGCTAAGTGTCGTCCACCCAAGGGACGCTTGTCCTAGGGTTCAAGCCAACACACTAGCACACCAAGAGACACTTGTCAAGGATATATACCAAGTGTCCACCAAACATGGTCAAGGTTGGACCAAGCAACATGGGCGACACAACTAGAAGCTCTGCTGGACGACACACACTACTCCGGGTCGACAAACCACCTCTAGGTCGACACACCACCACTAGGTCAACACACACCAACCTAGGGCGACACAAGCTGGTCTTGGCCGACACAAGGCTCAAGCAAGCCCAAACAAGGCTCCCCAAGGCCCAAACAAGCTCAACCAAGGCCCAGAGAACTCAAACAACCAGCCCAAGCCTTCCTCTCAACCCAAGAGGAAGCAAAGAGGGGGAAAACATCACTCAAGATGGCAAACTTGCACACAAAACCCTAAACTTGGGTTATTGCAAGCAGCCCCTCGAACTCTCAACAAAGCACAACCAAACCCTAATCACCACTCAAAGGCGATTAGCAAGCATCAAACCACCAAGGTTAAGCAAAACAAACAGGGTAAATCCTAAACGCAGGTCAGGGTCCTTACAAGCTAACCCCCTTTAAGGGATTTTGCCCCCCAAAATATGAACAGAAAAGCGAGGGATACTTCCTCATCATCTCTTCCTCAAGCTCCCACGTGGCTTCCTCAACGTCACGACGCTGCCAAAGAACCTTCACAAGAACCAGGTCCTTCCTCTTCAGCTTCTTGATCCTTCTGTCAAGGATTGCCACAGGACCTTCCTCGTAGGTCACATCTGCGTCAAGCTCAACCTCAATGGGCTGTATCACTGTACTTGAATCCGGATGACTTTTCTTCAACATACTGACATGACACACCTGATGCAACCTGTGCAACTCTGGAGGCAACTCTAACTCATAAGCTACCTTGCCAACACGTGCTCTGACTGAGTAAGGCCCCATATACCTGGGTGCCAACTTACCCTTCCGTCCAAACCTTAGCACACCTTTCCACGGCGAGACTTTAAGGTACACTTTGTCTCCTACCTGGAACTCCAAAGGTCGTCGGCGATTGTCTGCATACGACTTCTGTCTGTCATGTGCCACTTTCAACTGTTGCTGTATCACTTTGATCTTATCTGTCATCTGCTGAACTAACTCAGGACCCAAAAGCTGATATTCACCAGACTCATACCAACACAAAGGAGATCTACACTTCCTTCCATACAAAGCTTCATAAGGATCCATGTCAATGCTCCGCTGATAACTATTGTTGTAGGCAAACTCTATCAAACTCAGATGTACGTCCCAGTTGCCTAGAAGATGCAGAACACAAGCTCGAAGAAGATCCTCCAAAATATGTATAGTCCTCTCAGACTGTCCATCTGTCTATGGGTGAACAGCTGTACTAAACCTTAATTGCGTTCCCAATGCTCTGTGCAACTGTTCCCAAAAATGACTCGTAAACTGAGGACCTCTGTCAGAAACTATCATTGCTGGCACACCATGCAAACGTACTATCTCATCCACACATACTCGAGCTAGTTTTTCAGTTGTATACGTCGTCTTCACTGGTAGGAAATGGGCAGATTTAGTCAATCTGTCCACTATCACCCAAATGGAATCATGATTCCTAGTTGTCCGGGGTAGACCAACTACGAAATCCATGCTTATACGATCCCATTTCCACTGCGGTATCGACAAAGGTTGCAACGTACCTGCCAGCTTCTGATGTTCAGCCTTCACTTGCTGACACACCGCACATCTCTCCACGAACTCAGCTACATCTCCTTTCAAACCGGGCCACCAATACAAGTCCTTCAGACTATGATACATCTTGGTGACACCTGGATGCATCGCATACATTGACATATGTGCTTCCTCAAGCACCAACTTCCTCAAATCATCAGCATCTGAAACCACCATCCTATCACGATAGCAAACTAGTCCATCCTCGGACTCATGAAACCCATCACGCTTGTCGCTGCCGAACTCTGATCTGATCAACTGTACCGCATCATCTGTCTGCTGTGCATTCTTGATCTACTGTCTCAATGTAGGCTTAACTTGCATCTGTGCGAAAAGACCAGACAACAAAGAAACTTCTATCTGCACATTCATCTGTCATAGAGAAACAAACATATCTCGCCTATGGCATACCAGAGAACTCAACTGTGCCTTCTTTAAAGAAAGAGAAGAAGACTTTCTGCTAAGCGCATCAGCTACCACATTCGCCTTACCAGGATGATACTCGATAGTGCAGTCATAATCATTGATCAACTCCATCCATTGACGCTGTCGCATGTTCAACTCTTGCTGCGTAAAGATATACTTCAGATTCTTATGATCCGTAAAGATCTGACACACTTCCCCATACATATAGTGTCTCCAAATCTTTAACGCATGAACCACTGCTGCCAACTCCAAGTCATGAGTCAGATAGTTCTCCTCATGTTTCTTGAGCTGTCGTGAGGCAAAAGAAACTACATGATCTTCCTGCATCAACATGCAACCTAAACCTTTCTTGGAAGCATCACAGAAAACAACATAGCCTTTCCCATGCTCTGGCAAGATCAACACTGGAGCACTGGTCAACTTCTCCTTCAAACTCTGGAAAGCTTGCTGACATCAATCATCCCAAACAAAAGGTACATCCTTCCTGGTCAACTTCATCATCAGTAAAGCGATCACACTGAAGTCCTTGATAAATCTCCGGTAGTATCCAGCCAAACCAAGGAAACTATGAAATTCTGTCAGTGTCTTCGGTTGTTCCCAATCCGCAACATATTCGACCTTCTTCGGATCTACTTTGACGCCTTCAGCAGATATCACATGACCCAAGAAAGTCACTTCTGCCAACCAGAACTTGCACTTACTGAACTTGGCATAGAACTGATGTTGACGAAGAAGAGTCAACGCTCGGCGAAGATGTTGCTCATGCTCTAGCCTGTCCCGACTATAGATCAATATGTCATCTATAAAGACTACAACAAACTGATCTAAGAACAGACGGAACACCCTGTTCATCAAATCCATAAAAGTAGCAGGTGCATTGGTTAACCCAAACGGCATAACCACAAACTCGAAATGACCATACCTCATCCTGAAAGCTGACTTTGGTATGTCGTCCGCCTTTATCCTCAACTGATGATATACAGACCGTAGATCGATCTTCGAAAACACTGTACTACCACGCAACTGATCGAACAGATCATCTATCCTCGGCAACAGGTACTTACTCTTGATCGTGACCTTGTTCAACTGCCGGTAATCTATACACAACCGCATCAAACCATCCTTCTTCCTAACGAACAACACGGGAGCACCCCATGGTGATGTACTCGGTTGTATAAAACCTTTCTCCACCAACTCTTGCAATTGCTTCTTCAATTCTGCCATCTCTGCTGGAGCCATCCTATATGCTGACTGTGCAACTGGTTGTGTCCCTGGAACTAGATTGATCTCAAAATCAATCTCTCGGGGTGGAGGAACACCAGGAAACTCCTCAGGAAACACGTATGCAAACTCTCGAACCACTGACACCTCATCAAGACTAGGACCTTTCGCCTTGGTAACCACAACGGTATCCACCACGTGAGCTAAGAACGCCTCACATCCTTGTCGTAGCAACTTATCTACCACCATAGCTGATACCAAACATGTCGGAAGAATCTTCCTATCTCCCTGGAAGATCCACCGCTCTCCAGCAACATCGAACACTGCCTGCTTGGAACCACAGTCCAAGACAACCTTATACTTATCTAAGGTATCCATCCCAAGGATAACATCGAAACCATGCATATCTGGTGGTATAAGATCCACTTGAATACGATGTCCCGAAAAAGACAAAACACAAGATGGACACTCTTCTCGAAGCAAAGAGGAACCATCAAGAGGGGTTTCTAACAACAAGATATCCTTCTTACAACTAACAGGTAAACGACAGGTTTCAAGCATACTATAGGCGATAAAAGAGTGTGTAGCACCCGGGTCAACCAGAACAGATATAAAGCAAGAAGAAGACATATCAGAATGAAATAACTCCATCTGACCTATCACCACTTGCGGGTTGACTATCGCCTCTGGCTGATTCATGGCATAGAATCGAGCCATTGCTTTCTGTCCACGACCTCTGCTTCCTTGAGCAGACGATCCAACCTGAGACGCTTGACCGCATCCTCATCCTCTGCTACCACTGGGCTGTGGCCTCTCTGACTTCTAAAAACTCTGTCTCGACTGCTGTGTCACTTCAACATCTCTATTCGGGCAATTAAGCCTGAAATGCCCGACATGTCCACAAAGATGACATGACTTGTCCTCAAACCGTGGCCTAGCTGGCCCTGTCACTGCCACATAAGCTGAACTATGCGCCTTAGATGGCGAAGAAACATAACCTCTCCCCTTACTCAGAGACCACTGAGATGGTACACCAACACTTCTCATCACTGACTGTGCTGAAAACTTGGGCTTCTTAAAGCCACCAAACCTACATCCTTGAAACTGAGCAGGTCTTTTGTGAGACATAGACTCTCTTTTCTCCCGTACTATCCTCTCGATCCGTCGAACAATTTCCACGAACGTAGCAAACCGCTCTCAGTTCTCCAACGCAGACACGAGGGTCATCAACTCAGCACTTAAACCCTTCTCGAAATGTCTGATCCGTTCCTCATCTGTTGCCGCCATGTGAGGACAAAACCTCAACAGATCCATAAACTTGGCTTCATACTCGGTGATGTTTATCGTTCCTTGCCTCAGATTCTCGAACTGACTAACCTTCTCATCCAGATACATCTTCAGAAAGTATCTGGTGATGAACTCGCATCAGAACACTTCCCAACAGATCACCTCACCAAGCCGCTTCTCTTCTTCGATGGTCCACCAGTGACCAACACTACCCTTTAGAAGGTAGACAACATGCTTTACCTTGTCTGCTTCGGGGATGTCAAGAATCTGGAAAGCCTTCTCGAGACTTATCAGCCACAGATCTGCATCCACTGGATCAGCCGTTCCAGCATAATCTGAAGGTCCGACTCGTCGAAGCTACTCGAAGGTCTTCCCAATACCCGATGCTTCTCCATGAGGAACCTGTGCTCGCAGAGGAGGTACTGGAAATCGCTCAACCATGAGATTCATCATAGCCATTAACTGCCCCATAAGCTATTGGTAAGCAGGATGTTCAAGTATGGCTGGATTAAATTGGGGAACCTCAGACACCCGATCTTCATGTGCCTTTCCATCTGCTCCATCAACCGATGCAACATCACTGTACTCAGCAGAGTGTTCTTCATGGTTTCCGGACATCTTGACTTTTCTTCCGCTGAGGGCAGAAGATATTGTAAGAAAACCTGGACACTCATAAGAACAACTCAACCTAGTCCTAAATCCCTGTAAACTCAGCGAACCTAAAGCTCTGATACCAAAACTTGTGGCAACACATCCCATTATCACACAGATAACGAGGTGTTACACGAAAACGTGTGAAAATCACCATAACCACATATTATCGAAAACATGGGTTAATTAAAACCGATTGCGGAAAACTGATAAACTATGAAACTATTACTTTTTAGTCCCCATCCTGCACAGAAACATGTCATATATATATACATACACGAGATCTGATATGTGTCCACAGCTCAGAAATAGCGGTTCATCCATCACATGAGTTCACCACCTGTTCATATACAGAAAAGGCCCACATCCGGCCAACAACAGGATATACAAACATCATTGATCGATCATCGTGAAACAACGTCAAAACACTGCCAAGGACCTGAGAGTACAGGGATGACTCTAGACTCTACTACAAAACATCCAAAACAGCAGCATATCCATCGCTTGCCTTCTACTGCTCCACAAGCTACTCGGCCGCAACACCACGACCATGACCACGCCTACCTCGACCACCTAAAAAGGGGTTAAACCAGCAGGGTGAGACAATTGAACAATTGTCCCAGCGGGAAACATAACTCCCCACCACAACTACAGAACCTCAGCAAGATAGACTATAACAGCAGATATTTAATAACAGGTATAACAAGAGCAGTCTATATAAAACAAATTATTCTTACCGACAAGCTTACCCGCTATACAAAAGCATATAACCAGATATATCTCAAGGAATATGATTAGCAAGATAAGATGTATCCCTATGTACATGATTATCAGAACAAGATATGATGTCACATAACTTGCTTATCAAGATAAGACATATTGTCACATAACCTGCAAGTTATAACAAGATATTACACAAACAAGGCCTCAACCAATATTACGTATTTATCTTAAGCAGTAAATACTAAATGACTGTATTACGTATTATTATGCCCTGAGGATTTGAATCGTACCGTTCAGATCCAACCTTCGATTACGAAACTCAAGCCGGTGCCATACAAGGTCAATGGAAGAGCCGGACTCCACGACCTCCCACCTCGTGGTCAGTACATGAGTACAACACAAGCAGGACCGTAATCTCATCCTGAAGTGGTCTAAGCCACAGGGTCAGCTCCATAGGCTACCCTCACTCTAGCCTGCCTTGGTACAGGTCTCGGTGCTAGTAAAACTTAGCCACGGGCCTGTTCACTGTGCTCTGAGCCATGCACGCATTCATGGTCCACACATCACATATCCTGAGCCATGGGCCTGTTCACCATGCTCTTCATATGTATCTGAGTCTGTAACTGAAGTTACACTCTTACCTCCTCATTTTCAGGCTAGGAGCAACCTACACATATTCAACAATATGCGCTTCCAGGTTAACCCGTAGGAGAACCTATTTCACCATCACCAAGTCCTGACGATGATGGATCTATGGCCAGGGCAAACTACATGATATATTTTACTGTGATTAATTAGTATCTTTTAGATGGATTGCAGGATTCAACCAAGTTGTATAACATGCAAGATATAATGGAAAGTAAACAACATTATATTATTATTTAATCACATCAACCTGATCCATCACAAGGATCCAACATCACATGTTACCACTT
Source organism: Alisma plantago-aquatica (assembly GCA_963693085.1). Classification (NCBI taxonomy): domain Eukaryota; kingdom Viridiplantae; phylum Streptophyta; class Magnoliopsida; order Alismatales; family Alismataceae; genus Alisma; species Alisma plantago-aquatica. The sequence goes on from OY856411.1 coordinate 1,263,646,099, forward strand.
GGCCTCTTGCCAACCATCCAGATCCATCTCGAGGATCATCACATACCATGGGATCTCAATCCCTCATCATGTATTGTCAATGCCTCTCAAGGCTCACATCATCATCATGGAACTTAACACATTATACATGTCATTTTATTAACCAGAGTAATTACCAAGTGATGTTACTCATCACATGTGTCTCATAGCCCTTTTCAAGGCTAATCATCACCTGCATGGTTAGAGTACACAATAATCGTAGATTCAATCAAAAGGAATATGCTACCATCATGAAATGCCATTCAAGATACTCTACTTATCATTCTTACCCTATTTGGTAATCAAGTCACATTATTAACAAGCCATATACATGCTTACTCTTATCTCAAGATTATACAAGTAATCAAGGTGTCCAAACATACAAAACAAGTACTATTGTGACCACTACCATTATGTCACTATCATCATTATTATCATTATGAAAACTACTTGTGTAACTATCACCATTCTCACTTAACAATTAAGTACAAGGATCACTTCATGCATATCATTACTACCATTATTGTCATCATTATTATGATCAACATTATTACTATCATCTTCTTTATTATTAACAAATAAGCATAAGGATCACATCATGCATCTTATTACCATTTCCTTCCTCATTACCATCACTACTACCATTATCATCATTACTCACATTATTAGTATTGGCATCATTACTAGTATTAGTACTGTTATTATTGCAAGGCATCATACTCATTGTTGTTGTTACTAACAAGACACCACCATCGTTTATTGGTGCATAGCTAACCACTTCCTCATCACCAAGGGCCATTACTATAGTATTACAAGACTCTCACCATAACTCTTATCAACCCTCACTAAAACCTATCATGGCCTATCGGCCGACACACACACCAACCCTATCGGCCATCACCACCCAAGGCTGTCGCCCAACATGGCTATCAGCCATTAGGACTATCGACCATCACACCAAGCATATCCCTATCGGTCGACATAAGGGGGCAAGTTACATATGGCCATGTCATCTGACACCAACAACCATCAAGCTTGACAAGGCTATATCAGCCAACACCTCAAGATGTATCGCCCAACAACATCCAACGGCAAACTCAACCATATCGGCCAACTCCTCACTAGCTTGACCTATCACCCAACACAAGAGCACTCACCATGTCGCCCATCACAAGGTACCCATCTCACCCAACACCAAGACAAGGGAGGGTCTCACCCAACTCAAGAACAAAGGGATTGCTTATCACAAGGACCATGTCACCCAACATGGGTCACCATCATATCGGCCAACATGACCCTAGCTCACCCTATTGCCCATCACATAGGCAAGGGTATCGGCCAACCTCAAGAACACATCATATCGTTCAACTCAAGAACAAGGGTGTCGCCCAACACACCCAAACCAAGGGAGGATATCTCCCAACACCAAGGCAAGAGAGGATGTCGCCCAATAGGGATCATCATCAACCTCCAACACAAGGAAACTCAAACCCTAGAAAGCAAGGTACACAAAGGAACCCTAAACCCTAGAGGGGGATCGACTACCAAAGGTACATAAGCAAGGTACAAAAGCAAAGAACTAAGCTAAACTACTAACATGCAAAAAGATCATAGCTAGAGGTAAAGGAGTTAGGGTTAGAAGCTATGCAACCCGCCTTAAGCTCCAAGCTCCAAGGAAGAAGATGCACTTCAAGCTCCAAGAGATGTCGTCCACCAAAGCTGATCTAAGAGAGGGTATCGGCCACCACTGCAACTCTAGGAGAGTGTATCGGCCGACACAAGCAAGAGAGGGAGGAGTGGCGTGCACTCAAGGTGGAGGAGAGACCAAAAGAGCAAAGGAAACTAAGGCAAGGGAAAGAGCCACATATATAGAAAGAAGGGGAGGAGAAACCAAGGTAGATCCATGCTAAGTGTCATCCACCCAAGGGACACTTGTCCTAGGGTTCAAGCCAACACACTACCACACCAAGAGACACTTGTCAAGGATATATACCAAGTGTCCACCAAACATGGTCAAGGTTGGACCAAGCAACATGGACGACACAACTAGCAGCTCCGCTGGATGACACACTACTCCAGGTCGACACACCACCTCTAGGTTGACACACACCAACCTAAGGCGACACAAGCTGGTCTTGGCTGACACAAGGCTCAAGCAAGCCCAAACAAGGCGCCCCAAGGCCCAAACAAGCTCAACCAAGGCCCAAAGAACTCAAACAACAAGCCCAAGCCTTCCTCTCAACCCTAGAGGAAGCAAAGAGGGGGAAAACATCACTCAAGATGGAAAACTTGCACACAAAACCCTAAACTTGGGTTATTGTAAGCAGCCCCTCGAATTCTCAACAAAGCACAACCAAACCCTAATCACCACTCAAAGGCGATTAGCAAGCATCAAACCACCAAGGTTAAGCAAAACAAACAGGGTAAACCCTAAACGCAGGTCAGGGTCCTTACACTTTCCTTGTGACTTTTTTCCACATGATGTCTCAATTATGGGTAGCTTATGCTTGGGAAAATGAACATCGCAAAATCTTGAAAGTTGATACCATGATCTAACCTGAATTTGAAAAATTGATTTTGATCGATTAATTTTGAAACCAAATACTCATGTATGTCCTCTTCATAAAAACCCAATTTGACCAAAACTTGACTACCTGTTTGCTATGTTTGAGGTAAACATTGATAATTTTGATTTGGTGAAATAAGGATGACTTATACCTTATACCTCATTGCGGATGAGGTCTTGATTTGATTAATTCCCATGTTGTTCTATTGTTGATGAAACCTCAAACATAGTTAAGTACACTCGTATCCTATTTTGATGCACATCATGATTATGCCATCAAATTATTAATCTTAATGACTCACAAAATCATGATGTAAGACTATGATACAAATAGTAAATTCCCTATTGACTATTGATGCCTTTTATGGGCCTAGATTTTGCACTATTATGATCTAATTCCTCAAATTCCAAATTCAAATAATTGGTTTCCAAATTATACCACTACCTTGATCATGAAAGGAAAGGAATACAAAGATTAACTTGACTTTGTAAAATCTTGACATTATTGCCCTATTATCTTGAATTTTGATGTTATGACCTTGTAAAACATGCTTTGATCATTGATACTCTCCCTATTTGAATAAGCCCAGTTGATAATGCCTAATGTTGCTAATGTGCTAGATTAAGGTGGTAGTTATGACTCCCCTAACCTAGGTAACATCCCTATTATGACTACCTCTAAGTTTTCATCCTATTGATTATTTAGAGTTTGGAAAGGTATTCCCTTCCACCCTATTTGGATTGGTTGAACTAAGCTTAATAGGTTATGGTTGATACTCGATCTTGAATATTGATTTGATAATGACCTTGACATATGACAATATTGACTATAGCTGAGGTTGACTTCCTAGATAGACCTAGGTCTAGATCATTCATCAACCTTGGAAACCATGATAATGAAATTTTTACATGTTGATCAAATATTGCTTGAATATTGTTGCTAGAAATTGAATATAGATGAGTGATCTCCCCTAAGGTCTAAATAGGAATATAAACCCTAGATTTGGAATATTTATGCATATGATCAAATTTTGAATCTATGACTTTTGGTGTCTAAAATCTCGACTCTTGATATTGATTATAGAATTGTGACTCACGATTATCAAATCTCAATAATCCTATGATCACACTATTTGGACATAGAGATATATGACTAATGACTTCAAAATCCAAAATCTTGATATTTTTGAAATGACAACTATATTGACTCTCTCGATTTATGACTTAGGGTTTAGCTCTCATTAGGACTAGGATGGGACCTTCCCATTGATTTTGAGCTCGAAGTAATGATATTGAAAGCATTATGTTGTCTCAAAATGATGAAATATGAAATCTCAAATCATGGATAAATAACCCCACCTAGGCCAATGTAGAGGTTAGGACCCTGATATATTGGGATTGAAAGTCACCTTGTACACTTGATTCAAGATTTCTATTTGCTTGACCTAAAATATGATCTCTCCAAATTGTGATCAATAGGATGCTTTATGACTCATATGATGACTTTGAACAATATATGCATTTCTCTTGATACTCAGCTGCTCGATGATGAAATGATGTTAGTACAAAATTGATTATGATATGGAACATGGAATCTCAATTGTGACTTTTGGGACTAATTGAAGCTTGAGGACATGATTCTGATTACATAGTTGAGGATGTTCTAGTAATTGATGATATGATCTGAATTTGAATAATTCTAATTTTGAGGATATTTTTGAATTTTGGGGACAAAATTCCTTTTTAAGGTGGGAAGGATGTGACAAAGTGGATTTTAGCATTATAGTAAAGTAATTACTCTTTTGACCTCATTATATCCATTAATGGTCCTAAATTAATTTTCTTGTCTCCTAAATCAATGTTGAGACTCAAATTCAAAATATGGTGATCAATGTAGTTTTTATACACATGATAACACCTCAAATTCGATTCAATCATCACTTTGTTCAAATAATCAAATTGATACATCAAACTTCATATTTTGGTTATCAAACATTTTCTAAAGGCTCTCCACATTTTTATGAAGCTGCAATCCAAATTTGAAAACAATTGGACATTCCTACGATTTACTATGAATTCTTGAAGTTTATGTATTGAAAACCCCTTTTCCCCCATTTATTTAAGCTTTTTCTTAGCTTTGCCATGTTAGAAATCCATACAAGGGATCTAGGGTGATTGTTTTCCCTTGGATCTATGTCTCACGGATCCATCCTTAATCTAGTGGCCGCGAGGTCATCTTCAACCTCCCGTTGATTGCAGGGAGTTGTTATTGCGGCCAACCCACCCAACCTTTGCCCTCTGACCCAGATTCAAAATTCTAATCGAGAGGAAATGTTCCCCTTGTGATTTCGCACTCACCAAACCCTACTTTGACCAGATCTCATGCCTTATAACTCCACCAAAATGATCCTCTCACACTCCCCTCTCACCCCGGCGGACCATAGGTTGATCTAACCCTAAACCTAGCCCAAAACTCTATAAAAATACCCCCTCTAGATCCGTCATCACTCCACCAAGAGAATGCACCACTTTTCATGTTGTTTCATGGTCTCGACCACCCCCAAACCTTGCCTCTTCTCCCTGCTCTATCAGCGGCACCACCACACCAACCCAGTTGGGCGATTGGGGACCTCACCCCCTTTTCATCCTTTCTGGACACCGCTGCCTCCTTGAGGCCGAGGTGCATCCGACCGGCCTACTCACGGATTCCCTTGTGCCCTCCTGCCCCTGGAGCTATCTACTCTGGAGAGACCGTCACCTTGGTATCAGGCTTACATGAGACCCAACAGGGACGGAAGATAGAGACGAGCTGCGGCTTAGTCAACTGACCAAAGTACCAACCAACCTGCTCCTTAGACAGGCCAATTGAGAGTTGAACTGGTCGGGTTAGCCATTGAACCAGGCCACCAAGCAAAGGAGCTCCTTGTCCACATGGACAGATCCAGACCATCCAAATCGACATCCAACAACCCTCTTTTTTCGGCAAATAAGATGATTTTATCACTCTCTGTCAAATATTTATCTTAATTCCCAGATCTTGTTTTAATTGTAGACAATACATCCTCGCTCCAAATAAATCGAATATATAATCTATTTTGATCACAAAAACCCAAGGAATCTATTAAAAATACACGTGGATCCTAATTCCCAATGGTTTTCACTTATATCCCTAAATCTTGTTCCTTTGCTTATGTAATTTTTTTAATGTCACAATAATGTTGTTTAATCTTTGGAAACCCTAGAATTAGACTTCAATGATAGTCGCGGAACCTAGATCTAATCTAGTTGACTCATCTACTCTTAAATATGAATCATTAGTGATCTAGATATATTTTACTTGATCCAATCTCTAATGTAATCTCAATGAATAACGATTTATCTTGATATTGATCTTAATGTTGCAAAATACTTGATATATTTTTGACCCATCAATCTAATCTTGAAATTTCAATATGTATCATGATGACGATCGAGGAAATTGATGATGACTTGAATATTGATCATTAGGGTTTACACATATGATCCTAGAAAACCTAAGTAGGTCACCCATAGTTGAAATATTCTTGACACTTGAATAATGTTAGACATATTGATATAGTATGAATCATAAGTGGATGACCTAACCCTAAGGTTGACCTAGGAAAGTGTAAACCTAATCTCGAATATTAAAACATGATATGCAAATATCTTGATCTTGACCCTTGATCCAAATATTGTGTTTTAGGATCTAACTCGAAGGGTCGACCTATTACTCGTGATCTATACTCAAAATCTCAGTGAAAGGTACGCTATTATATAAGTCCTCCTTGATTGTATTGAAGATACTTTTATGTATCTCTTAACTGTATACTTGGATACTTATTTGGATGAGCTACTATTCCCTATGATTAATCTTCTATTTTTCTATACTATATTTTGAAAAACATGAAAACATAAATTGCATGCCCATTATGACTGCCCGTATATTGATAATGATGATGATATTGATAATGCTAACAATGTTGATATTGAGTGCAACAACACCCTCATTTGGAGGTGGGACTTGTACATTGGCCTCCTATGTTCCTATGTTGAGAAGGAGCCTAATGACCTTCCCCATCGCATTGGTGTAATATAGTCACACAAAATATATAAGGATGCTTCTCGAATTACAACATAATGGGAACTTGTAATAAAAATTGAATCGTTCAATAACAAACTTTTATCAAATATTGGTTTTGGAAATCATTTGTTATTCTTTTGAAATATAAGTCCTGCCAAGTATACTTAATTTCTTATAAACTACTTTTCTTGATTTTAGGCAATACAAATGGCATACTGAATAAGATCGATTCTGCACTCTACATACTCTAATGACAAAGATAAATCAGATAAATCTCCATATTGGGTTACTTGTTCTTTAAATATCCAATTTCTGAGTTATTATTTCTTATTGTATATGCCAGTGTGATTGATTCTATTGGGCCACTCAGGGATGAGTGCTTCAATCCTCTTACTACTGTCTAGGTAATAGGATTGGGATTGGTGTAAAAATGATTTTGTGACAAGAGATGTCATCAAGAATTGTCGACGTAAGAACAAAAACATATAATAGAAGGTGGGTTCAGTGGATTAGCAAAATCTTGAAGGGTAGTGGACGTAAAGCTGAAGTGTTGTTAGGAAAAAAACTAAAACTTGGATTTACCTCTATGTAATGGCTTTTCCTTTTCTCTATATGATACATCCCTGACCTGGGTTTAGGGCTAACCCTATTTTTTTAGCCTAAATAAGTTACTTAGAACTTTAATATGATCCTCTAAAGTGTTTTTTTATCAGGTGACAAACTTATGTTTCAAGTTTGGGCCTGTTTGAATAATGTTTGAGCAATGTTCTCCTGTTTTGGATCAAAATGCATATTACACAAGATGAGGGGTTATATTGCAATATGTCACATGTTATACATACCTCATGTGTTTTATCATCATAAGAGAGAGAATTATGCAAGGTGGTGGCTTGTGGAAAGTCTAAATTCCAAGTTTGAACTTGTTTGAATAATGCTAGTGCCTTGTGTACCAATTTTGGCACAAGTTGTAATTTACCCAATATGTAGGGTTCATATGAAAATTACCACCTCTAGAGTGTCCCTACTCCATCCTAGTATCATTTAGCGGAGAGATAAAGGAGGAGGTACCATGTTTGAATCATGTATAAGTGATGTTATTCTTGGTGATAGAAAGACCAAGAAAAGGGGTCGAATGTGAAACCCTAATTTGAACTTGTATCGGGTTGTAGAGTCCATATGAGAGTGCCTATCGACCAAGGAGCCATAGGGGGAGTATCATATCAGTTTTTTAACATTTGTCAAAGGCCATGATGGGCAAAGTACCTCAAGGAGGTGAAGTTTATCAGTTTACAATTTCCTTGGAAAAGTTGTATCAGTTTGCATAATTTGTGAGATAAAGATGAGATATCTTATCAAACAAGATAACTAATGGCCAAAATATCATATCTAGGTTATCCACAAGTGTTTTGCATGTCAATATAAATGTTAGTGCATGCAAGGACATGTGTCAACCATGGATGGACACATGGCACCTAGTAGCTTTAAAATGATGACACCTCATATACACATATTTTCATGACCCTCGAGTATATATGCCCTTCCTTTCACCTATTAGTGGAATGTTTCAAATCATACCACCCTATTGCTATTATATATCGTGCATAGAGTCTGGGTATCATGAATAGGTGAAGTAGTATCATGCATAGAGCTTTGGTATCACCCATAGCAAAGTGATATCGCCCATAGCAAAGTGATATCAACAAAGTGAAGGATATCAACCAAAAGTGAGGGATATCAACCATAAGTGGTGAGGTATTGTGCATAAGGATGAGGATATCAAGTCTTTTACCTTTGATAATCTCATATTCAACCTTGGGAACGTGAATTTGTGGAGCTTGGAGCTTTGAAGTTGCTCTTGAGGCTGGTTATATAACGTGAACTCAATTATGTTATTATTTACCAATCAATCTTGCCTTAGGTAAATGATTTACTTTCAAATAGAATTTTCTTGCATAATTGATGAACCAATGAGATCTAGTAGTAACCTATGACTGTTTCCCATGAACTAGAATAGTAAGAACAAGAGTCTAGAGGCTGGTGATGATGACAACATCATGGTGCAACTCAATATGGTGTTGAAGGATACACCTCTCATCCGATATGATGTTGAAACCCAAGATAGTGATGGTTATGCACCTCTAGAATGATAAGGTGATGAGCATAAACCTGATGCACGATATAGTTACACACACATACACCTCAATGACGATATGGTGACAAACACATATACCTCAAGGTCAATATGGTGAGCATACATACACTTCTAACCCGACATGGTGTTGAAAACGTAGATGGTGATATGGAATCCGATATACCTTGGAACCCCAAACCCCTGTCATTTTGTGTAAATGGATTAATTGTGAAGGGTTCAACTAGTTGTCTAGCCTATCACTCAATACATGATAGGATTGATCCCATGAAGGTATGAAAGAATATGAGCATAAGGGTTTAACCCGACATGCTAATCTGATATCGCAACCCGATATGGTAACTTGATATGGTAACCTGATAGGATGATATGAACACAACCACTAGTATGATATAGTGATGAATTTATACCTCATGGACAATATGAGTGACACATACATACACCTTGTGCATGATATGGGGTCGAGTACACACCTTATACCCAATATGGTGTTGAGCATATTCCCTAACCTGATATGATGTTGAAACTCAATATGGTGTTGAGAAACCTAATATGCAACCCCCTAAGGTTGAGTAATCCGATATGGATGCATGATATGGTGCTGAGGATACACCTCTATACCCGATATGAAAGCATACCTACACCTCTATACCCGATATGGAGGAAACACCTCAATGCAATACACTTGATTGAATGATACATGTAGTATGTTATGCCAAGTGATACTTTAAGACATGAAGGGTTTAATGCATTCCATAAATATGGACCAATGTACCTTGAGAGAAGGATTTATCCAACCTAATGAAGTATGATGTAATCAATTTCCTAGTGAGGATGAAAGAGAAACCTATACTTGTTTAATACTCATTTAATGAGTATACATTGATACTCCTAATATGTGTGGAGTCTGAATTAGGGTTGGGATTCTTGATGAATGTACTTGAAAACCCTAGTCGGCTTAAAAAGGGAAACCTTAACCCTGATGAAGGGTAATGATATGATTTGAAACTACAATTGGTTAATAAAGGGAAACCCTAACCATATTGAAACCAAGTTGATAGCATGAGATAATGAGCATATCTAAGCATGAGCTATGATGTTTCATATAATACCAATTATATGGGCATTGTGAGCCATGTAAATAGTTGTTGACTAGAGAGAGGTGACAAGATGTTTAATGGGACTTGTGAGCCATTTGAATAGTTGTTTCCTAGTGAGAGGTGACAAGATGTTTAATGGGCCTTATGAGACGTGTGAATAGTTGTTGCCTAGTGAGAGGTGACAAGATGTTTAATGAGCCTTGTGAGCCATGTGAATAGTTGTTTCCTAGTGAGAGGTGACAAGATGTTTAATGGGCCTTGTGAGCCATGTGAATAGTTGTTTCCTAGTGAGAGGTGACAAGATGTTTATAAAGTCTCATGAAAGAAATGGTAATGTTTAAAATAAACTAGGGGAAATGGAAACCCAGTAACATCGTAATAATAATAAATGATAATGAAATCTTGGTCATACATGTTTTACGCTTATAGCCAAATAAGGGCTATAGTGTTTGAAATATGCTTAAATGAGATAAGAGGAATACTTGTTGTGACGTCCCCGGATTTTCTAAAACTTAATCCGATGTGAGACGTCCAAATTGAAACCCTCACCTTAGTGAGAATCCCAATTTGAACATCCCACAATAGGCTAAGAAAGAGAAAATCAGAGGAAGTCAAAAGGAACATACATCAGTAGCACATGCACATGAACTATAATAAAACCACAACACATGTTCACCATTCAACATATAATTACAACATGAATTGTTACAACATTTGATATTACATATTGAACAACAAACTAGACATATACATGTACTACATCTAAACAACATGATCGTAAGACAACAGGTCCACCTATACATCAGCTCGCCACACAACTCTCACTACCCTGGATCTTCAAGAGCATAACCGCAACCTAAACAAAAGATTACATGCGGTACACGTCAGCACAATATTTCATGAATATTGTACTGAGTACGCCTACGTGTCTTTTATTTACCTCTCATCATATCTTGGCAATAAGATAAAACTAATATACTTGGCAGTAACAGAAGAATATAAGAAAAGTGTATACTTGCACAAAGATATTAACAAAAGAGAACACATATTTTAAGCACATTTTCCATTATATACCAAGTCCTTTATGATCACTACCAAAGAGTTAGATCATTTGTACAAGGTGACCACTACCAAAGAGTTAGGTCAGACCACTACCAAAGAGTTAGGTCATATGTACAATGTGACCACTACCAAAGAGTTAGGTCACTTCCAAGCACACTGCCAAAGAGTTAGTGCTTTCATATAATGGAATAGTTATATTATGTTTCAAGTGTTCATAGCCATAAGTATGGAAAATCAAGCAAGATATCATACAAGAACAATCATTTCATCCAATATCATATGCCAAGTATTTTACTATGCATATAGCACAAGCATATTGTATAATAAGCCAAGTAAGAGGTAATGGCGTACCTTCCAAAGAGATAGATCATACTAAACACATATCACTGATGTCAACTATAGGCTTGGTAAAACCTGATCAAAACAAGACCATATACTATCATCAGGTTCTCATCTTATTATATCTCATCTTAACCCTAATTATGTCCATTAGGGTTTCTCTTAGTTCATTTTGATATTTGCATCATTACTTGCATTCATATCTTATGATTATTTCACTGATGTCATTTTCCAGATTACATCTCATTATCAAAGTTCATCATCTGAACAATAGGTTCAATATCCTCTTTGTGCACATTAATTAACCCTAGGTTACACCATTAACCAAAATTAGGATTTCATAACATGTATCAAGGTTCATCTTTATGTAATAAGAATTTCGTGTATATAACTGATCTCATATTTATATATTATCTTCCAATTACAGATATGAGGGTTTTCTATAAATATCATCATTTATTGAGCATGCATGTATTTATTGCATTATCTTTAGTATTATTAACCCTAATTAGCCATATTAATCAAATTATATGCTTTTGTGCATCAACATGAACATATCTGAGATCATATGCATTCTATATGTAATTATGGACTTACTGATATTTTTCCATGTTTTATGTCATCATTTGCTAATTATTATCCTTTAAACAAGCATTTCACAACTAACAAGATATCACTGATATTAATGCATCAAAAGCCTGATATTATGCTTTAGTTGTGCTCTACTCATTTTTATGAGAATTTTGGTATTTTATTTGTAATTTTCTGATACTCGAGCTAATTTCTATGAATTATGCAAGATCTAAGATTTATATGATATTTTCTAACCTTTAGACCAATCGGGTGGCACCACGTGGCCACTAGGGTTGCGGCTCCTTGCTCCTGCTTGCTGGTGGAGCCGGCCGGTTCAAGGGCACTTTGACCCGGTTCATGGTTGGATTCGGGCGACTGGACCGGGGTTCACCCCCTCTTCTCCTCCTCGCGCGGTCAGGGAGTCCGTGGACTCTGTTTCATGGAACCGCCGCCGCACGGCTTGGCTCCGGCGAGAGCTCAGCAGAGGCACTCTCCTTCGAAGGTCCTTCTAGAACCTCCATCAGGTTCGAGCTTCCCTCCAGGAGCTCTGTGGCTACTCCACTCCTAGGGCTCGCGTCTCGAGCTCCAAGCCCACGAGCTCTCCGGCCATGGCAGCCACCACGGCGCTAGAAAAGAGGGAAAAAAGGCTCCCCACCCTCGAATCTCATGGATGAGGCGTCGGAAACCTTCGTCAGAGCTTCACAGACCTGGAGGGACCCCTGGATCTAGCTGCGGGGTCCTAGATTGACGCCCCTAACTCCGTCTTTTTCCTTGGAATCTTGGCCTCGGCATCCATGGAGCTCTCAGATACAGGGCACGAAAACACCCGTACTCAACTTATCCATACTCCTTTCTCCTTTCCCTTTCTTATCTTCCTCCGTCCTCACCTCTAACTCCACAATACACCATTGGCCACCACCTGTACGCTGCAGTGGGGAACTGGAGGAAAAGGGGAGCTCGTTCTCCCTCGTCACTTGGTTGTTCGGACTGAAACTGGGGTTAACCCCACTCTTTGGGAAGAGGCGAGTACAACTGCTGGGTTGGAATCACGTTCAAGTCCACGATCAGCGTGCAAACCGATTTCGTGGTTGTTGCCTTCGGTCAAGGCAGTAACCGCAAGGTAGGAGAAGGTTTCTCTACCGTTAGATGACATCCAAGGTCCTGAGTTGACGCTCTGATCCGTGGCCTCTCCTTCAGAGTGTCCACAACCTAGGATCAGTGATCTAACGGCCAGAAAGGAGTCGCGCATCCTCAACTAAACTAGGGTGCGTGACAGGGATTAAATATCACCAACTTAGGTCCAAAACACATCAAAATGCATGCTATTTCACCAAAATCAAACCTCTATACCTTCCTCTAGGAATATCCGATTGCCACCAAACTTTAACCATAGCTTCCATACCTCTCGAGCTGCCTTCTACTCAAATTTGGTGCCACAACTCAACTGGTGGACCAATCAATTAAATTCATCAAAAAGGCATTAAAAGATAGATCTTAATCATGATATCAACCTCACATTAACACACTTACTTTATCAAAAGCTTGAAACTCTCAATCTAATTGAAACATATACTTTCACTTAAGTCATTGGACATTTTAGGATTCTAAAAGTCCACTCCATCACATCCTACACACCTTAAAAGAAATTCCGTCCTCAGAATTAAAGCAAAAACCACTTTGTCACATCATATACAAGTTAAAAGAACTTTCGTCCTCGAAAGTAAACCATACTCATACTTCCAGGGAAAACCTTATCTTGCCCTCATCCACATGGAGGCACCATCATATGTGTAACATATCTGCAAAGGTTACCTAGAACCATGTGTCCAAAGCACTATTAGGGGGTTTACAACCATCTTGGGTGTATAAACACTCCATAGAAGGTTCAAACAAAGGTTTAGAAGGTTAGGTTATGTCATGACATATCTCATATATCAGGGATGCATCCTTATCTTAACCCGTGCATTATGATCCAACATCACATTACCATGTTCCAAAGAAGTTAACTAAAGTTAACCGATTATATCAAGGTGTCATCAACATTTTATTGAGATAAATATTAGAACATGTTCAACATTACCACATGTCTTTTAGAAGGGAGTTAATTATCATTAACTCACTTTATCCATCTAGGTCATATCAAGGTGTCATAATCTTTATGTTGTGATAACTGTCAAACTATATTTTTCCATCTTTGTTAAGCACTAAGATTAACACCTCGTGTAACATGTTCATTCATGTAGTCTTATTCCATTGCTCATAGTGAATTGCATCATTTATTAATGAATTCTCACAAGATTAATCAACAATTCACATTAATCATCATTATTCATATACACGGTTAACCACTTATGCATTGATATCTATTAAACCTTATTAGGTTCCCATCGTATCATGTCTCTATATCACGTCTCGAGATTAGATCACATCTTATATGTATTTTATCATGGTTTTTCAACAAACTTATGTAAGTGTCTCGTGAAAAATGTATAAAAACTTTATATAGTCCCAATGAGGTTCCTCTAACCCATACCACAAGGGTAGTTCCATGCTTAGTCTCTCTAAGCTAACTCAACTCTATGTGAATCTCATAAGCACATACTTTATCTTTTCTCTCTTAGCTTAGGGTTCTCGGATTACCTCATTGGCACTAGTGAAAGCCTTACAAGGTCAAGCCACACAAGCACAAACCAACGACATGACATGATGTTCTCATCATAGGTCTTCTACCCATGAAACATGCTTACCCAAAACTCTCTTATATACACCACTAGATTCCTATGTGGGAAACCACCAACCCGAGCATGAGGCTTCACAGAAACTAAGATAGCTACCTCCTCTAGGGTCTTGGGCTCTCTCCCTCACCCAGATGGCAGACACTCATATTCATGTTCACATGCACATAAAACTAGCCTCTCTCTATCTCTAGGGTTTGGTCCTCCCAAGGACATCTAGGGTTCAACAAAATCTATAGGAATCATGCATAAAGCGACTCAACTCAATCACTCAGGAGTAGTCTAGTTTAGGACATATCATAACACATATTCTCAGAATTCTCATATCTTGGAGTTTAGGTTCTCTAACCTTCTCCCAATGGGTCTCACTCTCTTTGGAGCTAACCCCGTACTGGTCCCGACACTAGAGGTCCTCCTTTGTAAAAGAGATTGAGGCTCTTGCTGACTCACAACCTGTCTTAACTTAACATATCTTATCTCATAAAAGAATGCATACTTGCATCATCAAAACTCATCTTGCATCCTTAAGATGGACTAAAGTCCTCGAAGACAAACATATACCATCATAACCAGATTATGTCATCTATATAAGACTTACATCGAAGCTTATTTCATCTATTCCATCTATCATATATATCCAACAAGGCTCTAGACATCTAATCTAGAACTACTCTCTCTCCTAGACTGATGTCATCACTTTCACTTAGGTTGCATGACCACCTCCTACTCGTACATGTGTGGGGACACATTTTTGTAATACATATACATAATAAAATATTATATAGTTTTTCTCCGATAAAACAAGCATCAGAGAAAACTATCGAGGTTCGATCCGTTTGGAATCAAAAACCAAATCCAAAAACGAGTGTCCCACACATAGCAGAGAGTCCAGTGTCATGAAAACTAGTGAAAAGGGTGAGAAAAAGGGGTAGACTAGTGTAGCTACTCTAGACAATGTGCGCAATATGTCTAGGGTTTCTCTTCCCTTGATGCACGTCATTTCCAAATAATGCAACGTCCCATACCGTTGCACTACAAGGAAAGAACGACATCTAAGGACTTGCCATACAACAAGCACCAGTCTAGGCCTAGTTCTCAGACATCTAGGTGCTAACCTAGAGGCTAGGTCAGATCTAGTCTCTAAAAGACGACTAATCTAACCCTAAAAGATTATTAAGGTTCAAGGTTCTTTAGTTTTGAGTTGCATAATGAGCAAATGTCAGGCTTTGCTATTGTTCATGCTCTGATACCACCTGTAACGTCCCCGGATTTTCTAAAACTTAATTCGATGTGAGACGTCCAAATTGAAACCCTCACCTCAGTGAGAAACCCAAATTTAAACATCCCACAATAGGCTAAGAAAGAGAAAATCAGAGGCTGTCAAAAGGAACATACAACAGTAGCACATGCACATGAACTATAATAAAACCACAACACATGTTCACCATTCAACATATAATTACAACATGAATTGTTACAACATTTGATATTACATATTGAACAACAAACTAGACATATACATGTACTACATCTAAACAACATGATCGTAAGACAACAGGTCCACCTGTACATCAGCTCACCACACAACTCTCACTACCCTGGATCTTCAAGAGCATAACCGCAACCTAAACAAAAGATTACATGCGGTACACGTCAACACAATATTTCATGAATATTGTACTGAGTACGCCTACGTGTCTTTTATTTACCTCTCATCATATCTTGGCAATAAGATAAAACTAATATACTTGGCAATAACATAAGAATATAAGAAAAGTGTATACTTGCACAAAGATATTAACAAAAGAGAACACATATTTTAAGCACATTTTCCATTATATACCAAGTCCTTTATGATCACTACCAAAGAGTTAGATCATTTGTACAAGGTGACCACTACCAAAGAGTTAGGTCAGACCACTACCAAAGAGTTAGGTCATATGTACAATGTGACCACTACCAAAGAGTTAGGTCACTTCCAAGCACACTGCCAAAGAGTTAGTGCTTTCATATAATGGAACAGATATATTATGTTTCAAGTGTTCATAGCCATAAGTATGGAAAATCAAGCAAGATATCATACAAGAACAATCATTTCATCCAATATCATATGCCAAGTATTTTACTATGCATATAGCACAAGAATATTGTATAATAAGCCAAGTAAGAGGTAATGGCGTACCTTCCAAAGAGATAGATCATACTAAACACATATCACTGATGTCAACTATAGGCTTGGTCAAACCTGATCAAAACAAGACCATATACTATCATCAGGTTCTCATCTTATTATATCTCATCTTAACCCTAATTATGTCCATTAGGGTTTCTCTTAGTTCATTTTGATATTTGCATCATTACTTGCATTCATATCTTATGATTATTTCACTGATGTCATTTTCCAGATTACATCTCATTATCAAAGTTCATCATCTGAACAATAGGTTCAATATCCTCTTTGTGCACATTAATTAACCCTAGGTTACACCATTAACCAAAATTAGGATTTCATAACATGTATCAAGGTTCATCTTTATGTAATAAGAATTTCGTGTATATAACTGATCTCATATTTATATATTATCTTCCAATTACAGATATGAGGGTTTTCTGTAAATATCATCATTTATTGAGCATGCATGTATTTATTGCATTATCTTTAGTGTTATTAACCCTAATTAGCCATATTAATCAAATTATATGCTTTTGTGCATCAACATGAACATATATGAGATCATATGCATTCTATATGTAATTATGGACTTACTGATATTTTTCCATGTTTTATGTCATCATTTGCTAATTATTATCCTTTAAACAAGCATTTCACAACTAACAAGATATCACTGATATTAATGCATCAAAAGCCTGATATTATGCTTAGTTGTGCTCTACTCATTTTTATGAGAATTTTGGTATTTTATTTGTAATTTTCTGATACTCGAGCTAATTTCTATGAATTATGCAAGATCTAAGATTTATATGATATTTTCTAACCTTTAGACCAATCGGGTGGCGCCACGTGGCCACTAGGGTTGCGGCTCCTTGCTCCTGCTTGCTGGTGGAGCCGGCCGGTTCAAGGGCACTTCGACCCGGTTCATGGTTGGATTCGGGCGACTGGACCGGGGTTCACCCCCTCTTCTCCTCCTCGCGCGGTCAGGGAGTCCGTGGACTCTGTTTCATGGAACCGCCGCCGCACGGCTTGGCTCCGGCGAGAGCTCAGCAGAGGCACTCTCCTCCGAAGGTCCTTCTAGAACCTCCATCAGGTTCGAGCTTCCCTCCAGGAGCTCCGCGGCTACTCCACTCCTAGGGCTCGCGTCTCGAGCTCCAAGCCCACGAGCTCTCCGGCCATGGCAGCCACCGCGGCGCTAGAAAAGAGGGAAAAAAGGCTCCCCGCCCTCGAATCTCATGGATGAGGCGTCGGAAACCTTCGTCGGAGCTTCACGGACCTGGAGGGACCCCTGGATCTAGCTGCGGGGTCCTAGATTGACGCCCCTAACTCCGTCTTCTTCCTTGGAATCTTGGCCTCGGCATCCATGGAGCTCTCAGATACAGGGCACGAAAACACCCGTACTCAACTTATCCATACTCCTTTCTCCTTTCCCTTTCTTATCTTCCTCCGTCCTCACCTCTAACTCCACAATACACCATTGGCCACCACCTGTACGCTGCAGTGGGGAACTGGAGGAAAAGGGGAGCTCGTTCTCCCTCGTCACTTGGTTGTTCGGACTGAAATTGGGGTTAACCCCACTCTTTGGGAAGAGGCAAGTACAACTGCTGGGTTGGAATCACGTTCAAGTCTACGATCAGCGTGCAAACCGATTTCGTGGTTGTTGCCTTCGGTCAAGGCAGTAACTGCAAGGTAGGAGAAGGTTTTTCTACCGTTAGATGACATCCAAGGTCCTGAGTTGACGCTCTGATCCGTGGCCTCTCCTTCAGAGTGTCCACAACCTAGGATCAGTGATCTAACGGCCAGAAAGGAGTCGCGCATCCTCAACTAAACTAGGGTGCGTGACATGGATTAAATATCACCAACTTAGGTCCAAAACACATCAAAATGCATGCTATTTCACCAAAATCAAACCTATATACCTTCCTCTAGGAATATCCGATTGCCACCAAACTTTAACCATAGCTTCCATACCTCTCGAGCTGCCTTCTACTCAAATTTGGTGCCACAACTCAACTGGTAGACCAATCAATTAAATTCATCAAAAAGGCATTAAAAGATAGATCTTAATCATGATATCAACCTCACATTAACACACTTACTTTATCAAAAGCTTGAAACTCTCAATCTAATTGAAACATATACTTTCACTTAAGTCATTTGACATTTTAGGATTCTAAAAGTCCACTCCATCACATCCTACACACCTTAAAAGAAATTCCGTCCTCAGAATTAAAGCAAAAACCACTTTGTCACACTTGTATTACATAAAGAGTGTGAATAGGTATGATGGCTTGGCCAAGGTATAAATGCCTAGTAAAGGTGATGTGGTATTCAGTGATAAGTTTAAGTGATTGATATCCCATAATTAAAGTGAAAGGGACACATAACTGTATTCCAATACTCAATAATCCTTAGCAATATGGCCATGATCTTACATGATTGGCATAGTCCAAAACTTGGATACAAACCTCATAGGGTAGGCATAGTCCAATACATGGATACAAACATCATAGGGTTTGCATAGTACAATACCTGGATATAATCTCACAGGATTGGCATAGTCCAATACCTAGATATAATTTCACTGGATTGGCATAATCCAATATCTGGATGCAACACTCACATGATTGGGACAACCCAATACATGGATATAATTTCACAGGATTGGCATAATCCAATACCTGGACGCAACACTCAAGGATTGGGACAACCCAATACCTGGATATAATTTCACAGGATTGGCATAATCTAATACCTGGATGCAACACTCATAAGATTGGGACAACCCAATACCTGGATATAATTTCACAAGATTGGCATAATCCAATACCTGGATGCAACACTCACAGGATTGGGACAACCCAATACCTGGATATAATTTCATATGATTGGCGTAATCCAATACCTAGATGCAACACTCACATGATTGGGACAACCCAATAGATGGATATAATTTCACAGGATTGGCATAATCCAATACCTGGATGCAACACTCACAAGATTGGGACAACCCAATACCTGGATATAATTTCACAGGATTGGCATAATCCAATACCTGGATACAACACTCATAGGATTGGGACAACCCAAAACCTGGATATAATTTAACAGGATTGGCATAGCCCAATACCTGGGTATAATTTCATAGGATTGGCATAGCCCAATACCTGGGTATAATTTCATAGGATTGGCATATCGCAATACCTGGATATAATTTCATAGGATTGGCATAGTCCAATACCCAGCAATAATTTCACAGGATTGGCATAGCTCAATACCTGGACATAATATAATGATGTATATTCACATGATTAGTGCAATTCAATACGTATCTAGCAGATTGGATGAGGCCAACAAATAGAAATGAGGATGATTCATGGATATCATACAATTATAATATTATCAAAGGATAAGCTTGGGATGTTGGTACAATATGATGGGTAAATGATACACATGTTCTTCATATTCCTTATAAGGTGAATAGATGATTTACTACTCTATCATAGATAGTTACAATGCTTTAAAAGATGAGAATGTTATAATCTATTTATTCATCATGATTAACCTTGCTTATTGATATCAAAGAACCTCTACCCAGTTTCATACTATTTACCTGTGATAATAACATTGTTGGAAAAGAGTTATATCTCTCATTGGGAAAATTGTCTCACCCCATGGGATCTACAATTTTTAGGTGGACGTGTACGAGGAGGTAGAGACCGTTCTGCAGAGGAAGGACAACAATAGTAGGGACAAAAGTAACTGTGCAGGTCGAGTGTACTGTCTGTCGTGTCTTGTAGATAGAAGTCCTATGTGTCGTCTCTTTACTCTTAGGTCCTTGAATTTAGTATGTGATGGTTTTATGAACAGTCTGAGATTTTGGCTAGTATGCCTTGAGGGTTTATGTTGCTTCAGTATATGTTTTGACAAAGCAATTGTTATATATTATCCTCGAAAAGAGATGGTACAGTTCATGTACAATGTGATCAATGATGTATATAAGGTTTTGGTTCTTCCTTTAAGAGTTTTCCTAGAAATGGATCTCTTTACAAAATGGTTTTAATTTTTAGTGATTTTTGTTAATCTGCTGCTTATGATTATTCCACAATAATTAGTGAAGATTTGGTTGTCGATTTGGTGGCGGTCGTTTCAAGTTTGGTATAAGAGAATAAGGTTCACTGAGTCTAGACATAGGACTAAGTTGTTGAGTCTGTTCTATTGTCCTCCAATATACACTATAGTGACTTCTGCTTATGCAGAAGAAAGGGTGAAGTTTAAAAAAATGACTGGAGAACATGAGGAACACGTTGCAAAGAGCAATGTTGTTGCACCAGGAGAAGGTACAAGGGATCAGGCAAGAGAAGAACAAGTGCTGGAGAATTTCCATCTTGACCCAATCAGGATAGAGAATCCTACTTTTTATGCTTTTGTTGGACAGGTTAGGACAACAATGATGAATATAGTGGAATGGATACTAGCGATACAATCTAGGTTACCAACCCTCAATGTAGAAACTTTGGGTTCTGAAAGGGTTTCTGAATGGCATAGTCATGTTGGAACAATGGAAAATGTGGGAAGGATTAACATATGATGAGAAAACAGACTCTTCCATAAGTATAGACAGATAGTACATCTGTGATGGAAATGCCCAAGGAGGGGAAATAAGCTGAGAATTAAGGAAAGGTCTCTATAATTCTAGAGACATTTTCCCAGTTGTTCTAAAAAGCCAACATTTTTGGTACCACCAGTGCAATAAATGCCTAGTGCACCAGGGCAGTAGTCACTAAGAAAAGGCAAAAGTCCTAACTTTCCACCTGTAAGAACTCCTGACTTAGCTTCTACATCGGTAATAAGACCGATAAGACTATGGTATGAGGACAAAACATGTTATAAATATGGACATGTTGAGCATACTAAACCCTTTTGTTCAAAAAGAAGGGAGGAAATGACCAAACAACTGAGGCAGACTCGGCACGGCTTACGAACGTTACAACCCAATAGTGTAAAAAGATGAAAGTAACAACATGAAACAACTTGACTCTATGTTTGAGTCAACCTGAAGTGGTAGATGACTGCGAGGGGTGACATTCAGATAGAGCTTTTTCATTCTGATATGTGTTCTCTTGATTTTATCTGATAATCATAAGAAGGTAGTAGTTGTTGAGCTTCCTTTAATTAGTCGTATGAGCACACAAGTAAGAGATAAGAAGGATGACAACTTATATTCCGTCCAATATTCTCTCATATGTTTTGAATTTCTCTCTTCATGTAAAAAGGGAAGAGATGTAAAAGAAGCCCCCAGAGAAAATTTGGGATACTAAGTAGTAAAATTTTAAAAATAGGAAACATAATATAAAACAAAATGCATACTACCTAATTTTTAATTCTTGAATTCCCTGGACAGGTATTCATCTATTGAAGGCAAGGTAAGTATGACACTCTTATATTTCTATCTTTCTGATTACTCTGATCAAGTAGTCATTTTGAGACAATCTAAAGAGCGTAATGAAGTAGAAGATGTGGCATGGATATTTCTACCACATCCTAATTGTTATACAAAGGAATCCAAGTTAATCTTAGATCAACTTAAACAAAACAAGATGTTTAGTATAATGTATACCTTAGTTTAAGGATCTAAAGGTAACAATTACCTGATAAGAGGGAACAATGTTCAGTGATGAACTAAGAGTTTGAATACCCATATTTAGTAATCAGGATGATGATTATGATAAGGGATGATGATATGTAATCATCTTTATAATTCCTATGCTGATGGCAAGGAACCTAAGAGGAAACAATATTGAATGACACATGAACGATTGAGAGTTCATGCAATACTCAAGGAAGGTGATAATATCTTTTCTTTAATAAACAACCCTGGTTAATGATGGGTGATAAAAAGGACTATCTTTCCTTGTGTTCTTTCCTTTCAGGGACATGTAAATCCAGTGAGTCTTATGACACTTGATATGCATGGATTAGAAGCAATCTATAGAAGGATACTTTGAAAAGTATGACCTAGTCCTAGATTTTAGTTCCAAGACAAAGTATATGAGATAAGTAATGTCCCGAGATGAAAGAAAGCTCCTACTATATGTTTGGTTTTGGTAATAACAACAGAGGATGGAAATGATGAGGATATGGTGTGTTTTTGACACATGCAACTAATACCAAGGTAAGGAATTCTAGTGCCCAAGAAGTTTTTAAGGTATGAGAAAATGAGAATGTGACTTCTTAAAATATGATTAATGTTGGTCACCTAGAAAGGCCAACTTTGAGATTAGTTTAGTTACATACAATAATATGGACATCATATGTTAGGGGTTTATGCTCTGCATAAACATAACATCAATAAGGATGTATTATTTGAAGGAACGACTGTAGAATCATCATGGGAAAAGTTTATCAAGCTAAGATACCTAGATCTGTTAAGGAAGCTTATGCAAATAACATCTAGAGATACCTTTGAGATAGTTCTTTTTGATAAATAGCCTCTCCTTTTGACAATAAAGTAAACATCTAAGGGAATGGTTAGTTCTAGTCATAAGTAATTTTAGTGTGTGTCAACAGATTAGATTGACACAATAAAAGTATGATAAGACTTGTAGACCCAAATGGATGATAGAATGTAACTCTAGCTTTTCCTTGGAGGAGAAATGCTAAACTAAGTGAGGGGTATGGAAAACTTTTAAGATCAATAATCTTATTACATAAAAGATATCAGTTGAGAAAGGTAACAAAGTAATGAGGTTTGACACCTGAGTTATACAAATTATGTATAGTACTTCTCTAATTTAGAAAGTGTTACCTGACATAGGATTGACACTGCAATCATTAATGGAAAGGACAATTGAGTATGTGTCTTGTATGACAGATTTTATAATAACCCTGTATGGAGGAACTTTATGCTGTTCAAAGTTCTATGGCATCTCCATGACATCAAGATGTCATGTGGAGGCTTGATGGTAAGATGCATGAGTAACAATTGTCTCCCTTCATCTGGGATTTCGGGGACAAAATCCTGGTTAGGGGTTTATAACTTGTAACATCCCTGACCTGGGTTTAGGGCTAACCCTATTTGTTTAGCCTAAATAAGTTGTTTATAACTTTAATATAATCCTCTAAAGTGTTTTGTTATCAGGTGACAAACTTATGTTTCAAGTTTGGTCCTGTTTGAATAATGTTTGAGCAATGTTCTCATGTTTTGGACCAAAATGCAATTTACCCAAGATGAGGGATTATATTGCAATATGTCACATTTTATACATACCTCATGTGTTTTATCATCATAGGAGAGAGAAGGATGCAATGTGGTGTCTTGTGGAAAGCTTAAATTCCATGTTTGAACTTGTTTGAATAATGTTAGTGCCTTGTGTACCAATTTTGGTACAAGTTGTAATTTACCCAATATGTAGGGTTGATATGCAATTTACCACCTCTAGAGTGTCCCTAATACCTCCTAGTATCATTTAGAGGAGAGATAAAGGACTAGGAACCATGTTTGAATCATGTATAAGTGATGTTATTCTTGGTGATAAAAAGACTAAGAAAAGGGGTTGAATGTGAAACCCTAATTTGAACTTGTATCGAGTTGTAGAGTCCATATCAGAGTGCCTATCAGCCAAGGAGCCATAGGGGGAGTATCATATCAGTTTTTTAACATTTGGAAAAGTCCATGACAGGAAAAGCACCTCAAGGAGGTGAAGTGTATCCGTTTACAACTTCCTTGGAAAAGTTGTATCAGTTTGCATAATTTGTGAGTTAAAGATGAGATATCTTATCAAACAAGATAGCTATTGGCCGAAATATCATCTCCAGGTTATCCCCAAGTGTTTTTCATGTCAATATAAATTTGAGTTCATGCAAGGAGACGTGTCAACCATGCATGGACACGTGGCACCTAGTAGCTTTAAAATGATGACACCTCATATACACACTTTTTCATGAACCTCAAGTATATATACC
Organism: Alisma plantago-aquatica; assembly: GCA_963693085.1. NCBI lineage: Eukaryota > Viridiplantae > Streptophyta > Magnoliopsida > Alismatales > Alismataceae > Alisma > Alisma plantago-aquatica. The sequence continues at coordinate 1,263,670,881 of OY856411.1, forward strand.
CTTCCTTTCACCTATAAGTGGAATTTTTTGAATCATACCACCCTATTGCTCTTAGATATCATGCATAGAGTCTTGGTATCGTGTATAGGTGAAGAAGTATCATGCATAGAGCTTTGTTATTGCCCATAAGCAAAGTGATATCGCCCATAGAAAAGTGACATCGGCCAAGTGAAGGCTATCAACCACAAGCGAGGGATATCGGCCACAAGTGGTGAGGTATCGTGCATAGAGCTGAGGAGCTCAAGTCTTGGACCTTTGATAAGCTCATATTAAACCTTGGGAACGTGAATCTTTGGATATTGGAGCATTGAAGTTGCTCTTGAGGTGGGTTATATAACTTGAACTCAATTATGTTATTATTTCCCAATCAATCTTGCCTTAGTTAAATGATTTACTTTCAAATAGAATTTTCTTGCATAATTGATGAACCCATGAGTTCTAGTAGTAACTTAGGACTGTTGTCCATGAACTATAACAATAAGAACAAGAGTCTAGAGGCTGATGATGATGACATCTTCATGGTTCAACCTGATATGGTGTTGAAGGATACACCTCTCACCCGATATGATGTTGAAACCCCAGATAGTGATGGTTATACACCTCTAGAACGATAAGGTGATGAGCATAAACCTTATGCATGATATAGTTACACACACATACACCTCAAGGATGATATGGTGACACACACATACACCTCAAGGTCGATATGGAGAGCATACATACACTTCTAACCCGACATGGTGTTGAAACCCTAGATGGTGATATGGAATCCGATATACCTTGGAACCCCACACCCCTATCATTTTGTGTAAATAGGTTAATTGTGAAGGGTTCGACAAGTTGTCTAGCCTATCACTCAATACATGATAGGATTGATCCCATGAAGGTATGAAAGAATATGAGCATAAGGGTTTAACCTGACATCCTCATCTGATATGGCAACCCGATATGGTAACTTGATATGGTAACCCGATAGGATGATATGAACACAACCACTAGTATGATATAGTGATGAATTTATACCTCATGGATGATATGAGTGGCACATACACATGCCTTGTGCACGATATGGGGTCGAGTACACACCTTATACCTGATATGTGAGCATATTCCCTAACCCAATATGATGTTGAAACTTAATATGGTGTTGTGAAACCCGATATGCAAACCCCTAAGGTTGAGTAATCCGATATGGATGCACGATATGGTGATGAGGATACAACTCTATACCTGATATAGTGGAAACACCTCTATACCCGATATGGAGGAAACACCTCAATCCAATACACTTGATTGAGTGATACATGTAGTATGTTATGCCAAGTGATACTTTAAGACATGAACGGTTTAATGCATTCCATAAATATGGACTAATGTACCTTGAGAGAAGGATTGAGCCAACCTAATGAAGTATGATGTAACCAATATCCTAGTGATGATGAAAGATAAATCTATACTTGTTTAATACTCATGTAATGGGTATACATTGATACTCCTAATATGTGTGGATTCTGAATTAGGGTTGTGATTCTTGATTAATGTACTTGAAAACTCTAGTCGGATTAAAAAGGGAAACCTTAACCCTGATGAAGGGTAATGATATGATTTGAAACTACAATTGGTTAATAAAGGGAAACCCTAACTATATTGAAACCATGCTGATAACATGAGATAATGAGCAGAGCTAAGCAGGAGCTATGATGTTTCATATAATACCAATTATATGGGCCTTATGAGACATGTGAATAGTTGTTGCCCAGTGAGAGGTGACAAGATGTTTAATGGTCCTTGTGAGCCATGTGAATAGTTATTGCCTAGTGAGAGGTGACAAGATGTTTAATGGGCCTTGTGAGCCATGTGAATAGTTGTTGCCTAGTGAGAGGAGACAAGATGTTTAATGGGCCTTGTGAGCCATGTGAATAGTTGTTGCCTAGTGACAGGTGACAAGATGTTTAATGGGCCTTGTGAGCCATGAATAGTTGTTTCCTAGTGAGAGGTGACAAGATGTTTATAAAAGTGTCATGAAAGAAATGGTAATGTTCAAAATAAACTAGGGGAATTGGGAACCCAATAACATCATAATATTAATAAATGGTAATGAAATGTTGGTCATACATGCTTTATGCTTATAGCCAAATAAGGGCTATAGTGTTTGAAATATGCTTAAATGAGATAAGAGGAATACTTGTATTACATAAAGAGTGTGAATAGGTATGATGACTTGGCCAAGGTATAAATGCCTAGTAAAGGTGATGTGGTATTCTGTGATACGTTTAAGGGATTGATATCCCATAATGAATGTGAAAGGGAAACATAAAGGTATTCCACTACTATGGAATCATTAGCAATATGGCCACGATCTTACATGATTGGCGTATTTCAAAATCTGGATACAAACCTCACAGGGTTGGCATAGTCTAATACCTGGATGCAAACGTCACATGGTTGGCATAGTCCAATACTTGGATATAATCTCACAGGATTGGCATAGTCCAATACCTGGATATAACTTCACAAGATTGGCATAATCCAATACATGGATGCAACACTCACAGGATTGGGACAACCCACTACCTGGATATAATTCCATAAGATTGGCATAATCCAATACCTGGATGCAACACTCACAAGATTGGGACAACCCAATACCTGGATATAATTTCACAGGATTGGCATAATCCAATACCTAGATGCAACACTCATAGGATTGGTACTACCCAATACCTGGATATAATTTCACAGGATTGGCATAATCCAATACCTAGATGCAACACTCATAGGATTGGGACAACCCAATACCTGGATATAATTTCACATGATTGGCATAATCCTATACCTAGATGCAACATTCACAAGATTGGGACAACCCAATACATGGATATAATTTCATAGGATTGGCATAATTTAATACCTGGATGCAACACTCATAGGATTGGGACAACCCAAAACCTGGATATAATTTCACATGATTGGCATTTCCCAATACCTAGACATAATTTCACAGGATTGACATAGCCCAATACCTGGATATAATTTCACAGGATTGGTATAGTCTAATACTTGGACATAATTTCATAGGATTGGCATATCCCAATACTTGGATAGAATATAATGATGTATATTCACATGATATGTGCAATTCAATACCTGTATAGAAGATTGGCTGAGGCCAACAAATAGAAATGAGGATGATTCATGGATATCATATCCTGATAATATTATCACAGGATGAGCTTGAGATGTTGGTACAATATGATGGGTAAATGATACACATGTTCTTCATATTCCTTATAAAGTGAATAGATGATTTACTAATCTATCATAGAAAGTTACAGTGCTTTAAAAGATGAGAATGTTATAATCTTCTTATCCACATTGATTAACCTTGCTTATTGATATAAACGAACCTCTACTCAGTTTTATACTATTTACCTATGATAATAACATTTTTGGCAGAGAGTTATATCTCTCGCTGGGACAATTGTCTCACCCCATGTGATCCACAATTTTTAGGTGGACGTGCACGAGGAGGTAGATACCGTTCTGTGTATGAAGGACAACAACAACAGGGATAGCAGTAACATCTCAGGCTGAGTGTACTGTCTGTCGTGTTTTGTAGATAGCACTCCTATGTGTCATCTCTATACTCTCAGGTCCTTGGATTTAGTATGTGATGGTTTTATGAACAATCTGTGACTTTGGCTAGTATGCCTCGAGGTTTTATGTTGCTTCTGTATATGTTTTGACAAAGAAACTGTTATATGTTATCCTTGAGAAGAGATGGTACAATGCATGTAAAATGTGATTAATGATGTATATAAGGTTTTGGTTCTTCCTTTAAGAGTTTTCCTGAAAATGGATCTCTTTGCAAAATGGTTTTAACTTTTAGTGATTTTTGTTAATCCGCTTCTTATGATTATTCTGCAATAATTAGTGATGATTTGGCTATTGGTTTGGTGGCGGTCGTTTCACTATATGTCTGCAATTGTGTCTCTCAAAGGAGGGTTGATGTCTCCTAATAAGGAAAATCATCTTGAGTATGCTGTATAATAACAGCTTGCATGCGTTGCACACATCACAATGTCTAGTGTTTCCCAACGTGTGTCTTCAACGTCGCATTAATGGATGTAAGGATAATTAAGAAGAATAATTGATGTTGTCCACATTATGCACATTGTAACATTAGTGTTTTCCAATGTGCATCTTTAACCTCGTATTAGTAGACATATTTTAAGGATAATAAAGAGGAATAACTACTACTATCTTTTATGTTGTCAACGACTATAAATGACCATACCGATAGGAACACGTTCTTGTATCCTCACTATGACCGTGTGATTCATTAAACTCCAAACTAGGGAGTCTGGTTCAAGATATAACTCACCACATTTCTACATATTGAAATGAGTTATTCCAGGCAATGGTTCAAAATCACAAGCTACCAATTCTAAAAACATAGTAATTTTGCAAAAGTTTTGTTATTTAATAATTTCTGATATTTTATGGTACATATGGAGGAATATTATATTACTGTTACAGAGAATCAGTTCTACAACTATAGATTTTGTCCCAAAATACTTGCCTTTAAGATTTGAACATTTGATTTATCCTTTTTACATAACGAATTATTTTATTAGTTTTGTTATTTAAAATGGCAAGAATCTTATTTCATGAGCATTCTAGTGAGTATTCCCAACTCACATAAATCCCAACTCTTGGGTTTCACTCATAGTATGGATCTCCAAGAGCATCATGTCTGGTACACACCATTGCATTGATGGTCTTGAATCCAATTAGAGTAAAGCTCATGATGTACTCATACCGAATGAAGCACTACTTACCCAAGTTGGATTAGGAGTGAAAGTCCAAGTGTTTTCTTTTGCATAACACTACAAATTAGTTGTCCCTTCAAAATAATCCTCATAGGATCTCAAATTTTGAAATGGTAGGGTTGCCACTATAACATTTTATCTATGGCCAGAAGACCCATCTCCCACAAAGAACTGAATACTAACTTTTTAGCCAAACCCTTTGTAAGTGGATCTATATAATGTTCTCAGGATTTGAGGCCTCAGATATAATGAATTAAAAAGGAATGATAGAACTACCAATATCACCAAGGTACAACTCTTTTTCAAGGAACCCATAACTAAAGGACTATGTGTTTAAGTGTCCTTAGCCCATAGTACTACTAGGATGGGTGAGAGGCTAGTGGTGGTTAGTGGGGCTGGTCCTCATTCCTAAAACTCTACTAGAGCTTTGGGTAGTGGGCCCGGGTGTTACAATCTATAATATTCAATGCAGATTTCACATACTCAATAGATATGACCCCATGTTGATGTCATCTCTCACATCCTCATTAATTAATCTCATAAAGTACTTTCTTGGGTTACCTTTATATTGTTTAGATTTGTCTATAGTTTCTATATCATCACATTATATAGAAATAGTAGGAAAATGTCTTGGAAACTAGTGACAGATTAAGAAGTAAATTTCTAAGAAATTCATTCTGACAACACGATAAATATAAAGAAATAAACTCCTCCTTCATAGCGGATCTAGCTCCAACTATTTTCTTGGATGATTTCTAAGAAACTGCTCCTCCTCCAAGGAAAAATACATACCCACTAGAAGACTTGGTTTTATATGAATTAACAATTCATTTTGCATATATGGTGGGAAACCTGTGCAGTGGAACTATACTTTGTTGCACCTCTATGGTATTTAAAAACACGAACCAAAGCCTTCCAATGGTCTGTTTCAGGACAACACGTGTAACATCCCTGACCTGGATTTAGGGATAACCCTATTTGTTTAGCCTAAATAAGTTGCATAGAACTTTAATATAATCCTCTAAAGTGTTTTCTTATTAGGTGACAAACTTATGTTTCGAGTTTGATCCTGTTTGAATAATGTTTGAGCACTGTTCTCTTATTTTGGACCAAAATGCAATTTACCCAAAATAAGGGTTTATATAGAAATATGTCATATTTTGAACATACCTCATGTGTTTTAGGATCATAAGAGAGATAATGATGCAAGCTGGTGGCTTGTAGAAAGCCTAAATTCCAGATTTGAACTTGTTTCAATAATGCTAGTACCATGTGTATCAATTTTGGTACAAATTGTAATTGACCCAAAATGAAGGGTTGAAATGCAAATTACCTCCTCTAGAGTGTCCCTACTCCCTCCTAGTATCTTTTATAAGATATAGAAAGAATGAGACACCATGTTTGAATCATGTATAAGTGATAGTATTCTTGGTGATAGAAAGACCAAGAAAGGGTTGAATGTGAAACCCTAATTTGAGCTTGTATCGGGTTGTAGAGTTCATATGAGAGTGCCTATTGGCCAAGGAGCCATAGGGGGAGTCTCATATTGGTTTTGTGAACTCTTGGGTTTGTCCATGATGAGCTAAGAACCTCAAGGAGGTGAAGTGTATCAGTTTTCAACTTCCTTGGAAAAGTTGTATCGGGTTGTGAATAAAGTGGTGATTGAGTTGAGATATCTTATCCAACAAGATAAGTGATGGCCAAAATATCATATCTATATTATCCTAATGTGGTTTGAATGTCAATATAAATAGGAGTTCATGCAATGACAAGTGTCAACCATGCATGGACACGTGGAACCTAGTAGCTTAAAATGATGACACCTCATATACACACTTTTTCATGAACCTCAAGTATATATACCCTTCCTTTCACCTATAAGTGAAAGTTTTGGAATCTTACCACCCCTTTCTCTTAGATATCATGCAAAGAGTTTTGGTATCATGCATAGGGCCCTAGTTTCGGCCATAGCAAAGAGATGTCACCCATAGCAAAGTGATATCAGCCAAGTGAAGGATATCAGCCATAAGAGAGGAATATCGGCCACAAGTGGTGGGGTTTCATACATAGTGATGAGGAGATCAAGTCTTGGACCTTTGATAATATCATATTAAACCTTGGGAATGTGAATTTTTGGAGCTAGGAGATTGGAAGTTTCTCTTGAGGCGGGTTATATAAATACCATCAATCTTGTCTTAGTTAAATGATTTACTTTCAATCCGATTTTGCTTGCATAATTGATGAATCCATGAGATCTATTAGTGACCTAGGACTATTTTCCACGAACTATAATAGTAAGAACAAGAGTCTAGAGGTTGATGATGATGACATCAACATGGCTCAACCCGATATTGGGTTGAAGCACCTCTTAACCCGATATGGTGTGAAGCATACACACACCTCTTAACCCGATATGGTGTGAAGCATACACACACCTCTTAACCCGATATGATGTGAAGCATACACACACCTCTTTGCCCAATATGGTGTGAAGCATACACACACCTCTTTGCCCGATATGGTGTGAAGCATGCACACACCTCTTTGCCCGATATGGTGTGAAGCATGCACACACCTCTTTGCCCGATATGGTGTGGAGCGCACACACACCTCTTTACCCAATATGGAAGCAAGCACACACCTTTTTGCCTGATAGGGTGGAAGCACCTCAATATAATATACTTGATTGAGTGACACATGTAGTGTGTTATGCCAAATGATACATTAAGACATAAAGAGTTTAATGCACTTTGATAAGTGTAGGCTAACATACCTTTGAGAAACGGTTAAGCCATGTTAATAAAGTATGATGTAATCAATATCCTAGTGAGGATGAGAGATAAACTCATACTTTGCATTGATAATCATTTAATGATAAATGATGAGAATAAATAAGTATGATTGAATACTTATGATAATATATGTATGCTCCTAGATGTGTGGAGCAATGAATTAGGGTTTGGATTGATAATATGAACTTGAAACCCTATTCGGATATAAAGGGAAACCCTAACCCTAATAATGGGAAGGTTGTATTTCTATTATTGCATAAGCCTTGTGAGATATGTGAAATACTTGTACAATAAGTGTAATGTTTATATAGGTATTATGACCTAGAGCTGGTTGTTGCCTAGTGAGAGGTGACAAGTTGTTTAATGGCCTTGTGAGCCATGTGAATTTTTGTTGCCTAGTGAGAGGTGACAAGATGTTTAATGGCCTTGTGAGCCATGTGAATAGTTGTTTCCTAGTGAGAGGTGACAAGATGTTTAATGGCCTTGTGAGCCATGTGAATAGTTGTTTCCTAGTGAGAGGTGATCAAGATGTTTAATGGCCATGTGAGCCATGTGAATAATTGTTGCCTAGTGAGAGGTGACAAGATGTTTAATGGCCTTGTAAGCCATGTGAATAGTTTTTGCCTAGTGAGAGATGACAAGATGTTTAATGGGCCTTGTGATCCATATGAATAGTTATTGCCTAGTGAGAGGTGACAAGATGTTTATAAAATTCTCATGATCTAGAGATTAATGTAAGAGATGGTAATGTTCAAAATAAACCAGGGAAGTGGGAAAACTGTAACATAATAATAATAATAATAAATGGTTACAAAGATAATAATGAAATCTTGGTCATACATGAATTATGGTTATAGACAAATAAGGGCTATAGTGTTTTTAATATGCTAAAATGAGATATGAGGAATACTTGTATCACATAAAGGATGTGAATGTGGATGATGGTTCAATCGAGGTATAATGCCTAGTAAAGGTGATGTGGTATTCAGTGATGAGTTTAAGGGATTGATATCCCAAAATGAAAGTGAAAGGGAAACATAAAGGTATTGCAACTCCTATGGATTCCTTAGAAATATTGCCATGATCCCACAAGATTGGTATAATCTAATACCTGGTTGTACTCTCAAAATGATCTCACAGGATTGGCATAGTCCAATACCTGGCTGTAATATCACAAGATAGGTACAATCCAATACCTGGCTGTAATATCACAGGATTGGTACAATCCAATACTTGACTGTAATCTCATAGGATTGGTACAATCCAATACCTATCTGAACTCTATCAGAATTGGTATAATCCAATACCTGGCCGTAATCGCATAGGATTGGTACAATCCAATACTTGGCCGTAATCTCACAGGATTGGTACAATCCAATACCTGACCGTAATCTTACATGATTGGTACAATCCTATACCTGACTGTAATGTCACAGGATTGGTACAATCCAATACCTGGCTATAATATCACATGATTGGTACTATCCAATACATGGCTGTAATATCATAGGATTGGTACAATCCAATACCTGGCTGTAATATCACAAGATTGGTACAATCCAATAGTTGGTGTACTCTTACAAGATTGGTATAAAGCTGGAACTGGATGATGTATATTCACCAGATTGGTAGAAATCAATATTGGGTAAGCAGATTGGCTATGGCCAACAACTAGAAATGAGAATGATTGATGGATATCATACCAGGATAATATTGTCACATGTTAAGCTTGAAATGTTGGTATAATAGGATGGGTAAATGATGCACATGTTCTTCATATTCCTTATAAAAAGTGAATATATGATTTACTGCTCTATCATAGATAGTTGTAATGCTTTTAAAAAGATGAGAATGTTCTAATCTGCTTACTAACAATGATTAATCTTGTTTATTAATATAAAAAGAACCCCTGCTCAGTTTTATACTATTTACTTGTGATAATAACATTGTTGGCGGAGAGTTATATCTCTCACTGGGACAATTGTCTCACCCCGTGGGATCCACATTTTTTTAGATGGACGTGCACGAGGGGGTAGAGACCGTACTGCAGAGGGAGAACAATAGTGGCATGAACAACAGTAATATCTCAGGTTGAGTGTAGTATCTGTCGTGTGTTGTAGATAGAAGTCCTATGTGTCGTCTCTGTACTCTTAGGTCCTCAGATTTAGTACATGATGGTTTTTTGAACGATCTAGGATTTTGACTTGAATGCCTTGTGGGTTTCAAGTTTCTTATGTATAGGTTTTGGAAAAACAACTATTATATGTTATCCTCGAGATGAGATGGTACAAAGTATGTACAACGTGAACCATGATGTATATACAATTTGGTTCTTTCTTTAAAGAGTTTTCCAAGAGATGGATCTCTTTGCAAAATGGTTTTAGTTTTTAGAGATTTTGTTAATCCGCTGTTTATGATTATTCCACATAATTAGTAACAATTTTGTTGTCGGTTTGGTGGCAGTCGTTACAAGTTTGGTATTAGAGCTTAAGGTTCACAGAGTCTACAGAGGCATAGGACTAAGGTGTTGAGTCTATTATAGTGTTCTCCATTATATCTTAGAGTGACTTCTGCTTATGCAGAAGGAGGGATATAGCCTAAAGTTGTCTATAGAACATGAGGATCACGATCCTGAGAGTAATGTTGCTGCACCAGTAGGAGGTGCAAGGGATAAGGTTAGAGAGGAATGAGTGCCTGAGAATCCCCATTTTGATGAAGGTATGATATATAACCCAACATGTCATGCTCTTTTTGGGCAAGTCATGACCATAATGATGCATATAACAGACCAGATGCCAGCACCAACACATAGGGCACCAATTCCCAATGAGGGACACGGGTCTGGTATGACTTTTGAATGACTACGCCATGTAGTAGCTATAGAATATGCTGGAACAACTGACCTAACAGATGCTGATTTGTGGCTCACTGGGTTAGAAAAGGCTTTTAAGATCCTTAGTATCCCAGATGCTGACAAAGTCAAACATGTTGTATACATTTTGAAGGGTAGTGTTGGACATTGGTGGGCCATATAAGAGGCAAAAAGGAATGATGAAGAGGTTGGTTGGGAGGAATTTTGTCGAGAATTCATCAATAAGTATTTTCCATGAACATACTTGGATGAAAAGATGTCACATTTTGAGAAGGTTCAGTAGGGAACCATGTCAATTAATGTATATGAAGTTAGGTTCATGGAACTTTTGAAGTTTTGTCCTCAAATGGCTCCTATTGAACAGGAGAAGATCTGACATTTTGAGAAAGGATTGAATGTTGAGGTGTCTATCTCGGCATCTGCATTAGAAATAGAGAGAGATTCACCACATTTGTGGAATCCGTTCAGAGGATAGAAAGGTCTGTGACAAAGAAACATGAGACAAACCTCAAAAGAAAGTCTATAGTCACATGAACAGTTGATTAGTGGTACTAAACAGCCAAAATCTTCAGTATCACCAGTTCAACACAATATAGTACACCAATGCAACAACCACCAAGTGGGGTCTGAGCTTTCCATAAATGTGGATAGATAGGACATCTTAGGTGGCAATGTACAAAAAGAAATAATAAGGTGACCTGACAGCCAAGACACTAGATAACCCATAAAAGGTAACACGTCAGAAAAAACTTTTTATTCTGAATTTTCTTTCCTTTTTCTTCACTCTACCTACTGATTATAAGAAAGGTAGTTATGGTTCATGTTCCTTTGATTAGTCCTATGAGGACATGAGGAAGAGATAAAAAGCATGAGAACCTATATTCAGTCCAATATTCTCTTATATGTTTTGAAATTTCCCTCTTCATGTAGAAGGGGAAGAGATGTAAAAGAAATACCAGAGACAATCAAAGATATTAAGTAGTAAAATTTAAAAAGATGTTAAAAGTAAGAAACATAATATAAAATAAATGCATACTACCTAAAATTCAGTTCTTGCATACCCTGGACAGGTCTTCATCTATTGAAGGCAAGGTAAGTATGGGACTTTTAGATTGCTATCTTTCTGATTACTTTGATCAAGTAGTCATTTTGAGACAATCTAAAGAGCATAACAAAATAGGAGATGCGGCACAAATATTTCTACCACATCCTAATTGCTATAAGAAGGAATCTGAGTTAATCACAGGTCAACTTCTAAACAAAAAGAAGATGTTTAGCATAATGTATACCTTGGTCTGAGGACCCATAGGTAATGGTTACCTGATAAGTGGTAACAATGTTTAGTGATGAACTAAGGGTTTGAATACCCAGATCTAGTAATCATTATGATGATGATGTTAAGGGATGAGAATCTCTAGTAATGTGATAAGGAACTTAGATCTATGAATTACATGTGTTCTAAAGAACATGTGAAGAGTAAAGATCTTTTCCATAATGTGAATACATATATATATATATATATATATATATAGAAAATGTTCATGAACATGCTAGACAATAACAAATAAAAGAATGATGACATGTAATCATCTTTATAATTCCTATGCTGATGACAAGGAGCCTAAGATGAAATAAGAATTGAATGACACATGAACAATTGAAAGCTCATGTAGTGATAATCTCTTTTATTTGATAAACAACCTAGATAATGATGGTGTGATGTGAAGGAATATGTTTCCTTGTGTTCTTTCTTTTCAAGGACATGATAATCAAGTAAGTCTTATGACACTTGATATGCATAGATTAGAAGTAATCTATAATAGGATACTTTGAAAAGTATTAGTTAGTTTGAGATTCTGGTTCTAAGTCAAATCTATATGTGATAAGAAAGGTCCTATTATATGTTTAGTTTTGGTAATAACAACTGAGGATGGAAATGATGAGGACGTGATGTGTTTTTGGCACATAAAATGGATACCAAGGTAAAAAATCCTAGTATCCAAGAACTTTCAATGATATGAGAAAATGAGAACATGACTCCTGATGAGATGAATAATGTTTGGTTACCTAGAAGGGCCAACTTTGAGATTAGTTTAGTTACATACTGTAGCATGGATACCATATGTTAGGGGTTTATGCTCTGCATAAACATGACATCAACAAGGATGTATGAGTTAAAGGAACACTTGTAGAATCTTTTTGGGAAAAAGCTTATCAATCTAAAAATAATTCCTTAGAATATCCTTATCTAGATCTGTTGAGGCAGTTTATACATAACATCCCTAGATACCTCTGAGATAAGTTCTTCTTTGACAAATAGCCTCTCCTTATGATAAGAAAATAAATAGCTAACGTGATAGTTGGTATAAGTCATAAGAAAGTTTAGTGTGTGTCAACAAATTAGATTGACACAATAAAAGTAGGATAAGACTTGTAGTCCCAAATGGATGATGGAATGTAACTCTAGCTTTTCCTTGGAGGAGAAATGCTAAACTAAGTGAGGGGTATGGAAAACTTTCAAGATCAAGCATATTATTACATAAAAGATATGAGTTGAGAAAGGTGACAAAGCAATGAGGTTGACACCCGAGGTGTACAAAGTATGTATAGTACTTCTCTAATTTAGAAAGTGTTACCTGACATAGGATTGACACTGCAATCATTAATGAGAAGGATAGTGGAATGTGTGTCCTGTATGACAGATTCTATCATAACCCTATATGGAGGAACTTTATGCTGGTCAATGTTTTATGGCATCTCCATGACATCAAGATGTTATGTGGAGGCTTGATGGTAAGATGCATGAGTAACAATTGTCTCCCTTCATCGGGGATTTTGAGGACAAAATCCTTGTTAGGGGTTTATAACTTATAACATCCCTGACCTGGGTTTAGGGCTAACCCTATTTGTTTATCCTAAATAAGTTGCTTAGAACTTTAATATAATCCTCTAAAGTGTTTTGTTATCAGGTGAAAAACTTATGTTTTGAGTTTGGTCCTGTTTGAGCAATGTTCTCTTGTTTTGGACCAAAATGCAATTTACCCAAAATAAGGGGTTATATTGCAATATGTCATATTTTAACATACCTGATGCATTTTAGTATCATAAGAGAGAGAATGATGCAAGGTGGTGGATTGTAGAAAGCCTAAATTCCAAATTTGAACTTGTTTCAATAATGCTAATACCTTGTGTATCAATTTTGGTACTAATTGTAATTTACCAAAAATGAAGGGTTGATGTGCAAATTACCTCCTCTTGAGAGTCCCTACTCCCTCCTAGTATATTTTATAAGAGATATAAAGAAGGATACACCATTTTTGAATCATGTATAAGTGATAGTATTCTTCGTGATAGAAAGACCAAGAAAGGGTTGAATGTGAAACCCTAATTTGAGCTTGTATCAGGTTGTAGAGTTCATATGAGAGTGCCTATCGGCCAAGGAGCCATAAGGGGTGTCTCATATCGGTTTTGTGAACTCTTGGGTTTGTTCATGATGAGCTAAGCACCTCAAGTAGGTGAAGTGTATCAGTTTTCAACTTCCTTGGAAAATGTAACGACCGCCACCAAATCGACAGCCAAATCGTCACTAATTATGCGAAATAACCATAAGCAATGGATTAATAAAATCACTAAAAATTAAAACCATTTTTCAAAGAGATCCTCTTCCAGGAAACTCTTAAAGAAATAACCAAAACTTTATATACATCAGGGTTCACATTGTACATACACTATACCATCTCTTCTCGAGGATAACCTATAATAGTTGATTTATCAAAACATATACTAAAGCAACATAAAACCTCGAGGCATACAAGAAAAAATCTCAGATTTTTTATAAATGATCATGTACTAAATCCAAGGACATGAGAGTACATAGATGACACATAGGACTTCTATCTATAAGACACGATAGACAGTACACTCAACCTGAGTTGTTACTGCTGTCCCTACTATTATTGTTCTCCCTCTATAGTAAGATCTCTACCCTCTCATGCACGTCCACCTAAAAAAAGTGGATCCCACGAGGTGAGACAATTGTCCCAGTGAGATATATAACTCTCTACCAACAATGTTATTATCACAGGTAAATAGTATAAAATTGAGTAGAGATTCTTTTATATTAATAAGCAAGGTTAATCACTGTAGATAAGTAGATTAGAACATTTCTCATCTTTTCAAAGCATTGTAACTATCTATGATAGAGCAGTAAATCACCTTTCACTTTATAAGGAATATGAAAGACATGTATATCATTTACCCATCATACTATACCAACATATCAAGCTTATCTTGTGATACTATTTTCATGGTATGAATCATTCTCATTTCTATCTGTTGGCCTCAACCAATCTGCTAGCTAGGTATTGGATTGTACTAATCATGTGAATATACATCATTATTGTGACATCCCGCAATCACACAGATAACGAAATGCCACGCAAAAACATGCGAAACTTCCATAAACCACATTTTACCGAAAACATGGGTTAATTAAAATCGATTACGGGAAGCGGATAAACAAAGAAACTATTACATCCAGATCCTTATCCTGCAAGGAAACATGTTATATAAAAATACATAAACCTTGATACGTGTCCACATCTCATTGGATCTAGCTGTCACATAGGCAAAAGAGTTCACCACCTGTTTATATATAGAACAGGCCATACCAGGCCAATAGCAGGATAAACAAATTACATCAGTTATACATCATAAAACGTCGTCAAAACACCTACAAGGACCTGAGAGTACATGGATGACTCTAGGACTCTACTACAAAACAACAACAAAAACAACATATCCATATCTTGCCTCCTACTGTTCTTCCTACTGCTCGGCTGCAACCTCACAACCACCACCACGTCTAGCACAATCACCTAAAAAGGTTTAAAACCAGCGGGGTGAGACACACAGTCCCAACGAGAAACATAACCCCCGCCGAAACTATAAAACCTCAAAGGAGAGATAGAACAGATAAAGCAAGTAATTGATATAAGCAGCTCATATATATGGCGTACTAAACTGAACTAGCTTACCAAGATATCCAGGAGGCATATAACTAGATATTTCTTTATGGAACATGATTGACAAGATAAGTTTTTTAAGAACTTGTCACAAGATATGAGGAATTTACAAATAACTACAAGATATGACTAGATCAATTAGGCAATCAAGACCTCAACCAATGTTCCATGTTTTGCCTTAATCAATACATGTTATACGGCTAGATTGCAATTTTATTATGCCCTGAGGAAGTGAGGCATCTCTCTCAAATCCAAAATTCGGCTGTGAAGCACAAAACTGGTGCCATACAAGGTCAATGGGAGAGTTGGAGTCCATGACCTCACCTTTTTGTGGATAGTGCACGATAACTAAAGCAGGACCATAGTCTCTTTCTTGAGTGTCTTCAGCCACAGGGTTAGCTCACGCAGTCTACCCTTTTAAAATACTGAGCCATGGGCCTGTTCACCATGCTCTATAATAACTGAGCCATGGGCCTATTCACCATGCTCTATAATCACTGAGCCATGGGCCTATTCACCATGCTCTATACACAACCGTAGTTGCACTCTAATCCTCCTATTTTCGGCTAGGAGAAACCCCACATATTCAACAATATGTGCTCCAGGTAATACCGCAGGATAAACCTGTTTCACCATCACCAGCTACTGACGATGATGGATCTATGGCCAGGACAAAACTACATGAAATGTTCCTCTATAATTAATTAGTATGTTTTAGGTAAATTGTTGAGGCAACCAAGTTATAAAACATAAACAACATTGTGTCACACTATAACTACCATTATAATATTGCCATATGATCTCAATCCCTCATCACATAATGCCACTGCCTCTCAAGGCCTTCATCATCATACATCATCATCATGGGATAACAATCACTCATGTCATCATTAGAGGATAATAGCTCAATCAGGCACTCAGCCTGCATCAGGTCGCCTGATCTTTCTCATCATACTGGTGATACATGTCATATCATCAACAAGGAGTATCATTAATTAGTGTTATACCAAACACATACACCTCATAGCTCTTACCTGGCTATGAATTCAATTAATAACACCTGCACGGTTAGTATGCATATCAAGAGAGATAACTTGATCACCCAACATAGATCTTTAGAGCACATGTTATGATATTCATGCCATAAAGATTTAGGATGCATATGATCTGAAACAACATTCATTATTATGAACACATGAAGCATAAAGTTGTAGATGGTAAGCCAATGAACTCATATTAAAGTTACCAAACCGTGAGCATCCACCATGCCCTATCTCTCATGTCATCATGAATACAACCACCCCTAAGGATGATCTTACTTAACATCAACCTTAGGTAACAAACATATCACTGGTCACAACCTATATTTCATATCTCAAAGTCATCTTAACCAAGGATGTGGGATCAAGACAAAAGGTTCACCAACTAAAAGTTCCCAGGCTAGGTGCATCCCTCACTAAAGGTGTTGCCTACCCTCACCAAAGGTGTGGCAGGTAGCACTATCCCTCACTCAAGGGATATCGGGTAGGGTCATATCCCTCACCCAACGCTATCGACTAGGCCACCAAAACCCTAAGGTACCAACCACACATATCGACCACAAGCATGACATGCACCCATGCACAAGGAGATAACGAGCAGACTAGATCTAAAGGTGTGTCATGCAACCATGACCCATAGTGTATCGTGCAACCAGAGGCAAGGGGATATCGTGCAACCACAAACCATGGGTGTATCGTACAACCATGACCAGGGGTGTGTTGGGCAACACATCCACCCCATCGGCCAAGATGCCCTGTCGCCCACTAGGGTTAGGGTTCCATATCAGGCAACCATCAAAGCCAGAACACCTAAGGTCACACTACTGTCATCCCTCGTACGATACCATGTCACCCAAGGTCATCTATCGTTCAAGCTAGGGTTTGGGACCCTATAACGGTCAAGATACCATGTCGTCCATCAAAGTCAGGGTACCTCCTATCGGTTCATACTATGGCGCCCAACCAGGGTTTCACCATCAAGACCCATATCGAGCAACACCAAAATGAACCCATGTCGCCCAGGGCACCAAGAAGGGATATCTACCAAGCATCACATTGGCCAAGGGCATAACACCCAAAAACGCCACCTAAGGCAAAGGTTCATATCGGTCAGTAGGGTCAAACACCACTTAGCATATCGCCCAAGACTCATCCCTAGAAGAGGGATATCAGGCAGAACACATAAAAAGGGGGTATCGAGCAAAGTTCAAGGCCATGATGGGTGATCATCTTCAACCTCAAGGCTGCCACAAAGGAGCCCTAAGAGTTCAAGAGAGTTGGCTCACCTCTCAAGACAATTAAGTGAGAGAGGGGTATTGCACAACTTCCATCATCTATCAGGCATCAAGGGGGTCCATCACCATATCGGCCATCCAACCGAAAGCTCAACTCACCATTGGATTAGGAGACCCTAAGCTCACCTCTCAACTACTAAGTGAGAGAGGGGTTTTGCCCAAGGAACTCCACATCCATGGTTCGGCCAACCCAAGGCAACCCAAGATAACCATCACCACAAAATCTAGGGTACATCTAAAGTAACCTTATAGCCATTAAAGTAAGAAACATAACTAAAAGATGACATGGCTGATCAAGATAGTGCATATAGCATGCAACATGAAAAAAGAAGTAGTATAGCTAGGGTTAGGAGTTATGTAATCCACCTCAAGCACACTCCTCAAGCTCCAAAGCTCCAAGGTACCACCACAAGAGGAGAAGGAACAAGGCACTCTCTAGGGTTCAACCACCACTAGAGGAAGAAGGAGACTAGAGCTATGTCACCCACCAAGGAGAGAGTATTGACCACCAAGCTCGACTAAGGGGAAGTGTATCAACCACCAAGGAAGAAGGAAAGCAACTAAGGGAACTAAAGGAACTGCTAGCTAGCAAGAAGGGTAAATTATATACTTAGGGGTGAAGAAGGAGAGCATGGCAAGGTGGCACCTGACCCTAGTACACTTGTCCTCGGGTCATGCCACATGCTAGCACCCTCAAAACCACATGTCCATGACTTGCTTCCCACTTAGCAAAGCAACTTCCACTTTTCCCAAGATGGTGACACAAACGCAGCTAGGGTGGAGGGTGTGTGTCACCCAAGATGGCAACCCTACACATCCACCAAAACCCTTGGCTGATACAGCTTCCTAGCTAATACACCATGGCCGATACAAGGCACCAGGCTCACCCTTGCCCAATACCAAGCCTCAACAAGGCTCAACAAGGCAAAACAAAGCCCAACAAGGCTCAACAAAGCCCAAAACTACTCAACCAATGAGCCCAACCCATCCTCTCAAACCTAGAGGATGCAAGGAGAGAGAAGGACATCTCTCAAGGTGACAAACTTGCACACCAACCCTAAAACTTGGGTAATTTGCAAGTTGCACCTCAACCTCTCAACAAAGCACAAACAAACCATAATCACAACTTCAGGTGATTAGCAAGCATCTCAACACAAGGTTTAGGAAAAGCAAACAGGGTAAGCCCAAAACGTAGGTCAGGGTCCTTACAAGCCACAAACCCCTACAAAAGGATTTCACCCCCAAAATCTGAAGAGAAAAGTGAGGGATACTTCCTCCTCATATCTTCCTCAAACTCCCACGTGGCTTGCTCAATGCCATGATGACGCCAAAGAACCTTCACAAGAACCATGTCCTTCCTCTTCAACTTCTTCACTCTTCTATCGAGGATTATCACTGGACCTTCTTCATAGGTCACATCTTCATCAAGCTCAACCTCAACTAGATATATTACTGTCTTTGTCCCCAGATAACTTTTCTTCAGCATACTGACATGGAACACCGGATGTAACCTGTGCAACTCTGGCAGTAGTTCTAACTTATAAGCTACCTTGCCAATGCATGCTTTTACCAGATATGGCCCCATATACCTAGGTGCCAACTTTCCTTTCCGGAAAAACCTCAACATGCCTTTCCATGGTGAGACCTTGAGATACACCTTGTCTCCCACCTAGAACTCTAGAGGTTGTCGGTGATTATCTGCATATGACTTCTGTCTATCCTATACAACTTTCAATTGTTGTTGTATCACTTTGATCTTTTCTATTGTTTGCTGTACTAACTTAGGAACCAAAAGTTGGTATTCACCAGACTCATACCAACATAGAGGAGATCTGCACTTCCTACCATATAAAGCCTCATAAGGTGACATGTCCTTACTTCGTTGGTAACCATTGTTGTAGGCAAATTCTATCAAACTGAGATGCACATCCCAACTACCTAGGAACTGCAAAACACAAGCTCGGAGAAGATCCTCCAAAGTCTGAATAGTCCTTTCAGACTGTCCATCTGTCTGTGGGTGGAAAGCGGTACTGAACCTCAACTACGTTCCCAATGCTTTGTGCACCTGTTCCCAAAAATGACTCATGAACTGGGGACCTCGGTCAGAGACTATCGTTGTGGGCACACCATGCAAACACACAATCTCATCCACATACACTTGAGAAAGCTTTTCTGTTGTATATGTTGTCTTTACTAGAATGAAATGAGCAGACTTCGTCAACCTGTCCACTATCAACCAAATGGAATTATGATTACTAGCCATCCTTGGTAGACCAACTACAAAATCCATGGTTATATGATCCCATTTCCACTGTGGTATCGACATGGGTTGCAACGTACCTACCGACTTCTGATGCTCAGTTTTGACCTGCTGGCATACCACACACTCAGCTACACACTTGACCACGTATCTATTCAAACTTGGCCACTAATATAGATCCTTTAGATTATGTTACATTTTGGTGACACCTGGATGCATAGTATACATGGATGTGTGTGCTTCCTCAAGTACTAACTTCCTCAAATCGTCAACATCTGGGACTACCATCCTATCATGATAACAAACTAGTCCATCCTCAGACTCATGGAAGCCATCCCGCTTCTTGTTGTCGAACTCTGATTTAATCAATTGAACTATAGCATCTACCTATTGTGCTTCTTTGATCTTCTACCTCAAAGTAGGTTTCACTTGCATCTGTGCCAACAATCCTTCCAACAAAGATACTTCCAACTATACATTCATCTGCCGCAAAGAGACAAACATATCCCTCCTATGGCATACCAAAGAACTTAACTGTGCCTTTTTCATAGGAAGAGAAGGAGACTTCCTCCTAAGTGCATCAGCTACCACGTTTGCCTTACCAGGATGATACTTAATGGTGCAATCATAATCACTGATCAGCTCCATCTAGCGATGCTGTCGCATGTTCATCTCACTCTGCGAGAAGATATACTTCATGTTTTTATGATATGTAAAGATCTGACACACTTCCCCATAAAGATAGTGTCTCCAAATCTTTAACGCGTGGACCACCGCTGCCAACTCGAAATCATGTGTCAGATAACTTTCCTCATGTTTTTTTTTAAGCTGTCATGAAGCAAAAGAAACCACATGATCTTCCTGCATCAGTACACATCCTAAGCCTTTCTTGGAAGCATCACAGAAAACAACATAGCCTTTCCCAGGCTCTAGAAGCACCAACACTGGAGCACTAGTTATCTTTTCCTTCAAACTTTGGAAAGCTTGCTGACAATGATCATCCCAAACAAAAGGGTCATCCTTCCTGGTCAACTTCGTCAATGACAATGCGATCACACTGAAGTCCTTTATAAAACTCTGGTAGTATCCTGCTAAACCCAGAAAACTACGAACTTCATTCGACATTTTCGGTTGCTCCCACTCTTCAACTAACTCCACCTTCTTGGGATCCACTCTGACTCCTTCCGAAGATATCACATTTCCCAAGAAAGTTACTTCCTTCAACCAGAACTCGCACTTACTGAACTTGGCATACAACTGATACTGGTGAAGGAGAGTCAATGCTTGTCGAAGGTGTTGTACATGTTGTTGACTGTCTTGAATATAGATAAAGATGTCGTCTATGAAGACCACAACAAACTGGTCTAAAAATGGATAGAACACTCTGTTCATTAGGTCCATAAAAGCAGCTGGCGCATTGGTTAGCCTGAACGGAATAACCCCAAACTCAAAGTGACCATACCTTGTCCTAAAGGCTGACTTTAGTATGTCATCTGCCTTGATCCTCAATGGATGATATCCAGATTGTAGATCAATCTTTGAGAACACCATAGCACCACACAACTGATAAAATAGATCATCTATCCTCGACAAAGGGTACTTGTTCTTAACTTTGTTCAACTACCTACAATCTATGCACAGACACATCGACCCATCCTTCTTCTTTATGAATAGAACTGGAGCACCCCACGGTGATGTGCTTGGTCTGATGAAACCTTTATCCAACAACTCCTATAACTGTTTATTTAGCTCTGCCATCTCAGCTAGAGCCATCCTGTATGGTGTCTGAGCAACTGGCTGTGTCCCTGGCACTAGATTCATCTCAAAGTCAATCTCTCGAGGTGGGGGAACACCGGGAAACACATCGGAAAACACATCCTCAAACTCTCTTACAACTGTCACATCTGGAAGACTCAAACCTTTTGCCTCAATATCCACAACATGAGCTAAGAACACCTTACATCCTTTCCACAACAACTTCTTTTCCACCATGGCTGATACTAGACACGTCAGAAGAATCTTCCTATCTCCCTGGAAGATCCACTTCTCACCATCATCAGCAAACACCGCTTGCTTGGAACCACAGTCCAACACAACCTTATACTTCTCTAAGGTATCCATCCCAAGGGTTACATCGAATCCATGCATATCAAGTGGTATAAGATCCACTTGTATGTTGTGTCCCAAAAAGGATAGGACACAAGATGGACAGACCTCTCGAAGCATCAAGGAACCATCAAGAGGGGTTTCTAACAACAGGATATCTTTCTTACATCTAACATGTAAAAGACAGCTATCAAGCATACTATGAGCGATAAAAGAGTACGTAGAACCCGGGTCAACCAAAATAGATAAAAAGCAA
The DNA here is from genome assembly GCA_963693085.1 of Alisma plantago-aquatica. Lineage (NCBI taxonomy): Eukaryota > Viridiplantae > Streptophyta > Magnoliopsida > Alismatales > Alismataceae > Alisma > Alisma plantago-aquatica. The sequence continues at coordinate 1,263,693,358 of OY856411.1, forward strand.
GAAGAAGACAAATCAGAATGAAATAACTCGATCTGACCTACCACCACTCACGTGTTGACTATCGCCTTCGACTGACTCATAGCATAGAATCAAGTAGTTGCTTGCTGTCTACGTCCTCTGCTTCCTTGAGTAGACGATCCATCTTGCGACACTTGGCCGCACCCTCGCCCTCTAATGCCACTAAGATGCTGTCTATACGGACCTTGTTGATTATGTCTTGGCCACTATGTCACTTTGACATCTCTCCTTGGGAAATTTGACTTCAAATGCCCTATCTATCCACAAAGATAGCATGACCTATCCTCTAACTGTGTCTTAGATTCCCATGTCACTACTAGTGAAGCTGTGCTATAAGCTCTGGATGGCGAATAACCACACCCTCTTCCTTTACTTGGTGACCACTGCGATGGTGCACTAGAACCTTGCCTCACCGAAGGTGCAGAAAACCTCAGCTTCTTGTGGCTGTCAAATCTTTGTTTCTAGAACTGAGTAGGTCTTTTCTTGGTCATAGCCTCTCTCTTTTCTTGGACTGACCATTCAATCCTTCAGACAGACTCCACAAACGTGGCAAACTGTTCTCAGTTTTCTAAAGCAGCAATAGGTATTGACAGCTCAGCACTCAAACCCTTCTCAAAACGTCTGATCATCTCATCATCTGTTTCTGCCATGTGAGGACAAAACCTCAACAGGTCCATGAACTTGGCTTCATACTCGGTGATGCTCATTGATCCTTGGCACAGATGCTCAAACTGGTTGATCTTCTCGTCCAGATAGGTCTTCATGAAGTATCGACTCACGAACTCCTGCCGGAAGACGTCCCAACAGATCACCTCATCGGGTCACTTCTCCTCCTCGATGGCCCACCAGTGACCAGCACTACCTTTCAAAAGGTAGGCAACATACTTGACTTTGTCTGCTTCAGGGATGTCAAGGATCCAGAAGGCCTTCTCAAGACCTGTCAGCCACAGATCTGCATCCACTGGATCAGCCATTCCATCATAATCCGAAGCTTCGACTCGACGAATCCGCTCAAAAGTCTTCCCAATACCTAGAGATTCACCATGGGAAGCCTGTGCTCTTGGAGGATGCACTGGCAATCTATCCTCCATGTGATTCATCATAGTCATTAACTGCCCCATAAGATGATGATAGGCAGTGTTTTTGGGAATGGCCAGGTCAAACTGGGGGACCCCAGGCACCTGATCTTCATGTGCATGCACTCGTGCTCCATCAATAAATGCAGCAACACTACTCTCGGCAGCATGTTCTTTGTGACTTCCAGACATCTTTTAGCCTTTATCTTCTGCTGGGGGCAGAAGGTTATTATGAGAAAAATCTGGAAAACTCACAAGAACAGACACAAACCTAGTCCTAGATCCCTGTAGACTCAGCGAACCTAGAGCTCTGATACCGAACCTATTGTGACATCCCTCTATCAAACAGATAATGAAATGCCACGTGAAAACGTGTGGAACTTCCATAAACCACATTTTACCAAAAACACAAGCTAATTAAAACCGATTGCGAGAAGCAGATAAACAAAGAAACTATTACATCCAGATCCTTATCCTGCAAGGAAACATGTTATATAAACATACATAAACCTTAATACATATCCACATCTCATTTGATCTAGCTGCCACATAGGCACAAGAGTTCACCACCTATTTATATACAGAACAGGCCATACTAGGCCAACAACAGGATAAACAAGTTACATCAACTATACATCGTAAAACGTCATCAAAACACCTCCAAGGACCTGAGAGTACATGGATGACTCTAGGACTCTACTACAAAACAACCAAAACAGCAGCATATCCATCTCTTGCGTCCTACTATTCTTCCTACTGCTCGACCACAACCTCACGACCACCACCACGTCTAGTACGATCACCTAAAATGTTTAAAGCCAGCGGGGTGAGACACACAATTCCAGTGAGAAACATAACCCCCACTGAAACTATAAAACCTCAAAGGAGAGCTAGAAAAGATAAAGTATGTAACTCATATAAGCAACTCATATATATGACATATTGAACAGAACTAGCTTACCAAGATATCCAAGAGGCATATAACCAGATATTTCTTTATGGAACATGATTGACAAGATAAGGTTTATAAGAACTTGTCAAAAGATATGAGGAATGTACAAATAACTGCAAGATATGACTAGAGCAATTATGCAATCAAGGCCTCAACCAATGTTCCGTGTTTTGCCTTAAGAAATACATGCTATAAGACTAGATTACAATTTTATTATGTCCTGAGGAAGTGATCCGTCCCACTCAAATCCAACCTTCAGCTGCGAAGCCCAAAACTGGTGCCATACAAGGTCAATGCGAGAGCCGGACTCCACAACCTTACCTTTTTTTGGTCAGTGCATGATAACTAAAGCAGGACCGCAATCTCTTGCTTGAGTGGCATCAGCCACAGGGTTAGCTCACGCAGTCTACCCTTTTACAATACTGAGCCATGGGCCTATTCACAATGCTCTAGAATCACTGAGCCATGGGCATGTTCACCATGCTCTATACTAACTGAGCCATGGGCCTGTTCACCATGCTCTATAATCACTGCACCATGGGCCTGTTCACCATGCTCTATACACAACCACAGTTGCACTCTAATCCTCCTATTTTCGGCTAGGAGAAACCTCACATATTCAACAATAAGCGCTCTAGGTAATCTCGTAGGATAAACCTATTTCACCATCACCAGCTACTGATGATGATGGATCTATGGCTAGGGAAAAACTACATGAAATGTTCCTCTGTAATTAATTAGTATGTTTTAGGTAAATTCTTGAGGCAACCAGGTTATAAAACATAAACAACATTGTGTCACACTATAACTACCATTATCATATTTCCATGGGATCTCAATCCCTCATCACATAATTCCACTACCTCTCAAGGCCTTCATCATCATACATCATCATCATGGGATAACAATCCTTCATGTCATCATTAGAGGATAATACCTCAATCAGGCACTCAACCTTCATCAGGTCACCACATCTTTCTCATCATACTAGTGATACATGCCATCTCATCAACAAGGAGTATCATTAATCAATGTTATACCAAACACATACACCTCATAGCTCTTAACTGGCTATGAATTCAATTAATAATACTTGCACAGTTAGTACGCATATCAAGAGAGATAACTTGATCACCCAACATAGATCTTTAGGGCACATGCTATGATATTCATGCCATTAAGATTTAGGATGCATATGATATGAATCAACATTCATTATTATGAACACATGAAGCATAAAGTTGTAGATGGTAAGGCAATCAACTCATATTAAAGTTACCAAACCATGAGCATCCACCATGCCCTATCTCTCATGTCATCATGAATACAACCACCCCTAAGGATGATCTTACTTAACATCAACCTTAGGTAACAAACATATCACTAGTCACAACCTATCTTTCGTATCTCAAAGTCATCTTAACCAAGGATGCAGGCTCAAGACAAATGGTTCACCAACCTAAAGTTCCTGGGCTAGGCACATCCCTCACCAAAGGTGTCGCCTACCCTCACCAAAGTTGTAAATGGGTAGCACTATCCCTCACTCAAGGGATATCGGGTAGGGTCATATCCCTCACCCAACACTATCGTCTAGGCCACCAAAACCCTAAGGTACCAACCACACATATAGGCCACAAGCATGACATGCACCCATGCACAAGGGGATAAAAGGAAGACTAGATCTAAAGGTGTGTCGTACAACCATGACCCAAAGTGTATCGTGCAACCAGAGGCAAGGGGATATCTTGCAACCAGGAACCATGGGTGTATCATGCAGCCATGACCAGGGGTGTGTAGGGCAACACATCCACCCCATCAACCAAGATGCCCTGTCGCCCACTAGGGTTAGGGTTCCATATTGGGAAACCATCAAAGCCAGAACACCCAAGGTCACACTACTGTCATCCCTCGTATGATACCATGTCGCCCAAGGTCATCTTCCATTCAAGCTAGGATTTGGGATCCTATAATGGTCAAGATACCACGTCATCCATCAAAGTCAGGGTACCTCCTATCGGTCCATACTATGGTGCCCAACCAGGGTTTCACAATCAAGACCCATATCGGGCAACACCAAAACCAACCCATGTCGCCCAAGGCACCAAGAAGGGATATCTACCAAGCATCACATCAGCCAAGGGCATAGTGCCCACAAACGCCACCTAAGGAAAAGGTTCATATCGGTCACAAGGGTCGAACACCACTTAGCATATCACCCAAGACTCATCCCTAGAAGAGGGATATCGGGCAGAACACATAAAAAGGGGGTATCGAGCAGAGTTCAAGGCCATGATGGGTTGATCATCAACCAAAAGGCTATCACCAAGGAGCCCAAAGAGTTCAAGAGAGTTGGATCACCTCTCAAGACAATTAAGAGAGAGAGGGGTATTGCACAACTTCCATCATCTATCAGGCAACAAGGGGGTCCATAACCATATTGGCTAACCAACCCAAAGCTCAACTCACCATTGGATTAGGAGACCCTAAGCTCACCTCTCAACAACTAAGTGAGAGAGGGGTTTTTCCCAAGGAACTCCACATCCATGGTTCGACCAACCCAAGGCAACCCAAGATAACCATCTCCACAAAATCTAGGGTACATCTAAAGCAACCTTATAGCCATTAAAGAAAGAAACATAACTACAAGATGACATGGCCGATCAATATAGCGCATATAGCATGCAACATGAAAAAATAAGTAGTATAGCTAGGGTTAGGAGTTATGTAACCCGCCTCAAGCGCACTCCTCAAGCTCCAAAGCTCCAAGCACCAAGCTTCCAAGCTCCAAGGCACCACCACAAGAGGAGAAGGAGCAAGGCACTCTCTAGGGTTCGACCACCACTAGAGGAAGAAGGAGACTAGATCTATGTCACCCACCAAAGGGAGAGTATCGGCCACCAAGCTCCACTAAGGGGAAGTGTATCAGCCACCAAGGAAGAAGGAAAGCAACTAAGGGAACTAAAGGAGCTGCTAGTAAGCACGAAGGGTCAATTATATACTTAGAAGTGAAGAAGGAGAGCATGGCAAGGTGGCACCCGACCCTAGTACACTTGTCCTCGGGTCATGCCACATGCTAGCACTCTCAAAACCACATGTCCATGACCTGGAACCCACTAAGCAAAGCAACTGCCACTTGTCCCAAGATGGTGACACAAATGAGGCTAGGGTGGAGGGTGTGTGTTGCCTAAGATGGCAACCCTACACATCCACCAACACCCTTGTCCGATACACCTTCCTGGCCAGTACAAGGCACCAGGCTCACCCTTGCCCGATACCAAGCCTCAACAAGGCTCAACAAGGAAAAAAAGCCCAACAAGGCTCAACAAAGCCCAAAGCTACTCAAGCAACGAGCCCAACCCATCCTCTCAGACCTTGAGGATGCAAGGAGAGAGAAGGACATTTCTAAAGGTGACAAACTTGCACAACAACCCTAAAACTTGGGTATTTTGCAACTTTCACCTCAACCTCTCAACAAAGAACAAACAAACCCTAATCACAACTTCAGGTGATTAGCAAGCATCTCAACATAAGGTTTAGGCAAAACAAATAGGGTAAGCCCAAAATGGAGGTCAGGGTCCTTAAAATTATGTTCTAGCTTTATACCAATCTTGTAAGAGTACCACCAAGTATTGGATTGTTTCGATCCCGTGAAATTAGAGCCATGTATTGGATTGTACCAATCTTGTGAAATTATAGCAAGGTATTGGATTATACCAATCCTGTGAAAGTACAACCATGTATTTTATTATACCAATCCTGTGAAAGTACGGCTAGGTATTGGATTATACCAATCTTGTGAGATTACATCCAGGTATTGAATTATACCAATCCTGTGAGATTACAACCAGGTATTGGATTATACCAATCCTGTGAGATCATAATGAGAGTACAACCATGTATTGGATTATACCAATACTGTGTGATTACAACCAGGTATTGGATTGTACCAATCCTGTGAAATTATGGCCGCATTGGTAAGGATCCCATAGTAGTTAGGATACCTTTATGTTTCCCTTTCACTTTCATTATGGGATATCAATCCCTTGAACTCTTCATTGAATACTACAACACCTTTACTAGGCATCATACCTTGACCAAGCCATCATTCCCATTCACATCCTTTATGTGATACAAGTGTTACTCATATCTCATTTTAGCATATTCAAAACACTATAGCCCTTATTTGGATATCACCATAATGCATGTATGACCAAGATTTCATTATTATCCTTATAACCGTTTATTATTATTATGTTATGGGGTTTCCATTTCCTTAGTTTATTTTGAACATTACCATCTCTTATATTAATATCTAGATCATGAGACTTTTATAAACATCTTGTCACCTATCACTAGGAAACATCTATTCATATGGCTTACCATGCCCATTAAACATCTTGTCACCTCTCACTAGGCAAAAACTATTCACATGGCTTACCAGGCCCATTAAACATCTTGTCACCTCTCACTAGGCAACAACTATTCACATGGCTCATAAGGCCCATTAAACATCTTGTCACCTCTCACTAGGAAACAATTATTCACATGGCTCACAAGGCCCATTAAACATCTTGTCACATCCCACTAGGCAAAAACTATCTCTAAGTCATAAGACTTATATAATCAGTATTATATGAAATATCATAGCTCATACTTAGCTATGCTCATTATCTCATGCTATCAGCATGGTTTCAATATGGTTAGGGTTTCCCTTTATTAACCAATTGTAGTTTCAAATCATATCATTACCCTTCATTAGGGTTAATGTTTCCCTTTTTAAGCTGACAAGGGTTTTCAAGTGCATTCATCAAGAATCACAATCCTAATTCAGACTCCACACATATTAGGAGTATCAATGTATACTCATTACATGAGTATTAAACTAGTATAAGTTTCTCTTTAATCCTCACTAGGATATTGATTACATCATACTCCATTAGGTTGGCTCAATCCTCCTCTCAAGGTACATTGACTCATATTTATCAAAATGCATTAAACCCTTCATGTCTTAAAGTATCATTTGACATAACATCCTACATGTATCACTCAATCAAGTGTATTAGATTGAGGTGCTTCCTCCATATCGGGTATAGAGGTGTAGGTATGTTTCCATATCGGTATATAGGTGTATGCTCATTACCATATCGTGCATCCATATCATTTTACTCAACCTTAGGGGTTTGCATATCGAATTTCACAACACCATGTTGAGTTTCAACATCATATCGGGTTAGGGTATATACTCAACACCATATCTGGTATAAGGTGTGTACTTGACCCCATATCATGCACAAGGTGTGTGCATGTGTCACTCATATTGTCCATGAGGTATAAATTCATCACTATATCGTGCTAGTAGTTATGTTCATATCATCATATCGGGTTACCATATCAAGTCACCATATTTGTTTTCCATATCGAGTTAGCATATCGATTTAAACCCTTATGCTCATATTCTTTCATACCTTCATTATATCAATACTATCATGTGTTGAGTGATAGGATAGAAAACTGGTTGAACCCTTCACAATTAACCCATTACATAAAATGATAGGGGTGTGGGGTTTTAAGGTATATCAGATTCCATATCACCATCTAGGATTCTAACACCATATCGGGTATAAGGTGTATGTGTGCTCACCATATCGACTTTGAGGTATATGTGTGCTCACCATATCGACCTTGAGGTGTATATGTTATTACCATATCATGCATGAGGTATATGGGTGCTTCCATATTGCCCATGAGATGTATCTTGATCACCATATCATTCATGAGATGTGTGTGTCACCATATCATGCATAAGGTTTATGCTCATCACCATATCATTCATGAGGTGTGTGTGTGTGGGTGTCACCATATTATGCATAAGGTTTATTCTCATCACCATATCGTTCTAGAGGTGTATAACCATCACTATCTAGGGTTTGAACATCATATTGGGCAAGAGGTGCATCCTTCAACACCATATCGGGTTAGAGGTGCTTCAACCCAACACGGGTTGAACCATGATGATGTCATCATAATCAACCTCTAAAATCTTGTTCTTACTGTTCTAGTTCATGGAAAACAGTCCTATATTACTAATAGAGCTCATGGGTTCATTAATTATGCAAGAAAATTCTATTTGAAAGTAAATCATTTAACTAAGGCAAGATTGATGGTAAATAATAACATAATTGAGTTAAAGTTATATAACCCCCCTCAAGAGCAACTTCAAAGCTCCAAGATCCAAAGATTCACGTTCCCAAGGTTGCATATGAGCTTATAAAAGGTCCAAGACTTGAGCTCCTCAATACTATGCACAATACATCACCACTTTGTGGCCGATGTCCCTCATTTCAGCGATATCACTTCACTTTGGCTGATATCACTTTGCTATGGCCAATAACCAAGCTCTATGAACAATACTCCTTCACCTATGCATGATAATAAGACTCTATGCACGATATATAAGAGCAAGGTGTTGATAAATTTCATAAATTTCACTTATATGTGAAAGGAAGGGTATATATACTTGAGGTTCATGAAAAAGTGTGTATATGAGGTGTCATCATTTTAAAGCTACTAGGTGCCACATGTCCATGCATTGTTGACACATTTAATTGCATGAACTCATATTTACCTTGACATGCAAAGAACTTGGGGATAATCTATGGATGATATTTTGGCCATTAGTTATCTTGTTTGATAAGATATCTCATATTTATCTCACAAATTATGCAAATCGATACAACTTTTGCAAGGAGCATCTAACTTGTCATGGATCACCTCCTTGAGGTTCTTTTCCCATCATGGAAAAAGTCAAGAGTTCACAAACCAATATGAGACTCACTCCATGGCTCTATGGCTGATAGGTACTCGCATATGGACTCTATAACTCAATACAAGTTCAAATTAGGGTTTCACATTCACCCCTTTCTTGGTCTTTTCATCACCAAGAGTACCATTACTCAAAAATGATTCAAACAAGGTCCCCCTTCTTTTTATATCCTCTAGATGATACTTGGAGGGAGTACGGACACTCTAGAGGTGGAAATTTGCATGTCAACCCTACATTTTGGGTAAATTACAATTTGTACCAAAATTGGTACACAAGTCCCTAGCATTATCCAACCAAGTTCAAACTTGGAATTTAGGCTTTCCACAAGCCACAACCTAGAATCATTCTCTTTATTAATATGCTAAAATCTTAGGGCACTCTCAAAATGTGACAGATTGCAATATGACCCCTCATCTTGGGTAAATTGCATTTTGGTCCAAAATAAGAGAACATTGTTCAAACATTATTTAAACATGACCAAATTTGAAACATAAGTTTGTCACCTGATAACAAAACTCTTTAGAGAATTATATAAAAGTTATAAGAAACTTATTAATGCCAAAAAAATAGGGTTAGTCTTAACCCAGGCCAGGGATGTTACAAAAAAGTTGTATCAGGTTGTGAATAAAGTGGTGATTGAGTTGAGATATCTTATCTAACACGATAAGTGATGGCCAAAATATCATCTCTAGATTATCCTCAAGTGTTTTGCATGTCAAGATAAATAGGAGTGCATGGAAGGACAAGTGTCCACCATGCATGGACACGTGGCACCTAGTATCTTAAAATGATGACACCTCATATACACACTTTTTAATGAACCTCAACTATATATACCCTTCCTTTCAACTATAAGTGATTTTTTTTTAATCTTACCACCCCCTTGCTCTTAGATATAGTGCATAGAGTCTTGGTATCGTGCATAGGTGAAGGAGTATCATGTATAGGGCCCTGTTATCGGCTATAGAAAAGAGATATCACCCATAGCAAAGTGATATCAGCCAAGTGAAGGATATCGACATGGTGGGGTATCGTGCATAGTGATAAGGAGCTAAAGTCTTGGACCTTTGACAAGATCATCTTCAACCTTGGGAACATGAAGCTTTGGAGCTTGGAGCTTTGAAGTTACTCTTGAGGTGGGTTATATAACTTGAACTCAACTATGTTATTATTTACCATCAATCTTGCCTTAGTTAAATGATTTACTTTCAATCCAAATTTTCTTGCATAAATGATGAATCCATGAGATCTATTAGTGACCTAGGACTATTTTCCATGAACTATAATAGTAAGAACATGAGTCTAGAGATTGATGATGATGACATCAACATGGTTTAACCCGATATTGGGTTGAAGTACCTCTTAACCCGATATGGTGTGAAGCATACACACACCTCTTAACACGATATGGTGTGAAGAATAGACACACCTCTTTGCCCGATATGGTTCCAATATGGTGTGAAGCATACACACACCTCTTTGCCCGATATGGTGTGAAGCACACACACACCTCTTTACCCGATATGTTGTGGAGCACACACACACCTCTTTACCCGATATGGAAGTAAGCACACACCTCTTTGCCCGATAGGGTGAAAGTACCTCAATTCAATATACTTGATTGAGTGACACATGTAGTGTGTTATGTCAAATGATACATCAAGACATAAAGTGTTTAATTCACTTTGATAAGTGTATGATAAAATACCTTTGAGAAAGGGTTAAGCCAAGTTAATAAAGTATGATGTAATCAATATCCTAGTGATGATGAGAGAGAAACTCATACTTTGCCTTGATAATAATTTAATGATAAATGATGAGAATAAATAAGTATGATTGAATACTTATGATATCAATGTATGCTCCTAGATGTGTGGAGCAATGAGTTAGGGTTTGGATTGATAATATGAACTTGAAACCCTATTCAGATATAAAGGGAAACCCTAACCCTAAAAATATGAAGGCTGTATTTCTCTTATTGCATAATCCTTGTAAGATATGTGAAATACTTGTCCAACAAGTATAATGTATATATAGGTCATAAGACCTTGAGATGTGACACGATTTTACTGTGCGTATAATGCAAGTGCATGCGTCAGAGTAATATAGGCCTTTGTGAGGCCCGAGTCGAACACAGGGACACTGAAATGTCGGTAGACTACTTACTAACTACTCGCGATCAGCTAGACCAATTAAAAGGTTTTGAGAGTTGATTGAAAAATAAAATAAAAATAAAAGAAAACAAATATATCGATTAAATGTTTAGTTTAATCAATTTAGATGGGAATCTTTAGGATTGCGGTTTCACCGCGGGTTCTCGTTGTATTTATTCCTACATAGTTAATCAAAACTGTCTCTCATTCTGGGTAGTGGCCTGTAGTCATAATGGTTCACTATCATGATACAATTCACTACCTAAATCTAGGTCGATTCCACGGTCGTAGTAACCTATACCCTAAACTAGGTGCATGAAGACCGAACTCTGGGTTTCCACCATTAACCGTACATCACCTTGTTCAAAGGATGTATTAGTTAATGTGAATTTCATCTCTTTTCAACAGTTAATTCTTCTTTCAAAGTAATTAAAGGCATTATATTATCATTAGGGTGATCAATCATAATGATATAATGGAGAAAATGAAATCATACCACAGATTTAAGAGACAAAATATGAATTACTATGGTAAAAATGTCATACAATGATTACCCGGGCTACTTCCGGTCCTAAAGACAAAGGGGATTAGCCCCGCATGTTCATCTCAACGAAAGACATGATGAGAGAAAGGGAAAACATGGAGAAAATGTGAATGAAAGTGATGTAACCCCTGCACGGAGAAGATCCAGGCATTCCTTGACGTAGAGTGCACGACTCATAGCCTTCCGGCGGTGGAAATCATCTTCTGCGGCTCTCAGAATGATCGTGGTGTGATTCTGGGCCCCGTTCTTCTCTCTACCTCTCCTCGGGACTTGTGCAGTGGCTAATGACGTGATACCCTACTTAGGGCCGCCAAAATTAGGTATATGGACCACTTTAGGTTGCCAAAAGATCACCACCATCCGATTCAGTCCGATCTGAAACAAAAACTAATCTGATAGCGTCGATACCATCGACACAGGTCGATGGTATCGACTCACCATAGTATCAGCTCGTTCTCTTTTTTCTCTGACGTTCCGCCTAATGCAGACTCAATACCATCGACGTGGGTCGATGGTATCGACACCTTTAGGCATCGGTTTTGTCACCATTCTGGCACTGAAGCTGTGCAATGTCGAAAGTATCGACTTTTGTGTCGGTAGTATCAACGGGTTGATTGCTGGCTCGCTATAGGTATGTCACTACCATCGACCTCTCAGTCGATGGTATTGACTCATATTGGCTCCTTGCGGCTGTCTCACTGTGACTGTGTCGATACTATCGACAGATGTCGATGGTATCGACAACTGTGTATATGCGTTCTTCCTAAAATTGCAAGATAAATCCAAATCAGCTATGCTAGAACATATCAATATCATCATTTATGACCAAAAAGATAAAATATGAGAGATTTGATACGAAATGAGATTATAGACTAAAGCGAATGAATCATGCGATACTAACCACAAAAGTGACTAATAAACACATAAAATGCATGTAAAACAAGTCTATAAAAGTGACTCAAAATTCTCGCATCAAACTCCCCTAAGCTTAAACATTGGTCGTCCTCGAGCAGCAAAGCTATAGAATAAAATTGCGAGGATCAACTAAAGAACAGATTATCACAACAGACCTTGCCATATGATCCCCAACAGACATTCACATACTGGCCCTCACTAACCACAGAATGGTAATTACCCTCTAGGTGATAATGATCATCCATAAGAGATATCCACCCCAAGATTGATGAACACTATCAAATAAGGTAGTTAATATAATAAAATCCTCCAGTTCAGGCTTGGTGCATCTTTGTGATCTTCTATCTACGTTGCTCGTTTCCTAACTACCATCTAAATGGAAGCGGATCTTCCGATATTAATGAATGAGGAGATAATCACGGGTGGCCTACCAATTAGAGCAACGGGTGGATGGAATAGGTGGCTGTGGAAGAAATGGAAGCACATAACAGTCAATCATGCACACAAAAATTAATGACCTATCATGATGCAAAATGCACGTGAAAATGTCCTGATGCTACATTTTAGGTGGAATGATGCATGTACTATCATTCTATCCCAATGAGAGACAGAATATCTACAGAACTACACACGTGCTTGTTCTTCTTATTCTGCATGTGAACAAATTCCTTTCTCCCTCTGATCTTCATATTTTTTTTCCAAGCCCTTATCTTGCTTAATAGAACAATATGAAATTTTCAATAGTTTTTTCTTGGGCTTATTCACATATCTATTTTTTTTTAGAGAGTATGAAATAAGTCCTTTATTTGCAAAAGAAGCAAGACACATCATTGTACAAGATGATTAAAATCATGCAAAATGCAACTAAAATGACATTGACATGCACTCTAAAATTTTTGAATGCAGGATTATAATGCAACATTTTTTTTTCTATGCAACAATTGTAAACACTAACTACAATGCAATCCTATCTACATGATATGCAATCAAGAGATGACAAATTGTATAGTGCTCCCAATTCTTATGGTGGAGTATAGATAAGATGAAGTGGATAGATCACAAGATTAGTTGACAGAACTATTAGAAGATATTATATGTCCCTCCATACTGACATATGTAAAATCAAGAGGTTTCTCTCTCTTCATTTCTGATTAAAGTTTCATTACCATTTGGTCAATTTAGGCTTAACATCTGATTCCATCCACTTTTCTTGAATCATAGGCATGCACAGTTGTGGTTTTATGTTTTAAAATTGACAAACCCAATTATTTTCTTAAGTCATATGCTCAAGTTCAAACAAAGCAAGCTTGCAATTTCATTAAAATTTTTCAAATTGACCCATGACTCCCATGTGACAAACAAAGAGATGACACATTAAACTAGACATCCACATATACACTAGATAGCATGTGGATCCTAAAAACTAAGAAATTTTCTAGAATAAAAGAAAAGGCAATAAATGATAAAAACTAAAAATAAAAGATAGAAAAAGATAGAAACTGTTCCATCTCCCTCCCTAAGCTTAAATTCGACTATGGCCTCATAGTCAAAAACAATCTTAACAGGTGGAACATTGATACCATTTATTGTTCAGGTGGTGGGTATTGCGGGGCGGTAGGATCCCATGATGGATATTGCCCCTGGAAATTTGGATCATATGGGGGTATGGGAGGAGGTTGTGGATATCCCCCCAAGTAGTTTTGGCACTAGTAATGATCATAGAATGGTTGTTGCTGCATTTCCATCCTATGCAACCTGTCGTGAATATTTTCTTGGTTGGCGAGGAGGAGGCGCTCGTTCTCATAAATGGCCTGCTAATTTAAGAATAGCCAGTTCGTAGTTTCCATAATACCGGCAAAAGAAGCAGTGTACTTCTGCTGGGTATGCTGGATCTCCTGCAGCATGGAGTACATTCCCTGCATAGAATAGACATCCTCTCCTTGTTGAGAGGGCTGTGGCGGCGGAGGCTGCAAAGATGATGATGCACCCGGGTGGAAGCGTGGACGCTTCCACGGTGCCACTCGTGCACGAAGAGGAGTGAAAGCCTCCTCTTCCTCCTCATGCTCGTCACTGTCGTCATTGTTGTTTTCGTTGTCATCACCATCTTCTTCTTCGTCGGAGTCATCGATGGTGATGATGGGCCACCGAAAGTGCTAAGCTCCCTGGATGTGGAAGATGGGATCTGGAAGCGCACACTCCTGGTACTCCTGGTTGACATGGCAATGTGCATAAACCACGCCATCACGGAGTGTAAGAAGATTGGAGCGATGTAGGTGATGCAAATTGACTTTATTCTTATTGCTCAACAGAGTGAGTTGGGAAAAATCCAACCTAAGATAGAGTGCAAGTGGTGTGATAAGCCCCCCAAAGTGGATAGGAGCTCATCTAGTACTCCTCCGCACGGCCATCACACATGTCAAGAAAAATGCACCCCAATTGAGCTCTTCTCGTTTCAACAGCTAATAAAGAAAGAACAAGTCCATCTCCTAAAACTTACTGAGAGAAAGATCGCCTCGAGAAAAAAGAGCAATGCACAACATGCAATGCAGAATCTGTACAAATGGATGCTCGAAATCAGTGACGGCTGCATTATGATAGCTGACGGACTTGCCTAGAGGCGCGGTCACCAGGTGGGCAAAGATTTCATCATAATCCGTCCGGTTGTCTGGCCTCCTGTGCTGATTCAGAGAATGATACCAGTTGTAGATTGAATTGAACTGTTGGAGGGTGAGGGTGTAGTTGTTGTTGTAGAGCTGTAAAGAAACTCGCCCTTTTATCCATTCCCTATCGGTGGCGATAAGGTCGTTAGGCACGACACATATGTCAAGAGATGCCATAAACTCCGCCACCAGTTCTTTGTACGTCGGCCACTCACCGAAAAAGGGGTGTCCTTCAGCGTGGTACTAGACCTCATCAGACCGCCTTCCCATATGCTTCTCTTGCCCTTGAAGGACATAAGCGAGGTTGGCCTCAAACCCGAAGTCACAGATCATGGCCCGATCAACATATCAGGTTGGTTAAATTTTTCACTTGAGCAGCTCCTTGTAGATCTTCTTTACATCTGCCGAGGGATGAACGATCCTTGTATGAGGAATGGAGCCGGGTGGTGGAGGAACGAACGTCTCAATCTCCATCAGGGTTTCCCATGAAGAAGAAGCTCCTACCGTCCTCACCATCGTGAACAGAGAAGAAGGGGGAACAAGAAATAGAGCTCGATGTAGGTTGGAGAAGAAGATCTCCGCTCGGTGCAAAGCTCGGGGAATATATCTCGATCCTTGGACACTCGATGAAGGCCTCCGGTCGCTTAGCAATGCTCAAAGCACAAGTCAAAGGAAGAAGCTCTGAAGGTGTGAAGAGAATTGTGAAACAACCCTTCCTTTTATAACTGATCCTGTCGCTACTGCTGCCCCGTCGATACCATCGACGGGGGTGTCGATGGTATCGACACCTGGAGCACAATCCACTCTTTGCGACTATCGACGGTTGTCGATTTCTTGATGTGGGGGCCTGGATCGATGATGCGTCAATACTATCGATGCGGGTCGATGGTATCGACCCATCCCACAGATCGACTTCCGAAAATGGTGGGCTCCATTGATTTCTTCTCGCAGATCGGTGACGTGTCGCGTCGATACTATCGACTTGTGTGTCTATGGTATCGACTCTTCATCGTTCGATTACCCTCATGAGGACCAGATGCTGCTTCCTTACTGTTGCCGTGTCGATACGATCGACAGGGTTGTCGATGGTATTGAGATCACTGAGACGAAGTCTTATGTAAATCTTCAGGGATCTCACGAGTATCGACTTCGTAGTCGATACTGTCGACCTGGAGCTATCTTTTTCTTCGAAGTCGCTGATGGTATATCAATACCATCGACCAGGCCGTCGATGGTATCGACTCAGAAAATTTTCTCCAACTGCTTCCCTGTACCCATGTCGCTACCATCGACCCTACGGTCGATGGTATCGACTCTGTCTTAGTACTGCACACTGAACAAAACGATTAAGGTATCATTTTTACACTAAAACCAAAATTAAACAAAACTAACTTGCAAATGTAGAAGAAAATGAGGAAACTAAAATTAAAACTACCGATGGTTGGGTTGCCTCCCAACAAGCGCCCTTGTTTATTGTCTTAGGCTAGACAAAATCAAGCTCTTCATTCATCCTTAAGTGCCATGAGTTTAACCTCATGCACTTTCCTCGTGTAGTCCTCGCCAAAGTAAAGCTTCAACCTTTAATCATTAACTAGAAACGTCATCTCTCCATCACGCACCATGATGGCACCATGTGGCCGTACCTCCTCCACAACAAAAGGTCCACTCCACCGGGATTTCAATTTCCCGGGATGCAACTTCAACCTCGAGTTAAACAGTAACACACAATCTCCCTTTTTGAAAACACGCAGTTGAATGTGACGATCATGAATTTGTTTTGTTCTCGCTTTGTAAATCCTCGAGTTCTCATAAGCGTTCATCCGCAGCTCATCTAACTCATTGAGCTCTAGCATTCTCTTCTTCCTTGCCTCACCATAACTCAAATTAAGCTTCCTCAGCACCCAATGCGCCTTGTGTTCCATCTCTATCGGTAAATGGCAGGCCCGCCCATAAACCAACCTAAAAGGCGTAGTGCCTATAGGTGTCTTAAATGTGGTCCTATATGCCCATAATGCATCTGGTAGCAAAGTACTCCAATTCTTTCTCGTCGAAGCCACTGTGCGCTCCAAAATTTTCTTACTTTCTCTATTTGACACTTCGACCTGCCCTTGTGTCTGCGGGTGGTACGGGGTACCAAGATTGTGCTTCACCTCGTACTTTCTCAATAACACAACAAACTTTTGATTCTTGAAGTGGGTGCCTCCATCGCTTATAATCATCCTTGGGACACCAAATCTACAGAAAATGTGATCTTTTACAAACCTACACACTACAACAGAGTCGTTAGTCCTTGTGGGTATTGCCTCTACCCACTTCGATACATAATCAACTGCAAGTAAAATGTATAAATTAGAATTCAAGGACAAAAAGGGTCCCATGAAATCGATGCCCCACAGATCAAATACCTCAAATTCTTGAAACACGTTGAGGGGCATCTCTTTCCGCTTGGAAATATTACCTGCTCTTTGACAGGAATCACATCTTTGCACATAGTCGTAGGCATCCCGGAAGAGTGTAGGCCAATAAAGACCACTCTCTAGCACCTTGGCCACCGTTCTTGAACTCGCACGATTACCACCGGTTGGCAGTGTATGATAGTGACTAAGTACACTGTCATATTCTATCTCCGGTACACACCTGCGCATAATGCCGTCCCTGCATTGCTTCAACAAGATGGGATCATCCCAGAAATAATATCTCAAAGAATGGAAAAATTTCTTTTTCTCTTGATAAGTCCAATCATCTGGGATTATTTTACATGCAAGATAATTAACAATATATGAAAACCATGGATCCTTGGATTTTAAAGAAAGGATTTGCTCGTCAGGAAATGTCTCGGTAATGGGTTTATTAATATCCTTCTCATCTACCCGCTCTAACCTAGAGAAGTGGTCTGCAACCACATTCTCAATTCCTGCCTTACCCTTGATTTCAATGTCAAATTCTTGTAACAATAAGATCCACCTAATCAATCTAGGTTTGACATCTTTCTTTTCCATCAAGTATGTTATGGCGGCATGGTCCGTCCACACCACAACTTTTGACCCTACTAGATATTGCCAAAAATTTTCGAATGCGAAAACCACGATGAGAAGTTCCTTTTCAGTTGTGGTGTTGTTAAGTTGTGCCTCATTTAAGGTCTTTGATGCATAGAAAATCACCGCGGGTTTGTTCTCAAAACGCTGCCTAAGAACAGCCCCTACTGCAAAATCTGAAGCATCACACATGAGCTCGAAAGGCTTAGTCCAATCCGGCGTTTGAACAACCGGTGCAGAAATTAACTTTTCCTTAAGTACATTAAAAGCATGCAAGCATTTTTCATTGAAATCAAACATCACATCTTTCTCTAGCAATTCAGAAAATGGTTTAGCGATTTTTGAGAAATCTTTGATAAAGCGACGATAAAATCCTGCATGACCGAGAAATCTCCTTACCCCTTTAACCGAATTAGGTGGGGGTAATTTTGAAATCACCTCAATCTTGACTGGATCCACCTCCAACCCCTTGCTAGACACCTTGTGTCCAAGCACAATTCCTTCCCTAACCATCATATGACACTTTTCCCAGTTGAGAATTAAATGGGTGTCCTCACATCTTTGTAAGACTTTATCCAAATTGTATAGAAACTCATCAAACGACGCACCATAGATGGAAAAATCATCCATGAAAACCTTTAAACGGCGCTCAATAATATCAGAAAAAATAGCGAGCATGCATCGTTGAAAGGTTGCTGGTGCATTGCACAAGCCAAAAGGCATACTGTGATATGCGAATGTTCCGTAAGGACAAGTGAAGGTAGACTTCTCTTGGTCCTTAGGATCAATGGAGATCTGATTTTAGCCGAAGTAGCCATCTAAAAAACAAAAATGAGATCGACCAGCTAGTCGCTCTAAGATTTGATCAATGAATGGAAGAGGAAAATGAACTTTTAACGTAGAGGAGTTCAATCGACGGTAGTCAATGCACACACGCCACCCGGTTACCAATCGGGTCATGACCGGTTCGTTTAACAGGTTATGAGTGACAGTGATTCCCCCCTTTTTTAGGGACTACCTGTGTGGGGCTTACCCACGTCGAATCTGAGATAGAGTAAATGATGCCTGCAGAAAGGAGCTTGATCACCTCCTTTTTGATGACCTCCATCATGGTAGATTGAGTCGACATTGTGGCTGAATCACAGACTTGGCTCCTTCCTCGAGCCGGATCTTGTGATGGAAAAGTGTAGGGGAGATCCCTTTAATATCAGCAACTGACCACCTGAATGCACCACGATGGTTCTTCAGCACAATCATCAACTGCTCCTCTTCCTCGACACTCAGATATGTCGAAATAATCACCAGTAGTCTTTCACCATCGGCTAAGAATGCATACTTCAAATGAGGAGGCAGTGGCTTCGGTTCTAACTCTGGTGGACTGATCAATGATGATTGAAGCGGTGGAGGGAGGGGCCCAAGATCTTCATAATGCTTGGCATAATAGCACAGATGCACTTGAAACATCTTGACACATTCTTGTAACAACTTGCTTCTCATCCAGTCATGCATTATGTTAACAAGGCAAGCTTCAAAGGGCAGTTCTGGATATGCGTCAAGGACAGAACTTGCTATTGCATCATCTTCAGTAGAAAGAGGAATTTCCTCCTCTTCATCATTTGGATAACCCACAACTCTGCAAAGAGAAACAACTTTGGTTTGTTCCATAATATCTACAGCCAGTGTCCCCTTATCTACCTTGGTCATCACATGGGCCATATCTAGAAATGGCTTCCCTAAACAAAGAGAAATGTTTTGATGAAAATGTTTCACCATGCGGCATTGCTCCTTTTCCTGTGATTGTGTTGTACTTGTGGGAATAACCATTTCAAATCTGTCATACGCTATTCCCAATGTCAGACATCCTCTTCCCATTTCGAGTATCATATTTGCAGTAGCTTGGAAGGGTCTTCCAAGGAGTAGCTCATTCCCTTGGTCATCTTGCATTTCCATTACCACAAAATCAGCTGTAAATACAAACCTGTCAACTTTAACCAGTACATCCTCACAAATACCATACGGCTTAACCACAAAATTATCCGCTAGTTGAATCGTCATGTTGCTATGTCTCGATTCTTTAAGTCCCAGCTTCTTGAAAGTAGAAAGAGGCATCAAATTAATACTTGCCCCACAATCACACAATGCTTCGCCAAATTTCACCTTGCCGATATAACATGAAATATTGAAGCAACCCGAATCTTGTCTTTTTGGTGGCAATGTGCCCAAAATGAAGGTGCTCACTTGCTCCTTAAGAACCACCACCTCAGTATCGGGAATCTTCCTCTTCTTTCTAATTATATTTTTTAGAAACTTGCCATAAGAGGGTATCTACTCTATTGCTTCTAACAGCAGAATGTTAACAGAGAGTTTCCTAAAACTATCTAGGAACTTTTTGAACTAAGCGTCCACTTTCTTAGCCTTCAAACTGAGTCGATATGGGACTGGGACATTCTATGCCCTTTGATGTGGCGGCACATATGGTGTCCTCTTTTGAGTCTCTTCCTCAGCAATGGGTTCTGGTGTGGCATCCTCTACCGCATCCTCCATCAGCTCTATGATTGTAACCTCCTCTGTGGCCTCACCTGTGGTTTCTGGCTGGGGTATGCTCAGTTCATCGGCCTTGGGGTTTAAAATCTTCTTTCCACTCCGCAACAGAATTGTCTTGGCTAGTTGATTCCCTCCTGGAATGTTTGTATTTCTAGGAAAACCTTGCTGTGCTGGCTTCTTCAAGCTTGAAATCTTTTCCGCCATCTACGCCAAATATGTCTCGAGTGACCTCATCTGATCTCCATGACTTTGTAAAGTTTGCCCAAATTGATTCATAAATTCTCCTTGTTGCTTAATCTGTTGACCAAATGTGCTCTTGAGTTCTTGATTATGCTTGATTACTTGATTGAGCAACTCATTTCTCTTGTCCTCTACTGACGGTTGTGGTTTTACATTAGGATCCTACAGGAAATTGTTTGGGTCCTTCCATGAATTTTTTTTATCTTTCCTCCAAGAATAATCATTGTTTATGTACCCCTATTGCTGGCGCATAAATTTCACTTGCGCCTCATCATCAAATTCTCCATCTTCCTTTGCTAGCAATTTCTTGGCTAATAAGTCCATCTTCTCATTCAGCTCCTTGATAGCCTTTGACTCACCTGTGACTCGAACCTACTTTGGTGTGTCTCTGTCGCCCCATGATTGCTTTCTAGCCATATTCTTCAGGATTTCCCAACACTTAGTGCCAGTGTTGTTCAAGAAGAAACCAGAACCTACTGAGTCTAGATTGCTCATGTCGTGCTCATTTAAAGCAAAGTAGAAGATCTTCACTTGTTTTTCTTTATCTATCCCATGATGTGGACACTTCTGTAGTATTATATGGAAGCGCTCCCACGTCTCAGAATATGTCTCGCCAACCCTTTGACAAAAATTGTGGATCTTCCGTACTAGGTCATTGGTTTTCTCCGGTGGAAAGAATCTCTCGAAGAAAACCTCGATCATTTGATCCCAAGTCTCGACAGTCTCATCATATAGGTTATGCAGCCATTCATGTGCATCACCTACAAGAGAGCTGGGAAACAACTTCAAATACAGTGTAGTGTCTCATGTGGAAACCTATCTATCTTGATCATATCACAATTTTCCACAAAGGTGCTGATGTGTGCAACTAGGTCTTCATTCTTCAGCCCGTGAAATGCTTGAGACTTGACCAAGTTTATCAGTGCCAGATCAATCTTATAGGTTGGAATGTTAACTGCCTATTTTTTTATCGGCCCCTTTGATACTGACGAGGAAGAGGCCTTTATCTTCTCCCATATTGTCTGTTCCTCAGTCAAGGCTTCTGGTTCAGGGTCCGAATCTATATCCTCAGGTTGATCGTAAATATTGTTCTCCTCGTCGTCTGATCCGAATGATGGAACCTCTGGTGATGACATTACATAGTTTGTGCTACGCATCTTCACCATGCACTAGTACCTGTAAGGTAATGAATTGGATTAAGTATAGTGCTACATGATTGCTAAATATGAAAGATAAATGATGAATAAAAAAAAACAATAATAAAATAAAATGTGGCCTAGAGTGGCCGCTTGCAGCACTCATAGTGCCGACAGTTGCCGTGTACCTGGCAACAGCGCCAAAAACTTGATACAATTTTACCGTGCGTATAACACAAATGCACGCGTCAGAGTAATATAGGCCTTTGTGAGGCCTGAGTCGAATACAGGGACACTGAAATGTCGGTAGACTACTTACTAACTACTCGTGATCAACTAGACCAATTAAAAGGTTTTGAGAGTTGATTGAAAATGAAAATAAAAATAAAAGAAAACAAAGCAATCGATTAAATGTTTAGTTTAATCAATTTAGATGGGAATCTTTAGGATTGTGGTTTCACCGCGGGTTCTTGTTGTATTTATTCCTACATAGTTAATCAAATATGTCTCTCATTCTGGGTAGTGTCCTGCAGTCAAAATTGTTCATTGTCGTGATACAATTCACTACCTAAATCTAGGTCAGTTCCACAGTCGTAGTAACCTATACCCTAAACTAGGTGCATGAAGACCAAACTCTGGGTTTCCACCATTAACCGTACATCACCTTGTTCAAAGGATTTATTAGTTAATGTGAATTTCATCTCTTTTCAACCATTAATTCTTCTTTCAAAGTAATTAACGGCATTAGATTATCATTAGGGTGATCAATCATAATGATATAATGGAGAAAATGAAATCATACCACAGATTTAAGAGACAAAATATGAATTACTATGGTAAAAATCTCATACAACGATTACTCGGGCTACTCTCGGTCCTAAAGACAAAGGGGATTAGCCCCGCATGTTCATCTCAATGAAAGACATGATGAGAGAAAGGGAAAACATGGAGAAAATGTGAATGAAAGTGATGCAAGCCATGAACAGAGAAGATACGGGCGTTCCTTGATGTAGAGTGTGCGACTCACAGCCTTCCGGAAGTGGAAATCCTCTCTTGCGGCTCTCGGAATGATCGGGGCATGATTCTGGGCTCCATTCTTTTCTCTACCTCTCCTCGGGACTTGTGCGGCGGCTAATGACATGATACCCTGCTTAGGGCCGCCGAAATTAGGTATATGGACCACTTTAGGTCGCCAAAAGATCACCACCATCTGATTCAGGTCGATCTGAAATAAAAACTAATCTGACGGCATCGATACCATCGATGCGGGTCGCTGGTATCGACTCGCCATAGTATCGACTTGTTCTCTTTTTTCTCTAACGTTCCGCCTGATGCAGACTCGATACCATCGACATGGGTCGATGTTATCGACACCTTTAGGCATCGATTTTGTCACCATTCTGACACTGAAGCTGTGCAATGTCGATAGTATCGACATTTGTGTCGATAGTATCGACCGATTAATTGCTGGCTTGCTGTAGGTATCTCGCTACCATCTACCTCTTAGTCGATGGTATCGACTCATCTTGGCTCCTTGCGGCTGTCTCACTGTGACTGTGTCGATACTATCGACAGATGTCGATGGTATCGACAACTGTGTATATGCGTTCTTCCTGAAATTGCAAGATAAATCCAAATCAGCTATGCTAGAACATATTAATATGATCATTTATGACCAAAAAGATAAAATATGAGAGATTTGATACAAAATGAGATTATAGACTAAAGCGAATGAATCATGTGATACTAACTACAAAAGTGACTAATAAACACATAAAACACATGTAAAATAAGTCTATAAAAGCGACTCAAAATCCTCGCATCAAGATGGTTGTTGCCTAGTGAGAGGTGACAAGATGTTTGATGTCCTTGTGAGCCATGTGAATAGTTGTTGCATAGTGAGAGGTGACAAGATGTTTAATGGCCTTGTGATCCATGTGAATAGTTGTTGCCTAGTGAGAGGTGACAAGATGTTTAATGGCCTTGTGAGCCATGTGAATAGTTGTTGCCTACTGAGAGGTGATAAGATATTTAATGGCCTTGTGAGCCATGTGAATAATTGTTGCCTAGTGAGAGGTGACAAGATGTTTAATGGCCTTGTAAGCCATGTAAATAGTTGTTGCCTAGTGAGAGGTGACAAGATGTTTAATGGGCCTTGTGAGCCATGTGAATAGTTGTTGCCTAGTGAGAGCTGACAAGATGTTTATAAAAGTCTCATGATATAGAGATTAATGTAGGAAATGGTAATGTTCAAAATAAACCAGGGAACTGGGAAACCCGTAACATAATAATAATAAACGGTTACAAAGATAATAATGAAATCTTGGTCATACATGCATTATGGTTATAACCAAATAAGGGCTATAATGTTTTTAATATGCTAAAATGAGATATGAGGAATACTTGTATCACATAAAGGATGTGAATGTGTATGACGGATCGACTAAGGTATAATGCCTAGTAAAGGTGATGTGGTGTTCAATGATGCGTTTAAGGGATTGGTATCCCATAATGAAAGTGAAAGGGAAACATAAAGGTATTCCAACTCCTATGGAATTCTTAGCAATATGGCCATGATCTCACAGGATTGGTATAATCCAATACCTGGCTGTACTCTCAAAATGATCTCACATGATTGGCATAGTCCAATACCTGGCTGTAATATCATAGGATTGGTACAATCCAATACCTGACTTTAATATCACATGATTGGTACAATCTACACTACTACAGAAGTGCCTTTTAGTGTCGGTTGTTTAACCCCCTTTGGCGTCGGTTTCTGAACGACGCCTATGTGGGCGCCGCTAAAAGGTTGGACACTTCAGCGTCGGTTAAAAAACCGATGCCTATTTAACATCACGGCGTCGGTTTATTATAAAACACCGACGCCAAAAGGGTTCGCGCCACAGAAAACAACGTCATCTAGGACGCTTTCTGCGTCGGTTATATACTAAACAACCGACGCAGAAAAGTGTCCTAGATGACTCCCATTTCCTGTAGCGCGAACACTTTTGGCGTCAGTGTTCAACAAAAAACCGACGCTGTAAGTCTGTGCTGACGGTTATCGGTAAATAACCGACGCCTATATCTATTTTTTTTTATAAATCTGTTTGCAGGCCTACTGTGGCTGGTCAGCAGGATGAGAACCTGCAGTTTAGTTTTCTGAACTGCAGGTTTACGACATCCATTGATATCAGCCTACAAACAGGCCACAAACCTGCAAAATTAACATAAAAAGATTCACACAAGTAGATACATTCAGACATCAATTCAATTGTCACGTTCACACATATAGAATCATTCAAATACATGTTTTAACATTCAGAAACATTCATTTACAAAGTATCATTCATCATCACTATCAACATCCCAATTATATCTTACAGTTGCCACTGTTTGTACAGCTATTGCCCATTCTTCTCTTACTTCATTTAATGCTTCCCTCGTATATGGAGCATGTACATTTTTTAAGCGTTTGCCTATAGTGTGGTCAGTTTTAAACACCTGCAAAGATAATGATGTATATATATAAGTAATAATATAAAAATAAGATTGATATATTTCATACTAACTAATGAGACTATATATAATACCTCATGTATGGTATCGATGTCCAATGCGGCATGTTTGATAATCATCTGCATAAATCGCATCACATAGTATGCGCATGCCCAGCCATTGTCTTATGTAGCGCACTATAAATTGAAACATACAAAATAATACAACTAAGCACAATTCACATCAATAATATATACATTGGAGTCGGGGAGTCGGGAACTTACTTTTACGTTCTCCCAAGACAATGGCTGGTTCTTTTTCCTTGGGACCTTTCCTCCAGCATTTTTGAATGCATCTAAACCCCTACATGTTAATATAACACACTAAGTTGCATAAGTAAATAGTAATGTAATAAAAGATGTTAACGGATATAAAAAATGAAATATTTCTCACCAGAATAATGCCATTCTCATTACGTGTCCAATTTTAGTGTTTAATGTACTTCCTGCGGGATCTAGATAATAAACAGTGAACGTCCCGGGGACAATAACTAGTAACTCCCAATGTCTACCACTAGAGGTAAAAAGTTAACAATTAATAACTCAAAATGCAAAATAATAATGGAATTTTCTTAAGTCCAAATTATAAATAAAGAAAACTTACTTGACATTGAATGGAGCTATTATTATCGTCTTCATTTGATGACCAAAAATTGTAAAAGCATCTATACAGTATTGTTGAACACTATCAGGGTCTTTAGCTACCATACTAATCAATGATGGAATCAAAAATCCCACATGATCATATGCAAATTGTTTGCAATGATCTTCGATTAAGTAGCTGCAAAACATATAGACGTATGCATTAATATATAAGAAACTAGATCACCGGATCTTACACAAGGTATATGGATGTATAAACAAGATCTCACCTTATCCATGTCTCTATCATTGATGTATTCAACCAATCATACATAAACAGCTCAATAATATCTTGTATAAATAAAGAGCTGTCGTATGATTGACCTGCATAATCTGCATCTAAAGAAACAATTATAGGGCAAAGTATATTATGTGCCCGTAGCCAACATGCCATTCCCCAACAAGCAGGACCTAACGGGTATTGTAGGTCAGTTGGAACCGAAGTTGGTAATGCGGGAATTGGAGGTGGAGGCCTAGGTGCTCCTGGTGTCTTCTTTTTAACCTGTATATATAATTTCAGATCAGTTGACATCATATATACACATTAACAATCTAAATCAATGTAAATTTATCTTACAATTTCAGTCGTGTAGAGGACATCAGCTTTGGGCCACAATATGACCCCGCTTTCTGCCTCACCAAGTGTATCAATATCTGGGTGGGCATATGGCAACTCAACTTCCCTCCAATCGGGTAATACATGTATCGGGCTCACACGAATGTAGCCCTGCGGCATTGGAGTCCCATGAAACGTTGCCCCAGGAAGGGACTGGTAAGCTTGCGCCTCTGCAACAACATAGTTTTCCATTCTTAAGCGGCATGGCTTCAATGCCTACAAATTTACGTAAAGAATGTTATACATATATACATATCATCTTGAAAACATATCATCTTGAAAAGACTAGCTACAATGTCATAAACAATACTTACAGCAGACGTGTTAGGCGATGGGTCTCCAGGATTACTTGCAGTCTGTGCACCAGGAGAAGAGTGGGTCGGCATAGGCTGATTGGAAGCCTGAGATGCCTGCCACCGCAGCAATTCTTCCTTGACCTTCTCAGCAACCACATCGTTGAGCTTCTTAGCAACTATATCCTCGACTCTCTTATTCTCCTATACATGGATAAAACAAATATTAGCTTTTTATTAATGAATTTCCTTTTGCTGTAACATTATAAAAATAGAATATGTTACCTCTTCTTGAGAAAGTCCCACTCTGGGTTTGCGCTGGGATGGCCCAAAGAATGCTTTGATGCCCACACCAGCGCCAGCACCTCTAACACGTCCAGGATGCTCTGGGTTACCCAGAGCAACTGTCAATTCATCCCTTGTGCCCTGAGGGATGAACGTGCCTTGTTTCCTCTGCTCGTGCAGCTCCCGCTAATCACCATAAACAAAAATTGGTAAGTTAACACCACAAATAATCAATATTCAAATGATTGCTCTAAGAGTTGTATTTTACCATTTTTGCAGCCGCCTCAGCAGTTTCAGGCTTCTTTATTTCACCCTTCTTGTTTTTCCTGCCAGCTATCCAGATATCATGGCGAGGGAAGGGTGTGGCCGCAGACTCCTGAGTAGTCGCAGACTCCTGAGTAGCCGCAGACTCCGCCTGTAGTCTTTGGCGAATGCTTGCATAGCCTTTTGGACCCATAGTATGGTCATGTACATTCAGTGCATGCCTTGCTTTTTGTGCGTCACTGAGGGCCTAGTTAGTATGCACATTTATAATTAGGTTAGTAGCACTAAATGTTAATCTTGAATAGGTGAATACAATGTATATTAATTAAAATGGGAGTGACGCCTAATACCTTGAATTCTTCAGATTTTCTTGAAGCAACAAAATTGTCCCAATCTTCTTTGTCCAAGAAGTTCCATTATTCAAGGGCTGACTTCTTCTTCTTATCACCCTGTCTTATGTATTCTCTGTTCAGATTTGTCCTGTAATTCCTAAGCATCTTTCCAGCACGTTGCATCACACTTTTACGATGCAACATCTCATCCAATGCAAACAGATTCTGTAAAATAGAAATGTTATTAACTAGTACCAAAAATATAATTGCAAATAATAGAATTTGTAATCTACAAAATAGAATTGCAAATAATAATAACTCACGCATAAATCTTTCCATATCAAGTCTTTCTTCGCCTGAGGAACTTTATGCCAATTATCATACTTAACACCACAATGGCTTCGAGTGACAACCCCAAGATAGTTTATAAAATTATTGCGGTTCACTCCAATTGCATTCCCTCCATTATCAAACTCCACAACCAATTTGGATCCACTACCACTCAGCGCAAGTAACTTTTTCAACAGAGTGATACCCCTTTTCTTGTTAAGTTTTTGTTGCTGCGCATCAAGTTGCTCAATTGCTTCAGTGGGTAGCTGTGCATCATCAACCTAAAATTTGACAAAAATAAACACACTGAATTAAGCCAATATAGAAATACAGGATATATGACATAACTAGAAGATAATGAATTTTATAGAAATACGGGATATGTTTTTAGAACTTACGTTGGTATCCTCGCCATGCTCGTCATGGACAGCATGCTCATCATGGACTTCATGCTCATCATGGACATCATTCTCATCATGGTGAGCCATCTGAAAATTTCATTAAAAAGGAAAACATTTAGCATTTGTATCAACTAGAATAAGGAAAACATTTAGCATTTGTATAAACATACATGTCTCTAAAATTGTGATCTTTTATCAATTAGCAATCCTTCAATGTACAAGTAATATAAAAAACAATGATTGTTCACATTCTAGGCCAACAAACACATGTGATGTCATTCTTATATATAATAAATGTGTACCACCTATCCCATCCTTGAACACCTAATCTCACTAGTAAGTGTATAATGTGTATTGGGTTTTCAAGAAAATTTCGGCAGCATTTCCCCGCTGTTCTCTAAGTACATATGTACTTAGAGAACAAACGGGGAAATGCTACCAAAATTTTCTCGAAAACTCAATACACATTATACACTTACATCCTAAGTGAGATTAGGTGTTCAAGAACAGTCCCAAACCGGGGACTATCCAAGATTTACTCCTAATGAGTAAATCTTGGACGGGTTTCTAGGCCAACAAACACAATAATAGATATCTACAATGAAGCCGGACTCCATACAAACAGTATATAATTTAGTGATTGTTCATTCTAATTTATATCAATGTACAAGTAATATAAAAAACAATGATTGTTCACATTCTAGGCCAACAAACACATGTGATGTCATTCTTATATATAATAAATGTGTGTACCACCTATCCCATCCTTGAACACCTAATCTCACTAGTAAGTGTATAATGTGTATTGGGTTTTCAAGAAAATTTCAGCAGCATTTCCCCGCTGTTCTCTAAGTACATATGTACTTAGAGAACAAACGGGGAAATGCTACCAAAATTTTCTCGAAAACTCAATACACATTATACACTTACATCCTAAGTGAGATTAGGTGTTCAAGAACAGTCCCAAACCGGGGACTATCCAAGATTTACTCCTAATGAGTAAATCTTGGACGGGTTTCTAGGCCAACAAACACAATAATAGATATCTACAATGAAGCCGGACTCCATACAAACAGTATATAATTTAGTGATTGTTCATTCTAATTTATATCAATGTACAAGTAATATAAAAAACAATGATTGTTCACATTCTAGGCCAACAAACACATGTGATGTCATTCTTATATATAATAAATGTGTGTACCACCTATCCCATCCTTGAACACCTAATCTCACTAGTAAGTGTATAATGTGTATTGGGTTTTCAAGAAAATTTCAGCAGCATTTCCCCGCTGTTCTCTAAGTACATATGTACTTAGAGAACAAACGGGGAAATGCTACCAAAATTTTCTCGAAAACTCAATACACATTATACACTTACATCCTAAGTGAGATTAGGTGTTCAAGAACAGTCCCAAACCGGGGACTATCCAAGATTTACTCCTAATGAGTAAATCTTGGACGGGTTTCTAGGCCAACAAACACAATAATAGATATCTACAATGAAGCCGGACTCCATACAAACAGTATATAATTTAGTGATTGTTCATTCTAATTTATATCAATGTACAAGTAATATAAAAAACAATGATTGTTCACATTCTAGGCCAACAAACACATGTGATGTCATTCTTATATATAATAAATGTGTGTACCACCTATCCCATCCTTGAACACCTAATCTCACTAGTAAGTGTATAATGTGTATTGGGTTTTCAAGAAAATTTCGGCAGCATTTCCCCGCTGTTCTCTAAGTACATATGTACTTAAAGAACAAACGGGGAAATGCTACCAAAATTTTCTCGAAAACTCAATACACATTATACACTTACATCCTAAGTGAGATTAGGTGTTCAAGAACAGTCCCAAACCGGGGACTATCCAAGATTTACTCCTAATGAGTAAATCTTGGACGGGTTTCTAGGCCAACAAACACAATAATAGATATCTACAATGAAGCCGGACTCCATACAAACAGTATATAATTTAGTGATTGTTCATTCTAATTTATATCAATGTACAAGTAATATAAAAAACAATGATTGTTCACATTCTAGGCCAACAAACACATGTGATGTCATTCTTATATATAATAAATGTGTGTACCACCTATCCCATCCTTGAACACCTAATCTCACTAGTAAGTGTATAATGTGTATTGGGTTTTCAAGAAAATTTCGGCAGCATTTCCCTGCTGTTCTCTAAGTACATATGTACTTAGAGAACAAACGGGGAAATGCTACCAAAATTTTCTCGAAAACTCAATACACATTATACACTTACATCCTAAGTGAGATTAGGTGTTCAAGAACAGTCCCAAACCGGGGACTATCCAAGATTTACTCCTAATGAGTAAATCTTGGACGGGTTTCTAGGCCAACAAATAATGTGTTGTCATTCTTATACCTAAAATCCTAGTTCTTCAAATTAGGGTGATTATTGATGTCTTTAAAAGCATGATTGGTAATTTAGGGAAAAGTTCATCATTTAAATTCCAAGCATTCACATGTGTGCATTACAGTTCATCATTAAGCAAGAAGGGTGATTAGGATTCTCAATATACTCAACAATAAAATAAGTTAAACATGTGTGCATTACAATTCATCATTTACATTCCAAACATGTCACATGTGTGCATTACAGTTCATCATCAAGATATCTATAACTTACTTAAACATTCAATTATGAAGTAAATATACACTTAATTAAGAATAGCATGACACACAAAGTTGCAGTCAACATCATTATGTTTTGTTCTATCATGGACTATCAGATTGGTATATCACATATGTATCCGTACATTATTAAATAAACACAATCAGTAAATAACTTTTAGCAAAAAATCCACTAGACGTGCAGCCTAGACGTGCCCTGGCGCCGCCCAAGCATCTACCCAGAGGCCTATCTAGGAAGGGCACCTGGGCTTGGGACCCTAGGCATGCCCTGGCACCTACTTAGGCGCTGCCTGCGTGAGTTCTAGGTTGGCGGCGGCAGAGAAAAGCAAGGCAGAGGACAAAAAAGGTGGTGAAGGTTTGTGGGTTACCTTGCACGAGGACAACACGAGTAAAGCTGCTTCTACCGGCGGGGGCGGAGGTGACGACGACAGCACCGTAGCTGCTTCTACTGGCGGCGACGACTAGAGGAGAGCAGGGGCGGTGGGCGACGAGCGGACAACAGCAGTAGCAGGGGCGGCGGAGAAGAAGGGCGCCGGAGAAGAAGGATGCCGGAGATGGGGCGCCGGAGAGAAGCGCCGGAGAGCAGCAGCAGCAGAGAAGCGCCGGAAAGTCGCCGCAACAGGGAAAATCGCCGCAATAGGGTAGCAATGAAACAGAAGAAAGGGGAAGAGTCGGGCGATCGCGGGGGGTTATAAGTTCCCAAATAGCGTCGGTTGTTTACAACAACCGACGCCTAAACATCTTTAGCGTCGGTTGGTTGAAACAACCGACGTCCAATTGGACGATATTTTCATGGAAATTTTTGGCGGGAACCACCTTCAGCGTCGGTTAGAGAGGGATAACTGACGCTGAAAATGACACTATTTTTTTTATCGAAAAATGGATTTCGCGGGCGACTTTAAGCGTCGGTTGTTTATAAAAAACCGACGCTTAATACAAAGCGGTACCCGTGTCTGGCTGGTCTTCGAATATAGACGTCGGTTTTATTAAACAACCGACGCCTTATATGTTAGGCGTCGGTTTTCCTTAATAATCGACGCCCAGAAAAGCGACACTGAATGCTATTTCTGTAGTAGTGCTAATAGCTGGTTGTAATCTCATAGGATTGGTACAATCCAATACATGGCTGAACTCTATTAGGATTGGTATAATCCAATGCCTGGCCGTAATCTCACAGGATTGGTACAATCCAATACCTGGCTGTAATCTCACAAGATTGGTACAATCCAATACCTAGCCATAATCGCACATGATTGGTACAATCCAATACCTGGTTGTAATATCACAGGATTGGTACAATCCAATACCTGGTGTACTCTTACAAGATTGGTATAGAGCTGGAACATGATGATGAATATTCACCAGATTGGTAGAAATCAATATTGGGCTAGCTGATTGGCTGTGGCCAACAACTAGAAATGATAATGACTGATGGATATCATACCAGGATAATATTGTCACAGGTTAAGCTTGAGATGTTGGTATAATATGATGGGTAAACGATATACATGTTCTTCATATTCCTTATAAAGTGAATAGATGATTTACTGCTCTATCATAGATAGTGGTAATGCTTTAAAAAGTTGAGAATGTTCTAATCTGCTTCCCCACAATGATTAATCTTATTTATTAATATAAAAGGAACCCCTACTCAATTTTATACTGTTTACCTATGCTAATAACATTGTTGGCGGAGAGTTATATCTCTCGCTGGGACAATTGTCTCACCCCATGGGATCCACATTTTTTAGGTGGACATGCACGATGGAGTAGAGACCGTACTACAGAGGGAGAACAACAACATAAGGGACAACAGTAACAACTCAGGTTGAATGTACTGTCTGTCGTGTCTTCTAGATAGAAGTCCTATGTGTCATCTCTGTAATCTCAAGTCCTCGAATTTAGTACGTGATGGTTTTATGAACGATCTAGGATTTTGGCTTGCATACCTCATGGGTTTCATGTTGCTTATGTATAGGTTTTGACAAAACAACGGTTATATGCTATCCTCAAGATGAGATGGTACAAAGTATGCACAATGTGAACCATGATGTATATAAAGTTTGGTTCTTTCTTTAAAGAGTTTTCCAAGAAATGGATCTCTTTGCAAAACGGCTTTAATTTTTAGTGATTTTGTTAATCCTCTATTTATGATTATTCTGTATAATTAGTAATGATTTGGCTATCAGTTTGGTGGCAGTCGTTACAACTTGTGTACCTACTCAACCTACTTACATCATAGGAAATATTTGGTGTAGTACAATTACATAGGTACATCAAACTTCCTACTTGTGTATATCTATGTTGATCCAATTGAGTTCCCTTATGGACCTAAGATGTAAATTAGGATCATAAGGTGTGTTAAAATGTGTGCACCTAGACTTCTTAGATCTATTTAAGATTTGATCAAAATAATGAGTTTGATTAAGAATAAAACCACAAGTAGATCTATTCAATTTAATATCAAATATCACATCAACAAGTCCCAAATCTTTCATATCAACATTTCTAGTAAGAACAGATTTAGTTTCATTTAGTAGTTTCAATATTGGATCCAAACATCAAAATATCATCAACATATAAGAACATAATGATACAACAATTACCAAAAGTTTTGGAATATATACAATGATGAGATTATTTTGCAATAAATCCAAATGATTAAACAATTTTATCAAACTTATCATTATATATTTAGATGTTTGTTAAACTCCATACATGGACTTGGCTAGTCCACAAACTTTATGTTCTTGTCTAGGTGTAAAAGACAATCTGACCGATCCATATAAATTTCTTCTTCAATCTTGAAGGCAATCTTGACATCTACTTGATGAATTTTGAGTTTATGGATTGAACCCCTAGTGCAACTAGTACACGAGTAGAAGAGATTTTATTTACATACACATATGTATCAAAATAATCAAATTCTTCCTTTTAACTTAAGACTTAGGCTACTGTGGACTTAAACATATATATCGAACTATATGTCCTCATATTTTTTGTAAATACTCATTTACATCCAATAGTTTTACAGCCTAGAGGAAGCTCAGTAAGAATCCAAGTATGGTTTCTCATAATGGACTCTATTTAATTATCAATAACCTCTTTCCAAA
Organism: Alisma plantago-aquatica; assembly: GCA_963693085.1. Classification (NCBI taxonomy): domain Eukaryota; kingdom Viridiplantae; phylum Streptophyta; class Magnoliopsida; order Alismatales; family Alismataceae; genus Alisma; species Alisma plantago-aquatica. The sequence continues at coordinate 1,263,727,962 of OY856411.1, forward strand.
ATCTAGAGTCTATAGGTTACATGGCATCTTCACAGGTAAGAGGATCTTACATTGCTACAAAGGTGTAGAATTCGAGACCATAATTCTTATCAAATTTATTCCTTTTACCCCTACCTAGTTTACTGGGAGGTTCATTAATAAGGAGTTCATGTTCTACTTCATAGGAAGTTGGCACATGAATAGGTTGTTGAGGAGAAGAGGAAGAAAGATCTCCAGTAATATATCTAGGAATATTTTACTTTAGGAACTATGGTTTCATAGTAGACATCATATGATGGTCTAATCCCAAGAATAAAGTTGACTCTAATGTCAAGTATATCATATTTAACTACTAGGAACCTATTTGCGTTACTATTTTCAACATACCTAATATAGAATATATCAATAGTTTTAGGTCCTAGTTAACTTTGGCCAACCACCCCCACACTTTAAGGTATTTTAAATAAGGTTTCTTCATAATACAAAGTTCATAGGATGTTTTGTCAACATGTCTAAAAGCCATACAATTTAGAATGTAGTAAGTAGTTTCAAGACTTTCTCCCAAAGTCTGTCACTAAGTCAAGATTCTAGTAGAATTAAATTGACCATGTCAATCAATAATCTACTTTTCCTCAAAGTACCTCGATTAGATTGAGGACTAATGGGACAGTGGTTTCATGTATAAGTCCTTGCTCCTCAAAGAACTTATTAAGTTCATTAGAAGTGTATGATAACCTATGGTCTTCAAGGCACTATCCTAGGTGGAGCCTTACTTTCTTTAGAGCTCTTAACAATGTTCTTCCTACTTTGGAAAAAATCAGCTCTTGGTCAGGCGCTCCTGTCCCTGCATGTTTACTATTTGGTTTACACAGTGATTCGACTTCTCACTTGTTTGATGGCTGCAAGTATTGGAGATATATCTGGGGTCGAGCACAACTTAAACTCAACATACGGTCTTCTTATTCTCTTCATGAATGTCTTGCTGACCTCGGCAGGAGATCCAAGTATGCTAGAATCATTGAACTTTGGGCTATCACCGGTGCAACTCACCTTATTTGGACTGAACACAACAATAGACTGCATAACAGTGGCGCCTCAGACTTCGTTGTCATTTTCAATCACCTTGCTTTGGAAATCAAGAGAATGTACTTTTCTTTTAAATCAAGGCTTGAAATACCTCCTGTAATTGCTAGGAATTGGGAACTGTTGTAACCATTTCCTTGGAGCCTGTAGTCACATGGTAGGGTGTGGCTTGTAACTTCCTCCCCCTTTGGGGGTTTTTGGAAAATACTTACCCAATTTTCCAAAAAAAAAGTGTATCATGACCCCTATTCTAATTCACTCTCTTAATGTTCTTTTCTAATTGTTTCTCCATGTGGATTTTATAGATTTTGAATTTTTTTGATTGTTTAAGTAATTAGAACAATATCTAGAAAAGTCATCTATAAACATCAACATGTATCTCAATACTTCAAGAGTAAGAATATTGTTTAAATCACAAAAATCATTATGAAATAATTCAAGCAATTATGTATTATGATCTATCCATTTAATTGGCTTCTTAGGAAGCTTATCTTGGACACAAATTTGGCATATATCGAAAACATCAACCCACACCTTGGAAATCCTATCTAAATTAATCATTTGTTTCATCATATATTTACATGTCCAAGATGTGTATGCCAAACATCACTAGTTTCAAAAACTAAAATAGTAGAATATATTTCATTTTAAGAAGTTGAGTCACATGAAAGATAAGATAATTTTATAAGGCCACCATAGGTTGAAACTAAACCAATATAAGAGCCATACATAGAAATAGCACATGAACCTTTTCACAACAAGGTATAACCAAATTGTTGCAAAGCAACTTGACAAATCAAATTTCCATAAAAAGAAGGAACATGTTGAACATAAGGAAATCTAGGATTGTTACCAGATGTCAGCTTAATGTTAACATGTCAAAAGCCTACAATCAGAAAGGTGGATGAATGATCTTCCCACTTGATCACACTGTTGGATTCGGCCTAGAAGGAAGAAGATGGATTGGTAAAAGCAAATATGATAGGTGGCCCTAAATTCATGTACCAATCAGAAGATAGGTCAAAAAACAGAATAGTCATATTTTCTGACCTATCTAAAGAAGAGGAAAGGACCTCCCCCAAAATGATCATATTTGCTTTAGAATTTCTAAGAACATAGACATTCTGCACACATTCACGAGATGGCAACATTTATCACAGACAAAGAAAATACGTATTTCTCCTTGATAACTATTATTATTGCTCTACTTTCAGTGCTTGCGACCCTTACAAAATGTTTTAGATTTCTTATTTAAATGGGAGATGTTAGGCTTCTTCTTGGATTTATAACCTAAAACCATATTAAAACCATGGTTGAACTTCACGTCCTATTCTCTATGTCTATCTTTGGTCTACAATGATTTAACTAAGGATATCAAGACATATTCCCTTATCTATGTCTATAAATTCTAGTGAAGTCCTTCCAAGAAGGTGGGAGTTCCTCCACGAGGGTTGCTACTTGAACATTTTCATCACGGTTATAACCTTTAGCCATAGATTTAGAAATTAAGTTTTGGTATTCTAGAACTTGAGCCGAATCAGGTTTTGAGAAAACACTAGAGGGGGGGGTGAATAGGGTTTTATAATGATTTTAAAATAATTCAACCAAGAAACCACCAAAATATTGGAGAAGTAGACATGGCGTTTAGAGTGGTTCCACCCTTAGTAAACACTAAGGGAGTCAGTCCACTACCCGGTTGTTCCCAACCAAGATTTTGAAAGTATTCAAATTTTATTACCTCACAAGGAAGTTACATAAAATTACAAACACCTTCACCACCCTTTGGATAACCTTCACCCCGAAGTCGTCTCACCAACCTTGAAGTAGCCTTCACTTGAAGTAACTTCAAGCTCCCCCTTGAAGTAGCCTTCCTCCTTAAAGTAGCTTCCCGTTGAGACCTTCTAGAAGTAGTCCAAAGTCTGCTGAGCTACCTTCACCACCTGAAGAAGCTCCAACAACCTCCTTTTCGCAGCCTCCAACCTTGGAGTAGCAAAGGAGAACAAAATACAATAAAAGGAACAAGATTGGAAGAAAGAACAATGTACCAATTTAGTACAATGCTTTAATCCTATATCAAGCTTATTGATCTCCTATCCACTATGGATGAACGTGGTAGTGTGGTGGCTAGGAGATACTAAGCTATAGGATGCTAATGTAGAATAGATTGCAAGTGTAGCTCAAGCTTGTTGCTCACAAAGAATGATTCTCAAGTGTAATTGTATGCACAAGTGATGCTTTGGGTGTCCTATAGCTTGTCCTATTTATAGGAGTGGTTTGCTAATGCTTGGGGACATTCTAGACACCTTATAGGGTGTTATTAGTGCTCAACTAGCCGTTCTGTGTCCACTAATTACATTGCAACAACCAGTGTTCAGAAAAGTGCTATTCGGTGTACGGGCAGATGGGGCACTGAATAGAGTATATGCGGTATGTGGGAGTATATGCGGGAGTATATGTGGTTTTGGATTTTTTTAATAAATTAATATATCTATGTATATTTATATATCAGTCATATAGAATTATATATCACATTGAACAATTACATACAAGGACAACATAGAATGATTAATTAGAAGAAAGGGAGAAGCAATATCATATAAATATTTAATTAGAAACAACAAAAATATCATATAAATTTCATTTCTTCAAGTCCATGTATGTGTGTTTGGAAAAGCGGTAATTAAGCGGCCGCATAAGCGGGTAATCGGCCGCATAATTGGGCCTGGACCGATTATTGGTCCACTTTGACATATGCGGTGCGGTCCCCTGTTCGAACCGCTTAAGCGGCCGCATATGCGGCCGCACAGACCGATTTCCTGAACACTGGCAACAACTAGTTATTTAATGCTGAAAAGTGCTGTCCAGAACCATTCTCGGTCGAGAAGTTTGTCAACTGAGAGTCTCTCGGTCGAGGAATTTGTCAACTGAGTGGGTGTCTGAGTCAATATATTGTAACATTTGATTCCAACTCCCAACCACTTTTCTAACTCAGTCTAACAGCTAGGAGGGTCTATTCTCAGTCGAGGACTTTGTCGACCGAGAGTGTCTCGGTTGAAGTTTTTGTCGACTGAGAATATCCCTGATTCAATGTATTCATTTACTGAGTGTGTGTATCAATGTGAAATTGTGATGCTAACTTAGGAGATGACCTATCTAAGTGTTCTGTGTGGATAGGGAAGATCTAAATGCTTGATTTACATAATATCTAAGAACTTGTACATTATATACTTGTACAAGTTTTTACATTTGATTACAATCATGAAAATAAAGCAATTTTAGCAAATTGATCTTCCAAGTCTTTGTTATCCACCACCTTATATGCTTGTCCCTGAAACACTCAAATAGCAAGTTAAAACTACAAGAAAGAAATATTTGTCATCATCAAAACAAAGGTATTATATTAATGTCCAATTTAGCCAACAATCTCCCCCTTTTTGAAGATGACAAACATTTCCAAAATATAAATCAAGGAAATATAAATCATATGAGTTTCATACCTGAAGTTTACCTTTTGCAGCCATTCTCTTGTTTGTGTGTGTTATCCGAGAGATTATGAAACTCATTACTTTATGTTGTTGATTTTATATTATTTCTCCCCCTTTGTCATTTAAAAAAGATAACCAAGCTAATCATTAAGTATGACTTTTATTTTTCCCCCTTAATTTGATAATTTGATACTCAATTTTTAAAGCAAGGGTAATCAACACAATTTAATGCAAACCAGTTATTTTTATGTCAAATTTAGCCACAATTTATTTCTCAATCATTTGCAAAGGATGTTAAGCCTTGAAATGATATGAGATCCTTTTAGATTCATGGCATATGTGTTTTGATTTCTCATCCATTTTATAAGGGATGTTAAGCCCTAAAAACGATATGAGATCCATTTAGGATCATGATGGATACATATATTGATTTCTCATCCATTTTACAAGGGATCTTAAGCCCTAAAAATGATATGAGATCCATTTAGGATCATGATGGATACATATATTGATTTCCCATCCATTTTACAAGGGATGTTGAGCCCTAAAAATGATATGAGATTTTATTTACGGCATAGTAGGATCAAGAAATATATCTCTAATCAATAATGAGGGATGTTAAGCCCGTATTTTTTTTGGTCGGTCAAAAAGTGTGTTACTATTAATACCAAAATCTTCGGGCACTAAGTACCCCATTACATCGACGGGAGCTATAAAAGCTCAAACAAGGATCAAAATCCCCATGTAGGGGGACATACAAGATTTCTAGGTAAACACAAACTAAGAAAACCAATCAAACTAAACAAGCTAGGTCCCAACTGTCCAACCAGAAGATGACTATGCAAGACACTATTACATGCATTCATCATACCCACAAATATTAATCGCAAAATGACATAGAACAAACACTAGTAGTCCAACCCAGAGCTAGGTAAGAAGTTTCTGATCTTCTCAGCTATCCAACTGTAGGTTTCTCATGGGCGACACCCAAGAAAAGGAACCCCTAGCATAGAACAATATAAGATGAACAAACCACAAGAGAAGCAAGAGCCAGCACATTTTAAAAAACAAAGAGTGGTAGGGAAAGGTCAGCACCAATTCACTCCATCAAGCTTGGCACAACACCAACTATCTAATAACGTACCCACAAGTTGTGGTACTATGCCAAGAATAGGGAGATACTTCAAACTAACATCCCGTCACACACCCAAGATGCTAACCTGCAATGGTCCATGTCTCTGAGATGTTGTTAGCCCAGCACCAAACTCCTGCACGCAGCAACACAAGGACAAGAAGGAAGAGAGGAGGAACCAACCCCCCTCATAAGCCCATCCTCATGATCACCTAAATGCAATGAGGCACACTGTCAAACACCATGAAGGTGCTCCGAGCCAGCTGAAGAAGAGGTGCCACTGAGAGCATAGGCCCCTGACTACTACTAGGCAAAATCAAACTACTTGAGGACGACCATCGGCTGCCTTGCCTGCTAGACGGAGAAGGAGCACCCAAACCTTCTAGAGGAGAGGCATGTAACCACCAATGCCTCCACCCAAGGCAGAAGCTTCAGGGCGAGGCCAGGAGCACAACATCTTGTAGGGGCTTCCGCCAGGTAACCTAGGGTCAGACCCGGGACACCTAACCGCCGACCAGACCACGAAAGGCTCAACACCAAAACTGAAGGTCCCTGCAGTTGCTTCAAGTCCCCTGTGAAGGGAAATATCCACCTAATACCCATCGGCCAAGGAGGACTGAAATGGGGAAGGGAAGAAGGAAGGTGAGAGACAGAGAGGGATGAGACCAACCCTGCTAAACAACGGCCTGAAAGAAATGCACGGATCACTGAACGCTAGATGAAGACGACTCACTCTCCCTAACCTCCATTCATCTAGGTGGGTGCCAATCAGAATCGACTGAGCCGCTCGGCCACCAGATCCAGATCTAGCTTTTGAACTTCCAATCGCACGCTGCCGAACTCTTGCTCAACCTTTTTTTCCATGATCAAACTAGATGACAAAATCCCCCCACCAACACCTCCTTGACTTCAGGCCTAGATCGCGATCATCGACTCTATCAAGATTGAGTCACTCGCCACTCCACCAAAGTGCTTAGTAGGTCACAGGGGGGCCAGGAGGAGGAAGACGCCGGGGAGGCGCCCCTCCCCCCAGCGGCGGCTACCAGGAACCCTAGAGAGGAACCCTAGCCCGCGATCTGGAAGGTTAGGGGAGAGCGCCAGAAATTGATCAAGATAATTTAATAATCCTAAGGTCATAGCAAGTTTTTAAAGTTTTATTTGATCAAGATTTATCATAATGTTTACGAAGTTTTGTGAGCTCCTTCTTAATCTTATAGTCAAGATAGTTTTTGTGAGCTCCCCTTTAATCTTATAATCAAGATAATTTAAGGATTCTAAGGTCATAATAAGCATTAGATCATAATAATTTAACCTTTTATGAGAGCTATGCACTAAAAGCTTATTTTCAATATACTAAGATTGAGTGCAAGGAAATGATTACAATTAAGTATTTTGTCAAGCTTATTTTAGGTCGACCTTGAATTCGACCTGGGCGCTCCTCATTTGATTTTTATTTCGACCAAGAGGCAATTTATGTTGATTTCCAGTTTAAGCATTCACAATGATCCACTTGATTGAATATTTGAAACATAGCTTACAGAGTATCATATAAAAGGTATTCATGTATAACAAGGATGATAACATTTTCCATAAGCTAAGAACAAGATAATTATTTAACTAATATGTCAAGATGCATTTATGCCATAGAGATTTACCTTAATGCAAAAATGACATTTTCAATGATAACATCATCTTTATGTGTAATGAGCTGAATCACTATGATCATTTTGAAAACAATATCCATTCATGGTTTATATATATATATAGATCAAAGATTATTTTAGGCAAACCAAGTAAAAGATGAAACACAATGATCATGGTGAAATAGTAAAGGCATATCCATAATGATCATGATAGAACAATAGCAGCATATCCATAATTTCATGAAATACAATAATCATGATCATTTAAAAGCAAATTTCGAGACACATGATTTCTATATAGATAAACCAAGGAATACTTAGGACAAACCATGTGGATTATGATAAAATAGTAATTTTCTTAATTAAATCAACATGGTTAATAATTTTTAGTTTTAATCCAAACCATGTAGAAGATGAACCAAAATAATCTCATGAGAAGCAAATCCATGGTTTTCTTACTTAAATCGTCACATTTTTTAGTTTTAAGATACACAATGTAGAGAATCATACCTTTTAAGGAAGATTTATCAAGGCAATATCTTTTTCATTATCAATCATGGTTCATCAATGTTCAAATTTAAGATAAACCATGTAAATGAACATGCTTAATCATTTCTAGAGAAATAGCAATTGAAGGCTTTACAATGTGTGCATTGATTTTAAGAAAACATTTTCGGTTTCTATTTGCATATAGTTTTTTATAACATAATTAGTAAATTTACAACATGTTTCATAAGGATATCAAGAATCAACATATAGATCATGATGGAAATTATCAATATGTGATTTGAGAGTTGTCTCCAAGATTTATTTCCAATCAATTTTCATTTATACCAAATTTATAGCAAACTGAACCAGTGAAATAGGTTTTCCAGAACCTTATTCGGTCGAAGTCTTTCTCGACCGACTTCTTTTCAGTCAACATTCTTTTCGACCGAGAAGGTTGTTGTATCTCTAGTTTTATTAGTTAAAATTCGGTCTAATAAATGTTTGATCGAATTTATCTCAGTCGAAGTCATTTTCGACCGGCGTGATTACTATTTTTCCAGATTTCTATAGGTTAGAGATAGAAACTGCTTCGGTTAATAATTTTCTCGACCGACATAATCTCGGTCGAAGATTTTGTCGATCGAGATTGTTTCTGTACTATTTTTAGTAATATGTTTATGTTAGTTTTAAACTTGAGTTATTGCAATAAGATGAAGTACCCGTCTATTTAGTTGAGATGAGACATTAAGATATTGAACTGAAGTTTTAGGTCAAATCTCAACTTAATCATATTCAAATTTGCTAAGTTTGAGGTCTTGGGACCCAAACTAATTCAACATCCCTTTTCTTATATGGGCATGAAAAAGAGTAATGTCCAAGACGCAAGAAATAGTGACAACAAATAGAATCAATATCATTTCTTTTTGAATTGTTCTTGGGTACATACATGATCTTGGTCTTGGGTGCTTGTGTTCTTCTAGGTTTAGGTTGATAGGATTTCTGTTTTGGAACATATCCTAAACCTCTCTTTCCATTATAACTAGAAGAATTTTTGAGAATCTTATCAAGAACATCATTGTTTCTCAAGCTACTAATTTCTCTTTGTAATTTAGCAATCTCATCCATTTTCTTTTTGATATCTAACGTTGCTTGATCTAGATCAGATGATAAAGTATCTCTTTCTTTAACAATAACATCATAATCTAGATGAGTACAAAATATAGGTTGTGATTGAAGATCATTCAATTTTGCAAGCAATTCAACCTTTTCTTGACAAAGCAAATTATGATTTGTCTCAAGAGTAAGCAATTTTGTATTGCAATCATTAAAACATGATTTCAAGGAAGAATTTTTAAAAATAATACTTTCCTTTTTAGATGTAAGATAATCTAATTGTGCGTACAAATATTCATTAGTTTTAGTAACTCTTTTTAGCTTCCTTTTACAATCAATATATTTATCATGTAATTCCTCAATGCTAGAAACTAAATCTTCTTTAGATAAATAAAAAGGCTTACCTCTTCTTCTTCTTCATTTTTTGTAGCAATAAGGCACTCTACTTCTTTTTCTCCATCTTCAGTATCATCACTTGAATCATCCCATGCAAATTTGTAGGCTTTTTCTTTATTCTTGTGAGATGATTTCTTTCCCTTCTTAAGTTTGGGACAATCACCTTTAACGTGTCCCTTTTTACCACATTCAAAGCACCTGGAAGAAGAAACACTAGAAGTTTTGTTAGTTTTAAAACTTCTATACTACTTACCATTTACAATGAGAGTTTCTTCTTCACTATCATCTTCACTTGTGTCATGACTAATCTTGGTTGATGCTTTGAATGCAATGTCCTTCCTTTTCACACTCTTATGTTCAGCTACCAATCTTTCTTCTTCCTCCAAGGTTGCCACATGTGCTTCTAAGTTGCCAATAAGTTGCTCCATCCTTAGTTGAGTGAGGTCATTGGCTTCTTCAATGGCAGTCACTTTTGGTTTGTACTTTGGAGGCAAACACCTAAGGATTTTAGACACTTGATCCTCTTCACTAATTGCTTTACCTAAAGCATTTAAACCATTAAGAATAGAAGAGAACTTTGCATACATTTCACTAATAGACTCATTTGGTTCCATATGAAACTGTTTAAACTTTTGTTTAAGCATACTAATTTTGGAATTATTCACTTGAACAAGTCCTTCATAAATAATAGAGAATCTATGCCATATTTCATATGCAGTTTCACAATTTGATATTCTATTAAATTCACCTACGAAAATTGAACAATAAAGGATACTTACAACTTTTGCATTCAATTGGGCTAGCTTTACCGTATTAGCATCCCATGTAGCATACTCCATTTGAGGAAGAGTGTAAGCATTTGAAACCATTCTCCATAAATCCCAGCTTATCCCTTGAAAGTACAATTGCATCCTCCTCTTCCAATAGGTGTAGTTGGTGCCATCAAATGGTGGAGGTCGAGCCATAAGTGTTCCTTCCAGGTTGAGGTTGTTTAGTTCCCCATCACCCAATTTCTTCAAGACTTGTTAGAGTTCCTTGAAGCCTGCTCTGATACCAATTGAGAAAACACTAGAGGGGGGTGAATAGGGTTTTATGATGATTTTAAAATAATTCAACCAAGCAACCACAAAAATATTGGGGAAGTAGACACAACGTTTAGAGTGGTTCCACCCTTAGCAAACACTAAGGGAGTCAGTCCACTACCCGGTTGTTCCCAACTGGGATTTTGAAAGTATTTGAATTTTATTACCTCACAAGGATGTTACATAAAATTACAAACACCTTCACCACCCTTTGGAAAATCTTCACCCTGAAGTCGTCTCACCAACCTTGAAGCAGCCTTCACTTGAAGTAACTTCAAGCTCCCCCTTAAAGTAGCCTTCCTCCTTGAAGTATCTTCCCGTTGAGACCTAGAAGTAGTCCAATGTCCACCGAGCTACCTTCACCACCTGAAGAAGCTCCAACAACCTCCTTTCCACAGCTCTAACCTAGGAGTAGCAAAGGAGAACAAAATACAATAAAAGGAACAAGATTGGAAGAAAGAATAATGTTACCAATTTAGTACAACACTTTGATCCTATATCAAGCGTATTGATCTCCTCTCCACTATGGATGAACATGGTAGTGTGGTGGCTAGGATATACTAAGCTATAGGATGCTAATGTAGAACAGATTGCAAGTGTAACTCAAGCTTGTTGCTCACAAAGAATGATTCTCAAGTGTAATCGTATGCACAAGTGATGCTTTGGGTGTCCTATAGCTTGTCCTATTTATAGGAGTGGTTTTCTAATGTTTTTGACATTCTAGACACCTTCTAGGGTGTTCTTAGTGCTCAACTAGCCGTTATGTGTCCATTAATGACATTGCAACGACTAGTTGTTTAATGCTGAAAAGTGCAGTCGAGAACCTTTCTCAGTTGAGAACTTTGTCGACTGAGAGTCTCTCAGTTGAGGAATTTATCGACTGAGTGGGAGTCTGAGTCAATATATTGTAACGTTTGATTCCATCTCCCAACCACTTTTCTAAGTCAGTCTAATGTCTAGGAGGGTCTATTCTTGATCTAGGACTTTGTCGATCGAGAGTGTCTCGGTTGAAGTTTTTGTCGATCGAGAATATCCCTGATTCAATGTATTCATTTACTGAGTATGTGTATCAATGTGTAATTGTGATGCTAACTTAGGAGATGACCTATCTAAGTGTTGTGCATGGATAGGGAAGATCTAAACTCTTGATTTATATGATATCTAAGTACTTGTGTAACGACCCCGCTGTTGGGTTTTAGGGGAGACAGAGAAGGCAGCGGAAACAAAAATTTCTCCCCCAACCCATACCGAGGAAACGCGTCAACGTCTATATAATAGGAAAGGATGGTTTGTGGAATCATACCTTGTCCCGAGGCTTGCTCGACGACAATACCTCGCGCAATGTGCGGTCTTCAACTCTGGACTTCGACGGTGTCTGTGCAGCTCCTGGTCGCACCGGGACTGACAACTCCTACTCGAACCGGACTGTCGGATGACAGTTGTCCTCCTAAGCGACAGTGTCCTCCCGCCTCTGTAGTAGTCCACACGGACCACCTGGAACTCCACTCTCCTTGTCCCACAAGGAAGTGGAAGGAGTCGCACCCTCCTGTTGACGTACTAGTCGCCAACACACTCTCCTGCCTCCTGTTGCAACTGCAGTTGTCCTTCCCTTGCTGCACCTCCCTTTTGCGGGAAGCACTTGCTCGGGCTCTCTCACGGTTACCAAAACCAGAGAGAACGACAACTTGCAGAGCAACTGGTTGCACTGAGCTGTACTTTGAGAAGCCCCCAATACCCCTATATATATAGGAGAGTCATGGGACAGGGTTCTCCATCCCGGGCAATGCGGGACTAAAGCAGGAGTAGAAGGGTTCGAGAATTTTCCACAAAAAGCAACCGGTTCACAACTTGAAATGATCGGTTCACAACTGAACCGATCGGTTTGGCCATTGAGCCGATCGGTTGGACCTGAGCCGATCGTTTGGGGCACTCCAACCGATCGGTTGGTGCCCTGAACCGATCGGTTCATGGTCCTAATCCGGCTCAAAAAGACTTTCCTTGTTTCTTTCCCAATTGGTATCGAATACCAATATTATTCCCAATCGAATTGGGCAATTTGAAACCAAAGGAAAATTCTTGCCGACATGACTTTTCCCAACTGATCCGTAGCACCAGTTGAGCCGATCGGTTCAATCCTTGAACCGGTCATTTCAACTTGGACATGAGCTGATCGGCCTGGACACTCCAACCAACTGGTTCAGCAACCTCAGCCGACCGGTTCATCACATGAACCGATCGGTTGGGAGCACAGGTTGGGAAAAATCAGTCAATTGCGATTTCAATCAATCTGATACTCCAATCAATGCGTCCAACACCTTGAACCATACGATATTGAGCTATCGAATGATTGAGTGTTTAATTGAACTACTAAACTCCTTTAGTAATCAATCTAAACATTACTTTGTGGACAAAACTCCTCTTCCAGGTTAAATCCTATGTGTGTGACCCTGTAGGTCCATTTCACGTTGGCAGTGAAAGTCCATAACACTTATGACTTCACAAGCAAAGAGCGGTGCCTAGTCACACATCAGTGCTACCCAAGTGAAAGTAGAAAGTTGGAGAACAACTTTCATCCTACAATCCGTGAATGGTGTTACAGCGAATGTATAATTCCTTTGTCACTGATATCCCGAATGAACACGAGGCATGGAACAGTCATCCTGTCAACGTTCATTCACTTCCTTGATCTCAGAGTAGACTGGAAGATATATGTATGACATCAGTATCACATACTGATTCACACATGTATGCACACCTTTCTCAATCCTACTCATCAAGTGGCCATGGATATCATACTCCCTCAGGAGGGACAAATCCCATATCTATCACTCGCCCCTCAAAAGCCCCATGTGTCAAAGCCACCCAATCATAACCTTTATAACAACCCATGTTTCAGGACTGCGTTTGATGATGTCAAAGTGTGCCCAACGACATGTGTTGAGTGCAGTGATTTCAGGTCTAAGAATCACACTCACCACCATCACTGTGAGTACTTACTGTGACTACCATCTCATGGTTCCATGTGTCAAACTCACGGTGGGTCTGTCTGGTACACTTGTTCTCTAACAAGTACCTATGTGTTTGGTTTGATATCTCTATATCATGACTAATGAGATTCTGTCATCAACCAACACCACAATCTAGTCTTGTGTGTCATTGTTGTCTATCTACCTTCCACAATGACATCCGACTAGGGACATAACAAGAATGTACAAACTCTTAGCATCCGTATGCTCTCATCATTCAGGTCATGAACCTGAAGGCATACATCATTGAAAATTGTCATTCTCTAGACATTCAATTTGTTCTATCACTATCTCATATCACTGAACCAGAAAGAATTGGAATCTTGCCTTTGATGTTTATCAAATCAATCTTAATGTATCCCACCAATCATCCCATGATTGGCTCTCAGGGTATTCATACCAACATACTCCCACTTGCACTGCGAGCCAATCACCCATGAATCATATTCATAGTGATCTTCAAACATGTCCCACATGTTACTGTGTTGTAGTGCCAACATAGTGAGTAATGGTAACACCTTGCCAAAGTCTATATAAATTGCATGTCTCGCATCTCTTCGATGTACGTCACACGTATGAGATGGAGTTGCCGTAATATGCGATCTAGCATTCCATTTGCTAACCTTTAGCCACCTTGCATGATCAAGGATTCCAGACTTGTCATCAATGAGTGGAATATAAGTTCATCTCATGAACTTTCAGATCCATATAGTATCCATTGCTGTTCTCTAACACATAGATACTCGGCATTTCCCTTTTAAATGGCTTTATTGGAACACTTCCAATTATCAACAAACTTTCACTTTTATACATCTTATGTATATTTTGCGATTAATTTTCTGTCCTTTCGGAAGTCTGCATCAATGTAACTCTTTACATCGAACTCTTCCTTATCTCCATAGAACTAGTACTTCACAAGCACTTATCAAGTTATTATGGTATTCCAGTAACCCTTACTGGATACAGACAGACATCCACTCGTCATGTCCCACATACGAGTTATCAAGATGAGCACATCATATTGCCATGTCCTACATACAAGATAATGAATGCATTTTATTTTTGCCATGTCATACATGCAAGATAATATGATGATTACATACATGATAGATCCATATCTATTCTTAGTGTTCCCATTCTTCATAAGAATTGGACACTTGGCCTTGGGATACTAACTCCATGTAACATGGACAAGTTTTCTCCCACTGAATCTGTGCATACTGAACACTTCAGTACAAATTGCCAATGTATGCTCTCTCTTTCCAGGTCAAGAGATTTTCGAGAACTATCTCTATAGATCTCTATTCCTATCACATAGGAAACATCTCTATCTTTCTTAAAGATAATTTCCACATTCGGATTTCCAATCTAGAACATTTCCATTTCACATCAATATGTGGAATGTGAACACGCTCCCACTAAATCACAGATCCCTTCTTTATCTTTGACATATCAGTCAAACCCTTTGACTATATCATCAAAATAAAGATCCAATTTTGATTTGCTTGTACTCAATCAATCACATTGATTAGTCCATTGTAACTTACAGACTTCATTTGCATTAGTGGATTCATAAACCTTATAGGTTGTGTCACGTACACATCCTGGTTTTATTCCTCCTAGGAATGCGGTTTTAGTATCCATATGCCAAATGTCTTAGTCATTCAGTTGCAATCAACAAGCATCATCCTTCTCAAAATGTTATCCATGTGTCTTAACACTTAAGACTCATTTGCACTTATGGATATGATCCAATGAGTGCTACCATCAAGGTCATACCTTATGGTTCGCATGGAAGTCATTTAGGATGTAATGGTTTTAAACCATAACTCAAGATTCGGTTCCTCATATTCATCTTGATAGTTGACTCATCACATGAACAACTCATCACATAGATAATTGAGGTGTATCTGTTAAAGATATAAGAACTCACAACCCTTGTGATTCTTAATTTCTTTTATTAGTGTGGGGTATTCTTTTATTAAGAAGAATTTAGTTATTTGATAATCATTCTCTAACTCCTTAGAGTATGATTCCTTCTTGATTCAGACATCACCATGCCTTAATCATGAGTTCACTTATGATACACTATCATAATCACTCATAAGGATCTCAAACATTTGGTCCAAGTATTTCATTCATTGATCTCATCAAGAATTAATACTTTACCAAATTTGTACTTCATTTATGATAATCTTGAACACTTCAAGATATTCATATTGGTATTTCTCTAAACACCATTTGAAGTATTAGCATTTATTCCAATAGGTATGTAAATACATCACATGTATTATACCTAATAGGATAATCACTCTCCCACTACATTAGTGAAGACTGATTAATCATGTCCAAGATATTCATGTCTCTTACTAGTTCTATAACCAAAAGAGTCTAGATTTATCCATCACATGGAAACTAGAAATGAATTTCTCATGATTAATGCTAATTAAATTGTTTGAGTTATCTATAACTTTTAGGTATCGTCTTATCTTATGCATATCAAATATCACAAGATAAATAAGGCA
Organism: Alisma plantago-aquatica; assembly: GCA_963693085.1. Lineage (NCBI taxonomy): Eukaryota > Viridiplantae > Streptophyta > Magnoliopsida > Alismatales > Alismataceae > Alisma > Alisma plantago-aquatica. The sequence goes on from OY856411.1 coordinate 1,263,743,915, forward strand.
TTGCCACAAAGATCACATCTTTATAAATTGAAACATCTCTTTATTAATTGCCATCATTGTCATACAATATGCAAAAATAAAGTGTTTCTATCTATTGGCAAGTATGAAATAGCAGTTCATAACTGTATTACATGCCTTCTTGGCTGAAAATAAACTAAAGTATTCCTATCTATAAAGGCAACACTTGCCCCAAGTAAGAATGCTTTACACTTTACATCTTGATATCATATATCTCAAAAGTGTTACAAGTTTACTTTCATGACACCTTTAAGTAGAGGCTTCAGTCGCCTCCTTCTTCTTTTGTTCTTCCAGGTAGAGAGGACAATTCCTTTTCCAATGTCCTGGTTTTTGACAATGGTGGAAATTTCCTTTCTTGGTCACGCCTCCCTTGGCTTTGAGAGCTGAAGATGGCTTGGACTCCTGGCTAGCTTCAGAACCTTTCTTAGCTTTGCCCTTACCCTTGCGCTTGGACTTGCCTTTCTTGCTCGTGATCACCATCACAGCTTTAGGCTTGTCCTTCTTCATCTGTAACTCGGCTGTCCTCAACATGCCCAACAACTATGACAGTGGCCTATCAAAGTTGTTCATGTTGTAGTTCATCACAAACTGACTGTAAGATTCTGGCAACGATTGCAGTATCACGTCAGTAGCCAACTCTTGGCTCAGTGGAAATCCCAGTCTCTGCAGGTTCTCCACATACCCAATCATCTTGAGTGTGTGAGGACCAACTGGATCTCCTTCTGTCATGACGCACTTGAACAGCGCCCTAGAAACATTGTACCTCTCTTGCCGTGCCTGATCTTCATACATGTTCCTGAGATGCAGAATCATCTCTATGACACCCATGTTCTCATGTTGCCTCTGCAACTCATGGTTCATTGAACATAGCATCAAGCACTTTTCATCAATGGCATCATCAGAATGCTTCTTGTAAGCATCCCTTTCTGCCCTTGGTGCATTAGGAGCGGGTTCCTCTGGAATTGGAGTATCCAGGACATAGAGCTTATGCTCTTGAGTGAGAACAATTCTCAATGTCCGATACCAGTCATGGAAGTTCGTCCCATTTAGCTTGTCCTTGTCAAGGACTGATCGCAAATAAAAGTTGTTGTTGTTTGTTGCCATTTGAACTACAAAAAGGAAAATATGCAATTTTAGTCCAAAACTCATTTTTGACTTATTTGATTGATTTGAAAGTTTGACGATATAATTAGGCCTTTAATTAATTATCGCTCCCACTATTTTACTTCAAATTGATAGCCCTCACCATCAATTCGGAAGATTGCAGTGTACAACCTTCTAGTGGGCAAGATCCTGAAATCCTCTAAGTCATGAGTCAACTTTGGCTAATCGCCCACAACTTAGATCTCTCAGGTAGGAAACTCTTGCCAATTGCATCATATGCAACTCTTGTTGAATAAACATGCACAACCCCTTGCCATGAATATTCCTTGCCTCTGGGCTTAGACGCTCTAAGAATCACCAGTTAAGTCTAACCCAAAAGCCGACACGGTAAACATGCACCCTGCTTTGGCAGAACCTACATATCTACCCTTCACACTTCCACAAGATAGACGGCGCACCACGCTTTCGCATAACCTACGCTTGGTCGATCGAGCTTTTCATGTGTGCCGCTAATGGAAGGCATATAAAACTTAATATTTTAATGAGGGATTTGGTTTTCATATACATATACATATCCAATCACCACAATACATAGTACGTATCATATACATGCTATATCCCACAGAAAACATGCACAAAACGATAAAAGCGATGATTATGGCCATCCTAATGTGATTCCTTGAGCCAAGAGGAATCACGGTCATCTAGGTCAACATCACATGCAACCTGTACAAGATGAACTCTGTGCCTTGCCATCCGAGTTGATCAACTCATCACATGAATGATCTGTACTCTCCAACCGGTCGTCTGGGTGCCACCAGCCAATCGGTTGGCTCCTCCAACCGATCGGTTCGCCTGGTCGTCGTGCATCTCGTCATGTCCGCCACCCGCTCGTCTCGCTCCTCGAACCGGTCATCAACCGATCGGTTCTCTCCTTGAACCGACCGTCTGGAAGGTCAACCGATCGGTTCACTCCTTGAACCGACCGTCTGAGCAGTCGTCTTGATGTCCGCCGGTCTTTGACATAACATGAAATAAAATCCTATTCTATTTATTACATTTCTTTAAAAGAGAAACCCCGAGTTACATTCGGGGGGAGCAAAGGTAGGAAAGAATCTCGAATTATTTCGAGTTACATCAGGATTAAGAGAGGGAAGATCGGTGTGCAGACCGAGATGCAAGCAACCACACACAACCAATCACAGATAGGGGTTTATAGGCCATAATCATGCTACATACATCCACCACAAAACTCATTTAAGGGCGACGCGTATCGAGTGCATTAATAATACATATCATATATGTAATTAGGGATTTGTGGATTTAGGATTGGACATGCATAAAGCCGATATTATTCACATCGTATGCAATAAATAAAGGCGACAAACCAAAATCGATCATATCGATATTCCTAAAATATAGAACAGTTGACGTGGCTCTGATACCACTGTTGGGTTTTAGGGGAGACAGAGAAGGTAGCGGAAACAAAAATTTCTCCCCCAACCCATACCGAGGAAACGCGTCAATGTCTATATAATAGGAAAGGATGGTTTGTTGAATCATACCTTGTCCCGAGGCTTGCTCGGCGACAATACCTCGCGCAATGCGCGGTCTTCAACTCTGGACTTCGACGGTGTCTGTGCAGCTGCTGGTCGCATCGGGACTGACAACTCCTACTCGAACCGGACTGTCGGATGACAGTTGTCCTCCTAAGAGGCAGTGTCCTCCCGCCTCTGTAGTAGTCCACACGGACCACCTGGAACTCCACTCTCCTTGTCCCACAAGGAAGTGGAAGGAGTCGCACCCTCCTATTGACATACTAGTCGCCAACACACTCTCCTGCCTCCTGTTGCAATTGCAGTTGTCCTTCCCTTGCTGCACCTCCCTTTTGCGGGAAGCACTTGCTCGGGCTCTCTCACGGTTACCAAAACCAGAGAGAACGACAACTTGCAGAGCAACTGGTTGCACTGAGCTGTACTTTGAGAAGCCACCAATACCCCTATATATTTAGGAGAGTCATGGGACAGGGTTCTCCATCCCGGGCAATGTGGGACTAAAGCAGGAGTAGAAGGGTTCGAGAATTTTCCACAAAAAGCAACCAGTTCGCAACTTGAAATGATCGGTTCACAACTGAACCGATCGGTTTGGCCATTGAGCTGATCGGTTGGACCTGAGCCGATCGTTTGGGCACTCCAACCGATCGGTTGGTGCCCTGAACCGATCGGTTCATGGTCCTAATCCGGCTCAAAAAGACTTTCCTTGTTTCTTTCCCAATTGGTATCGAATACCAATATTATTCCCAATCGAATTGGGCAATTTGAAACCAAAGGAAAATTCTTGCCGACATGACTTTTCCCAACTGATCTGTTGCACTAGTTGAGCCGATCGGTTCAACCCTTGAACCGGTCGTTTCAACCTGGACATGAGCCGATCGGCCTGGACACTCCATCCGACCGGTTCAACAACCTCAGCCGACCGGTTCATCACATGAACTGATCGGTTGGGAGCACAGGTTGGGCAAAATCAGTCAATTGCGATTTCAATCAATCCGATACTCCAATCAATGCATCCAACACCTTGAACCATACGATATTGAGCTATCAACTGATTGAGTGTTTAATTGAACTACTAAACTCCTTTAGTAATCAATCTAAACATTGCTTTGTGGACAAAACTCCTCTTCCAGGTTAAATCCTATGTGTGTGACCCTGCAGGTCCATTTCACGTTGGCAGTGAAAGTCCATAACACTTATGACTTCACAAGCAAAGAGCGGTGCCTAGTCACACATCGGTGCTACCCAAGTGAAAGTAGAAAGTTGGAGAACAACTTTCATCCTACAATCCGTGAATGGTGTTATAGCGAATGTATAATTCCTTTGTCACTGATATCCCGAATGAACCCGAGGCATGGAACAGTCATCCTGTCAACGTTCATTCACTTCCTTGATCTCAGAGTAGACTGGAAGAGATATGTATGACATCAGTATCACATACTGATTCACACATGCGTGCACGCCTTTCTCAATCCTACTCATTAAGTGGCCATGGATATCATACTCCCTCAGGAGGGACAAATGCCATATCTATCACTCGCCCCTCAAAAGCCCCATGTGTCAAAGCCACCCAATCATCACCATTATAACAACCCATGTTTCAGGACTGCGTTTGATGATGTCAAAGTGTGCCCAACGACATGTGTTGAGTGCAGTGATTTCAGGTCTAAGAATCACACTCACCACCATCACTGTGAGTACTGACTGTGACTACCATCTCATGGTTCCATGTGTCAAACTCACGGTGGGTCTGTCCGGTACACTTGTTCTCTAACAAGTACCTATGTGTTTGGTTTGATATCTCTATATCATGACTAATGAGATTCTGTCATCAACCAACACCACAATCTAGTCTTGTGTGTCATTGCTGTCTATCTACCTTCCACAATGACATCCGACTAGGGACATAACAAGAATGTACAAACTCTTAGCATCCGTATGATCTCATCGTTCAGGTCATGAACCTGAAGGCATACATCATTGAGTATTGTCATTCTCTAGACATTCAATATGTTGTATCACTATCTCATATGACTGAACCAGAAAGAATTGGAAGCTTGCCTTTGATGTTTATCAAATCAATCTTAATGTATCCCACCAATCATTCCATGATTGGCTCTCAGGGCATTCATACCAACACCCGCCTCCCAGTAACCCCCAATTAAGGGAGACCAAGAGGTCAGAGTCATTATCCCAATTTCCGGATCAAAGGTTCGACAAATAATCAATAATAATGATCAAATTCTACTAACTAAACTGAAAAGCTATAATAAAATTTAACTATGCATACTTTTTTCAAAACTTGGATATCTAATTCTATCCACATGGAGTCTATTCTAACTAATCCTTCTTTGAACTTTAATTCATATTTAATTCCACATATGCCCCTTTACTGTTTGTTCTTTTAACTTGTACCTAAAACACAGACAAACAAAACATCAGTCAACATAAAGCTGGTATATGAGGGAAACAATAATCATGCAATAAAGATAACAACATATTGCAGCCAATTATGGTTTTAAACAAACAACTTTGCATTTTCCGCATAACTGCTCAATCCTTGCATATCGTAGCCTCTGTCGTGTCCCTACATTGGACCTAGATGCTACCTTCCTTATGGTAGATCCCGTTTAAACCCCTCATGATCCAACCTAACAGGTGAATCAGTTTCTAGGGTTGAGTCACATGGCACTACCCGTAGGTAGCCCACTCCTTAACTCATGGTGTGCTAAAGAGTCTCATGGCACTACACGTGGATAGCCCAATTTCTAACTCATGATAGCCTAGACCTTGCTCTAGGTTACCCTTTTTAGCCTTTGCAAAGCCACAGAGGAGGACTAGGATCTGGGCCAGTCATGTATGCACATTTATGGTGATAATCATAGTCACATTATAGTTGCATGAAATAAAAGTCATCCAATCAGTTATTTTCAAGCAACCGATAAAAACATTCAGAAATCGCCGTGAAACCTAAGCGATTATTCATAAGCGTAACCACATACCTGTCAGGCTGATTTGAGACAGAATAATCCATGCAAGTAAGAAATCCAAGCAAGCAAGCACACATAACAAGATCCTGAAATAATCATGCAATTCCCTTTTATTACTCATGTCATCAAGATCTATCAAACCTAGCTCGCTTCCCACTTTTAGGGTTTTCATTGCAATTAGGGTTTTCCTTCATCTTTTACTATTTTAAACCCTAATTACTCATCTATTAATCATGAAAGATACTAAGGTTACCTTTTAACAACATATAACCTTATTTCCGGATTAAAGGCATCATTATTCATTAATTAATCCATTGAGCCTCTTTTACATTAAAGCTACCATTTTTATTCTTTTAGTCCATGACAAGATCATTCTGCTCATTTATCATCAATTCATAGTTCATTAGGGTCTAATTCACATATGAACTCTATTTGTCATTAATTCTACCTTTTATTCATTAGAAAACCCTAATTACTACATTAAGGGTATTTATCCAAAATTAGGAATCTTTATACTCAAAATAGCTTAGAATCCTCATATCTTAGCTTTATTCATGATTTTTGAATAATTAAAACCATTATGAGTCAATTTTACTAATATTAAGGTTTCAAGGCCCATTAAAGCATATTTTTCCACAAGAAACTCTAAATTAAACGAATTATGTGCAAAGTTCATCCTTTTTATTATTAAGGTACCTTTTTACAATTAACAGGTTAATATCAACCTTAATCATCCATTAAAACCATTAAATACATTAATCATCTCAAAATAGGGTTTCTTAATCATTAAAGTATTAAAGTTGATAACTTCCATTACTTTTCGAATTGCAAAAGGAATTAGCTTCTAAAACCATTTTAATGCATTCCTCTCATTTTTCTAAGCAAAATTCATATATTATGCGTATCCATCTGAGCTACGATTAAGGAGATATGATTTTTGAAATAAAACCTTACTTGGGCCAATGATAGGCTGCCACTTCACTGCATCCATGCAACATGCTCTCACGATTTGGAAATATAAGCAAAAGTCGTCTCTTCCCCTGCTTAAGTTTCCTGACATTCATACCCATGGAGGGTATATCCGTCCAATGCAACCCGCGTTGTCTTCAACCTTCTGATGGTGCGACGCAGCCGCCCTAGGCGCCATGGGCGCGACTCCTGCACCTACCCTGGACCCCTATGGCGACCGGCGACGGTTCCTTTCAACCAGTCGCCCTCCGCCACACCCACAGGTACCTTAAACCATTGCCATGGAGGTGGAAAATGGGCTGGGCAGACCTGCCACTCGGCCTCCCTAAGCAGTCGTGCTGCTGCTGCACGACCAACTAGGGTGAGGGAACGCTCACCCAAGCACCTTATGCCATCGTGGAAGCGGCAAGCCTTCCTCGCTACCCCTCCCCAGCCTCATATTGCTCCAGGTTAGGGCTACACTCAAGGTTTAGGGTTTGAAGATGAAACAAAAAAGAAGAAGAGAGAAGGATGTACATAATCCTCTTAGATTCGGCCAAAGTTGCTACCCCTTATATAGGGGAGGGTGTCCACGCCCCAGACTGCTTGCCCACAAAGCAACCGAGTCCTTTTCCAACTTGGAAACATATTTTCCTAGTTAAGAAGAAACTTCTCTCTCTTTATTATTCCTTTAAATATACTTTGTTCTTTAGATATTAGGGATTTGAAATTCCTCCCACTTATTCTCTTTATTTCTTGACTTTTAACCCATTGGCACGGAATTCTATTTTCATTTAGTAGAAAATACTTCCTTTTTAGCAATGCCACCAAAACATTAATAATGTATCACATTATCATCTTATTTTGCATTTTTGGTATTTTTCTTTCTTTCTTCTCCATTGGGGCTCCTTGGACCCCAAGAAACTCCAAGATTTCGAAATTCCTTTTAAAAGATACTTATTATGCTTCTAGATGCATTTATCTTCATTATTTCTCATTATCTTGTTTATTTCTTATTAAAATATCTATTTTTGAGGATTTCTCTTTATTTCTCTTTTATTTTCCTCATTGACATTCCTTTTAACATTAAGAATCCTTTGGATACGAAAATCCTCCAAGGATAACTCAATTATACTTATTTCCCACATTTTACCATTATTTTAAATTTATTTCTCAATAAAGAAATACTTAATTGATCTTTTCTTTTCTTATTGCATTTTCTATGCAACTTTGGACTCCTTGGGACCTAAGGAACCCAAAAGGCATTAAATCCACCTTTGGATTAAATTCTTTTTCCTTCTAGAGGTTTATACAATTTTCTTTTCTCCATTTCTTATTTATAATGGAGTTTCTTTTGTATTTTCCTTGTTATTGGGCCTAATAGCCAATAAAGCCCACAAAACAATCATCAAGGCCATTGTAAACGAAATCCATTTATTCAAAATAAACTATATCTGTATTTGTTCAAATATCTTTAATATGGGAAATCACATTTCTCACCAAATGAACCCAAAAGTTGGGGTTGTAACATCCTTCCCCTCTTATAGGAATTTTGTCCTCAAAATTCCATCAACCAAACAAACAATTCAGGATAAGATTTTTCCATTAACATCATTGGCCCCTATGTGCCTTTGCCGTATCCATGGCGCTTCCAAAGAACCTTTATCATCACATATTCTTTTCTCTGAGTTCTTTCACCTTGGCATCTATAAACCTCAAGGTGACTCAGGTCATTTCAGCCTCCCTTGGGGCTCACTAGGTTCAGTGCTCCACACATGGCCTGGGTACCTCACATAGTGCTCTAAATTGGACACATGGAACTCATCACACATGACTCTATCCTGAGGGGTCATAATTCTCCACCAATCCATCTCAAATGGACCCATATATCGGGGACTCAACTTTCTCAGCTGTAGCTTAGAGGGGTCAGATATTCCCATCACATACTCTCCCACAGTGAACTGCATGTCAGTCTTCTTTACATCAGCTCATGACTCATGTCACCCCTGGGCTCTCTTTAGCCATTGCACGATCAAAGCAACACCATCTGCGCACACTGTGGTCCTTTCTTGTCCTTTGCGAGGTCTCCTTCACCAACATCATCTTAATGAAGTGGTGACCGACACAACCTCCCTATAGAACTTCTTTACATCTCGATACCTGCTATGGTGGTTAGCATCACATCTTATAGAGGACAAGAACTGTCTCTAGATATCACCCTGAATGAGCACACATGCCCTCATCAGACCCTCTAGTCTGGATCATTCTAACCATCAGTTAGGGTGATAAACTATACTAACATTGAGTTCTTCATGTATCTTCTTCCACCTTATGGAAGTGTATCTTTAGGTTATACTCAAGAACTTTTGAACTCGCCTCATGGTGTAGTTGACCATCTCTCTCTCATATGTAGTTCAACCGGATCTGTCCCTTCACAATACTCTTCCTTTCTCATGTCATCTAGGTAAGGTGATATACCATAACCCATATTACATCTTAACCTTCCTTGGTCTAGGGGAGACTTACCACAACATTCATAGTGATGAACTCCCATTCCCTCTCAGGGACTCTTTTATCCACTATATTGATACACTGGGTTACTGGAATTCATCCTTCACTTCCTGGCTTGCATGGCAACATACCACATGCAACTTTGTCTTAAGCATCCAAAGTATTATTGTCACTTACTATCTTCATAGTACGGTGTATGGTGATCTTAAAATCATGATCTCCTATATGTCATAATTCCTCAAGGTCGATTCCTCAGAATCCCTAAACCACTCTCATCATGGTTTTATTACCATCCTATCCAAAGAAGTGTATCTGAAGTTCTACCACCATCCTTTCATTGCATCAAAAACTAGGCTGCCTAACTAAACAACCATTAACTTGATCAATTGATATTGTTGCATCTGATGGTTAGCCAAACCTATCTTCTTTCCAAACTTAGGGTTAGCCTAACAACCTCTTCTAGTCTCTAGACAAACTAGGTAGCGATATCTCCACTAGAGCATCCATTACCACTTCACATCCTTAGGTGTTAGGTAATGTTGAAGACATACACTTCCATGTATTCCACTTATCATCTCGTCTCAAACTCTAAGTCTATCTTCATCAGAACACTCGGAGCTCATCCTCTTGATTATCAAACTCAACCTTGTATCACTTGCAAATTCCACATAGCTCATGATAAAACATTCTCACAAGATGATTTACCTTAATACTCTTATTGTTTGTACCTATCCATGTATCATTCCCTCTACTAGGGCACATTATCATCTCTGTCCTCATAGAAAAGTTCCAACTCACATCATCTTTTATCCTTGATGTATGGCACGCATACTGTCCTATCTTTCACTCCCATAACAAGAGGAAATAAGCATTTGGCTACAGTCCAAATACAGAGTTCTTCTGGTTCTAAGAGTAGAGATGGTACATCCAACCTTTCGAGTACACCTTTAAATCTAAGTTAAAGCGTGCCACATATGTCTCTACATCACAACCATCTCTATATCAAAGTTATTTCCATGGAAAACTAGTTTCCAACCTACTTGGGTCACCACACAATCCTTAGTCATCTCCTCTAGGTCTATAGGGTGCCTACACTTTTGGGGTCATCCCTCTTCCCTTATGCATCCAGAGAGTGCCCTACTCATCTTCCCTTTGGGTCCCATGAGTTCATGAAGGTGATCAATCTCCTAACCCATGGCCCTTAGACAATGATAGCAGTTACCTCCCGACCCTATGGTCATGTGCAACTAGGGAATTAGGAAACTCCTACTTCCATCGGTCTTATCCCTACCTGACCCTAGGATAGAATTAGGATTCTTTTATAGTACATATTCCACTTAGAACCTTACCCAAGCCTTCATCATCTCTCTCGGCATTCATGGGCCAACTTTCATCCTTTCATAGGGGTCATGGAGACCTGCCTACCTTGGCTACACCCCATATCGATTACCTTCATGGTAATACATCAACATGCACTTAGAAATGGTTATCTATGGGTCTATAAGTTCATTCTCATACCATGTACTTTTCACTTAGCTTCTCAAGATCCTATGAGACCCCTTTAGGTTACTTTAAAACCACTAAGACTGGTATACACCCTACAAGAGGGTCTCTCTCCTAGGATGGGAGGAACTAAATCTTGACAACAAGGTCACAAATGCCCTTAGGTCTAGGGTTTATATCCACATTCTTAACCCTAGCAAGCTATTAAGGCACAAGAAGACCACCCACTAAACCAAGACAGGTCATATGGGTTCTCATTCCTCAACATTTGATCAAGATTGTACCTTCCCATGTCATCAACTTAGTTGGGAGGGGTTCACCAAACATACACTAAACTTAAGGGGTTTTCCATTCCTCTCAACATAAGAAGTACCATGCTCACATATATATAAAATCAACTCTCATCCTGAGCATTAGGTACACCACTTCCCCTCTTAGGCCTAGGAACACTAGGTTCTCTGTTGGGTGTCCAACTGCATGCTCAACCTCTTAACCATGAACCAAACATGTACAAGGTATGACATGCACTTCCTATCATCCTTCTACTCGAGCAACACTTCAGAGTGGAGTCTTCTTCAACCAACAAGGTATAAGGCCTCACACCCTATTACTAAGCCCCTCCAGGGTCTAAGTGTTGGGTTTTAGGGGAGGCAGAGAAGGCAGTAGAAACAAAAAAATTTCTTCCCAAACCCAGAATAAGGAAACATGTCAACGTCTATACAATAGGAAAGGATGGTTTGTGGAATCATACCTTGTCCCGAGGCTTGCTCGGCGACAATACCTCGCGCCTTGCGCGGTCTTCACCTCCGGTCTTGGACGGTGTTTGTGCAGCTCTTGGTCGTACTGGGACTGACGACTCCTGGTCCCACCGGGACTGTCGGGATTGACAGCTGTCCTCTGAGCGGTAGAAACCTCCCGCCTCTGAAGTAGTCCATACGGACCACCTGGAACTCCAATCTCCTTGTCCCACAAGGAATTGGAAGGAGTCACAGCCTCCTGTCAGTATACTAGTCGCCAACACACTCTCCTGCCACCAATTGCTTTCTGTAGTTGTCTTTCCCTTACTGTTCCTCCCTTATCGGGTAACACTTGCTCGGGCTCTCTCTCGGTTACCAAAACCAGAGAGAACGACAACTTCACAGAGCAACTGATTACACTGAGTTGTTATTTGAGAAGCCCCCAATACCCCTATATATATAGGAGGGTCATGGGACAGGGTTCTCCATCCCGGGCAATATGGGACTAAAGTAGGAGTAGAAGGGTTCGAGATTTTCCACCAAAAACAACCAACTCACAACCTGAACCGATCGTTTCACAACTGAAACGGTCGGTTGGGGACCTGAACCGGTTGGTTGACACCTCAACCGATCAGTTGGGACCCATGAGCCGATCGGTTCACTTATGAACCGGTCAGTTCGTGGTCCTGATCAGTTCCCGATTGACTTTCCATCTTTTGTTTCTAATTGGTATCGAATACCAATCCTTGTTCCAATCAAATTGGACAAGTGAAACACAAGGAAAATTCTCACCAATCCTACTTTCCCAACTTGCTCGGTTGCACCAGTTGAATCGATCGTTTCAACACTTGAAGCAATCGTTTCACCCTGTCCATGAGCCGATCGACTCAACACTTGAGCCGACCAGTTCACCAAGCTGAGACGATCAGTTTATCTCATGAGCCGATCGGTTGGAAGTGCAGATTGTGCAGAATCAATCAATTGCGAATTCAATCAATCCGATACTCTAATCAATCTGTCCAACACCTTGAACACTATGATTTTGAGCTATCAATCAATTGAGTGTTTAATTGAACTACTAAACTCCTTTAGCAATCAATCTAAACATTGTTTGTGGACAAAACTCCTCTTCCAGGTTAAATCCTATGTGTGTGACCCTGCGAGTCCATTTCACGTTGGCAGTGAAAATCCATAACACTTATGACTTCACAAGCAAAGAGCGATTCCTAGTCACACATCAGTGCTACCCAAGTGAAAGTAGAAAGTTGGAGAACAACTTTCAATCCTACAATCCGTGAATGGTGTTACAACGAATGTATAATTCCTTTGTTGCTGATATCCTGAATGAACTCGAGGCATGGAATAGTCATCCTGTCAACGTTCATTTACTTTCTTGATCTCAAAGTAGATTGGATGAGATATGTATGACAGCAATATCACATATTGATTCACACATGCGTGCACACGCCAATTTCAATCCTACTCATCAAGTGGCCTTGGATATCAAACTCCCTCAGGAGGGACAAATCCCATATCTATCACTCACCCCTCAAAAGCCCCATGTGTCAAAGCCACCCAATCATCACCTTTATAACAACCCATGTTTCAGGACTGCGTTTGATGATGTCAAAGTGTGCCCAATGACATGTGTTGAGTTTAGTGATTTTAGGTCAAAGAATCACATTCACCACCATCACTGTGAGTAATGACTGTGACTACCATCTCATGGTTCCATGTGTCAAACTCATGGTGGGTCTGTCCGGTACACTTGTTCTCTAACAACTACCTATGTGTTTGGTTTGATATCTCTATATCATGACTAATGAGATTCTGTCATCAACCAACACCACAATCTAGTCTTGTGTGTCATTGCTGTCTATCTACCTTCCATAATGACATCCGACTAGGGACATAACAAGAATGTACAAACTCTTAGCATCCGTATGATCTCATCGTTCAGGTCCTGAACCTAAAGGCATACGTCATTGAGTATTGTCATTCTCTAGACATTCAATCTGTTCTATCACTATCTCATATGACTGAACCAGAAAGAATTGGAAGCTTGCCTTTGATGTTTATCAAATCAATCTTAATGTATCCCACCAATCATCCCATGATTGGCTCTCAGGGCATACATACCAACAGACTCCCACTTGCACTGCGAGCCAATCACCCTTGAATCATATTCATAGTGATCTTCAAACATGTCCCACATGTTACTGTGATCTTGTGCCAACATAGTGAGTTATGGCAACACCTTGCCAAAGTCAGTATAAATTGCATGTCTCACATCTCTTTGCTGTACGTCACACGTATGAGATGGAGTTGCCATAATATGCGATCTAGTATTCCTTTGCTAACCTTTAGCCACATTGCATGATCAAGGATTCCATACATGTCATCAATGACCGGAATATCTATAAGTTCATCTCATGAACTTCCAGATCCATATAGTATCCACTACTGTTCTCTAACATACGAATACTCGGAATTTCCTTTTAAATGGTTTTATTGGAACACTTCCAATTATCAACAAACTTTTACTTTTATATATCCTATATATATTTTGTGATTAATTTTCTGTCCTTTCGGAAGTTCGCATCAATGTAACACTTTACATTGAACTCTTCCTTATCTCCATAGAACTAGTACTTCTCAAGTACTTATCAAGTTCTTATGGTTTCTAGTAACCCTTACTGGAAGTAGACATACATCCACTCATCATGTCCCACATACGAGTTATCAGGATATGCACATCATATTGTCATGTCCTACATACAAGATGATAAATGCATTTTATTCTTGTCATGTCCATACATGCAAGATAATGGGATGATTACATACATGATAGATCCATATCTATTCTTAGTGTTCCCATTCTTCATAAGAATTGGACACTTGGCCTTGGGATACTAACTCCATGTAACATGGACAAGTTTTCTCCCACTGAATCTGTGCATACTGAACTCTTCAATACAGATTGCCAATGTATGCTTTCTCTTTTCAGGTCAAGAGGTTTTCGAGAACTATCTCTATAGATCTCTATTCCTATCACATAGGAAACATCTCTATCTTCCTTAAATATTATTTCCACTTTTGGATTTCCATTCTAGAACATTTCCATTTCACATCAACTTGTGGAATGTGAACACACTCCCACTAAATCACAGATCCCTTCTTTATCTTTGACATATCAGTCAAACCCTTTGACTATATCATCAAAGTAAAGATCCAATTCTGAGTTGCTTGTACTCAATCAATCACATTGATTAGTCCATTGTAACTTATAGACTTCATTTGCATTAGTGGATTCATAAACCTTATAGGTTGTGTCACGTACACATCCTTGTTTTATTCCTCATAGGAATGCAGTTTTAGTATCCATATGCCAAATGTCTTAGTCATTAAGTTGAAATCAACAAGCATCATCCTTCTCAAAATGTTATCCATGTGTCTTAACATTTAAGACTTATTCGCACTTATGGATTTTATTCCAATGGGTGCTACCATCAAGGTCATATCTTACGGTTTACATGGCTGTCATTTAGGATGTAATGGTCATAAACCAAAACTCAAAATTTGGTTCCTCATGTTCATCTAGATAGTTGACTCATCACATGAACAACTTATCACATGGATAAACGAGGTGTATCTATCAAGGATATAAGAACTTACAACTCCTTGTGATTCTTAATGTCCTTTATTAGTGTGGGGTATTCTTTTATTTCAGAAGAATTCAATTATTTGATAATCATTCTCTAACTCCTTAGAGTATGATTCCCCTTTTGATTTAGACATCACTATGCCTTAATCATGAGCTCACTATGATACATTATCATAATCACTCATACGGATCTCAAACATTTTGGTCTAAGTATTTCATTCATTGATCTCATTAAGAATTAACACTTTACCAAATTTGTACTTCATCTATGATATTCTTGAACACTTCAAGATACTCATATTGGTATTTCTCTAAACACCTTTTGAAGTATTAGCATTTACTCCAATAGGTATGTAAATACATCACATGTATTATACCTAATTGGATAATCATTCTCCCACTACCATTAGTGAAGATTGATTAATCATGTACAAGAGATTCATGTCTCTTACTGGTTCTCTAACCAAAAGAGTCTAGATTTATCCATCACATGGAAACTAGAAATGAATTTCTTATGATTTATGCTAATTTGATTGTTTGAGTTATCGATAACTTTAGGTATCATTTTATCTTATGCATACCATGTGTCAAAAGATAAACAAGGCATTTGCCACAAAGATCATATCTTTAAGATTTAAACATCAACTTTATTAATTGCCATCATTGTCATACAATATGCAAAAATAAAGTGTTTCTATCTATTGACAAATATGAAATAGCAGTTTATAACTGTATTACATGCCTTTTAGGCTGAAAATAAACTAAAAGATACTCCTATCTATGGCAGCAACACTTGCTCCAATGATGGGTACTTCTTTCTTGGTCCTTTCACAAAGGCCATCACTTCTTTGTGGATCTTGCATATCATAAATTATAGATCCATATCTTGGTATCATATACCTCAGATAAAGAAGCGGTTCATTTCATGATACCTTAGGTGGAGATCTCCATCCCCTCCTCTATCTTCTTTTGTTCTTATAGAGGGCAATTCCCTCATACACCCTTTCCCCATGTGCCTTGAGGCTGAAGACGGCTTGGATTGCTAGCTAGCATCAACACACTTCTTTGCTTTGCCCTTGTCCTTGCCCTTAAGAATTACCTTTTCTTTGATCACATCAAAGATTATGGTTTGTCTTTCTTCATCTTTGCCTCTACTATCCTCAACATGTCCAACAACTCTGTCAACACTTGTCAAAGTTGTTCATGTTGTAGCTTATCATGAATTGTATGATTCTCACAACATTTGCAGTATCATACCAATAGCCAACTCTTGGCTCAAAGAGAATCCTTCTTAGTCAGGTTTTCCACATACCCAATCACATTGAGTGTGTGAATACCTTACTAGATCTCCTTCTGTCATGACATACTAGGATAGTGTCTTGGAGACATCATATGTCTCATGTTGTCTCTGCAACTCATAGTTCAGAGAACACAACATCAATCACTCCTCGTCAATGTCATCCTCGGTATGCTTCCATAAGCATACTTTCAGTCATTGATGTGGTGGGATTGAGTTCATCTGGTCTTGGTATAACTAGGACTTAGAGCTTTCGCTCTTTGATTGAGAACACTTCTCATCATCCTTACTAGTCGTGGAATTATTCCCATTTAATTTGTTGGTCTCAAAGACCAATCGCATATGTAGTGATTATTGTTGATTAACCATTTATTTTAACAAAAGGAAATATATGCAATTTTAGTCCAAAACTCATTTTTGACTTATTTGATTGATTTGAAAAGTTGACGATAAAATTAGGCCTTTAATTAATTATCACTCCCACTATTTTACTTCAAATTGATAGCCCTCACCATCAATTCGGAAGATTGCAGCGTACAACCTTCTAGTGGGTAAGATCCTGAAATCCTCTAAGTCATGGACCAGCTAGGGATGTCACCCACAACTTAGATCTCTCAGGTAGGCAACTCTTGCCAATTGCATCATATGCAACTCTTGATAAGATGTCATATGCAACTCCTTGCCATGATCATCTCCATGCCTCAAGGTACTAGATCCCATATAGATCACCTTGTTAAGTTTGACCCAAAGCAAACACGATGAATATGCACCCTGCTAGGGCATACCCACACATTCATCCTTCACGCTTCCATGAGATAGACGGTGCACCATGCTAGGGCATGCCCACACTTGGTCGATCAAGCTTTTCACGTGTGTCACATTTGGAAGGCATCTAAAACTTAATATTTAATGAGGGATTTGGCTTTTATATACATATACATATCCAATCACCACAATATATAGTACGCATCATATACATGCTATATCCCACAGAAACATGTAAAACGATAAAAGCGATGATTATGGCCATCCTAATGTGATTCCTCGAGCCAAGAGGAATCACGGTCATCTAGGTCTACATCACATGCAACCTATACAAGATGGACTCTGTGCTTTGTCTTTCTGGGTTTGATCAATTCATCACATGAATGATCAGCTCGCCATTAGACTGGTCGGTTGGGTGCCACCAGCCAATCGGTTGGCTCATCCAACCGATCGATTCGCTTGGTCGTCGTGCATCTCTTCATGGCCGCCACCCGATCGTCTCGCTCCTCAAACCGGTCATCAACCATTCGGCTCACACCTTGAACTGATCGTCTGGAACGCCAACCGATCAGTTCACTCCTTCAATTGATCGTCTCTGCTGTCGTCTGGATGTCCTTCTTTCTTTGACATAACAGGAAATAAAATTCTATCCTATTTTACATTGTAAAAAGAGAAACCTCGAGTTACATTCGAGGGGAGCAAGGGTAGGAAAGAAATCTCGAATTATTTCGAGTTACATCAGGAATAGGAGAAGGAAGATCGGTGCGCAGACCGAGATGCAAGCAACCACATACAACCATACACAGATAGGGTTTATTGGCCATAACCACGCTATACATCCACCACAAAACACATTTAAGGGCGACGCGTATCTA
Organism: Alisma plantago-aquatica; assembly: GCA_963693085.1. NCBI lineage: Eukaryota > Viridiplantae > Streptophyta > Magnoliopsida > Alismatales > Alismataceae > Alisma > Alisma plantago-aquatica. The sequence goes on from OY856411.1 coordinate 1,263,761,880, forward strand.
GTGCATTAATAATGCATATCATATATGTAAATTGGGATTTGTGGATTTGAGATTGGACATGCATAAAGCCAATTTTATTCGCATCGTATGCAATAAATAAAGGCGACAAACCAAAATCGATCATATCGATAATCCCTAAAGTATAGAGCAGTTGACGTGGCTCTGATACCACTGTTGGGTTTTTAGGGGAGGTAGAGAAGGCAACAGAAACAAAATTTTTTCTCCCCAAACCTAGAGTAAGGAAATGCGTCAACGTCTATACAATAGGAAAGGATGGTTTGTGGAATCATACCTTGTCCCGAGGCTTGCTCGGCGACAATACCTTGCACCTTGTGCGGTCTTCACCTCCGGTCTTGGACGGTGTCTGTGCATCTCCTGGTCGTACCGGGACTGACGACTCCTGGTCTCACCGGGACTGTCAGGATTGACAGCTGTCCTCCGAGTGGCAGAAACCTCCCACCTCTGAAGTAGTCCACACAGACCACCTGTGTCACACCCCGATCTCACACTAACCACTAATCACGAGATTAGGGCGCGACGGAGGGATTATCACAGAAAAAAATCACTGAGAACTTTTTATTATTAAAACCTCGTAATGATATCCGAATTATTGCTGTAAACTAAAACATAATAAACTATTGCGGAAGCATTTCAATTAAACCGGCTAGAGAACATAAACAGAGTTTACAACATGTAACATTGTTTAACAGAAAGTAAAACATAACAGTTAATTTACATCTTTTACTCATTCGCCATACATACTCTCTCTCACCCACACCATGTCCCAAGGATCGAGGGGAAAGGACTAAGAGACCTCTAACTACTAACTACGTATACCTTCTACAGACTAAGCATTAGGATGAAAGGATCCTTTGGATTTCCTGCTGCTGATGATGTCCTGAAAATGTTTTGAGTAGAGGTATGAGCCTACTCGCTCAGTGAATAGCATTTCATTTAGCTATCACTAAACAACTCATCAGGTTTATAAAATTGAAATAAACATAAATACAGTACAAGCAGGGCAGATCTAATGACATAGCAGATTACAGAATATAATCACATTTCTATGCAACAACAGATAATTTAAACCAATAAACAGATATAATGAATTGACACAAAAGTTCGGATATATTAATTTACTGTGATCCTATCTGATTTCATATTTATATTATTATGCCCTAATCATATGCAGTGTACCCTGCATATAAAGATCCGTAGCGAATTACGATCCCACCGTACAAGACTTAGCGACACACCTGGGAAATGCTAAGTCTGACGTCAGCCCTGCTCTGCCACAGGACCCACAGGCTCATCGGCCTCGGGGCTCATCGGCCTCACTGCACTACATCGAGTGCTCTGAACTCCTCCTCTAACCTGAGTACGCAGGCTCAGGAGGTCTGGGTTACCACCGTGACATCGCACGCGTTGTTGTTGAATAACCCCTATTTACTCCAGTGCCACCGTGACATCGCACGCGTTGTTGTTGAACACTGCCTTTCCATCCTCGTGCCACCGTGACATCACACACGTTGATGTTGAACACGAGTTTCACCCCTAAGAAGCAGACCTGTCAAAGGGGTTCTACGGTGTTAGGGCACCTAAGTCTATTAACTGATTAACATATAAACATTTAAACAGGAAAATCACATTTACTGATTTCATATCAGATCACAATACACTGTCATTCTAAACTAACAGAGCAATATATTTTAAATCATTGTAATTTCTGAGAAATTCTCATACCATGCATTCAGACAAATTAGAAATGCATAAATAACCCAACTTATTTCAATTTGGCACATACATAGCGAATTTACGCAATTGAACATCTTATTGCACAAATTAAAGAAATTTACTTCACATATGAGAATCATACTCAACAATTATCAATTCTCTAAAATTATTGAAAAACGTGCACATTAACCCAAATCCTGGTTTGTGCATCACTTAACTCAATTAAGAGTTAATTACATATCACAACACAATTTAATAACACTACTTGAGAATTTCTGGTAATATTTCAGAGAAATGTGCCATTTCATGTAAATATCAATTTACACATATTAACGTCAAAAGATATATGCAATTAGGGTTTTCTTGCATGTTTTTATTTATTCATATCAACTTTGAAATCGTACATCTGATAATTTATCAGAAATCTTCATTATCTGGGTTCATACCCAAATCATACCATTTTCAGACATGAATTTCTAATTTCAACATTCAAATGAGCAATTTAGGTTCCAATGAACCATATAAATCTACTGATTCAATCCGTATTGTTCAAATGCTAAATTTAATCATATAACAGTTTCTAGAAGCAATTTATGAAATAAAAAGGTCGGGCAACGCCAAACGCTGCCCGACGCCTGATAGCGCCTGTTATCAGCGTAATTCGCGCACAAAACAGAAAATATTCACACGCCTGAGTTTATTAATGATAAATAAATGAAATCCTACTCACACTGATTTGGTCTATCTGGATTCGTCTGGGGATGCGTTCAGGGTTTGATTCCGGGCAATTTCGGATCGTCTTCAACCTTGGCATTTCCACTGTTCACGGTTGTTTTGCTTCATGTACAGCAGGTTGAAGAGAACTTCTTTGTTCTTGATGTGGAATACATCTACGACTGTGGTTTTTTTGCTCCAACCGTCTTGGCCAAGCTCGGAGCTGCAGTATCCTAGAGCTTTACACACCATGGACGGCCAAGGTAGCTACTGCCGCAGCACCTTGCTGGCTGCAAGTCAGCCGCTTGGCCAAGGAGTTCGGTTGCAGGCTAGGGAGGGAGGACATGGAAGTGTTGCTTTCTATTTCGAGGTGCTTCGCAACCTTAGGAACCAACGACTGCCCCACCCTTCATCCTTTCTTGCTCAATCAAGCCATGGATGCTGCTGCTTCTTCTACTCATAGCTGAATCTTCTACTTTGGGCGCCGCCCATAAATGGTTGGATGGGCTGCGGCTGGTTGCTTGAACTCCAAGGTCGAAGTCGGGCGGCGGCCTGGTGCTGCTAGCTCGCCCAAAGTGGCCCCTTGGCCGACGCCTTGCAGCTGGCCACGACTGCTGCTTGGCTGGTCGGCGTCCTGCTGGTTGCAGGTTGGGCTCCTGCTAGGGCGGGTGGCTAGGGCGAGGCTGGGGAGGAAGAAGAAGAAAGGAAGTAGAAGAAGAATCAGGCGCCATTCAGTCGAGGCCAAGGGAGCCAAGGGACCAACCCTAGCTCGCCCCCTTTTTCCTCTGCTAATCGCACCTCTCCTGAGCGCCGCTCTGTCGGTTGCTTCTCCATCGGGGAAGGAGGAGGATAAGCATGAAAGGGAAAAATCAAGTAAAGGAAAAAGGTTAATAAAGGGCTAAAAGAAAACTGGAAAAATTGCAAAGCTAACCCTAGTTTTTAGAAGATGGTATAACTTTCACCTCAGATATCCAATTGAGGTGATTCTTTTTGCAAAAAGTCAAGCATGAAATCCTCTATACCCTCAAGGCATGAAATCATCCTAATTAGACTATTTCACTGAATTAAAACTCTAATTGCATTTGCGATTACTTAACTTAATCGTCTTAATTATGCCCTAATTGCATCTTATATATTTAATTTAGCTTAATCAACTTGATGATGCATTAACCACCACATGAGCACTTAACCTATCTCAATTACTTAGTTACGCACTAATCATTGTACCTACTTGTTAATCACAGAGTGGGTCATAACAATCTCCCTCCCTTATAAGAATTTCGTCCCGAAATTCCTAAAAAGAAAAGGAAAGTTGTTACACATTTCAGACTCAAGTTCTCACGTGGCTTCCTCTAGGTTATGGTTCCTTCACTAATGGTATCTCGTGATTCTTGAGCTTCTTGATCCACCGATCAATTATCTGAACTGGTCCCTCAACATAGGACACATCTGATCTGAACTGTGCAGGTTCTGGGTCCACTATCTCCTCTGGACCAGGGTAACACTTCTTCAACATCGATACATGGAACACGTCATGTGAATTAAGAAACTCGAATGGAAAATCCAACTTATGGGCTACAGGTCCAATCCTCTCAATGATGGGATATAGGCCCATAAACCTAGGAGTCAGTTTACCTGACTTACCAACCCTCATACTCCTTTCCATGGTGAAATTTTCAAATACACTTCATCACCAACCTCCAACTCAAGAGGTCAATGCCTCTTCTCAGCATAGCTCTTCTGCCTGTCCTATGTATCTTTCAACTGCTCCCTGCATGTCCTCAAGAGTCTTAAATGGTCCTCTCAGTCTGACCATCTGTCTGTGGTGAAAAGGTTGTGTTGAATCTTAACTTTGTGCCTGAAGCACGATGCAACTGTTTTCCAAAACCTAGATGTGAACCTAGGATCTTTATCTGATATATTTGAAACTGGGATACCATGCAACCTGAGTATCTCATCCATATATATCTTAACCAACTTTGGGACATCAAAGGTTGACATAATATGAAGATTGTGAGCAGACTTAATTAGTCTATCCACCATCACTCATATCGAGTCACAACCTCTAGGTGTCCTGGGAAACCCTATCAAAAAATATATTGTGATATGTTCCCATTCTATTCTGGTATAAGAAAAGATTGCAAAGTACATGTAGGTTTCTGGTGCTCAGTCTTAACCTACTGACACACCCTACACCTAGCCATGTACTTATCTACATCCTTTTCATACCAGGCCACCAATACAACGTCTTGAGATTCATGTACATCTTAGTGTTACCTGGATGCATGGCATACATCGATGCACGTGCCTCCTCAAGAATCTGTTCTTTCAAATCACTATCTCGAGGTACACAACATATCATGCTAATACAACACACCATCATCTGAAAATCTAAACTTTGGTCTTTACCCCTATTTCTAAGTTCAACTTCTGCATTTCTACTAGCATGTCTCTCTTGAAACATGCCATAGAGAACGCATCAGTTGTTGAACTTAACTTCCTGCTGAGGGCATCAACTACCACATTCGCCTTCCCAAGGTGACAATCTATCGTCACATAATAAAGATAGTGATGCTGTGCCATAAGAGCATGAACTACAACAACTAACTTCAGATCATGTATCGCGTAGTACTCCTCATTCTATGCTACTACTTATTGTTACATTTCAAATTTATATCTTACTCTATTCTTCAAGTTATTTTCATATTGTGTATTTACCTTCCAGATTAGCTAACTTTAAACCCTGGATTTTATAAGTGCTAGGTTACCTTTCATAGTGCAAATCGTATGATCTTGTTTTATAAAGATACTAGTATTCAAGGTCAAATCACTAGCGACATCCCTTGAACTACCTCAACTCTAAACATTCTAGGGTTTGGTCCTTATCAGCAACATAGCATTATTGTGGTGTGACTTTGCTTCCTTAGTTTGAAATCAAACTTTAGATCTCATAAGTTCATCCATATACTTGTAATGAATACAACAGATATGAATAATCATCAATGAACTATAGATATATAACAGAAATGTAACATCAACCAAGTTCTCTAGCATAACTTATTAACACAAATGCTACAAATCAACATGATACTTGTTACCCAAGCATCACACATGGCTCACATGGCCATTCATATCTTGTCACCTCTCACTAGGAAACAACTTATTCACATGGCTTACAAGGCCATTCACATCTTGTCACCTCTCACTAGGAAACAACTTATTCACATGGCTCATAAAATCCGTACACATTATTACTTTTATTAAGCAACAACAACATCAACACACAAAAAAACCAATCAATCATTTATTATATAAATGTCACAGCCCAAACTTGGCTATGTTCATCATCTCATCATACCTGCATGGTTATTAGGCATGATAACAGTCATACAAGATATTTATCACATCATGTAATACAGTAGTAATACCATCATTCCTTAACCAGGAATTAGGGTTCACTATCAAACAGGGCTTATCGTTCCCTTTTCCCCAAATTAGGGTTAGGGTTCATTAATTCAGACCCTCTTGAGTTAACCAACTTTATCTTGTATTAAGGTATTTCCCCTCTTAATGCATTCCATCACAGAATACTCACCCTAAGCATATAATGCATAGGCCACACATTAGAATTGTCTAGCTATCTCACATGATATGGACTTATCTTAGTTTAAGGCATAACTTTATTATAAAGTTGCCTATAAACAATCGCAATGATACACCCTCAATTAGGGTTTCACAAGGATACACCCTCAACCAAGGTTCACAATGAGACACCCTCCACTAGGGTTTACTAATCATGTATTGGATCCATGCATTTGTTATGCATTAATGATTAGTACCATTAAGGGTATTTCTCACCTAGTCATTAAATATAATCTGAACCTTATTGTGTTCCTTTATTTCTAATTAAGGATTGCTCATATGAGGTTCCAACATTGGGCCTCTGATATCATTTCCAGAAAATTCTTAGCTGTTCTAATCTTTCTTTTACATCTCAACGTCTTAGTGTATGTACATTCTTACTATGATGTGAGTCTAAATTATCCAGAGTCTACTCTTATTATACTGTTAATAGGAGTCATTAGATCTCAGTAACGCATCCTGCCAGCCGGACCAGGCCGAACCTGTAGTCCTGAAGCCAAGAGCTACTCAGGATTAACCAACTCCTATTAATCTCAAACATGTGGAAAGAATATCCACTTAGGGCAGACTCATTTAAACATAACTTCTGGTCTACTTAATACAAAGAATATAAACAATAAATAAATCACTTCATGACACTCAATCAATATAAAAGAATCATATTTATTCTACAAGCTGAAAATCTAAATTCATACATATAAGAGCATTTCTAGTGATTTCCACTCAAATAAGCAATATAAGGCAAGAGTTGCATCACATCCTATGTTTAATCTCTTATTCTAGTATTAATTTCCAGTTTCTTAACCCTAAGATTTCTAGGGTTTCTCTCTAGCCTATCCTTCCTCTGCATACCTGGCCAGGGCATCCAGAGAAGAATAGACAGAGTAGCTTGATACTGGTCAATCTAAGTATTCAGACACCTGGCCAGGGTATCTAAACACTCAGACCTCCCAGAGCTAAAGACATATCACTTCTTATTTTTCTCACGTATAACTCTATCTTTCGACCCTAATGATCCCTGACAATTCAACATAAACTCTTTACTTGGTTCTCGTGACCACATCCTCTTCCTGCCATCTGCAATAGTATAATAGAACACTTCCTGTTAGAAAATTGCAGTTAGAAGGGAGACACTTAAGTCCTAATCCTATTGGTCTCTTATCGTTCCCTGACCTTGACTTAGAGTATTCGTATACTCAACCTAGGCTCTGATACCAAGATGTCACACCCCGATCTCACACTAACCACTAATCACGAGATTAGGGCGTGACAGAGGGATTATCACAGAAACAAATCACTGAGAACTTTTTCTTATTAAAACCTCGTAATGATATCCGGATTATTGCTGTAAACTAAAACATAATAAACTATTGCGGAAGCATTTCAATTAAACCGGCTAGAGAACATAAACAGAGTTTACAACATGTAACATTGTTTAACAGAAAGTAAAACATAACAGTTAATTTACATCTTTTACTCATTCGCCATACATACTCTCTCTCACCCACACCATGTCCCAAGGATCGAGGGGAAATGACTAAGAGACCTCTAACTACTAACTACGTATACCTTCTACAGACTAAGCGTTAGGATGAAAGGATCCTTCAGATTTCCTGTTGCTGATGATGTCCTGAAAATGTTTTGAGTAGAGGTATGAGCCTACTCGCTCAGTGAATAGCATTTCATTTAGCTATCACTAAACAACTCATCAGGTTTATAAAATTGAAATAAACATAAATACAGTACAAGCAGGCAGATCTAATGACATAGCAGATTACAAAATATAATCGCATTTCTATGCAACAACAGATAATTTAAACCAATAAATAGATATAATGAATTGACACAAAAGTTCGGATATATTAATTTACTGTGATCCTATATTGTTTCATATTTATATTATTATGCCCTAATCATATGCAGTGTACCCTGCATAAAAAGATCTGTAGCGAACTACGATCCCACCGTACAAGACTTAGCAACACACCTGGGAAATGCTAAGTCTGACGTCAGCACTGCTCTGCCACAGGACCCACAGGCTCATCGGCCTCGGGGCTCATCGGCCTCACTGCACTACATCGAGTGCTCTGAACTCCTCCTCTAACCTGAGTACACAGGCTCAGGAGGTCTGGGTTACCACCGTGACATCACACACATTGTTGTTGAATAACCCCTATTTACTCCAGTGCCACCGTGACATCGCACGCGTTGTTGTTGAACACTGCCTTTCCATCCTCGTGCCACCGTGACATCGCACGCGTTGATGTTGAACACGAGTTTCACCCCTAAGAAGCAGACCTGTCAAAGGGGTTCTACGGTGTTAGGGCACCTAAGTCTATTAACTGATTAACATATAAACATTTAAACAGGAAAATCACATTTACTGATTTCATATCAGATCACAATACACTGTCATTCTAAACTGACAGAGCAATATATTTTAAATCATTGTAATTTCTGAGAAATTCTCATACCATGCATTCAGACAAATTAGAAATGCATAAATAACCCAACTTGTTTCAATTTGGCACATACATAGCGAATTTACGCAATTGAACATCTTATTGCACAAATTAAAGAAATTTACTTCACATATGAGAATCATACTCAACAATTATCAATTCTCTAAAATTCTCAGAAAACGTGCACATTAACCCAAATCCTGGTTTGTGCATCACTTAACTCAATTAAGAGTTAATTACATATCACAACACAATTTAATAACACTACTTGAGAATTTCTGGTAATATTTTAGAGAAATGTGCCATTTCATGTAAATATCAATTTACACATATTAACGTCAAAAGATATATGCAATTAGGGTTTTCTTGCATGTTTTTATTTATTCATATCAACTTTGAAATCGTACATCTGATAATTTATCAGAAATCTTCATTATCTGGGTTCATACCCAAATCATACCATTTTCAGACATGAATTTCTAATTTCAACATTCAAATGAGCAATTTAGGTTCCAATGAACCATATAAATCTACTGATTCAATCCGTATTGTTCAAATGCTAAATTTAATCATATAACAGTGTCTAGAAGCAGTTTATGAAATAAAAAGGTCGGGCAACGCCAAACGCTGCCTGACGCCTGATAGCGCATGTTATCAGCGTAATTCGCGCACAAAATAGAAAATATTCACACGCCTGAGTTTATTAATGATAAATAAATGAAATCCTACTCACAGTGATTTGGTCTATCCGGATTCGTCCGGGGATGCATTCAGGGTCTGATTCCGGGCAATTTCGGATCGTCTTCAACCTTGGCATTTTCACTGTTCATGGTTGTTTTGCTTCACGTACAGCAGGTTGAAGAGAACTTCTTCGTTCTTGATGTGGGATACATCTACGACTGCTGTTTTTTCGCTCCAACCATCTTGGCCAAGCTCGGAGCTGCAGTATCCTAGAGCTTTACACACCATGGACGGCCAAGGTAGCTGCTGCCGCAGCACCTTGCTGGCTGCAAGTCAGCCGCTTGGCCAAGGAGTTTGGTTGCAGGCTAGGGAGGGAGGACATGGAAGTGTTGCTTGCTATTTCGAGGTGCTTCGGAACCTTAGGAACCGACGACTGCCCCACCCTTCCTCCTTTCTTGCTCAATCAAGCCATGGATGTTGCTGCTGCTTCTACTCATAGCTGAATCTTCTACTTTGGGTACCGCCCCTAAATGGTTGGATGGGCTGCGGCTGGTTGCTTGAACTCCAAGGCCGAAGTCGGGCGGCGGCCTGGTGCTGCTAGCTCGCCCAAAGTGGCCCCTTGGCCGACGCCTTGCAGCTGGCCACGGCTGCTGCTTGGCTGGTCGGCGTCCTGCTGGTTGCAGGTTGGGCTCCTGTTAGGGCGGGTGGCTAGGGTGAGGCTGGGAAGGAAGAAGAAGAAAGGAAGTAGAAGAAGAATCTGGCGCCATTCAGTCGAGGCCAAGGGAGCCAAGGGACCAACCCTAGCTCGCCCCCTTTTTCCTATGCTAATCGCACCTCTCCTGAGCGCCGCTCTGTCGGTTGCTGCTCCATCGGGGAAGGAGGAGGATAAGCGTGAAAGGGAAAAATCAAGTAAAGGAAAAAGGTTAATAAAGGGCTAAAATAAAACTGGAAAAATTGCAAAGCTAACCCTAGTTTTTAGAAGATGGTATAACTTTCACCTCAGATATCCAATTGAGGTGATTCTTTTTGCAAAAAGTCAAGCATGAAATCCTCTATACCCTCAAGGCATGAAATCATCCTAATTAGACTATTTCACTGGATTAAAACTCTAATTGCATCTGCGATCACTTAACTTAATCGTCTTAATTATGCTCTAATTGCATCTTATATATATAATTTAGCTTAATCAATTTGATGATGCATTAACCACCACATGAGCACTTAACCTATCTCAATTACTTAGTTACGCACTAATCATTGTACCTACTTGTTAATCACAGAGTGGGTCATAACAACCTGGAACTCCAATCTCCTTGTCCCATTAGGAATTGGAAGGAGTCACACCCTCCTGTCAGCGTACTAGTCGCCAACACACTCTCCTGCCACCAATTGCTTTCTGCAGTTGTCTTTCCCTTGATGTGCCTCCCTTATCGGGTAGCACTTGCTTGGGCTCTCTCTCGATTACCAAAACTAGAGAGAATGACAACTTCACAGAGCAAATGATTGCACTGAGTTGTTCTTTGAGAAGCCCCCAATACCCCTATATATAGGAGGGTCATGGGACAAGGTTCTCCATCCCGGGCAATATGGGACTAAAGCAGGAGTAGAAGGGTTTGAGATTTTCCACCAAAAACAACCAACTCGCAACCTAAACCGATCGTTTCACAACTGAAACGGTCGGTTGGAGACCTAAACCGGTCGGTTGACACCTCAACTGATCGGTTGGGACCCATGAGATGATCAGTTCACTTCTGAACCGGTCAGTTTGTGGTCCTGATCAGTTTCCGATTGACTTTCCATCTTTTGTTTCTAATTGGTATCGAATACGAATCCTTGTTCCAATCAAATTGGACAAGTGAAACGCAAGGAAAATTCTCACCAATCCTACTTTCCCAACTTGCTCGGTTGCACCAGTTGAATTGATCATTTCAACACTTGAAGCAATCATTTCACCCTGTCCATGAGCCGATCGACTCAACACTTGAGCCGACCGGTTCACCAAGCTAAGCCGATCGGTTCATCTCATGAGCCGATCAGTTGGAAGTGTAGATTGTGCAGAATCAGTCAATTGCGAATTCAATCAATCTGATACTCTAATCAATCTGTCCAACACCTTGAACACTATGATTTTGAGCTATCAATCAATTGAGTGTTTAATTGAACTACTAAACTCCTTTAGCAATCAATCTAAACATTGTTTGTGGACAAAACTCCTCTTCCAGGTTAAATCCTATGTGTGTGACCCTACAGGTCCATTTCACGTTGGCAGTGAAAGTCCATAACACTTATGACTTCACAAGCAAATAGTGGTGCCTAGTCACACATCAGTGCTACCCAAGTGAAAGTAGAAAGTTGGAGAATAACTTTCAATCCTACAATCCATGAATGGTGTTACAGCGAATGTATAATTCCTTTGTTGCTGATATCCCGAATGAACTCGAGGCATGGAACAATCATCCTATCAATGTTCGTTCACTTTCTTGATCTCAGAGTAGATTGGATGAGATATGTATGACATCAATATCACATACTGATTCACACATTCGTGCACACGCCTATTTCAATCCTACTCATCAAGTGGCCTTGGATATCAAACTCCCTCAGGAGGGACAAATCCCATATCTATCACTCACCCCTCAAAAGCCCCATGTGTCAAAGCCACCCAATCATCACCTTTATAACAACCCATGTTTCAGGACTGCGTTTGATGATGTCAAAGTGTGCCCAACGACATGTGATGAGTGTAGTGATTTCAGGTTAAAGAATCACATTCACAACCATTACTGTGAGTACTGACTGTGACTACCATGTCATGGTTCCATGTGTCAAACTCACGGTGGGTCTGTCCAGTACACTTGTTCTCTAACAAGTACCTATGTGTTTGGTTTGATATCTCTATATCACGACTAATGAGATTCTGTCATCAACCAACACCACAATCTAGTCTTGTGTATCATTGTGGTCTATCTACCTTCCACAATGACATCCAACTAGGGACATAACAAGAATGTACAAACTCTTAGCATCCGTATGCTCTCATCGTTCAGGTCCTGAACCTGAAGGCATATGTCATTGAGTATTGTCATTCTCTAGACATTCAATCTGTTCTATCACTATCTCATATGACTGAACCAGAAAGAATTGGAAGCTTGCCTTTGATGTTTATCAAATCAATCTTAATGTATCCCACCAATCATCCCATGATTGGCTCTCAGGGCATACATACCAACACTAAGGAACTCTTCTTCCTATCTCAGGGGTAAACACCTATACCATAGGCACATAGGTACCAGAAGCCTCATCCTCTCTAGGGTTTGGCTTTTCTAAAGGAAACCAAGACACCACCGACCTACAGCGATCAAGCATGAGGCAACCACTAACATCCACTTAGATCACATCATCCTCAACTCCCCACTTATCCTCATATCTCAGAGTCTAGGCTTCCAACTTTCTTGCTTGGGTCCTGCTCTTTCTCTCTAGAGCTAACCCTACAAACAACCTCACTACCAGAGGTCCTCTTTCCATGAAGGTGGATCAAGCTCACAAACATACCCCTACATGGGTGATACTTATGTTCAAACTTATGTTTGCTCAAGGTTATCCCTAGCCCTTTATGCTTATCTCATCAGCTATCCAACATACTCCCTTGGCCAGGGTTTCAACCTGCTGCTCGCTTTACTGACATATTCAGGGTGCCAACTATGCCATGCCCATATAAGCTCATGGGGTTTCCATAAGTTATTTTCTAAACTCATCAATGAAAGAGCTATCCTTCTCTCTAACATGCACGACCCTTTCCAAGGTTGGGTCTCCAAAGGCACTAGGTTATCCAACCTCTCATGGATCATATGGCGTCCAAGGCATATCCATCCAAACACATGGGCTACCATGACATCTAACTCATCATGTCACCTCTGACTCTAACCTTCACTTAGGGTTAGGGTTAACATCATCCTCATAGGATGTGCCAGGTCTCTACCTATAATAGAGATCTCTACCTCCAATACTAACTCTCATTACTTATCCTCCTGACAAGAAGGTCTCGCCTCATGTCTCTCCTGAGGGCATGACAACTTATGTCATACGACCTAAGCATGTATCTATTCTTTTATGCTTAATCTATTAAGCTTATGTCCATGACATCTTATTTACATGCTTTATATTAATTTGGTGGAGGATTCCTTAAACCTTATCAACCTTACCCATACCTCAAGAGGGTGATGAAAAGAGAGAAAACCCTAATACTTAAGGTCCTTAACAACATTTGAGTTGAGAAGGGATGAACAAGATGAGAGAGTCCTAAAGGTATCTTATTTCGAGTCAAATCCTGAGACTTTGGCCAGGCAGTCACACAGATCCGAGAGTCCTCGTATTCCGACTAGCGGTGTAGAGGAAAATATTTCCAGTCCCCGGGCGTGATCCTTTTAGAGACACCTCTGTCTTTCAGAAAATCCTCTAATAACTCCCTTGGGTTCTACAAAGTTTGTAAAATTTAATAATTATTAAAGATTAAATGAGGAACCTATGTTCTGATACCAAATGTAACGACCCCGCCTCTCCGTAACCCCCAATTAAGGGAGACCAAGAGGTCAGAGCCGTTATCCCAATTTCCAGATCAAAGGTTCGACAAATAATCAATAATAATTATCAAATTCTACTAACTAAACTGAAAAGCTGTAATAAAATTTAACTTTGCATACTTTTTTCAAAAACTTGGATATCTACTTCTATCCACATGGAGTCTATTCTAACTAATCCTCCTTTGAACTTTAATTCATATTTAATTCCACATATGCCACTTTACTATTTATTCTTTTCACTTGTACCTAAAACTCTGACAAATAAAACGTCGGTCAGCATAAAGCTGGTATGTGGGGGAAACAATAATCGTGCAACTAAGATAACAACATATTGTATCCAATTATGGTTTTAAACAAACAACTTTATGTTTTCTGCATAATTGCTCAATCCTTACATACCCTAGCCTCTATGTTGTCCCTGTAGTGGACCTGGATGCTACCTTCCTTATGGTAGATCCCCATTAAACCCCTCATGATCCCACCTAATAGGTGAATCAGTTTCTAGGGTTGAGTCACATGGCACTACCCGTAGGTAGCCCACTCCTAAACTCATGGTGTGCTAAAGAGTCTCATGGCACTACACGTGGGTAGCCCAATTTCTAACTCATGATAGCCTAGACCTTGTTCTAGGTTAACCTTTTTAGCCTTTGCAAAGCCAAAGAGGAGGACTAGGATCTGAGCCAGTCATGTATGCACATTTATGGTGATAATCATAATCACATTATAGTTGCATGAAATAAAAGTCATCCAATCAGTTATCTTCAAGCAACCGATAAAAACATTCAAAAATCGTCGTGAAACTTAAGCGATTATTCATAAGTGTAACCACTTACCTGTTAGGCTGATTTGAGATAGAATAATCCATGCAAGTAAGAAATCCAAGAAAGCAAGCACACATAACAAGATCTTGAAATAATCATGCAATTCCCTTTTATTACTCATGTCATCAAGATCTATTAAAACTAGCTCGCTTCCCAGTTTTAGGGTTTTCATTGCAATTAGGGTTTTCCTTCATCTTTTACTATTTTAAACCCTAATTACTCATCTATTCATCATAAAAGATACTAAGGTTACCTTTTAATAACATATAACCTTATTTCCGGATTAAAGGCATCATTATCCATTAATTAAGTCCATTAAGCCTCTTTTACAATAAAGCTACCATTTTTATCCTTTTAGTCCATGACAACATCATTATTCTCATTTATCATCAATTCATATTTCATTAGGGTCTAATTCACATATGAAGTCTATTTGTCATTAATTCTACCTTTTATTCATTAGAAAACCACAATTACTACATTAAGGGTATTTATCCACAATTAGGAATCTTTATTCTTGAAATAACTTAGAATCCTCATATCTTAGCTTTATTCATGATTTTTGAATAATTAAAACCATTATTAGTCACTTTTACTAATATTAGGGTTTCAAGGCCCATTAAAGCATATTTATGCACAAGAAACTCTAAATTAAACTAATTATGTACAAAGTTCATCCTTTTTATTCTTAAGGTACCTTTTTCCAATTAACAGGTTAATATCAACTTTAATCATCCATTAAACCCATTAAATACATTAATAATCTCAAAATAGGTTTCTTAATCATTAAAGTATTAAAGTTGATAACTTCCATTAAATACATTAGACCCCTATGGTGACCGGCAGTGGTTCCTTTCAACCAGTCGCCCTCTGCCGCACCCACAGGTACCTTAAACCATTTCCATGGAGGTGGAAAATGGGCTGGGCAAACCTACCACTCGGCCACCCTAAGAAGCCATGTTGCTACTGCCATGGCCAGCTAGGGCGAGGGAACACTCACCCAAGCACCTTATGTTGTTGTGGATGTGGCAAGCCTTCCTCGCTACCCCTCCCCAACCTCATATTGCTGCAGGTTAGGGCTACGCTCAAGGTTTAGGGTTTGAAGATGAAACAAAGAAGAAGAAGAGAGAAGGATGTACATAATCCTCTTGGATTTGGCCAAAGCTGCTACCCCTTATATAGGGGATGGTATCCATGCCCCAGACTGCTTGCCCACGAAGCAACCGAGTCCTTTTCCAACTTGGAAACATATTTTCCTAGTTAAGAAGCAACTTCTCTCTCTTTATTATTCCTTTAAATATACTTTGTTCTTTAGATATTAGGGATTCGAAATTCCTCCCACTTATTCTCTTTATTGCTTGACTTTTAACCCATTGGCACAGAATTCTATTTTCATTTAGTAGAAAATACTTCCGTTTTAGCAATGCCACCAAAACATTAATAACATATCATGTTATCTTCTTATTTTTCATTTTTTGGTATTTTCTCTTTCTTTCTTCTCCATTGGGGCTCCTTGGACCCCAAGAAACTCCAACATTTCGAAATGCCTTTTTAAGGATACTTATTATCCTTCTAGATGCATTTATCTTCATTATTTCTCATTATCTTGTTTATTTCTTATTAAAATATCTATTTTTGAGGATTTCTCTTTATTTCTCTTTTATTTTCCTCATTGACATTCCTTTTAACATTAGGAATCCTTTGGATACGAAAATCCTCCAAGGATAACTCAATTATACTTATTTTCCAAATCTTACCATTGTTTTCAATTTCTTTCTTAATAAAGAAATACTTAATTGATCTTTTCTTTTCTTATTGCATTTTCTATGCAACTTTGGACTCCTTGGGACCCAAGGAACCCAAAAGGCATGAAATCCACCTTTGGATTAAATTCTTTTTCCTTCTAGAGGTTTCTACATTTTTCTTTTCTCCATTTCTTATTTATAATGGAGTTTCTTTTGTATTTTCCTTGTTAATGGACCAAATAGCCAATAAAGCCCACAAAACAATCATCAAGGCCATTGTAAACGAAATCCATTTATTCAAAATAAATTATATCTTTATTTGTTCAAATATCTTTAATATGAGAAATCACATTTCTCACCAAATTAACCCAAAAGTTGGGGTTATAACAACTTGTACATTATATACTTGTACACGTTTTTACATTTGATTACAATCATGAAAATAAAGCAATTTTAGCAAATTGATCTTCCAAGTCTTTTCTATCCACCACCTTATATGCTTGTCCCTGAAACACTCAAATAGCAAGTTAAAACCACAAGAAAGAAATGTTTGTCATCATCAAAATAAAGGGATTATATTAATGTCCAATTTAGCCAACGGGTTTATCATCAACCATACTATATGTAATCCATTCAACAAAGGCATATAGCTCAAGACATGTAACAAACCAAAACTTAGAATCTTACCCTATTCCATGATTAGGAAGCTAGTTAGGTTGTTCTTTGGATGTGACCAAACAAGGATTAAAATTTAGAACACATTTACATAATAATTTAAAAAATGTGGCAACATGTAAATATACTCATGAAATATTTACATATATTTTCTTATCTAATATGATGAGTAAATAAAATGAATAATTTTCTTTGCAATATCAACTAGTACTTTCATATTAATATTGTCATTATATAGAGAATATGAGTTGTATACTTGATGATTTAAAAGGTGTACAATACAATTTCTTATATAAGAGAAGAGAGGAGAGACTAAAATAGAGATGAGCAATATGGGACTAAACTACTAAAGTGAAAACATAAGTGAGGCACATGCTAGGCACATGACACTCAGTAAAACATAACATATCTCTATACTCCCCCTCAAGCTGGAGTGTAGATGTCGAACATGCCCAACTTGTCCACTAGAGTCTGAAATGAGCCTTTGGAAGAATTTTGGTGAAGATATACGCTACTTGCTTTTTAGTGCTGAGATATGGAGTGAAAATGCGGCCAAAAAGAATTGTCTCATGAACAAAGTGACAGTCGACCTCAATATGCTTTGTCCTCTCATGAAATGTGGGGTTGATCGCAATAAAAATGGAGGCCTTGTTGTCACAAAACATCGGTATAGGGCTGGAATAGGATATATCGAACTCCTGGAGGAGACTCTGGACCCATTGGAGTTCACATGCAGTATGAGCCATGGATCGATATTTGGCGTCGACACTGGATCTGGATACAACAATCTACTGTTTTCTTCATCAGGTAGCTAGATTGCCACCTACAAATGTACAATAGCCTGATGATGACTTACAATCAGAACGACTTCTTGCTTAGTCAGAGTCTAAAAATCCAGAGAGATTACAGTGGTCATGCTTCTTATATAACAAGCCTTTTCCTGGAGAGGTTTTGAGATAGCGCATGATGTGACATATAGCATCCCAATGACACTATCGTGGTTTATCAAGATACCTGCTAATGAATTTTACAGCGGTAGTGAGGTCATCTCTTGTGAGTGTAAGATAAATAAGCTTGCCAACCAGCCTTCTGAACTAGTGGTGATCATCATAAAGAGAGGAGTTTTCATCATTCCAATCCATATTTGGGTCAAGAGGGGTGTTGGTTGGTTTACAGCAAAGCATACCAGTTTCCTGCAATAGATCAAGTACATATTTTCATTGAGAGAAACACATCCCTGTAGATTATCTGGATACCTCAATGCATAAGAAATATCTCAACTTTCTGAGATCTTTGGTGACAAAATGTTTTTCTATGTAGGTTTTACTTGCATGTATGCCCAAGGTATCACTGCCAGATAAAATAATATCATCAACATAGATAATAAGAATGACTAGCACAACCACTATTTTGTGGATAAAAATTGAATGATCTGAGTGGAAATGACAAAAGCCAAAAGAAACTAGGATCTGAGTGAGTTTGTCGAACCAAGCACGCAGGCTCTGTTTGAGACCGCATATGGCTTTTTTTATCTTACAGACCTTTGAGGTAGATTCCCCCTGAGCAACAAATCTCGGTGGTTGCTCCATGTAAACTTCCTCCTATAGATCTCCATAAAGAAACACATTTTTAACATCCAACTAAAATAGGGGCCATTCTTTGTTGACAACAACAAAAATCAGAATGCGAACAAAATTTAACCGTGCTACTGGAGAAAAGGTTTCAAAATAGTCCACACCATATGTTTGTGTATACCCTTTTACCACAAGACGAGCTTTCAGACGCTCAGTTGTACTGTCAGGTTGATACTTAATTATGAAGACCCATCGAAATCCAATAGTAGGGTAGGAAGGAGAATGATCCACAAGTTTCCACATCTTGTGATCACATAGTGCCTACATTTCATGGTCAATCACCTGTTTCCATGCAGGAATAAAAAAGAGTTTCTGCAATAGGCTTTGGAATAGTGATGATAAAAATTGTAGAAGTGAAGCATGAAAAATTATTATTCAGTTTAGCAAATGAGAAGAAATGACTAATAGAATGTTTGGTGCAGGAACGAACACCTTTGTACTGGATGATAGGCATGTGTAAGTCATAAGCTACCTTAGTGGTTGTATGATCATCCATAGACAGAGGAACTAGTTGTAGAGGGGCAAGGAAGGAGTGCTTGTCTTAGTCTGTCCTTTGTATACTTGCAAAGGGTAGCCTTCAGGGAGATCAGAAGATGGAAAAACCTCAACAACATCTGGCAGTGGCATCAGTGCCAACATATCACTATCGTTTGTATACTTGCAAAGGGCGGCCTTCAGGCAGATCAGAAGATGGAAAAACATCAACAACATCTGGCAGTTGCGTCGATGAGAACATATCACTAGAGAGTGATGCCTCATCATCATAGAAATATGGCATATGAAAAAAAAAGATCACATATGCACTCACAAACCATTGCTTTAGAATAGGATCAAAGTAGTGATAAGCTTTTTGGGTTTTAGAATATCCCAAAAAGATGCATCTAGTAGAGCAAGGATCAAGCTTTGTTAGCCTTGAATGTAGATTTTTGACAAAACAAGTACACCCAAAAATATGAGGAGGAATGGAGAACAGTTGCGCATCAGGGAAGAGAATGGTGTAAGGTATGCAATTATGTAAAATAGATGATGGCATGCGATTGATAAGATAACATGTCATAGAAAGAGCTTCAGGACAGAACCAGTGAGGTACTTTATAATGAAGAAGTAGAGTGTGAGAAACCTCTAACAAGTGACAATTTTTATGTTCAAAAACACCATTCTGTTGTGGAGTTTAGAGGCAAGTAGTTTGATGGATAGTGTTGTAAACAGAACAAAAAGATGTGATATATTTTTTCATAAACTCAAGAGTATTATTGGCAAGGAAAATCTTAGTGGGTTTGTTGAACTAGGTTTGTATTTCAAAAAAGCAAATACTGATATTATCCGAAACTATGTTGTGATCCTTTAGTAAAAAAGCCAAGTAGCACGGGAATAATCATCAATAAAAGTCAGAAAGTATTTAACTATGACGACCCGATTAAAAATCAAGCCATCACTAGTAATAATCGCGGAATAACCATAAGCAGCAAAATTAACACAAATCACTATGAATTAAAACCATTTTGCACATAGATCCTTTTCCAGAAAACTCTTACAAAAAGTACCAAAACTTTTTATACATGTGGTTCATATTGTACGCACAATTTATCGCCTCTTCTTGAGGATAACAAGTACCAGTTGCTTTACTTTAACATATATAATAACAACATAAAACTTCGAGGTAATCAAGCCAAAATCTCAAGTCATTTGTAAAAACCACTAAGAACTATCACCCAAGGACCTGAGAGTACAGAGGCGACACATAGGACTTCTATCTACAAGACACGAAAGACAGTGTATTCCACCTGAGGTACTACTAGTGTCCCTACTGATGTGGTCCTTCCTCTGCAGTCCGGTTTCTATTCCCTCATCTGTGTCCACTTAAAAATTGTGGATCCCACAGGGTGAGACTATTATCCTAGCGAGAGATATAACTCTCTGCCAACAATATTATTATCACAGGAAATAGTATAAAAACTAATTATAGGATACTTTATGCAATTAGTAGGTATATTTGCAGTGCGAAACATAAAAATGGATAACCGAGTTACAAATCATCTATTTACTTTATGATGAATATGAAGAACATGTACAACATCTATCAACTAAGATGTATAAAATAATGAGGCATCAACCAATATTTTCCATATTTGATCCTTAAGCAAATACACTGCACGGGTGATTACATGTTCACATTCATACTTATGGCCAGAGGAGATGAGGTATACCGCTCATGCTCCAACCGACCACTAGTAAGTGGAAATTGGTACCATACAAGTTCAATGGCAGAGCCAACTGTCAAGACCTCACCTGTCTCGGTCAGTACGAGATAACTGGAAGGAAATCTTGTGTCAACTGTAATTAACTATGCCGGGGTATAGCGACATCTTCACTATAGAGTTACAGCTGCATCATGTACGCTCTTCGGTAGAAGACCACTGAGCTTTCCTGCATTATTTGTCATCAGGAAGACCACTGAGCGATCCTGGTTTAGTTTCATCAGGATGTCCACTGAGCAGTCCCAGTTAAGTTTCATCAGAAGTCCATTGACCAACCTGGTGTAGTTGGGGAGTTGATGCACGCCATTTAGCACACCAATCACTAGGAAAATTATCCTAGAGTTTAACCTTCTAACCCAGTTGTCAACTTGTTGCGAACAACAAGTCAACTTAGTATAGATAGGTATTGATCCAAGGGACAATAGAAAAGAAAAGTCGAGATCCAAATCCGATCACAAGAACAAGAATTAAATTCTGATTTGAAAGAGTTGTTAATATTAAGAATAAAAATAAAATTGTTGAAATAAAGTTTAACTAATCAAAAAATAAAGATTTGGGGGTCCGGAGGATCACCCCAAAAACCATGTTCCTATTCAACTAATCAAATTCTAAACTCTAAGGATCAAATTAGGACCTTGTAGCTGCATGTCCTTACATACAAACTCACAAGGATTGGACTTCCCGTGAACCCGTCGGTCTCAACGTTCACGGATCATTGGCCAACCATCCAACATTCCACTATCCATAGTCATATCAAGAAGCATGTGAATTCAAACTGGCATTCAAACCCAAGGATTAGGTGGTCGCATCACCAAGGATTATAACGAGAATAAGATTAAAAAGATGAAAAGATGATAATTACAATTAAGGGACTATTGTTTCATTCTCACAGAGATCCACAGTCATATCACTCCTTAAGAATATATTAGATCATCCAAATAACCACACATAAACAGAGAGAAGAAATTCGTTCGATGGAGGAATATAACTGATTATATTGAATAAATATAGGCTAAGGGGCTACTCCCATGCCCCAGAGAGATTTACTCAGATATAACGAGACTAGAAGGAATGGAAACTAAAATGAGATCCAACATTATACAAGATGTGGTCTACAATTAAGAATTGGATGAAATGGAATGAAGAATGGAATGCTTTTACAAGTGGAGAGTCCCTCCTTTTATAGGAGGGGGAGGGGGTAGGCTACCTTCAAAAGAGGGGGAAAAAGAGAGGGAGCCCAAATTTTGATTTTTCTAGATCTGGTCAAATCGAAAGTTGGTTGTCTTTAACTATCTTGACCATGTAGCTCTCTTTAAAGAAGATTCTCACAACAACGATTTTGAACATATTTCTCTCCCATGAAAAGCAAAAAATAAGTCCAAATAATAGAATTTTCTTTTTGGAAATTAAATTCCCTTTCCAATGAATATGTGTACACACAATTTGGAGTTTGAATGCAAGAGTTATGTCACTTTAGGTGATGGGTATATATGAATTTCAGGACTGCTGCAAATTGTCTAATTTTCCTACAAAACACAAGAAAATATAATTAAATCTCCAATTAAAGAGGAAAATATAAAATAATATAATTAATTATGAAACTAAGAAAATAAATAACAAAATAATCCTAAACAAATATAAAAAATATGTAAATAAAAGGGATAAATATACATTTATCAAAATACCCCAGACTTGAATCCTTATTTGTCCTCAAACAAATAAAATCACAAATTATTCCAATTTATACTAACAACATGTCTATACTCACCCTTGTAAAATCACTTTATTCCTTACCTCCAAATTTGGCCAAGCAACCCAATCTCCTAAAACCACAAAACACAAAATTTTGTATTCCCTATTAAAAACAAATATCATATCTTGTTTCTAAATCAAGATTTTGTAGAAAAACATGCTTCATCTTAATTTTTCTTTGATACTCACATTTTTATTATTGTATTTTTTTAATGTGAGTTGTTGCACAAGAACAAGATGCAATTAGGGGGTGTGAAAACAAAGAAGGAAGTGATGATTTTTTTTTATCCCTCCTCTATTCGACTTTTGATTTAAATTTGTGGAGTTATGGCTACTTTGATCACAATTTTTTTCATGTGCACTTTTGGCATATTTTGATGGTACGCCCTTTGTGGGGTATGGAATTTTTTATATGGGAAGCATGCCACCACGGACTTGATTTTTGTCTGGTGGTGATTCTTTGCTTCTCTTTTTTTAGAAAGAAAATAAGGGGGAAATAAAAGGTGTCCTTGTGCTTATAACTTCACACATTTATTTTTTCCTTTTTTTTGAAAGTGTCATTACATCAGAAAGAACATTCATGTCAATCACATTATACAAGATTTACATCAAGTTAATCAACAGTTTAAAAATAGAGAAAATTTGTGTTTGGTTTTGATTGATTCCATACAACTTGCCAACTTTTCCAAGGAGTGATGTTATTTTGGGGTCCTAGGTGACGTGGTGGTTTCGACATGGCAATTTGTAACAATTTTTGCAAAAGATTTACTAAATTCAAAGGGGTACAATGATAAACATCTATTCATATTGGCCGACTAGATAAAGGCCATTAGCAACAAAAGAAATAAAAATATGGCCGACTAGATAATGGCCATGAACAAAGAAACAATATGCAAAACAAGAAAAAGGTAGAAATAATGCAAGAATCAAAAAGATAAGGAGGTGGAAGAGAAACATACCACCCACCTCTACCCTAGACTTAGATTTTTGCTCATCTTGAGAAAAATCGAAACCCAAAATGGAGGGAAGAGAAGAGCGAGGATTTCTAGGTGGCCCAGGTAGCTCAAAAAATGTCCAGCTGAAGGGGATGTGTATGAGGGCTGGGACCTTTATCTGAGGAGCTTCATAGTGTACCCTATGGTAGGGTAATTGTGGAAGCTCAGTGGAATGCTCATATTTTATTGCACCTCACATTCCCTCCAATAGGATCCACAGATCTTCCATCGATAGCGAAGGAAGTGTTGAAGATGGATGTGGATTAGGGGAGGTTGGTGGGTACCCAACTGGTAAGACATGTAGTGCCAGATGTGCAAAGTCAGGAGGAGGATATGGATCTGGTTTCCCTCGGTCATATTCACCTACTTATAGGAAAATTTGTGGTGATATGAAAGGGACAACTACATTTAAATCAGCATGATAAGTATTTTTTCTCTACTTGATATTCATGCAATCATTCTTGGGATAGATAGGATTCATGGTTGATATAGCATGTAACTCTAGTTTCTCTATGCATGGAGTTCCCAAGGGTTCATGAGGGATAAAAACGGGGACATATTCCTTACAACTAGTGGAAGGGGGTATGTAGACTTCTTCTAGGGGATGTGTCTCTTCTTCTAAATCAATTGTGCATGGAATGGGAACTGGTTGTGATAGAATGTGTGGAATAATTTTGTCAAAGGGGGTTGGATGCTTATTATCCAAAATAGACTCAAAATAAGGGTATTAGTCTTTTATGTCAATTGGATTGTTGTAAGTGGTTGGGGGAGTAGTTGGATTTTCAGATTGACTCTCCTGCTTCGACTTTTCATATTCAAGTAGTAATGTCTGTAAAGGAAAGATAGGGATACCCAAGTCCTCACCGCATGCAAAATATGGCTCCATTGTTTGTGCTATTTCTTCAGGATCCGACATATATGACACAAAAATAGGATCATTGTCATCATCATCAGGAAGAACCATATTGGTTTTCTCAAGTTGTATAGGGGGAGTATGTGCTTGGACTTCGAGTAAGGTAGCTAATAGGGCTTGATTGGTTTCTAGTTTTGCTTGTCCTTTCGCTACCATCTTTTCTAGGGTCCAAAGTCTCTCTTTAAATTTGGTTTCATAATTAGATTTATGCACCCCAAAATTTTGGCCATCCTCGCCACACTCCCCATAGTGTCCTTGGTCATAGTACCCCTCATATTGTTTTGGGTGGCATTGCTCCTCATAATAATCTCCAAAAGATGGTGGATTGTAATTTCCATTACATCCATCTTGGTAGGAAGATTCAATATTACAAGGTGTCACCAAATCATGAAGACACATATTTGAACAATCTATATTTAGGGTTTGGGCTTCTATCAGGGCGGTTAAGAAGGCTTGGTTGGTTTTTCATTTTGTTTCTCCTTCTACTGCTATCTTCTCTAGGGCCCTATGTCTCTCTTCTTATTGAGGATTACATTGGGTTTCATAAACATGTTCATAACCCCAATGTTTTGTTGGTTACATCCCACAAAATGTTGTTGATAATATCCCCATTAGAAAATGGATAGCAAGGTTCCCCATAATGATTCTAAAAAAATGTGGATTCACATTGTACCTACCCAGATGAAAGGGCTCACAATTTAAATGGGTGCTATCATAAGCATGGGGTAGAGTCAGGCAGGAAAGAGATGCATGGTGGTAAAGACCACAATAATAACATTGTGGGGGATATTGGGATTCCCACTCCATTTGAAAAGAAAAGTTCCTAAAAGATATGTCAATCAACAAATGAAAGAAAAACGATTACGAGATAAGAGGTTTGTCAAAAATTACAAAGAGAACTAAAAATCATAAATCTAAGAACTTATGAGATTAAATAAAATTACTAAAAAAAAGTAACTAGAAAGCAATACTACTGGAATGGAAACTCAGCAGAAAGAGGAGATACACTTCCATAATTGTGCTCAGAAGGCAAAAAGAAATTACAAAAATCTAAGAGAAATTATAAAAAAGACTAAAGTTATGAAAGTTTAGAATATGAACAAGGATTATACAAGATATATAGGCAACCAGATCTGAAAAACAACTATGCCGTCCCCGACAACGATGCCAAATTGATGCACATCGTTTAGCACATCAATCACTAGGAAAATTATCATAGAGTTTAACCATCTATCCCGGTTGTCAACTTGTTGCGAACAAGAAGTCAAATTAGTATAGATAGGTATCGATCTAAGGGATGACATAAAAGAAAAGTCGAGATCCAAATCTGATCGCAAGAATAAGAATTAAATTCCAATTTGAGAGAGTTGTTAATACTAAGAATAAAAATAAAATTTCTAAAATAAAGTTTAACTAATAAAAAAATAAAGATCTGGGGGTCCAGAGGATCACCACCAAAACCATGTTCCTATTCAACTAATCAAATTCTAAACTCCAAGGATCAAATTAGGACCTTGTGGTTACATGTCCTTATAGGAAAACTCACACGGGTCAGACTTCTCGTGAACCCGTTGGTCCCGACGTTCATGGATCATTGCCCAACCGTCCAACATGCCACTATCCACGGTCATATCAAGAAGCATGTGAATTCAAACTGGGGTTCAAACCCAAGGCTCAAGTTGTCACGTCACCAAGGATTATAACGAGAATAAGATTAAAAAGATAAAAAGATGATAATCACAATTAAGGGACTATTGTTTCATTCTGACAGAGATCCACGGTCATATCACTCCATAAGAATATATCATATCATCCAAATGACCACACATAAATAGAGAGAAGACATTCATTCGATGGAGGAATATAACTGATTATATTGAATAAAACTGGGCTAAGGGGCTACTCCCATGCTCTAGAGAGATTTACTTAGACATAATGAAACTAGAAGGAATGCAAACTAAAATGAGATCCAACATTATACAAGATGTGGTCTACAACTAAGAATTAGAATGAAGAATGGAATGCTTTTACAAGTGGAGATTCCATCCTTTTATATGATGGGGAGGGGCTAGGCTGCCCTCAAAAAAGGGGGAATAGAGAGGGGAGACCAATTTTTGAATTTTCTAGATCTGGTCAACTCGAAAGTTGACTGTCTTTAATTATCTTGACCATGTAACTCTCTTTAATGTAGATTCTCACAACAGCGATTTAGAACATATTTCACTCCCATGAAAAGAACAAAATCAGTCCAAATAATAGAATTTTATTTTAGGAAATTAAATTCCCTTTCCAATGAATACTTGTACACGGAATTCGGAGTTTGAATGCAAGAGTTATGTCACTTTTGGTGACGGGTATATATGAATTTCAGGACTGCGGCAAATTGTGTAATTTTCCTACAAAACCCAAAAAAATATAAATAAAACTTCAATTAAAGAGAAAAATCTAAAATAACACAATTAATTATGAAACTAAGAGAATAAATAACATAATAATCCTAAACAAATATATAAAATATGTAAATAAAATGGACAAATATACATTTATCAGGACTCCACTAAGCACCCTTGTTTAATAATTACATATTCAAGAATATGCATACCGAGTTAATCTCATTTCACCATTCAGAAAATCCTGACACTGAATGGATCTATGATCTGGGCAACTACATGATGATATTTAACTTGCATAATTAGGTGGATTATGGTATCTTTTAACATCAATCAAGTTGTAAGCAATAATTATATCAGATGCTACAAAGAAAGGTACAATATGTTTATCAAGCACTTTTATGATCTTTGGACCACATACTTAGTATCTCAATCTCTTATCATTAACATGCCTGGGTATTCAAACCCTTAATTCATCACTAAGTACTATCACCACTTAGCAAGTGACCATTACCTCTAGGTCATCAGACCAAGGTATTTATTCACATAGTTCACTTAGATCATTAAATCAATATCATATAACATCATATCTCTTACTTAGCTATGCTCATTACCTTATGATACCTGCTATTTAAATTAGGGTTAGAGTTTCCATTCATCAACCGATTAGGGTTTCAAATCATCTCATCTCCCACTCTTAGGGTTACAATTTTCCTTTATTAACCAATTAAGGTTTCCACACATCTCATAATAAAAGATTAAACCCTTATTCATACTCCATTCATACTAGGAGTATCAACATGTACATATTACATTGTTGATGTAAGTTTCATCCTTGCTAGGATATTGATTACTTAATCCTCCTCTTTAGGTCCATTAGTTCACCATTATCAAATTGAATAAAAACTCATTATATCTTTGTATTTATCATACAACATATACCACATAGTTATTGGAGTAAAGCATACTTACCATATCGGGTATCTTGGTGTATATATATATATATATATATATATATATATATATATATATATATATATATATATATATATATATATATGTATATATATATATATAAGAACATTATGTTTGAGATACCACCTTCACATCCTATCTCTTAACCATATTGGGCATGTGGTAAAACCACATCATCATATCAGGTTTAGGGTGTATCCCTTAACACCATATCGTGTAACCATCTCAGATTAGGTATTATTTAGTTCTTATCATCTCAAGTAATCTTCATATCGTGTATGAACAATATGCTTGACTTTATATCGGGTATCATGGTATACTTGATACCATATCGTGTACAAGGTGTGCACCATATTGTGCATGGGGTATAACCCTCATCATGGTATCGTCCAAGAAACATATACAAGATACCATATCGATTTCCCATCTTGGATTGTCATATCGGTTTGCATGTTGGGTATCATATCGGGTTACCTATGTTAGATAAACCCTTAAGCTCATAAACTTTTTATACTTTCAAGGATCAGTTCTATCATTATAGTTACATGACAAGATAGATACTTAGTTCCTCTTCAACCCATCATAAGGTAATAGGGGTATGTCGATTTTCAAAGGCATATCATATTTCAAAGGCATATCAGATTTCAATTTCTTCATCTTGGGTTTTAATCTTCATATTGGTTAGGGGTATCATATCATGTAAAAGATAAAATCCTAACCTTGTATCATGTATAAGGTGTAATTAGGTATCTCCCATATCATTTATAGGACATTCCTCATATGATGTATGAGGTACCACCCACTTCTATATCGGATCAACCACCATCTTGGGTTCCATATCGGATTTCAAGGTACTTCAACCCCATATCGGGTTGTCTCATGATTATTTCATCATCATCAACCTAAAGACCTTTGTATTGCTATTCTAAATCATGAACAACATTCCTAACAACTTATTGGAACACAAAAGAACATCAATTGATCAAAGGATTTTGAAATTAAAAGTAATCAGCAAGTTCAACAATATTGAAAATGCATAATAACATAGTTGGGTTCAAGTTATATAACCTACCTCTCTAGCAACATCCAAGATCCAAGCTCCAACTCTTCAGGTTCCAAGGTTGAATATGAGCTTCTCTAAGATCCAAGACTTGAGCTCCTTGGTACTTACACTATATCTTTCCTCCTTATGGTCGATATCGCCTTGCTAGGTTGCTATGACCTTGCTTGGCCAATATCCTATCTATGGCCGATGCCAAGCTCCAACCTCAACTCTTGTTCACTATGCATGATACTATAGTGGTATGTACGATATCTAAGGGACAATTGGTAACAAGATTTTGAAAATTCTACTAATAGGTGAAGAGAAAGGTATTTATACTTGGGGTTTATGGAAAAGAGTGTAAGAGGTGTCATTACCTTAAGCTACTAAGTGACACATGGCCATGCATGGATTGACACATATGTTTGCATGCATCCCATATTTATCTTTCCATGCAAAAATAAAGTTTAAGGATAATGCAAAGGATAAGGGTCGAGCTCCTTAGTTGTCTTCTAGTGCAAGTTACTTCCACTCACCTTATTATTATATTCAATACAACCTTTTCCAAAGAAAAGTTGCAAGTTGATACATATAAATTTCTTGAGGTTCTTAGTCCATCATGGGCAAAGCCAAGGGTCAAAAAACTAATAGGAGACTCCCTCTATGGCTCCTTGGCTGATAGGGACTCCCACTTGAAGTCTACAACTCGATATGAATCAAACAAAAACTATGACTACATTACATTCTTAGTCTTTTCATCACCAAGAATGCTATCTCTCCAAGATGATTCAAACATAGTGTCTCCTTCTTTCTCTCTCCTCTAAATGATACTAGGAAGGAATAAGTACACTCTAGAAGAGGTAATGTTACTCAGCAACCCTCCATTTTAGATAATTTACAATTTGTACCAGAATTGGTGCACATAGCACTTAGCATTATTCAAATAAGTTCTCACTTAAAAATTAGGCTTTCCACAAGCCACCACTTAGCATCATTTTATCTCTCATGATGTTAGAACATTTTGGGTACATTAAAGCATGTGATATTTGCAATATAACCCCTCATCTTGGGTAAATTACACTTTACACTCAAACTATCATATAAAGAACATATAGTTTGTAATTTAAGCTCAAACCTGAAAATATACTTCACAAAGAGTCTTAATTACTTTTCAAAAGTTTAGAACAAGTTTGTAAGTAACTTACTTAAGCAAAACTTCTAGGGTTAAGCCATAACCTAGGTCAGGGATGTTATAATTATCAACCCCTAAAAAGAATTTTGTCCCCAAAAACTCAAGAGAAAAGAGAAGGGTACTTCCTCTAGTTCCCATGTGGCTTCCTTAATGCCATGATGATGCCAGAGAACTTTCACAAGAATTATGTCTTTCTTCTTCTTCTTCTTGACACTTTTGTCAAGAATCATCATAGGACCTTCCACATAGGAGTTAACTTCATTCAATTCAACCTCAACAGGTTGCAACACCATCTCTGTATCGGGATGACACTTCCTTAGCATAGACACATGAAACATTGGATGTAGTCTGTGTAGTTCTTGTGGCAATTCCAACTTATAAGCTACCTTTCTAATCCGTGCTGTCACTGGGTAAGGTCACATAAATCTAGGAGCTAACTTACCCTTCTTCCCAAATCTGAGAACATCTTTCCAAGGAGAGACCTTGAGATACACTCTATCTCCAACTTGGAATTCTAAAGGTGTATGACATTTATCGGCATAAGATTTCTATCTATCTTGTGCAGCTTTCAACTATTGTTGTATTACCTTAATCTTTTTAGTTGTCTAGTGCACTAACTCAGGACCCAGAAGTTGGTATTCTCCTATCTCAAACCATCATAACAGAGATCTACAATGTCTACCATATAATGCTTCATATGGTGCCATATCAATACTAGCCTGATAACTATTGTTGTAGGCAAACTCTATCAAGCTCAAGTGTAAGTCCCAACTTCCCACAAACTGAAGAACACATGCTCTAAGCAAGTCCTCCAAAGTCTGTATAGTTCTTTCAGACTGTCCATCTGTATGAGGGTGAAAAGTTATACTAAACTTCAACTGCGTACCCTGGGCTTTATGTAGTTGTTCCCAAAAATGATTTGTAAACTAGGCACCTCTATCAAACACAATCATAGATAGAATTCCATGCAACCTCACTATCTCGTCTATGTAGATATGTGAAAATTTCTCAGCAGTATAGGTTGTTTTAATAGGAAGAAAATGTGATTTCTTAGTCAACCTATCAACTATCACCCAAATGGAATCATGACTTTTGGTTGTTCTAGGTAGACCAACCACAAAGTCCATCGTCACGTGATCCCATTTCCACTGAGGTATAGGTAGGGGTTGTAATGTTCCTATAGGCTTCTGGTGTTTTTCTTTAACCTACTGACACACCAAACATTGCATAACAAACTCAGCTACATCTTTCTTCAAATTGGGACACCAATACATATCCTATAAGTTATGATACATTTTAGTGATCCCTGGATGCATTGCATACATGGACGAGTGAGCTTCTTCCATAACTAACTTTCTTAACTTATTCAAATTAGGAACTGCCATCCTACCATGGTAACAAACTATCCCATCCTCAGTGTCATGGAAACTGTCCCTTTTCTCACTACCCAACTCTAACCCTGTCTGCTAAATCACAGTAGCAGCTTGTTGTGCCTCTTTGATCTATTCTTTCAGAGTAGGTTTCACATGCATCTTAGCTAACAATCCAGCTAGCAAAGATACTTCTAACCGCACATTCATCTATCTCAATGAGACAAGCATATCCCGTTTACAACATACTAAAGAATTCAATTGTGCTTTATCTGTAGGTGCAGATGAAGATTTTCTACTCAATGTGTCTTCCACTACTTTGGCTTTCCCTGGATGATAATAAATTGTACAATCATAGTCCTTGATTAATTCCATCCAGTGATGTTGTCTCATATTCAACTCGTGCTGTGAGAAAATGTATTTTAGGTTTTTATGATCTGTGAAATCTGACACGTTTCTCCATAGAGATAATGCCTGTAGATTTTCAATGCGTGAATTACTACAGCTAGTTCTAAATCATGCATCAGATAATTCTCCTCATGTTTCTTAAGTTGTCGGGAAGCAAAAGAAACTACATGATCACTCTACATCAGCACACATCCTAGACCATTCTTAGAAGCATAAAAAAACAATGTATCCATTTCCCTACTGAGGTAACACTAACACAGGTGCACTAGTCAACCTTTCTTTCAACAACTAGAAAGAATGCTGACATTTTTCATTCCAGACAAAAGGAACTTCCTTCCTAGTCAACCTAGTTAGGGGTAATGCTACATAACTGAAGTCTCAGATAAACCTTCTGTAGTATCCTACCAAACCTAGGAAACTGCAAATCTCAATCGACGTCTTGGGCTGTTCCCACTCCACAACATACTCTACTTTCTTAGGATCAACACAAATACCTGAAGCATATATAACATGTCCAAGAAAAGACACTTCTGATAACCATAATTCACATTTGCTAAACTTAGCATATATCTTGTGTTGTCTCAACTAAGTCAAGGCTTGATGAAGGTATTGTTCATGTTGTTGTTTGTCTCTACTGTATATTAAGATGTCATCTATGAAAACCACTACAAACTGATCAAGGAATGGCCGGAAGATTCTATTCATCAACCCCATGAACATGATTGGTGCATTAGTTAGTCCAAACGACATAACAACAAACTCATAGTGACCATACCTCATCCTAAAGGTTGACTTAGGTATGTCACTCTCCTTGATGCGTAACTGATGATATCCTAACCTTAGATCTATCTCAGAAAACACCGTTGCACCATGCAACTGGTCAAACAGATCATCAATCCTTGGAAAAGGATATTTGTTCTTAATGGTCACCTTGTTAAACTATCTATAGTCTATGCATAATCTCATAGACCCATCTTTCTTTTTAATAAAAAGAATAGGAGCACCCCATGGAGAAGTACTCGGTCGAATGAAACCCTTCTCAAGTAACTCATGTAGCTCTTTCTTGAATTCTGCCATCTCAGCTGGTGCCATCCTATAAGGTGTTTGGGCTATGGGTTGTGTACCCAGAATTAGATTAATCTCGAAATCTATCTCTCGTGGTGGAGGAACATCTGGGAATTCCTAGGGAAAGACATCCTCAAATTCCCTAACAACAGGAACTTTAGAAAGACTAGGACTCTCTTCTCTGGTGTCTACCACATGTGCCAAGAATGCGAAGCATTCTTATCGCATCCGTCTCTCTGCTACCATAGCTGACACTACATAGGTTGGAAGAATCTTTCTACCCCCCTGAAAGACCCATATCTTATCATCATGTGTGAACATAGCTTGCTTGGAACCATAATCCAAGACAACTTTATACTTCTCTAGGGTATCCATACTGAGAATTACATCAAACTCGTGCATTTCAAGTGGTATAAAATCCACCTAAATGTTGTGTTCTGAGAAAGAAAGAACACAGGGAGAGCATACCTCCCGCAACACTGCAGATCCGACTAATAGAGTTTCTAATAACAGATTATCCATTCCATAATTGACAATTGTATTACAGTCATGAATCACTTCCTGAGTGATAAAAGAATGTGTAGCACCTAGATCAATCAAAATAGATATGAAACAAGATGAAGACATATCAGAATGAAATAATTCCATATGACCTGTCACAACTCGTGGGTTAACTACTTCCTCCATCTGATTCATAGCATAAATTCTTATCATTTCCTATTGCTGACCTTGTGCTCTGTTAGTTGGTGCAGCTGATCCTTCTTGGGATGCTTTTCCACATCCTTGAGTACCTCTACTGAACTATTGTCTCTGAGATCCATGTTGACTCTTCCTCGGTGGTTCGGTTACTTCCACATCTCTAACTGGACAATCCTTTATCACATATCCTGTCTTCCTACACCTGTAGCAGACTCTGTATTCCCATTGCGACCTAGGTGGTCTTGTTACTGACATTGATGCTGAGATATGGGCTCCACTCAGATGAAAACTATGACCTCTACCCCTGCTGGATGTCTAATGCGTCTAAGCATTGAACCTTGGTGGTTCAACTGGTGTAGTAAACCTTGGTTTCTTAAAACTACCAGACCTCTGACCGTGAAATTGTGTAGGTACTTTCCTACTCTTTGCCTCTTGTTTCTCAGTCATGTACCTCTCTATCCACCTAACTAACTCCATAATGGTGGAAAACCTCTCTCTATTCTCTAGTGCAGATACAGGTGTGGTTAATTCAACGTTCATACCTTTCTCGAAATGCCAAATTCTCTCCTCATATGTGGTAGCCATGTACAGACAAAATAGTAGAAGCTCCATAAACTTAGCTTCATACTCGCTAAACTTCATCGGTCCCTATCTCATCTGCTCAAACTGCAAGATCTTCTCATCTAGATAGGTCTTGGGAAAGTATCTACTAACAAACTCTCGTCAGAATTCCTACCATCCGACCTCAACACCAGGTCTTTTCTCTTCTTCAATGGCCCACCAATGGCCATCGCTTCCTTTCAGAAGGTGCAAAACATGCTTAACCTTATCAACTTCTAGAATATCGAGGATTCTAAAGGCTTTCTCTATCTTAGTAAGCCATGAATCTACACCTATTGGGTCAGTTGTACCTGCATGTTTGATGGCTCCAACCCAGCATAACTGCTCAAAGGTCTTACCAGATCCATGTCCCTCACTGGGAACTGGTACCCTAGGGGCTGGTGCTGGTATCCGGTCAGTCATATGCGTCATCGTATTCATGATCTGCCCAAAAAGAGCATCAAAAGGCTGGGTTCTCTAATAGAGTTTGGTCAAGCTGGGGATTCTCAGGCACTGGTTCTTCTCTGGCTTGATCCCTTGCACCACCTCCTGGTGCACAACACTACTTTCAGCAGCGTGTTCTTTGTGTGATCCAACCATCTTTACTTCTTCTCCTATACAAGGAGAAGTCATTATAAGATACACTGGAGGATACTAGAACAAACTCAACAAACTTAGTCCTATGTCTCTGTAGACATACCAAATCTTAGGCTCTGATACCAAAACTTTATGATGACCCGATTACAAATCAAGCCATCACTAGTAATAATCGTGGAATAACCATAAGCAACAGAATTAACAAAAATAACTATGAATTAAAACCGTTTTGCACATAGATCCTAGGAAAACTCTTACAAAAAAAACTAAAACTTTATATACATGTGGTTCATATTGTACATACAATGTACCATCTCTTCTCGAGGATAACATGTACCAATTGCTTTACTTTAACATATATTATAGCAACATAAAACTTTGAGGTAAGCAAGCCAAAATCTCAAGTCATTCGTAAAATTCCACTAAGAACTATCTCCCAAGGACCTGAGAGTACAGAGATGACACCTAAGACTTCTATCTACAAGACATGAAAGACAGTGTATTCCACCTGATGTACTACTGTTGTCCCTGCTGATGTGGTCCTTCCTCTGCAGTCTAGTTTCTATTCCCTCATCTGCGTCCACCTAAAAATTGTGGATCCCACAGGGTGAGACTATTGTCCCAGCGAGAGATATAACTCTCTTCCAACAATATTATTATCACAAGAAATAGTATAAAAACTGAACAGAGGATACTTTATGCAATTAGTAGATATATTTGCAGTGCCAATCATAAAAATTGATAACAAAGTTACAAATCATCTATTTACTTTATGAGGAATATGAAGAGCATGTACAACATCTATCAACTAAGATGTATAAAGTAATGAGGCATCAACCAATATTTTCCGTATGTGATCCTTAAGCAAATACACTACACGGCTGATTACATGTTCACATTCATACTTATGCCTAGAGGAGATGAGGTATACCGCTCATGCTCCAACCAACCACTAGTAAGTTGAAATCGATACCATACACAGTCAGTGGAAGAGTCAGTTGTCAAGACCTCACCTTTCTCAATTAGTATGAGATAACTGGCAGGACAACTTGTGTCAACTACAATTATCTATGCTGGGGTATAGAGGCATCTTCGCTATAGAGTTATAGCCGCATCATGTACTCTCTTTGGGAGAAGACCACAAAGCTTTCTCAGATTATTTGTCATCAAGAAGACCACTGAGCGATCCTAGTTTAGTTTCATCATGAAGTCCACTGAGCAATCCTAGTTTAGTTTCATCAGGAAGTCCACTAAGCAACCTCGTGTAGTTGGGGAGTCCACTAAGCACCCTTGTTTAATAATTACATATTCAAGAATATGCATACTGAGTTAAACTTGTTTCACCATTAAACAAATTGACACTGAATGGATCTATGGTCTGGGCAACTACATGATAATATTTAACTTGCTTAATTAGGTGCATTACGCTATCTTTTAACACCAATCAAGTTGCAAGCAAGAATTATATCAGATGCTACAAAGAAAGGTACAATATGTTTATCAAGCACTTTCATGATCTTTGGAACACATAGTATCTCAGTCTCTTATCATTATCATGCCTGGGTATTCAAACCCTTAATTCATCACTCAGTACTATCACCACTTAGAAGTAACCATTACCTCTAGGTCATTAGACCAAGGTATTTATTCACATAGTTCACATAGCACATTAAATTTGTATCATATAACATCATAGCTCTTACTTAGCTATGCTCATTACCTTATGATACCTGCTATTTAAATTAGGGTTAGGGTTTCCCTTCATCAATCGATTAGGGTTTCAAATCATCTCATCACCCATTCTTAGGGTTACAATTTTCCTTTATTAATAAATTAATGTTTCAACTCATCTCATCATAAAATATTAAACCCTTATTCTTACTCCATTCATACTAGGAGTATCAACATGTACATATTGTATTGTTGATGTAAGTTTCATCCTTACTAGGATATTGATTGATTAATTCTCCTCTTAAGGTCCATTAGTTCACCATTATTAAATTGAATAAAAACTCATTACATCTTTGTATTTATCATACAACATATACCACTTAGTTATTAGATTAAAACATACTTACCATATCGAGTATCTTGGTGTGTGTGTGTGTGTGTGTCTATATATATATATATATATATATATATATATATATATATATATATATATATATATATATATATATATATATATATATATATATATATATATATATATATATATATACTATCACATTATGTTTGAGTTACCACTTTCACATCTTATCTTATCGCATATCCATATCGGGCACGTGGTAAAACCAAATCATCATATCGGGTTTAGGGTGTATCCCTTAACATCATATTGTGTAACCATCTCAGGTTAGGTATTACTTAGTTCTTATCATCTCAAGTCTTCCTCATATCGTGTATGAACTAGATGCTTGACTTCATATCGGGTATCATGGTATACTTGATACCATGTCGTGCACAAGGTCTGCACCATTTCGTGCATGGGGTATAACCCTCATCATGGTATCGTCCAAGTAGCATATATAAGATACCATATCGGTTTCCTATCTTGGATTGTCATATCAGTTTGCATGTTGGGTTTCATATCGGGTTACCTATGTTAGATAAACCCTTAAGCTCATAACCTTTTTATACTTTGTAGGATCAATTCTATCATTATAGTTACATGACAAGCTAGATACATAGTTTCTCTTCAACCCATCACAAGTTAATAGGGGTATGTCGGGTTTCAAAGGCATATCGGATTTCAAAGGCATATTGGATTTCAACTTCTTCATCTAGGGTTTTCATCTTCATATTGGTTTGGGGTACCATATTGTGTAAAAGATAAAATCCTAACCTCTTATCATGTATAAGGTGTAATTAGGTATCTCTCTTATCGTTTATAAGACATGCCTCATATCGTGTATGAGGTACCACCCACTTCTATATCGAGTCAACCACCATCTTGGGTTCCATATCGGATTTCAAGGTACTTCAACCTTATATTGTGTTGTCTCATGATGAGGTCATCATCATCAACCTCAATACCTTTGTCTTGATATTCTAAATCATGAACAACAGTCCTAACAACTTATTGGAACTCAAAAGAACATCAATTGATCAAAGGATTTCAAAATTAATAGTAATCATCAAGTTCAACAATATTGAAAATGCATAATAACATAGTTGGGTTCAGTTCATATAACCCGCCTCTATAGCAACTTCCAAGATCCAAGATCCAACTCTTCACGTTCCAAGGTTGAAGATGATCTTCTCGAAGATCCAAGTCTTGAGCTCCATGGTACTTACACGATATCTTTCCTCCTTGTGGCCGATATCTCCTTACTAGGTTGCTATGACCTTGCTTGGCCGATATCCTCTCTATGGCCGATACCAAGCTTCAAACTCAACTCTTCTTCACTATGTATGATACTATAGTGTTATGCATGATATCTAAGGGAAGGTTGATGACAAGATTTCAAAAATTCTACTAATAGGTGAAGGGAAATCTATTTATACTTGGGGTTAATGGAAAAGATTGTAAGAGGTGTCATTACCTTAAGCTACTAAGTGCCACATAGCCATGCATGGATTGACACCTATGTTTGAATGCATCCCATATTTATCTTGCCATGCAAAAATAAAAGTTTGAGGATAATGCAAAGGATAAGGGTCGAGCTCCTTAGTTATCTTCTAGGGCAAGTTACTTCCACTCACCTTGTTATTATATTCAATGCAACCTTTTCCAAAGAAAAGTTGCAAGTCGATACATATGACTTCCTTGAAGGGATTAGCCCATCATGGGAAAATACAAGGGTCAAAAAAGTGATAGGAGACTCCCTATATGGCTCCTTGGCCGATAGGGACTCCCTCTTCAAGTCTACAACTCGATATGACTGAAACAAAAACTATAACTACATTACATTCTTAGTCTTTTCATTACCAAGAATGCTATCTCTCCAAGATGATTCAAACATAGTGTCTCCTTCTTTCTCTCTCCTCTATATGATACTAGGAAGCAATAAGGACACTCTATAAGAGGTAATTTTACACATCAACCCTCCATTTTAGATAATTTACAATTTGTACCATAATTGGTGCACAAAGCACTTAGCATTATTCAAACAAGTTCTCACTTAACAATTAGGCTTTCCACAAGCCACCACTTAGCATCATTTTCTCTCTCATGATGTTAGAACTCTTAGGGTACATTAAATCATGTGATATTTGCAATATAACCCCTCATTTTGGGTAAATTGAACTTTACACTCAAACTATCATATAAAGCACACATATTTGCAATTTAAGCTCAAACTTGAAAATATGCTTCACAAAGAGTCTTAATTACTTTTCAAAGTTTAGAACAAGTTTCTAACTTACTTAAGAAAAACTTCTAGGGTTAAGCCATTACCCTGGTCAGGGATGTTACATTAACTCCAGAGTGAGTAGGAACAGAACACGGTCCCCAGATGTCCACATGAACAATATCAAAAAGTGCTTTACAACCAATTTCTTATTTAGCAAAAAATACAGATCTTGTTTGTTTACCCAACATACAAGAAGCACAAGAAAATGTTTTTTCAGATAATGCTGGAAATATATGTTTCAGCTTTGTTGTAGAAGGATGACCAAGTTGGTAGTGCCACTAGAGTCACCAAAATCAATACACCATTTGTTGTTATGAGCATAAGGAGAGGCAAGCATGGCAGAGGAAGCAATAGTAGGTGTAGAGGGAAGCTGAGTCATGTGCTCTTGGAAAAAGTTCTCGAACTCTGAGCAAAGCCACTCAGTAGACGACATACCTGATGGCTGGTCAAATGTAGTATCAGTGGAGGTCTCTATAGAAGTTGGGTTCGCCCATGCTGGTTTACTGTGCTTGATCCAGCACCGATATTCATTATGATAATCACGACCTCACCAGTTGCAGAAGCGAGGGCCAGCATCTTGGCCTCGATTAGTAGTAGAAGATCTGTGTCCACCAGTAGGAGGTAGACGTCCTCCAACCACGACCTCAACCTCGACCATGTACAAATTCAGTAGCAAAAATGGCCAGATCAGGATGCTAAATGGCAGGGGTGGAGGTCATCGATGAAATTCTTTGAACTCGTTTAAGGATGTCACAAAGAGTAAGTAGAGGGTCACTAGACAGAATCTGATCGATCACGCCAGAGAAGAAAGCAGGAAGAGCAGCCAGAAATTGGACCAATTGGAGTCCATTGTGCTGCTTATGGGCTTCTTCGATGTCGGTCGTCAAGGGGTGATAAACTTTGTACTCATTCCAGACAAAAACTACTTCTTGGCCAAGGTTTTGAAAATTTCAAAAACACGCTTAGAATTCTACAGATGAGAATAGAATTGGGATGACTGATCCCACATGGCGTTAGCGTCATGAAGACACAATAAGGATTCACTGATCTATGGCTCGGTGCTATTAAGAAGCTAGGACAAAACACCAGAGTCATCTTTGGACCATTGTGCATAGGTTTTCTTGTTTTTTTTTCATCAACAGTAGCAGCAGGAGGATCAGTAGTAAGGTGTGAATAATGGCCTTGTTCCTTGATGTATAGAACAAAGGACACTGACCAGAGATGATAGTTGGAGCCATTGAGTTTGACGGTGGTAACACACAGAGAACAAGACGG
Source organism: Alisma plantago-aquatica (assembly GCA_963693085.1). Lineage (NCBI taxonomy): Eukaryota > Viridiplantae > Streptophyta > Magnoliopsida > Alismatales > Alismataceae > Alisma > Alisma plantago-aquatica. The sequence goes on from OY856411.1 coordinate 1,263,802,454, forward strand.
ATCAACAAAGTCAATGATGAGTAGAGGCAGAAAAGCAAGAAAATGGGTGGTGCAACAGTAGCAGTCAGTAGATAAGGAACCCACTATGGGGTAGTAGAGCAGCATCTGAGATCTGAAGCATTAGATCTGAACAAATCCACTACGGACAGATTGACTGATAAAGGAACCAACAAAATATCAAGATTTCATCATGAGGCATAGGTAGAAAAACTCAAAGAGCCCGAGAGACTCTCAATGTGGAAGAGCTATGGCTGTCCGAAAAACGTCAAGCACATAACGAGGTGAAGAAAGAAGAAAGGTAATAGAGGATCAAAGGGAGGGGTGTGAGGACAACAGGAGGCGGAGGAGGGAGTAGCTCCAAGAAGGTGTGAGGGGTGGTGGTGGAGGGTGGAGGCGACGGCTGGGTGGATAGGGTGCAACGACTCTTATTTGAGATATTTTAGTTTGATGGATAAATAAATTTATTTTTCTATGAAAATTAGTGGAAGAGTTTCTATGCTTACACTGGTATTCAAGTGTGATATAAAATTTCAGACCAGTTAGATCTTATTTTATGGTTCAAAAAAAATATACAAGAAATATAATCAAACTAAATTTAATGGTTCAAATTATTTACATTATTTTGGTGAAACGATAAAACATTCATATCATGGGATTCCTTTATCCAAATAAGGTGAAATTTAAAAGGAGAATTTTGATTACAATTGTGATCTCTGATAAATTTTGGAGAAACTATGGATTTGCAATTTAGGAGATATGTTTATAAATGGTGTTTGAAATCGTGACTAATGGATAATTTGATTTGAAATGCATTTGAAGTGTTCATGAGAAAATGAAGTCTTAGTGAAGCATTGTGTTATTTTATTTAAGGATAAGTGTGAATTTGGTAGACAAGAATTTATTTTGAAATATAGAATGATATTTTGGTGAATCTTAATGACAATTATGACTTTTAAATATATTTTGTTAGGAGAATTAAGTAGACCTTCAAATCTTTCTTTCCATTTTTCTCACTTTATTAAATAGAGAGAGATATAGAAGTTTCACATAATAAAGAAGATCTGGTTAATATTTCATAATGTTGAAAGTTATGAGTTTTCAAGGTTAAAATATTTTCAAAAAGAAAGTATTGAGGTGTATAATGTTGTTTAAAATGCATTAATTTAATTTACTAATAGGTTGGTGACAAACATAATGTATAGAGATTCTATAGAGTATTGATATATTAATTACACCAAGGAATTATGTTTGGATATATAAGACTTTTATTGTGGTGGAGAAGTTTTGTTTAAAAAAATATCATTTTCATGTAAAGGATTAATTACATTGTGGAACATATGCCTTGACCAAAAAGTTGTTTGTATGGTCAAACCAAGTAAATATGAGTTTCTTTTAACATAACATAAAATTAAATTATTAAAGTTGGACCACAATTTTTGTCCTCTACTTACATAAACACACCCTATTGACTATGTCCATGCACACAATGAACAACTTGGATTGCTTCATCAACCTCTCTCTTGTGATTTTGTCCCAAGATTGTGACTGCAACACGCTGTTGCAGCAAGATGACATCTTCCTCTTCCTTACATCTTGATCTCTGACTTAGCACTCAAGTTAATATATGTATCCAACCCACATTATTCCTTTTGAACAATGCACTTAAATCATCTTTCTCTTGGCCCTATGGACAATAGCCTACAAAATACCTGTTTTTTCTTTTGAGAATATAATTTCATGTAAAATATTTGTGTTTACTCTGATCGTGTGGTCATCCTATCCTAGTGAATATTCTTATGACTTAGTCTTATACTTGAATGAAGATGGAACTTATACATGGTTACACATGTTACTTTTGCCCACTTATGTGGTAGATCTTTATATTGTCCATTTGTGTGATTGAAACTCTTGTTTAATTTGACCACACTTTTTACTTACCTCTACATTAAGCATGTTATGTGATTCAATACATTGATTTTTGGGTTGTGTGCTCATTTATTATTTTTGGGATGGAAGTTGTGTTCCCCATACTTGGGTGGTGATGCTCATTTTTATTTATACATTGGGAGTCTGGAAGTATGTTATTCTCTATTAGGTTTCAAGTTTGTGAGACTTGGCTTCCATTGTTATTTGTATTGTTCTAGTGTTATGCTTATCTCACATGCATGCATGTTGTTATTACTCTGATGAATTTTGTGCCCAAAATTTTTATGTGCTTGTGTGGTACAATCTTTGTGTTTTATTTAATGACAAGTATTTATCTTGTTTAACACATTTTGAAATTCATATTATTATATGCCAAGTTGGGTAGTCCTTTTCTTTTCCTTTGGGAAGCATGACTTATTTGATGTCATTTATTCCCTAAATTGCTCAATATTCGATTAAGTATGCACATACCAGTGTTTTGTAGATTTATCCACCTTTTCTCCTTTTGTTGGGATACACTTCCAACCTTAGGTATATGTCAAGTAGAAGATCACCAAGTTAGACCAGGACCTCATCAAGTATAACTGGAACTTTCTTAAGATTCTCTTGAAGTGGTTAGGTGATCCTCATCTAGTCCTCTGTTTAGTTAGTTTTTCTTTTATCTTACCATGTGTATTGAAGGATAATGAAGATAACAAACTTTGTAATCATTATATACTATATATTATACTACTACTTTTGGTGTTATGATACATACATGTTGAATGTTGGTTATCATCCCTTTGTTAAAAATTTATGTTGGTGTTTGGTTATAAGGGATGATGCCTTTTTATTTTAGTAGAGAGTGGATTACCTTTCGGGTTCCACTCCTTACAAGACCAATATATTATAGATCAAATATGGAATCTAAGTCCTCCATAGTTTAAGAGTGGTTGGGATCTTATGATATATATCACAAAGGTCATCATACATAATTGAAAGAATCCTATAATGACATAAATAATCAGTTTTTTTGTAAAAGGAGTAAGGATGACATGATATTGTTCAGGTGGTTTAGGAGGTCATTCTCCAAGAATGAGGTTCAAAGACTATGTTTAGGCACAACACGAACATATTGTTTTTGTGGTAGATGGATAAAACAAGGCTTAAGAGGTCATTTTCTGTTGACAATGATGAAAGTGCAAACCTAAAAATTATTTAGTGTGAAGAGAAGCAAGACTGTCAAGAGATAAAATGGCTTTTAAATCCATTTTAAATAAATACAAGATACCATATAGATCTAATTAATCAACTATGACGAGTCTGTCTTGAGATTGTTGTATATTAGACAACAATTAATTAGATTTTAGGCACGTAATAACCACGATAATTGAATCATTAATAATAATAGTAATGGATTCGATAAAATAACAATAAGTTAAAAAATGCAAATTCTAGAGACTGAGAATGAAGGTGTGTGAAATACTATCTTTACGATAGATTTCGTCACTTCTAGAATAAACTTTTTTAGCGGTCAATTTCTTAGATTCAACCACCCAACTTTGATACAACTTCTCAGTGTAAGTGAGTGAATTGTGTCAAACTCATTTTATAGCCCTTTCTTACAAAATGAAATAGAGACATCATGAAGAATTGTTGGCGCAAGAACAACAACAAATAGGAGAAGGTAGATTTTGTTGATGAGAGAAAGCTTGAAGGGTGATGTGTGTAATGTTGGAGTGATTCAGTTATGAAAAAATTGGAACTTGGATTTCTCTCTATCTAATAGATTTTCTTTTTCTCTTTATTTCTATAACTGTGTCTCTTAAAGAAGAGAGGATGTCTCCTTATAAGGAGAACCATCTTGAGTGCACCCCATGATAACAACCCACACACGTTGCATGCATCACAACATTTGTTCTTTCTCAATGTTCATCTTTAATGTTGCATTAATGGACAACTTTTAATTAAAATTTCGAGGAATAATTATTGTTGTCTATGTTGCACACATCACAACAGTTGATCTTTTCAAATATGCATCTTTAATGTCACATTAATTAGTGATTTTTTAGGATAATCAAAAGGATTAGTTGATGTTATCTTTTGCATTGTGAACAACTTAAAATAACACAATTAGAAAATCAAAAGCCCATTTTGGAAATTTCATCAATTAATATAAGTTTTTATATTTAAAAGATAAATGATACGTTCTATTGCTCCAAAGAAAGCAATATGGGACTAAGTCGATGACTATAAAACTGATTTTCTAGGATAGGAATGCAACATCATGTTTTTGTTATAAATATGATTATGACAAATCGTACAAACAAGTCATACATGTAATTGTTAGTAAGAGTAGAAATAATGTTTGTATCCGACCACAAACTACAATCATAGTAAATTGTGGACCACAATCACATGATCAACGTAACCCTTTAATGAGATATATGATAGAAACAAGATATGTTGAAACCTTAGTAAACTTGAGAAAGCTAAAACACTTGTTTGGCATGGGAAACTGGTGTTTGTATGATTAGATACCTCTTCCATAATTGATTAACATAGACTAGGCCATAGGTTCATTTATTTACCTCTATATTTATATACAAGATGAATCAATAAGATTTTCAAGTTGATAGTTACATGAACAATTACTATGTTAGTCAAATCATGGAATTTTTCTAGCTACTAAGGTGGGAGTCTCATAATCAGATTAGTACCACTCTAGGGAAGAAAGGTAGGTAGAACTGTAACTTTTGAAATATGAAAATATATGAATCTAAATATGAGTAGTTTTAAAAAATCCAAAATATGACTTAGATAGATAAAAGTTTTATTAATTGTTGTCAATAACATTGAAAATAATATTAAGCTAGATGAAAATTTAATTTAGGAGTTACATATAGTTCTTTTTATAAGTATGATTTAGTAGGACAAGTCTATAAAAATTGTGTTTGTTTGATAAGGAACATGATCAACTAGAGGTAAGGCATGATTTGATCCGTAAGGATATAAAAATATATTGGAAAACTATGGTTAAATAGGAATATCTTCATATTTGTCTAGTTGGATATAATTATAACTTTGGTGTGCACATGGAAGGTAATGAGATATAAAGTTTTTTTACAAACTATAGAGGAAATAATTTTTGGTATGCATTTTGTTTATAAATTTTCTTGTTATTTTTAGTTAAATATGAGTAATTTAAACATTCATCATTGGTGATTTTATGTATAACTTTTTTAGTAAAGTGAGTAACTCTAAAGATGAGTCATAGGAAAATTAAAAAAGAAAATATAAGATAATTTGCCATACAACTTGATTTTGGAAGAATTTAATTTGTTCTAATCATTTAGTATGTCCAACTTTAACCAATTTCTGCTTATAATTGGCCAGGTTCTTGTGTTCATTGTAATTGGGAAGACTAGTATTTGATTAAATTTATAAAAATAATTTATATGGAGATGGTTTTCCTGGTAATATAAAAAATAGAACATGAGTATGCTTTTTTCTAGATACATAATTTAGGAGGCACACTTTTTGAATGCCTTAGGATGCCATCTGGGAGTTTTTGTCTCATCGCCAACCCCCAAAGAAAGTAGTATTTCTACTTAGTTATAAAATTTGGTGATGTCCCAATGCTCAATAAATCAAAGTGAATTTTTGTGTTGTTCAAATAGCATTTTGTAAGTGTTATAGAATTAGATTTGGCATTCAGAATATAAAACAAATATACATTCTTTTCATGTATATATATCCCATCTTCCAAATCCTAGAACCTATGTAGCACCATTGTAAGTGGTTATGATATTGAAGCATCAAGCAACTCCAAAGGAACATGCTTACTAGGTGGTGTCTCCTCTAATGTCATATTTAAAGCAAGAGGCGCCACTTCCTCATGGAATCTCACTTTCATCTTCCATCTATAGTCTAGATAACTAATAGTTAGATTGGACGACAATACTTCAAGGAACAAAGTGAAATCATGTATGTGTTGTATATTCAAAAGTTATGAAGATATGCAAGCTAACCATTGGTCACACACATCCAAACCAAACCTTATAATTCCTGTGACAATCCGACAGCAAATCAAGCCATCACCAGTAAAGAATTGTAGAATAACCATAAGAGGCGGATTAACAAAATTCCTAAAAATTAAAAACATTTTGCAAAGAAATCCTCTTCCAGCAAAACTCTTACTCAAAGAACGAAAACTTTATATACTTCAGGGTTCACATTGTACCTACATTGTACCATCTCATCTTGAGGATAACATATAACAATGTTTTGTCAAAACATATATTGAAGCAACATAAAACCTCGAGTCATACAAGCCCAAATCTTAGATTGTTTATAAAACCTTTACGTACTGATTCCAAGGACCTGAGAGTACAGAGACGACACATAGGACTTCTATCTACAAGACACGACAGACAATACACTCAACCTGAGATGTTACTGCTACCCCTACTATTGTTGTTCTCCTTATACAATACGGTCTCTCCCCCCTCATGCATGTCCACCAAAAAAAATGTGGATCCCACGAGGTGAGACAATTGTCCCAGCGAGTGATATAACTCTCCGCCAACAATAGTAGTATCACATATGAGTTGTATAAAATTGAACAGAGGATTCTTTTACATTAATAATCAGGATTAATCATTGTTATAAGTAGAACCAAGTAATCTCTTCTCTTAAAGTAATGTAGGTATCTATGATAGAGAAATAAATCATCTATTCACTTTACAAGGAATATAAAGAAACATGTATATCATCTATCCAATTAAGATGTATAAACGAAGTGTACATCAACCAATGTTTTCCATATTTGATCCTTAAGCAAATATGCTACACGGCTTATTACATATTTACAATCACACTTAAGCCCTAAGGAGATGAGATATACCGCTCATGCTCCAACCGACCACAAACTTCTCACAAGTCGGTACCATACAAGGTCAATGGAAGATTCAGCTGCCATGACCTCACCTGTCTCGGTCAGTATGAGACCATTGGCACTGACCACATGTCAATCTGCAACAAGCTTGCCGGGGTATAGCAGCATCTTCGCTTAGAGTTTCAGCCACAACATGCACTCTCTTCATGGAAAAACAGACCTACAACCTTGCCCGACATAAAATTATTGAGTCATGGCATATAGCCATACTCTAAGCCACATGCCAGTTCACTGTGCTCATTACTGAGTCTACGACCATAGTCACACTCGAGCCAGGATATGGCATATAGCCAATCCCCAAGTTTGTGCACATAAGGGGATCAGACTACATATGGTCGTCCAATCTCACGCCCCCACATATCCAAAAATATGCGCTCTAGGTAATACCATGGGAAAACCACGTTTCACCATTCAAAAAATCCTGATGTTGATGGATCTATGGTCAGGGAAATTACATGATGAGATTCCACTTGATTAATTAGGTGCATTACAATATCTTTTAGCATCAACCAAGTTTCAAACATATTTATAACATATGCTACAAAGAAAGGTGTAATACGTTTATCAAGTACTTTCACGATTCTTTGGGATACATATAACACTTAGGATCTCAATCTCTTATCATCATCATGCTTGAGTATTCAAACCCTTAGTTCATCACTGAGTACTGTTACCACTTATCAAGTAACCATTACCTCTAGGTCATCAGACCTAGGTATACATTATACTTTTTGCACAAATAATTCACATAGTTCACAAAACCCTTTAAACATCTTGTCACCTTTCACTAGGAAACAACTATCCTTTAAGACATCAGATTATATAAACATTATACTTGTTGTGCAAATAATTCACATGGCTCACAAGGCCCATTAAACATCTTGTCACCTCTCACTAGGCAAAAACTATTCACATGGCTCACAAGGCCCATTAAACATCTTGTCACCTCTCACTAGGCAAAAACTATTCACATGGCTCACAAGGCCCATTAAACATCTTGTCACCTCTCACTAGGCTATCTTTTAGGTCATCAGACCACATAAACATTATACTTGTTATACAAGTATTTAACATGTCTCACAGGGTTTATGCAATAAGTGAAATACAACCTTCCCATTATTAGGGTTAGGGCTTCCCTTTATAGTTGAATAGGGTTTCAAGTTCATATTATCAATCCAAACCCTAATTCATTGCTCCACACATCTAGGAGCATACATTGATATCACAAGTATTCAATCATACTTATTTATTCTCATCATTTATCATTAAATGATTATCAACACAAAGTATGAGTTTCTTTCTCATCCTCACTAGGATATTGATTACATCATACTTTATTAACTTGGTTTAACCCTTTCTCAAGGTATGTTAGCCTACACTTATCAAAATTCATTAAACTCATTACATCTTAATGTAACAATTGACATGATACACTTCATGTGTTACTCATCTAAGTATATTGGATTTTAGGTGCATCAAGGTGTATCAACCTTGACGTGTTGGATGTGATATTTCTCATGCCTTGGTGTATCACTTCCCTCATCACTTTTAACTTACTTAAATTCATCAACTTATCTTGTACTAGGTTATTTCCCATACTAATACTTTATGCACTAACGCATCACATTTATCCTGTAGTGTATTGGCCATAAGTCACACACTTAAATTACACAACTATCATCAGGTGATATGGAATCATCTCAGGTTAAGGCATTGTTGATATAGGGTTGACCATTATCAACCACTTTAGGTGTTTCACCTATCAAGGTATTAGCCACACTATTACTTGTTGTTACACTCATCTCTCCTAAGAGTGTTTTTCCCTCACCTTTACAAGGTGTATTGGGTTGAATCATGTATGTCAACTTGAACACATGTATTGGGTTAGGTGTATATCGAGCTAGGCATCATCATATCCCTCATACCCTTACCCATTAAGGTATTAACCTTACCAATCATATGGTGTATCACCTTCACCATACATGGTGTAACATCCTCACCTCACTTAAAGATATTGGCCAAACCATACTTTTACTGTATTGGCCATCACATATTCTAGGGTATTAACCACATTACCACTTTTTTCATCTAGTGTATTGGGTTACCCATCATATCTTTTTAGAGGTGTGTGCTAAACACCATATCGTGCAAGAGGTGTATACTTTCTTACCATATCAGGTAAAGAGGTGTGTGTATTCTTCACACCATATTGGGCAAAAAGGTGTGTGTGTGCTTCACACCATATCAGGCAAAGAGGAGTGTGTATGCTTCACACCATATCAGGAAAAGAGGTGTGTGTGCTTCACACCATATTGGGCAAAGAGATGTGTGTATGCTTCACACCATATCGGGCAAAGAGGTGTGTGTGTGATTCACACCATATCAAGCAAAGAGGTGTTTGTATGCTTCACACCATATCAGTCAAAGAGGTGTTTGTGTGCTTCACACCATATCGGGCAAAGAGGTGTGTGTATGCTACACACCATATCGGGCAAATAGGTATTTGTATGCTTCACACCATATCAAGCAAAGAGGTGTGTGTGCTTCACACCATATCGGGAAAAGAGGTGTGTGTATGCTTCACACCATATCGGCCAAAGAGGTGTGTGTGTGCTTCACACCATATCGAGTGAAGAGTGTGTGTATGCTTCACACCATATCGGGCAAAGAGGTGTTTGTATGCTTCACACCATATCGAGCAAAGAGGTGTGTGTTTTAACCCAATATCGTGCATAAGGTATATGATTGACCTCATATCGTGCAAGAGGTGTATACTACATCACCATATCGTGTAAGGAAGCATAAACTCATATCCATATCATTTTAGTGGTGTATGTGCATCACCATATCGGGTTAGAGGTGCTTGGTTGTGTGCTTGAACCCAATATCACTTTTTAAGGTGATACCATCATCTTAAAGCTCTAGACCTTCATTATACTTTTTCTAGTACATGGATAACAGGTCTAAGAAACTATTAGAACTCATAGATATATCAAGTATTCAAGAAAATCTCGGAATTGAAAGTAGATCATCAAATATAGCAAGAAAGATGGTGAGTAATAACATGTTTGGGTTCAAGTTATCCCTTTAAGAACAACTTCAAAGCTCCAAGATCCAAATCTCCACGTTCCTAAGGTTGAAGATGACTTATCAAAAGTCCAAGGCTCATTCAAAACTCCTCGATATACAAGGAATCACCATAGTTAAGAACTTTGTGAAGAAGAAAAGAAAGGAAAGAATTACAATCGAGATCCATGCTTGAACCAATGTTGAAGATGACCATGGCCTCACCTTAAGCTTGGTGATCGAGCTCCCCTTGCTCCTTAGCTACTATGCACGATATCTAAGAGTAAGAGAGTGATAGGGGTCGAAAATATTCACTAGTAGGTGAAAGGGAGGGTATATATCCTTGAGTTTCATGGGATAGAGTGAAAGAGGTGTCAATTTCTTACAACTACTAGGTGCCACATGGCCATGCATGGATTGACACATGTACTTGCATGCAAAATAAAAACCTGAGGATAATGCAAGAGATAAGGTTCGGCCCCTTCGGTTATCTTCTAGGGCAAGCCACTTCCACTCACATTATTATTATATTCACAACTCAATACAACCTTTCCAAAGGAAAGTTGGAAGCCGGTATCTATTGCTTTATTGTGGTGCTTAGCCCATTTTTGCAAAGGAAAAGAGCTAAAAAACGATATGGGGGCCTCCTCTTTGGCTCCTTGGCCGATAGGGACTCTGATTTAACACTACAACTCGATACATTCAATATGAGCTCAAATTAGGGTTTCCCTTACACAACCCTTCTTGGTCTTTTCATCACCAAGGATACTACCACTCAAAAATGATTCAAACATGGAGTCTCATTCTTTCTCTCTCCTCAAAATTATACATAGAGGAAGTAGGAACACTCTTGAGGTGGTAATTTTCATATCAACCCTACATTTTGGGTAAATTACAAATTTCACCAAAATTGGTACACAAGGCACTAGCATTATTCAAACAAGTTCAAACTTGGAATTTAGGCTTTCCACAAGCCACCACTTAGCATCATTCTCTCTCTTATGATGTTAAAACACTTAAGGTACATTAAACATGTGAAATATTGAAATATAACCTCTCATCTTGGGTAAATTGCATTTTGGTCCAAAATAAGAGAACATTGCTCAAACAACATTCAAACATGACCAAATTTGAAACATAAATTTGTCACATGATAAAAAAACACATTAGAGGATTATCTTAACGTTCTAAGAAACTTATTTAAGCCAAACAATATTGTTATCCCTAAACCCAGGTCAAGGATGTTACAACTCCTATAAGCAATGTAATACTTAAAACATAAGGTATAAAAATGATAACAACACTAAGTAACTTTTATGTTGAAATAATCAATTACACAACTATAAATTTCAATGTTAAAGAAATAATATTCCTCATTCATACAACCTAGGTGTATTGTTGGCATTTAGTTCAACACACTATATACATTAATATTTTAAAATATATAGAATCACAAATGACTAGGAATAAACAACATACTCCCAAAATCATCATCATGTTTCTTACCAGCACTAGAAAAAATAGGAATGAAACTTTAGGATCTGGACACAAAAAAGGTATGTCGTGTTAGCAAAGAGTCACTTCTACCCCCATTAAACATCTCAACGTTACATATCTAACAATGTGAGGAACATGATAGAAAGCAAACATCAACATGAGACATGTAGTCCCACAGAGTAAGAGAAATGCCAATTGAACTTATAAATCATTCTTGAAACATATATATGTGCATAAAATTGAGCCTAATAATGCAAAACAATAGTAATGAAAAAAAGGTGGATATTGTGAACCAACAACTATTCACTATTGATCAATTATGGTTTAGATTTTTTTTGCAATTTATTGGCCAAGTAGTTTCATACCACAATGTTAACAATGAAAAGTTCATATAAATTATGATCTTATTCTATCCATTGTATTATCTTATTTTGATATTATTATTATATTGGTTTGAACCAACCAAACATAACTATTTGATGAGTCTGGGTAGATATAATATGTTCTACGGTTTCCATTACTTCTAGGATGACAATGCTACGTGAGTATGCACAAAATTACCATATCTTTCCCGGTAGGGGAGCAATGGTAATACACATACAATGTTTGGGCCAATGACCTAACTACAAATAAGCGTACCAAAAACACCACAAGTAAAGTTAGGTGACTGATGGATCACATCATACCCTAACAAAGAAACAACTTTAGCTGGCATATATATTTGTAGATTTCCTTATTACGTGAGGTCTCTCATGATAGTATAGGGTGGTACTAAACACTAAGGCTTTACCCACTCTTGTTAGGTCCCTCGAACTCCCCATGATTTCCTCTATTGAGTGCTTAGGAAGGATTCCTTCTCAAAGCTCATTGTTTCATTACATGGCAATCTCGTTCACCTCATCAAACAAGACTAACTAAGAAATATATGTGTTGATGTAAAATTCGAGATTCAACCATGATCATTTCTCTTTGCACATTATCAAACTAGTTTTTTTTTTCATTGTTATTCATCACATAAAGTCTACGAATGAAGATATAGGTATAAGTAGTAGCAAAACAATTGTTTTCAGAATCTATACCTTGATAGTCTGTTTACAAAATTGTAAGTCAGTGTAGTATGCCTTTTCTCTTCAATAATATTTTATGACATCAATACGATAATTACTTGCGATTATAAGGAATGCTCATACATTGGAAAGATATAAAAATATAAATATATGATCAATTACACGAAATGAGATATAGTTATGAATAAAATCACAAATATGGTATATCAATGAGGGATTAATCGATATATTCCATATATACATCTTCGTTAAATATTTTATTCATTTATATTTTGTAAGATACCATGTTCCCTCTAAGCATATATGGTTCCATTATACCTATATAATTATCTTGCATGTTTGTAATTTACTCATATGTATAAGAATGTGTAGTTGATATTATAGGAAGAATATATTCGTAGACACAACAAGTGGATTCAATATGTGCTAATACTTCTAGGAAGTGCCAAAAAATGAATACTATTCATCATATACCCTTCACCATATCTTGAATTCTAGAATGATAGATTAAGGAATGCATAAATATCTATGAATAGTTGTTTTAGAATAATTCATATACCAACAAAGATGTGAATATTTCACCACAATAATATTCATGAAAACTCCTTATATGATCAATCATTTAGTCCCAACACATCCATTAGTCTATGAGTACTCAAAAAAATCAAGACAATGATAATAATGCAAAGAATTGGTGAAAATTCAAGTGATATCCAGATATGATAGCTTTATATAAAATTTAACACATCAATAGAAAACTTGACAAAAACACCACAAATTCTTCACCAAAGATCAAACAAATGAACGAACAGAATTTATATACATATACATCAAATTTTCCAAAACCCAAGGTTTTCATTCTCTTACGCTCTACAAGGGCCCCATGGCTTAAACGTTGTGAAATGGACCCTAGTCATCATTGTGACCATTATAACTATTGGATCTAGGGCTCTAGAGGGAGGGTTAATAGATCTTCAAAACTTGCATAAGAATGGTTGCACCTTCAAATTATATCAATTGAAACCAAATGCTAAAAGTGAATTTGAAGTCCTATCTATACAAGCATAGCAAGGAAGAGAGAGATTTAAACAAGCACTTGGATAAGGTGTTTAGAGTGGTTCCAAACTCAAACTATGAGATTGTTAGTCCACTACCTAGAGAGGTCAACCTCTAGGACTTTGCAACCCATTTATACTTATATCCATTATAAGACATATAAGATGTCACCTTACACCCAAGGGCTTACCTATGCAAGAGCTAGTCTTCTATCTCACCACAGGTCCTACCCACTCTTGCAAGCAGCTTGATTCCTTCTCCTAGGACGTCACCTGTTGGGTTTTAGGGGAGGTAGAGAAGGCTGCGGAAACAAAAATTTTCTCCTCCCAAACCCAGAACAAGGAAACGCGTCAACGTCTATACAATAGGAAGGGATGGTTTGTGGAATCATACCTTGTCCCGAGGCTTGCTCGGAGAAATTACCTCGCGGCTTGTGCAGTCTTCACCTCCGGTCTTGGATGGTGTCTGTGCAGCTCCTGGTCGCACTGGGACTGACGACTCCTGGTTCCACCGGGACTGTCGGGATTGACAGCTGTCCTCCGAGTGGCGGAAATCTCCCGCCTCTGAAGTATTCCACACAGACCACCTAGAACTCCAATCTCCTTGTCTCACAAGGAATTGGAAGGAGTTGAACCCTCCTGTCAGTGTACTAGTCACTGACACACTCTCCTTCCACCAGTCGCTTTCTGCAGTTGTCTTTCCCTTGTTGTGCTTCCCTTATCGGGTAGAACTTGCTCGGGCTCTCTCGGTTACCAAAACCAGAGACAACGACAACTATACAGAGAAAATGATTGCACTGATTTGTTATTTGAGAAGCCCCCAATACCCCTATATATAGGAGGGTCATGGGACAGGGTTCCCCATCCCAGGCAATGCGAGACTAAAGCAAGAGTAGAAGGGTTCGAGATTTTCCACAAAAACAACCAACTACGCAACCTGAACCGATCGTTTCATTACTGAAACGATCGGTTGGGGATCTGAGCCGGTCAGTTGACACCTCAACCGATCGGTTGGGACCCATGAAATGGTCGGTTCGTGTTCCTGATCAGTTCTCGATTGACTTTTCTTCTTTTGTTTCTAATTCATACCAAAAACCAATCCTTGTTCCAATCAAATTGGGCAAGTGAAATGAAAAGAAATTTCTCACCAATCCTACTTTCCCAACTTGCTCGGCTGCATCAGATGAACCAATTGTTTCAACACTTGAAGCAATCATTTCACCCTATCCATGAGCCGATCGACTCACCACCTGAGCCGATCGGTTCACCAAGCTTAGCCGATCGATTCATCATATGAGCCGATCGGTTGGGAGTGTTTCAATCAATCTAATACTCCAATCAATGTGTCCAATACCTTGAACATTATGACATTGAGCTATCAATTAATTGAGTGTTTAATTGAACTACTAAACTCCTTTAGTAATCAATCTAAACATTGTTTTTGGACAAAACTCCTCTTCCAGGTTAAATCCTATGTGTGTGACCGTGCATGTCCTTTTCACGTTGGCAGTGAAAGTCCATAACACTTATGACTTCACAAGCAAAGAGCGGTGCCTAGTCACACATCAGTGCTACCCAAGTGAAATAGAAAGTTGGAGAACAATTTTCAACCCTACAATCCTTGAATGGTGTTACCGTGAATGTATAATTCCTTTGTCACTGATATCCCGAATGAACTCGAGGCATGGAACAGTCATCCTGTCAACGTTCATTCACTTTCTTGATCTCAGAGTAGATTGGAAGAGATATGTTATGACATTAGTATCACATACTGATTCACACATGCGTGCACGCCTTTCTCAATCCTACTCATCAAGTGGCCATGGATATCAAACTCCCTCAGGAGGGACAAATCCCATATCTATCACTCACCCCTCAAAAGCCCCATGTGTCAAATCACCCAATCATCACCTTTATAACAACCCATGTTTCAGGACTGCATTTGATGATCTCAAAGTGTGCCCAACGACATGTGTTGAGTGTAGTGATTTTAGGTCAAAGAATCACACTCACCACCATCATTGTGAGTACTGACTGTGACCACCATGTCATGGTTCCATGTGTCAAACTCACGGTGGGTATGTCCGGTACACTTATTCTCTAACAAGTACCTATGTGTTTGGTTTGATATCTCTATATCATGACTAATGAGATTTTGTCATCAACCAACAGCACAATCTAGTCTTGTGTGTCATTGCTGTCTATCTACCTTCCACAATGACATCCGACTAGGGACATAATGAGAATGTACAAACTCTTAGCATCTGTATGATCTCATCGTTCAGGTCCTGAACCTGAAGGCATACGTCATTGAGTACTGTCATTCTCTAGACATTCAATCTGTTCTATCACTATCTCATATGACTGAACCAGAAAGAATTGGAAGCTTGCCTTTTATGTTTATCAAATCAATCTTAATGTATCCCACCAATCATCCCATGATTGGCTCTCAGGGCATACATACCAACAGACTCCCACTTGCACTGCGAGCCAATCACCCTTGAATCATATTCATAGTGATCTTCAAACATGTCCCACATGTTATTGTGCTCTAGTGCGAACATAGTGAGTTATTGCAACACCTTGCCAAAGTCAGTATAAATTGCATGTCTCACATCTCTTCATTGTACGTCACACGTATGAGATGGAGTTTCCATAATATTCAATCTAGTATTCCTTTGCTAACCTTTAGCCACATTGCATGATCACGGATTCCATACTTGTCATCAATGAGTGGAATATCTATAAGTTCATCTCATGAACTTCCAGATCCATATAGTATCCACTGTTGTTCTCCAACACATAGATACTCGACATTTCCTTTTAAATGGTTTTATTGGAACACTTCCAATTATCAACAAACTTTCACTTTTATATATCTTATATATATTTTGCGATTAATTTTTTGTCCTTTCAGAAGTTCGCATCAATGTAACTCTTTACATTGAATTCTTCCTTATCTCCATAGAACTAGTACTTCTAAAGTACTTATCAAGTTCTCATGGTATTCCAGTAACCCTTACTGGAAGTAGATAGACATCCACTCGTCATGTCTCACATTCGAGTTATGAGGATGAGCACATCATATTTCCATGTCCTACATACAAGATGATGAATGCATTTTGTTCTTGCCATGTTGATACATGCAAGATAATGGGATGATTACATACATGATATATCCATATCTATTCTTAGTGTTCCCATTCTTCATAAGAATTGGAAACTTATCCTTGGGATACTAACTCCATATAACATGGACAATTTTTCTCCCACTGAATTTGTGCATACTGAACCCTTCAGTACAAATTGCCAATGTATGCTTTCTCTTTTTAGATCAAGAGGTTTTTGAGAACTATCTCTATAGATCTCTATTCCTATCACATAGGAAACATCTCTATCTTCCTTAAAGATAATATCCACTTTTACATTTCCATTCTAGAACATTTCCATTTCACATCAACATGTGGAATGTGAACACGCTCCCACTAAATCACAGATCCCTTCTTTACCTTTGACATATCAGTCAAACCCTTTGACTATATCATCAAAGTAAAGATCCAATTCTGAGTTTCTTGTACTCAATCAATCACATTGATTAGTCCATTGTAACTTATATACTTCATTTGCATTAGTGGATTCATAAACCTTATAGGTTGTGTCACATACACATCCTTGTTCTATTCCTCATAGGAATGCAGTTTTAGTATCCATATGACAAATGTCTTAGTCATTAAGTTGCAATCAACAAGCATCATCCTTTTCAAAATGTTATCCATGTGTCTTAACACTTAAGATTCATTCGCACTTATGGATTTCATCCAATGGGTGCTACCATCAAGGTCATACCTTATGGTTCACATGGATGTCATTTAGGATGTAATGGTCATAAACCATAACTCAAAATTCGGTTCCTCATATTCATCTAGATAGTTGACTCATCACATGAACAACTCATCACATGATAAACAAGGTGTATCTGTCAAGGATATAAGAACTTACAACTCCTTGTGATTCTTAATGTCCTTTATTAGTGTGGGGTATTCTTTTATTAAGAAGAATTCAGTTATTTGATAATCATTCTCTAACTCCTTAGAGTATGATTCCTTCTTGATTTATACATCACCATGCCTTAATCATGAGTTCATTATGATACACTATCATAATCACTCATAAGGATCTCAAACATTTGGTCCAAGTATTTCATTCATTGATCTCATCAAGAATTAACACTTTACCAAATTTGCACTTCATCTATGATAATCTTGAACACATCAAGATATTTATATTGGTATTTCTCTAAACACCATTTGAAGTATTAGCATTTGTTCCAATAGGTATGTAAATACATCACATGTATCATACCTAATAGGATAATCATTCTCCCACTACCTTTAGTGAAGATTGATTAATCATGTCCAAGATATTCATGTCTCTTACTAGTTCTCTAGCCAAAAGAGTCTAGATTTATCCATCACATGGAAACTAGAAATGAATTTCTCATGATTGATGCTAATTTGATTGTTTGAGTTATATATAACTTTTAGGTATCATTTTGTCTTATGCATATCAAATACCACAAGATAAACAAGGCATTGCCACAAAGATCATATCTTTAGAAATTGAAACATGTCTTTATTGATTGCCATCATTGTCATACAATATGCAAAAATAAAGTGTTTCTATCTATTGGCAAATATGAAATAGCAGTTCTCAACTCTATTGCGTACCCTTTAGGCTGAAATAAACTGAAAGGTACTCCTTTCTATGGCAGCAACACTTGCTCCAATGATGGGTACTCCTTTCTTGGTCCTTTCACAAAGGCCATCACTTCTTTGTGGATATTGCATCTCATATATGACATATCCATATCTTGGTATCATATACCTCAGATAAAGAAGCGGTTTATTTCATGATACCTTAGGTGGAGATCTCCATCCCCTCCTACATCTTCTTTTATTCTTCCAGATATAGAGGGCAATTCCCTCATACACCGTTTCCCCATGTGCCTTGAGGTTGAAGACGGCTTGGGCTACTGGCTAGCATCAGAACACTTCTTTGCTTTGCCCTTGTCCTTACCCTTAAGAATTACCTTTTCTTTGATCACATCAAATATTATGGTTTGTCTTTCTTCATCTTTGCCTCTACTATCCTCAACATGTCCAACAACTCTGTCAACGCATGTCAAAGTTGTTCATGTTGTAGTTTATCATGAATTGTATGATTCTCGCAACATTTGCAATATCATACCAATAGCCAACTCTTGGCTCAGAGGGAATCCTTCTTAGTTAGGTCTTTCCACATACCCAATCATATTGAGTGTGTGAATACCTTACTGGATCTCCTTCTGTCATGACATACTAGGACAATGTCTTGGAGACATCATATGTCTCATGTTGTCTCTACAACTCATAGTTCAGAGAACACAACATCAAGCACTCCTCATCAATGTCTTCCTCAGTATGCTTCCATAAGCATACTTTCAGCCATTGATATGGTGGGATCGAGTTCATCTGGTTCTGGTATAACTAGGACTTAGAGCTTTCACTCTACAATTGAGAACACTTCTCAATGTCCTAACCAGTCGTGGAAAAATTCCCATTTAATTTGTTGGTCTCAAAGAGTGATCGCAAATAAGTGATTATTGTTGATCAACCATTTATTGTACAAAAGGAAAATATGCAATTTTTGTCCAAAAATCATTTTTGACTTATTTGATTGATTTGAAAAGTTGACGATATAATTAGGCCTTTAATTAATTATCACTCCCACTATTTTACTTCAAATTGATAGCCCTCACCATCAATTCGGAAGATTGCAGCATACAACCTTCTAGTGGGCAATATCCTGAAATCCTCTAAGTCATGGACCAGCTAGGGCTATCACCCACAACTTAGATCTCTCAGGTAGGCAACTCTTGCCAATTGCATCATATGCAACTCTTGATAAGATGTCATATGCAACTCCTTGCCATGATCATCTCCATGCCTCAAGGTGCTAGATCTTATCTAGGTCACCTTGTTAAGTCTGACCCAAAGCCAACACGATGAATATGCACCCTGCTAGGGCAGACCCACATATCCATCCTTCACGCTTCCACGAGATAGACGGTGCACCACGCTAGGGTGTGGCCACACTTGGTCGATCAATCTTTTCACGTGTGTCGCATTTGGAAGACATCTAAAACTTAATATTTAATGAGGGATTTGGTTTTTATATACATATACATATCCAATCACCATAATACATAGTACGTATCATATACATTCTACATTCCATAGAAAACATGCAAAATGATAAAAGCGATGATTATGGCCATCCTAATGTGATTCCTCGAGCCATGAGAAATCACGGTCATCTAGGTCTACATCACATGCAACCTGTACAAGATGAACTTTGTGCTTTGCCTTTGTGGGTTTGATCAACTCATCACATGACTAATCGGCTCGCCATCAGGTCGGTCGGCTGGGTGCCACCAGCCGATCGGTTGGCTCCTTCAACCGATCAGTTTTCCTGGTCTTCGTGCATCTCATCATGGACGCCACCCGCTCGTCTCGCTCCTCGAACTGGTCATCATCCGATTGGCTCACTCCTTGAACTGATTGTCTCGAACGTCAACCGATCGGTTCACTCCTTGAACTGATCGTCTCAGCTGTCGTCAGGATGTCCACCGTTCTTCGACATAACAGGAAATAAAATTCTATCCTATTTTACATTGTAAAAGGAGAAACCTCGAGTTGCATTCGAGGGGAGCAAAGGTAGGAAAAAAATCTTGAATTATTTTGAGTTACATCAGGAATAGGATAAAGGGAATCGGTGCACAGACCGAGATGCAAGCAACCACATACAACCATACACAGATAGGGTTTATTGGCCATAACCACTCTATACATCCACCACAAAACTCATTTAAGGGTGACGCGTATCGAGTGCATTCATAATACATATCATATATGTAAATTGGGATTTGTGGATTTAGGATTGGACATGCATAAAGCCAATTTTATTCGCATCGTATGCAACAAATAAAGGCGAAAAACCAAAATCGATCATATCGATAATCCTAAAGTATAGAACAGTTGACATGCTCTGATACCACTATTGGGTTTTAGGGGAGGTAGAGAAGGCAGCGGAAACAAAAATGTTCTCCTCCCAAACCCAGAACAAGGAAACGCGTCAACGTCTATACAATAGGAAGGGATGGTTTGTGGAATCATACCTTGTCCCGAGGCTTGCTCAGCAACAATACCTCGTGGCTTGCGCAGTCTTCACCTCCGATCTTGGACGGTGTCTGTCCAGCTCCTGGTCGCATCGGGACTGACGACTCCTGGCCTCACCGGTACTGTCGGGATTGACAACTATCCTCCGAGCGACAGAAATCTCCCGCCTCTGAAGTAGTCCACACGGACCACCTGGAACTCCAATCTCCTTGTCTCACAAGGAATTGGAAGGAGTCGCACCCTCCTGTCAGTGTACTAGTCACTGACACTCTCCTTCCACCAGTCGCTTTCTGCTGTTGTCTTTCCCTTGTTGTGTCTCCCTTATCGGGTAGCACTTGCTCGAGCTCTCTCACTTACCAAAACCAGAGAGAACGATAACTTTACAGAGCAACTGGTTGCACTGAGTTGTTCTTTGAGAAGCCCCCAATACACCTATATATAGGAGGGTCATGGGACAGGGTTCTCCATCTCGGGCAATGCGGGACTAAAGCAGGAGTAGAAGGGTTCAAGATTTTCCACAAAAACAACCAACTACGCAACCTGAACCGATCGTTTCATTTCTTGAAACGATCGGTTGGGGATCTGAGCCGGTCGGTTGAAACCTCAACCGATCAGTTGGAACCCATGAAATGGTCGGTTCACTTCTGAACCAGTCGGTTCGTGTTCCTGATCAGTTCCTGATTGACTTTTCTTCTTTTGTTTCTAATTCGTACCAAATACCAATCCTTGTTCCAATCAAATTGTGCAAGTGAAATGAAAAGAAATTTCTCACCAATCCTATTTTCCCAACTTGCTCGGTTACATCAGATGAACTGATCGTTTCAACACTTGAAGCAATCGTTTCACCCTGTCCATGAGCTAATCGACTCACCACCTGAGCTGATCGGTTCACCAAGCTTAGTCGATCGGTTCATCACATGAGCCGATCGGTTGGGAGTGTAGATTGTGCAGAATCAGACAATTGCAGTTTCAATCAATCTGATACTCCAATAAATGTGTCCAACACCTTGAACATTATGACATTGAGCTATCAATTAATTGAGTGTTTAATTGAACTACTAAACTCCTTTAGTAATCAATCTAAACATTGTTTGTGGAAAAAACTCCTCTTCCAGGTTAAATCCTATGTGTGTGACCCTACAGGTCCTTTTCACGTTGGAAGTGAAAGTCCATAACACTTATGACTTCACAAGCAAAGAGTGGTGCCTAGTCACACATCAGTGCTACCCAAGTGAAATAGAAAGTTGGAGAACAACTTTCAACCCTACAATCCTTGAATGGTGTTACAATGAATGTATAATTCCTTTGTCACTGATATCCCAAATGAACTCGAGGCATGGAACAATCATCCTATCAATGTTCATTCACTTTCTTGATCTCTGAGTAGATTTGAAGAGATATGTTATGACATTAGTATCACATACTGATTCACACATGCGTGCATGCCTTTCTCAATCCTACTCATCAAGTGGCCATGGATATCAAACTCCCTCAGGAGGGACAAATCCAATATCTATCACTCACCCCTCAAAAGCCCCATGTGTCAAAGCCACCCAATCATCACCATTATAACAACCCATGTTTCAGGACTGCGTTTGATGATGTCAAAGTGTGCCCAACGACATGTGTTGAGTGTAGTGATTTCAGGTCAAAGAATCACACTCACCACCATCACTGTGAGTACTGACTGTGACTACGTCTTGGTTCCATGTGTCAAACTCACGGTGGGTCTGTCTGGTACACTTGTTCTCTAACAAGTACCTATGTGTTTGGTTTGATATCTCTATTTCATGACTAATGAGATTCTGTCATCAACCAACACCACAATCTAGTCTTGTGTATCATTGATGTCTATCTACCTTCCACAATGACATTCGACTAGGGACATAATGAGAATGTAAAAACTCTTAGCATCCATATGATCTCATCATTCAGGTCCTGAACCTAAAGGCATACATCATTGAGTACTGTCATTCTCTAGACATTCAATATGTTCTATCACTATCTCATATGACTGAACCAGAAAGAATTTGAAGCTTGCCTTTGATGTTTATCAAATCAATCTTAATGCATCCCACCAATCATCCCATGATTGGCTCTCAGGGCATACGTACCAACATCACCTCCTTGTAACAAGTCTTCAGCCTTGAGGATTTACCCACTCAGCTCCTTGGATCTTCCGCCTTGTCCTTCTCCTTCATTTGGAGAAGATCTTCACACCTTCTTCAACCTTAAAGAAGAACAACACCTCCTCCTATACTTGGAGAAGATCACTTCAGCCTTTTCTCATGGAGAGAGGGGATTGGGAAGTAGAGAGATGGAGAGGTTTAAAAAGTAACAATGAGGTAGCTCTCTTACAACATGCCTAACTCATGAAATGCTTTGTAAATGAGAGAGAGGAAGGGGCTCAAAGGGTTTTTGCACACTAAACTATAGCAAGGACCAAGGATAGCATGAATGAGCAACCTTCGAATGAACTCGAAGAGGTCCTATTTATAGATGAAGGTGTTCCTTTTAGTGTGGGATCACTTAAGAGCAAGAAAAATCCATTTTACAACTTATAATGGACATATTTTCGATTCTACCAACTCTCTAATGGTTGAAATTACTTTTTCTACATTTTTCATACTATGTATTCGATCAAGTTTCAATAAAGGTAACTTGACCGATCCACTATTTGACAAAGACAATTTTCAAATGATCATTCGAGTTTGTCCTGGGGTAACTCGACCAATTCACCAAAATCAACTTTGGATAGAAAGTTGGTCGGTCGAGTTCTATGAGTGTACAACTTGACCAATCCATATCATTCCCAAAATCCATCATGGATCTGGCGAGTTTCAAACTCGACCAATAAAGTTGATGTGATGAATTTTCCAATATGATTTTTAAGTGATCAAATGATGGAATTGAATGTCCCTCATTTTTTCTCATCTTAGTTACAATATATATCATCAATACATATGATTACAAAAATGTTCTAAGATAAGTTGGACTATTTTCCCAAATTTCACATTTGCATAGATTTTGACTTGAACTTCAACAAGCTAGGGCTTGATGAATTTGATCCTTTTCATGTACCTAATACCTAAAATTCATCTCAAACAAACATATTAAATACATATGAGTGGAATGGTTAAGTCATTATCAATATATGGGCAATGTATAACTCTCAAGTCGAAATTCTCCCCTTTTTTAACAATGACGAACCATTCCTAACATATTGAAAATGATATGTGAAGTTATACCTACCTTGTGAATTGTAAGGGGATTCAAAGATTTTAACAATGTGAATTTCTCCTCCTCAATCTATTCTCACTCTTACCTGCATAGTTAGTATTTCTACACAAAGCTATATAACATGTATGCTACATGGTCCTTTAGCAAGGCACATGATAAACATATCCTTAGACAAGAAAAGGATCATATAGGCAGTGAAACAAATATGGTTGAGCTTCAAAACATATCAAACTTCTTTCCCCCTTTTGGCATTATCAAAAAGTAAGGGGGAGTAGAAGAGCACAAAATAGGTCTTTTCAAAGCACAACCAAAAACCTGTATCCACAAGTCACATAAACCAAAATAGAGACGAGAATAGAGAGAAGCAAGCAACCTTTGTCATAATTAAAATATGGAAAAGCATACCAAGAACTCATATGATAGATCACACATAGAGTTATGGTACATAGGATTAAGATTACAACACATAAGCATGTTCTCAAAACAAGTACAAACCAGAGATGAAAGCAACATGATGATAGAAATATACTACTTAGATAATGTTCCCAAGTGCGATTAGTACAAAATAGTCTATAAAGATATATATGATCAATATATAAAGACTAAAAACTAAAACATCTAGACATCTAAGGTATCTCTATCCAGCGGGTCATCATCAACATCATCCTCAGGCTCGTAGTCCTCGTCATCATCAAAATGTTCAGTAGAGACAACAACAACTTCATCACCAGATTCACCAACAAAGCCATCTCCAGAGCCATCATCAGGGCCATCATCCTCAGTGGCCTCATCATCAGTAACAACAACTTCCTCATCAGGAGCATCTCCTCATAGGTAGAAGGACCGAATTTGTGGTCAGGCCACAGGGCATTCTTCTCATCCCAAGACATGCCAAGATCATGTATCTCCTTGTCTTGAGGGAAAGAGGGAGAAGAAGTGCAAATGTTGGAAAGCGTGGTAGCAAGGGGGCAAGCAGATAGAGGAAGCATTCCAGGGGTATGTGCAGGGGCATGTCCACCAGTAGCAGAGGGTGTGGCAATAGAAGAAGCATGAAAAGGGGATGGGTAGAAGTAATTATATGAATAGGAAGCATAGTCACAACTTGGGTAGGGCTGGTAGGAAGGGTAAGGATGGGAACATGATATATTCATGGCTAACATGATCTGGAAGAAGCCCTGATGCATGTGATCCTGAACCTATAGGTTGTATGCCTGTTGATGCACCATGTAACCCATCATGGATTCATTGAATACATGAAATGGGAACGGGCAGGTCGGGATGGTGGTGGAGGGGAGGTGCCTGGGTGGAGGTAGAGGCTCCAGGTGTGGTGGAAGAGGAGTGTAGGAAAAAAGGTTTTCATGATTTTGGTCTTGCTGATATAGACTCCTTTTCTAGAGGGTTTGTTATGAAGATCATGACAAAGATACTTCTCAGTTGCAAAGGTGAAAAGACCAAAAACCAGGGCTGGGTAGGGTGGGTTGGTACCTCAAATATTCTTCCCAGAGTCAAAGTAGGGAATGTGGTTGAGAATGTATCTTGACCACTTGACTCCCTATGTTCTTGAAAAGACAGTACTTAATCACTATGGTATTGTCGGCAATTTCAGTTTGATTCTTTTTGGGGTGAATATCGCAATTGATTACTGAATTGAGTATACAATTTTTGCGATCTAAGGAAGAAGATGGCATGGTGGACTTCTTCTTATAGGGTGTCTAAGGCTTTTTCAAGTACTTATGAATATCAGGGAGAGTAATATCATAGTTCTTGTAGAAAGACTCAGTGTGATAGACTGAGTTTTTCATATTATTTCCTCTCTCTTAAAATTTTATTTCTCAAATTGTTTACCAAAATTTCCTCAAATACCTCCCTCACTAAATTGAATAGAAAGGATTCACAAAATTAAAATAATGCAAACCCTAATATTATATGATTGTGAATTATAAGTATTAATGTATTTATTCAATAACCATGTTTAATCTTCAAATTTGAACACCACATTTATACTATAGCTACTTGATAAGGTCAGGAAGCCCTCCTTAAAATTTCAATTCAATTGGATTAACCAACTAGGAGATATGGGAAATTGAATTTTATGTACATATTCCTTTTTCATAGGACCCTATGACCTAAGTTTCTTATTACATTGATCAAATATTGGTGTCATGTCCCCCTCTCATACCTTGGTTGTGGGCCTTTAATTTCGTCCTGTGATCCCAGCCGTCCAAGGGAGATCGAATGACTTGAAGGTCATCCCTAACCTCCCACAGGACCCGAGCTTCGGCCCCGATAGCAACGCTAACCATCCGCGGTCTAGCGCACCCATGCTCACTGGCTTTTTGTGAATCTGAAGAGAAATATCTCTCCCCCTCCCAAAAATGAGCTCAACGACTATCACCACGTCTCCCATCTCCCTCGGATTAGGAAGAATGAGCCCCCTCTTCTCCGCGCCTCACTGGCGGCGGCTACCATTTTAGGGCTTCCCTCTACGCCCCATATCCAATTTATTTAAGGAGCCCAGTAGCTCCGCCACCTTCCTTTTAGTCATGAAGACTCCTCAATTTCCTATCCTCACTCCTCTTCTTCTCCACCCAACTCCAATGCCACCGGCCTGAACCAGTGCAACCTACTCGTACCTCAAGTCTCCTCCCTTCAATCGACTTCATCTGTACCATCTTTGGACCCAAGTGGAGACCTCCTAACTCTCATATGGGGGTGCGGTGGTCTAGAAGGCTCCATCAACAAGCACCTGTAATTGAGCTTCAGAGCTCTGTCACCGGGGAAGTCCAGAGCTTCTCCAGACTTCCAGGAGATCACTGATGCATCACTGGACCAACACAAATCTTCTTAAACCCTCAATCCAACCCGAGGGAAGGTAAAATCCGAGAACCTCACTTTGCCTTTCTCTTTTACACAGTAGATTGAAACCGATCTAGGGTCCATCTCCGACGAGCTTCTTAGGTTCATTGAACTCAGGTAGACCGCTTGAACTGAACCCACACCTCAAACTCAACCCAAAACCCATCTAGCTACCCCGATCTCACCTCACTTCATTGTCTCCTTGCTGCAGCCATGGTGCACGCGAGAGAGGAACAATCGAACATGTAGAGTCCCCACTCTACCCTCGTAGCCACCCACATCTATACAGAACCCTAGGGGGCAATCTCGTCCTTTTTGCCCAATGTTGACCCTCTCAGATGAGCGTTGGCTCGTGGGTTATTGGGAGGATCCAGTAAATCAGACCCCTCACTTGATCCACGAAGCCAAGCTTGCTTTCTTTTTTATTTTCATTTTATTTATATAAAAATGTCTGATTGGTCAGTTTTGTTAAACCCTTTATAAATAGCTCTAGTATCCAAAAAATCATCATAAAATACCTATGTTCTCAGAAAAATAAGTAGAATCTATATAAATTATTTGTTGTTCCTAAATCCATCTTTTTTTTTGACGAAACCTTTTATGACCATGTTTTATGTCTTTTACTTAACTGATAGGAAATAAGTACGAAAATGCATGTCAGTATATTTTATTTGTGAAATCATGAAGTATCAATCTGAACCTGAGCCCTTTGATTTGAAACCCTATGTTAATGATCAATAATAGGTTCATACTCATTAATATCACATGGATGGACCTTATCCTCTCTCTTTTTCAATAATGATGATTAAAGGAAGATCAGGCATCCTATATACCTAAATCCACACCCTAAACCTTAATATGAAAATTCACTCTATTATAATTTGGTTAACACACAAGACAATAAATGAAAACCCTAGTAAGACAAAACTCTAAGGTGTGGTGTTGAAAGCACATTATGACATTAGGTTTTACTTCTCTTTTAGGGTGATCTACTCTTTTTTAATCTAGACTTGTGGAAATTCAGATCTGATATCTGAGGTACGTGGATATAAATATAAGACTAGTTTTGCTGGATGATAGTTATGAGCAATTGCATGCATGTATTTGGATATCTTGTTGGATGCATATAAATATACATGTATTGTCATTTCCCTCTTGAATACTAAATCACACTAAGAGGATGAAAATGGAATGTAGTTACTGATGGTTGATTAATCTCCCTATTCGAGAGGGAATGTATTAATGTATACTAGAACCTCCCTAATGGTACAAGGTATGTGGGGAGATCCCTAATGGTACAAGGTACGCGAGGATAGGGCCCAATAATATATGTTTGTGCTAAGTCCACCATAGTAATACATGACCATTGAAATATGGTTAATAACTAATTTTCTGTCATTAAATAATGTTTTGTTTTCTTCAAGTATTTTAATATTACAGTATATTATAGGATTTTTGCAACCACGTACCCACATTATGTTGATGTTTTTGTTTTTCGTATTTTCTAGGTCCAAGGAAGAAATAATGTATTCAAAGTACATGAAGCCATCAATAAATGGACATGGAGGATAGGATAGATAGATTTCTATTTCTTATCTCTATTTCAGTTAGATAGTTGCTTATTTTACTAGATGATGTATAGGATGTACTAAATCTTATGTATTTTTCCTTTTATAGAACTATTCATCTCTTCTATCCCAAATAATCTTATGTAATGATTTTATTATCGTCAATGAATGATTGTTTGTGTGGCTATATAATGGTATTGTGAACAACGATCTCGCTCGCTTCTCTGATTTAGTTGACTACCACAATCTCTTGTATTTTCCCTTTTGACATCAATAGATATCAGTGCACACATATCTATAAATGTCACTAAGGAAAGTATATAGAAATTGTGGTTGTCACACTCAGGGTCAAGCAAGTCAAAATACTCAGGATAATCTTTCCTCCATGTGTTGGTGACCTCAATACCATTGAGAAAGATGTTTAAGGTATCCTCTGAGATAGTGAATTTCTTACAAAAAATCGTAGAAATGAGAATAACTTGAGTATTACGATGGGGTACAAGAGTCGTAGTTCCATGAAAGATTGGCATAACATTCATGGACTTCTTTGGTGCTTGTAATGGAATTATGAAAGCATTGACGTTGTACGCTCAAGGCAGGTACGTGATGGTCATAAAGAAACTTAGCTACCTCATCTATGACCTTCTATTTATATGGATGTGGCTCAAACAAGGCACAAAATGGAAAAGGGTTCCTAGGAAGGATCTCCTTGTACTTGTTTAGAGCTTCGATTGAAAAAATAAGGTTTCATCATAAGGAATGAGGCATGAGTTGGAGGATGATATGGGAGCTCCAACAGGGGCGGCCCTCTTTCTTCTATTTGATGCCATGAAGGAGAAATGGAGAAGATTGAGTGGTCAGACAAGAGAGGAAACAACACCAAGGGTAGATAGGGTAGAGGAAAGGATGGTCAAAAAGGAGTAGGCTAAGGCTAGGAAAGGGAATGGTGAACCTAGGGTTGAGAATTTATGGGAGCTGGAGTAAGAATTGGTCGAGTTTTCTCTAGTTGAGAGGGAGAATAGCCGACGAAAACCTATTTTGGATGTGGTCCAGCCCGACCATTGGTTGAGTTCTAAGGGAGAGAAACTCAACCAAATGACTTTTTGCATAAGCCCTCGACCATGGATCAGTCGAGTTGCCAACTCGACCGATAGACAGTTTGTCCCAAACATAAGAATATTAGATTCTAGCCTTTTGGATGCTAATTAAATTTATTTTTCTAGTCCATTTTGTATTTTATACATATTAAGGCACATGTCACTTATCATGGGGTACTATCTTGTGATAAAACAATCATTTGTTAAAGATACCCAAAATAAGTGAAAACAAGGCAAAGGAACATGAAATTTTAGCACTTTAGCAAGCAAAGGTGATAAAGACATGAGAAAACCATATAGGATAGATAACAATTACCTATATGACTTATCAATATCATCCAAAGTAGTTATGAGTAGTTTAGATCTAATAAAATTAAATTGCTCTCTAGCTAGAGGTTTAGTGAAAATGTCTGCCAACTAATTCTCTGCGTCCACATGTGTGAAATAAATATCCTTTTTGGCAATGTGATCACGAAGAAAATGATGATGAACCTCTATATGCTTGGATCTACTATGTAGTATAGGATTGTAAGATAAATTTATTTTACTAGTATTGTCACAATAGATAGGAGAAGCATGAAAATATATGTTAAAGTCTGGGAGCATTTGCTTCATCCATAGAACCTGGGCACAACAACACCTGACTACAATGTATTCAGCCTCGGTAGTTGATAGAGACACTATGATACGTTTCTTGGAGAACCAAAACACTAAGCATGGTCCTAGGAGGAAGAAAGTGGCTCTTGTGCACTTTCTATCAATAAAACATCATGCGTAATTAGCATCACTATAAGAAGTAAGAGTAAATACCCTCGACTTAGGATACCATAGTCCAACATTTTGGGTTTTGGCTAAGTACCTCAAATTCCTCTTAACCTCTATAAGATTATATTTCTTAGGACTTGATTGGAAGTAAGCTCACAAGCCACCACTAAACA
The DNA here is from genome assembly GCA_963693085.1 of Alisma plantago-aquatica. Classification (NCBI taxonomy): domain Eukaryota; kingdom Viridiplantae; phylum Streptophyta; class Magnoliopsida; order Alismatales; family Alismataceae; genus Alisma; species Alisma plantago-aquatica. The sequence continues at coordinate 1,263,832,917 of OY856411.1, forward strand.
TTATGTCTAGAGGCAATTAAATAAAGTAATCTTCTGATCATACCTCTATAGAGCTTCTCATCCACTTTGTCACCTTCTTCATCACAATCCAATTTTGCACGATCAGACATGGGTGTGTCCATCGACTTCATGTTCTCCATCCCAAAGTGCTTGAGCAGTTCACTTGTATATTTTCTTTGGTTGCTGGAGTTCCCATATTTAGTTTTCTTGATTTGAAAGCTGAGGAAGAAAGTAAGCTCACCCATCATGCTTATCTCAAATTCACTCTGCATAAGAGAACTAAACTCCTTAATAAGATCAAGATTAGTTCTGCCAAAAATAATACCATCTACATAGATTTGAATGATAAGAAAATTGTTAGAAGTGTGTTTAATGAACAAGGTAGAATAAACTTTTCCCATGATATAACCATTATCTAACAAAAAGTTCTTTAATTTCTCATACCAAGCTCAAGGTGCTTGTTTGAGTCCATAGAGATATGTTTGCAATAGATAGACATGATTTGAAAAATTATCATGTTCAAACCCAAACGTTGAGAAACATATACTGCCCCCTCATTTGTACCGTTCAAAAATGCACTTTTAACATCCATTTGATATAACAAGTAATTTTTGTAGCTAAAAAAGCAAGTAACATTCTAATAGACTCAAGACTAGCAACATGAGCATAAGTTTCTTCAAATTAAGTCAATACCTTCCTATTGATTTTAGCCGTGAGCCACTAGCCTTGCTTTGTTTCTTACCACCTTGACACTTTCATCCAGCTTATTGCAGTAGACCCACTTGGTTCCAATGATCTTTCTATCACACGGTATTGGAACGAGAGTCTAAACATTGTTCTTTTTGAATTACTCCAGCTCTTCCTGCATAGCTAGGATCCACTCATCATCCCCAAGAGCTTCGTTGGCATTCTTTGGCTCGATTTGTGAGATGAAGGCATTGTTGGCTTGTTCTTTGTTGTAGGAAGCCTGAGTCTTCACTCTTTCAAAGGGGTCACCTATGATGAGTTAGTATGATTCTTTGCAAAGAGGGGGTTAGATCCTTCCTTTCTTCATCTATCTGTTGTTCTTGAGTGGCCACCTATTTTATCTTTTGAATGATGTTGAGTTATTTTAAAATAGGAATTATTTCATCTGGAACATCATCATTAGCAATATCCTTTGAAACAGAGAGGTTAGTGTCAATATATTTGACACTAATAGATTCTTCTATTTTAGATAGATCAACATGATACACTCTATAAGCTTTGCAAGTAGTGCTATAGGCAAGAAAGAGTGCCTTATACGATTTTGGGTCAAAGTTGTCAAGAGAATCTTTCGTGTTCAAAACAAAAGAAGGACACCCAAAGATGTGAAAAAATACTCGATGGAAGGCTTCCTACCATGCCATAGCTCATAGGGGGGTTTCTTCAAAGAGGGATGTGTGAAAACCCAGTTTTGCACATAACATGCAGTACTAAAAGCTTTAACCCAAGACTTCTTTGAAGTGTCATACTCTAAAAGCAAGGTCCTAGTCATTTCATTGACGTGTTTGAGGTGAAGAAACGTTATGTTCATATCCAGACTCTTCACAAAACTATTCAAATATATCATTTTCAAATTCTCCCCGGTGACCATTAAGGATGGAAACAATGGGGCAAGAAGCTTCATTTTCAACTCATTTGTAAAAGCTAGAGAAAATATAAAGAGAAACGCTCTTATAAATGAGAAATAAGGTCCAATTATATCAAGAAAAATCATCTACAATAACAAGACAATACTTGGAACCACAAAGCGATTAGGTTCTCATAGGTCCAAATAGATGAATATGGAGAAGTTCAAGAGCCCTCTTGGTACTAAGGTCTCCCTTGGATTTGAAGGAGGACTTGGTTTGCTTTCCTTGTGTACAAGGTTGGCATTCCTCATCCTTTTCAAAATCCAATTTGGGAAGTCCCTTAACCAAGTCGATTTTTCTCAACTTCTTCAATTGATGCATATTTATATGACCTAGTCGACGATGCAAATGAGAAATATCATTCAAATTGACTACAAGGTATCTACCAACAATAGGCTTAATAGAAGAAAGCACAATTACATAAAGATTACCATTCCAAGTTCCCTTATATATGACATTGTAAGTTAGGGAATCTAGGAGCAAGCATTCAAACGAAGTAAATAACACAAGATAACCATTATCACATAATTGACTAGCACTTACTAAGTTGTGATGTAGGCCATCCACAAAGAGAATGTTCTTGATATACAAGGATTAACCTACATAACCCTCACCTTTTACTTTACCTTTCTTGTTGTCCCCGAAAGTGACTGATCCTTCTTTCTTCTTTGTGAAATTGTTGAAATGGCTTATATCACCTGTCATGTGCTTTGAGAAGACACTATCAACAATCCATTTTTCTTTTTCCTACAAGAAAGGAGAATGTCAGTTCCCAACTCAAACTTTGGAATCCGGTGTTATCTTAGGGACCCACTTCATCTTTGGGTTGGTCCCCTTAGGCTTGTATGGACAATAAGTAGAATAGTGATCATCACTCTTGCAATGAGAACAAATCATAGGATTCTTTGAGCTAGATGACTCTCCATGGAAGAAAGGAGGTTCCTTACTCTTTTTCCTACCTTTGGCATTACTCTTGCCTTTAGGAGATCTCCCTACAAATCCCAAACCCCTAGTACCACTTTGTTTGGTAGAGTGATCAAGGATTTTATTTACAGAGTTCTTCCCTTTGAGAAATTTCTCATTAGAGGCTCTAAGTATATGATTGTCATCAGTAAGAGAGATAATAGTATTAGATAAACTAGCAAGATTATCTTGAGCATGTAAATGGTCAGCCTTTACACATAGGTCTTTTCAAGAGTAATAGAAGCAACATCATTTCTAGGAAACATAGGTCTATAAATCATTTACTTGAGTAAGAAACCTAGCATTTTTAGTTTTAAGAAATTGAATTTCTCTGAGAGAAACATCTCTCTCATCTCTACGAGAATCACTAATAAGCTTAAGTTCTACATTTTCAGTTTTAAGAAACACAAGCTAATCAAGGTATTTTTTGTTCTCTTCCTTAATATTCGTGATATTCTTAAGGTAGATCCCATTCTTAACTTCAACCTTATTGTATTAGAGCTAAAGATCAAGAAATTGGCTTTGTAAAGAGTCAATGCTCTCAAGATGAAATTTCTCATTTTGCTCAAGAATATCAAGCTTAGATACAAATCACCAATAATTTTACCCAATCTCTTCTTTTCATATTTACATTCAGAATAAGAAGAACAAGCAACATTAAGCATGTCAATAAGAGTTTCTTTATCTAACTCATGTAAACTTACCTCACTCATCTCACCATTGTATTCACTTGTGGAGGCCATGAGGGCAAGGTGGCATTCTCCATCTTCATAATAGCTTGAACCACTAGAGGATGATCCTTCCCATGTGGAATGATCTACATCTTTGTTCCTCCTCTCCTTCTTGTCCTTCCTATTGTATTTGCTATCTTTCTTATAGTCTTCCTCCTTCTTGGATATTCTCTTGTGGCGTGACTTTCTAGACTTAGGAGATTCACTCCTGTAGTGTCCTTTTTGACCACATTTTTAGCACCTTGGAGTAGACGAGGAAGATGGTTTCCCTTTGTAGTGATTTCCCTTAGATAAGTTGGCTTTGTGCTCACTAGGGCCATCATCTTCACTAGAGGAGGAGGGAGAGGTCCGACAAGGAATTTGTTGTTGAAGAATGAGAGCCTACACTTGATATTTGAAGGCACTATCTTTGATCTTCCTTGATTCTTTTTCTTCTTGATTTGCCTCCTCTTATTAATTATCAAGTTTTGTCTCATGAGCTTGCAGATTACCAATAAGCTCCTCGGTTTGAAGATAACCAAGACTTCTTACTTCTTCTGTGGAGGACACCTTTGACTCCCATCTCATTGGAAGAGATCTTAGAATTTTTGAGTTGATTGCACCTCTATTCAAAGTATGTCCCAAAGAAACACCCTACAAAAAATTTGGCCTTTATTGAAGAACATTTGTGACGAACCGAAAGTCGTGAATAATGATGTCTATTTGTGAGGGATAATCCTTCAAACATGGGACCAAATCCCTCAACCGTGTTTTTTACATCCTTAGACCTTTTATGTGAACACTAATCCCACATAAATACATTACTCACTAATCACCCCGTGAAAAATGCCATGCCAAATATTTCCCTCCATCTCATAACCCTTCCCTCCATTCTAAAACACAACATTTGAAAAAAAAAAAAAGATAAACCCTCCCCTCTCACGCCGTGCTCCCTCCCGGGTCGTGCGTGTCTGCCTAGCCGATCGTGGGATGCTTCCGTTACTTCCTTGCCCTAGCCGGCGACGCCCCCAACACCTCTACGGTCGTCGTCGACAGGTGCCCTCGCCGACAGGTGCCCTCGCCTCCATTGTGCTGACAGCTGCCCCCAACTCCACTATGGTGGTCGCCGCCGATAGGTTCTACACGAGGTCACCACCGCCGATATGTTCAGCCCCAACTCTTTATTTCCATTTCTTTCTTAGGGCTTGTTTGGTTGGACTGTGCTTGAAAACATCCAGTTGCAACTGACCGTGTCTTTCAACTGCTGATGTTTGGTTGGAGTGAATTGCAGCCCACACTGCGGATACCAACTGCTCGGCAACCTCCGATCACGTACAAAATCATGAAAACGGACTGCGCCCTTTTTGGGCGTGGTTCATTTCCCTGCCAGCCGCTTGCGCTAGATAGAGCTACTGACTATCACATATTCTATTCCTCCACAATCATTGCTGTAGTCTTATGTTTTACCTCAGTCCATCTACTCTATTTTCTATCACGACTTCGTGCAAAATTTCCTAGAACCAACCTTCTGTGTAGCTCGTCACTGTCCATCTCCTCAACTTTGAGTTCAACAACAGCCATCAACAACACTCAACCAAACGTAAACAAACAGACAAATCGAGTTAAAAGCACGTCCAACAAAATGATGGTAGTGCAGATTAAAAACATGTTTTGCATTTCCTGTTTTTGAACTCATCTAGTGACTTGCAGCCACACACAACCAAACAAGCCCTTAGTTCCTTCAACCTCTGCACGAGGCGGCTCAATTGTGTACAGTTCTGAGGAAAATGAACTGCGCCATTTTCTGGCGTAGTCCATTTTCATGACCGTCGGTGGTATCTGTATGTGTTTGGTACAATTTAAATAATAGTTGCTTTCCGCACCGACTTTGAATCTGTAAAATTTTGATGATTCTGGCAATGAATTAAAAAGCGGCTGGAGCGGCCATTTTTTCCCCTTTCTACCCCTTTCTTCGTACGCTCTTCTCTCTACCTTTTTCCCATTTTTTCCCTATTTCCTTTTTTTCCTGTAGCCGTAGTACTACTGTGCTTTCCCGGTTCCCTCTCCCCTGCCACTTCTCTGTTCTTCAACATTTACAGTTTACGCTAAGGTTGACAGCTACTGTACACCTACAGTAGGTTTGAGTGAGCAAATCTTAAACAGGTTACTGCTGAACAGTAATCTGAAATTGATGCATTTGCACATGGCAAAGAGAGATATGTACTCATTATTTCCATCCATGATCATTCTACTCCCTTTCCAAAATCACGGTCGTAACCTCATATTCAAGTGGCTCATACATGACCATCTTCATCCCAGTTTGGCACATGTTCTGGTTCAGTACCTACATTCATAAAGGTCCTCCTACATGGTACTTGCACATAAATCCGTTGGTATTGTCATGATTTATGGAGACTTACGTTACCCAAAAATTAGAACAAAATACAGTTGTATTGTTAATCAAGTAAACTATATTTATTAAGTTGTAGGGTAACTCAATTCCAGTTTATCAATCTCAGTACTTCAGTAGACAGTATGATGTCTAAAAATTAACAAGATCAACACTCAACTCTCCTTTGATGAAGTGCATGTGATTTATTGCCCAACCAATTTTTGGGTCTCCTGCTAGGCCGTCATCTTGTTTTGTTTGCAATAATACATTATGCATTAATTGATTTTGACTAGAAGTAGGCTTATAGTACATACACTATAGATTACTGAATGTGTGTTATTCTCTCAATTTCACTCCTCTCAATTAAACTTCTGCTGGTTAAGTGACATGACTTGGACCATTTCATATTAATAAATGTTAGTTACTTTGGTAATTGGACTGTTTTTACTCTATGAAAGTCATTTGTTGTGGTGAAAAATTATTCAAAATGTATAGTTGTTGAGTAAATTTTCTTTTTGTTAGTAGTATGGTAATCACTAATCTTTTTTTCTAAATTACTAAAATAATGTGAAACGTTTTTTCAAAAAGTGTCTGCTTTACTCCTCTTCAAAACCCGCTTCCCGCTTCCTGCTTCAAGGACGGCAATCTGCACGCTTCGCGCTTTCCAAAACGTAGGATTCTTGTAACTTCACCGGTGTGTTCTAATTTGAAAAGTACCTCAAACCAGACGATGAGCGAACCAAAGTTCGAGTTCTGACTATTTAAGACCAAACAATTGATGTTGGGATGGAATTCTTGTTTTTCTTTTCCTGTTCTGAAACTCATCCTGCTCCTTGCAACCACGCAGAACCAAACGAACCCTAACTCTTATTTCAATTATCACAATTCTCTTATATAGGGCGTATACTCCGTGTTCTTCTAATAGCAGATATAATGTCATAGACTTATATAATTAAATACATCCTGTGAGAGTCTTTTTTAGAATTTTTTTATAGTTGTCAAGTTTCAAAATCTAAACGTGTGGGTTATATCCGCTTCAAACTAGTTTATACATTTTAATAAATTATTTTTATCTCTTTAACGTTTAGTTTAGATTTTATTTTGGCTTGATCTTCCCCTTTAGTGTTATCTTTTCTTCTTTAGTAAGTTCAAATATAAGTGTGTGTACTCTCAAAAAGCAAATTTTTAGGATTGGCTTGTTTATTCTTATCAACATTTTACTTGATTTTAGTTTCAGATCTAGCTTCTTATACTTGTATCACGTCATCTTTTGTGTCATTCCTTTTATCTATATTTTTATTATTGCCTTTTCATTTTCGATTCATTAGGTTGCTTCATCACAACAACTAGAAGAATCAAACTCATAAAGTCCATGGTGTCTCTCCCAAAGTACTTATACACATGACTAGGCACAGAAATAAAGAGTTCAAGCACTCAATTGTCATATTCATAACATGTTTATTTATCTTGATCATGACTCTTGTCGTGACAATCATCTGACATAAACATTGATACCACACTTGTGACAGACACCCTTTTGATTCAAATCTCAGGTAGTCATTACAGTCGGTAGTTTAATTAAATTAAATTAATATATAATACAACATAATGTAAAAGCTAAACATAGGGTAAACATGACTAATTTTATCTTTATTAGAAACATACATTTCAAATATTTGATCTATAGACAATCTTGATGATAACAAGATATAAATCTTAACACCTAAAAATCCAATTCTGGTAAAACCATACTCATATTTTTAATATATTAATAATTTGGTGATGAACCTCATTTACATGAAGTTACATCATAATTTCAATCCAGTCAAGTTTAACACCTTATATATACAAGACTTTGTGTGAGGAAGTTTGGTGCATCACACAATTTTGACTGCATACAAAACACTTTAAAGGTGAGTGTATACAACATTGCAAAATTGACATATGTTGTATTTTATTAAGGCTTCATCATATACGAGTATCCATTGATTTACTTATCAAGCCAAATCCAAGTATAGCCAAATTCCATAAGTTTATTTGGTTAACATGGAGAACAATATGCTACACTTATTTTAATATATTATTGCCTTTTAATATATCAAATCTAGATTCATGCACCCAGGACACACATGGATAACAAATACTTATATTTATTTATTTAGACAACTCTTTCTAGTAGATTCATAAGCACATACATGGGGACGTGGTATAAGAGGTGCAAGTCAGGGAAAATCCTCAGGCAGATATGAGGGCATTAGATCTATGTTTGTTTTATCTAGGTTCTTAAAGCATAGTATAGGGTTTCAAGAGTTTGATCTTTGGGTTTGAGTTAAATTAAGAGTGAACATACAAGCAATTAAAGGGAACGAGAATTAAACCCTAGATTAACCCTACACAATAAAGGCTAATTAACAAACTAAGGGAATAACTACACTAAAGCAATCAACTAGAGACAAGCAATCAACACTATACTAACAAGGACAATCCTAATTAACAACTAAGAGAAGAAATTAGGTAACCAAGGAAAGGGTAAAAACTAACTAATAACAAGGATATTGACCATAAACTATGTAAAACAGACTAAGAAGGCAAGAAAGGAAGACAACTAGACGATCACTGGCTATAAGAAAAGCAATTAGGGTTTTAACAATCAATTATGAAAGTGGTCCATTTGGGGGTAATGTGATTATCAGTCTACTTAGAGTCATATCATCGAACACATCCATCTAGTAGGAAATGAAGATAGATAAATCTATTCTACTAGTTGGTCGTAGGTGGCATAAGGTGTATCTACTTATTTACAAACATATCTTTATCTACTATAATAGATGACCAAATGCCATCCACCTTTCCATACATACTAGAAAAGAACCTCTGATTCCTTTCCAGCCAAACGACATCAATAATCAAAGCAGCAGTTAGCTTAGCTTCGTCACCATTATTTACAAGGTCTACTAACGCTTCACCTTTCTACCATATAAGGATTCAAGGTACATCCATAGCTCCACAGAAAATGGACTGAAGATAAAAGATGCTCACAATCTTAAATATGATTGCAGAATAGAACACATCTAGACACAATTTGTAGTCTAAAATTCTTCAACACGTCTTGAGAGAGCCCTTCCAAAGAAGAACAATAATCCTTCTAGGTAGCAAACTAGACCACAACCAAACAGCCCAACCAATGTTCTGACCATGCTCCCTACATACCTGCCAGATTTCGCTTAATTTTGAATCTTTTTTCCCATTAAACCAAACAATCTTTCCTTCCCTTAAAGGTTTCTACAAATAGTTGAAAAACTTACAAGCATCTTCAAAGCCTTGAATAGTAGTAAAAGGCCAAGAACCATTAGTAATACATTCAGCAACCCTACAGTGGCTACCATCACCAAATCTAGCTAAGAAATGGCTACCTAGAATATTAGAAAGAGTTTTACCTCCTGAACACCAAGGATCAATCCAAATCATAGTGTTACAACCTTCACCAACTCTAATTTCAAAATTATCAATATGCCTATCCCGTATAGAGAGCGGATTCCTCCAAATCCAAGAATAGATTGACTTTGCTTTACTGCTCCAAACAAAATCTCTTCGTACTTACCTTTCATGAGGCCACTTTACCCAAAAATAATTTTTATTCTGAGCAACATTCCAACAATTTTTAATAAGAATAGCCTTCAACAAATCTTCAATATGTCTAATACCAAGCCCACCCTCGTTTTTTGTCTTACAGATTTGATTCCAAAAAATTGTATGCAACTTCTTCACTTTGACATCTCCCCATAAGGAATCTATGAAGTACTTTTCCAGCTCCTTAATGGTTGATTTGTGTAGATGATTGCTTTGTGTCATTTTGAAACAAAATAGTGATTCATTAGTTTTGAAAAGACACTTCAGGTTCAGGGCTTGTATTTGTAGGCATTGTTCGGTAGGACATAAAAGCAATTCATTACACTCAAAAGCAGTAAGCTGCAGCCTTTTTTTGGTTGTACTACACCCAAAACAAATGTGGTCAAGTGCAAAACGACCTTGCTTTGTTTCTGTCAGTTTGGCAACACGTGATTCTATAGCTGCATAGCTGACCAAATAAAATCAATAATATCTTCATCTTCTAACAGCTTATAACAAATATGCTCTATGTATCTTGAATCTGTTTCAAATAAATTTGTTACTACTTTCCAGTTCATGTCTTGCAGCTCAACTACATCCAATCAAATTATCCCTTAGTCGATGTTGTCAGCTTTCATGATTGTGCTTAGGTGTCATAAAACCCCTCTATGATATTCATGCATTAATCTCCTTCCACAATTATTGTTTCTTCTATTGTATAGAAGATTGTGATATTTTTTTTTCCAATTTCTACATTACATTAGTGCTATAGACTAGTTTAGTATTTATTTGTCTATTTTATTTGGATGTACTTGTTATATACTGCAGGCACATATACGAGTTCTTGAAAATACCCCTGAAAATAGGGCTGCCTTACTATTAGTCCTTGAGTATCTAATTCGTATATCATATGTTGATGATACAGAAGTTTTCAAGGTATACCGCTCATTATTGCTTTACCTTTTTGCACAGATATTTATAAATAGCTAACATTTGTTATTACAGGTGTGTTTGGACTATTGGAATTCCTTGGTTCTCGAACTTTTCGAGTCACAACACAATCTTGACAATCCTGCTGTCACCGCAAGCCTGATGGGTCTCCAGGTATGTCTTTTGGTCATGACCTTTATACCTAAAAGTTATGCATATCTTATCAATTATAGTCTATATGGGACATGGCTAAACTGATAAGATAGCATCACAATGTTGTTTATCTGCTGACTTAATATTTGTTGATGCATTACATGTCTATTTTTGTTCCTTTTGAAGAACTGTCAATTGTGGTTAATGATGTCAACATTCATGTATGTTAACAATATTGTCAACATTCCGGAAGGTGATAACATAGCCTTGGTTTAGATTAGACAAGGTAAATGAACAAATTACAACTAAAAGATTTTAAAAAGTTCTTAAAGAAATTGCGATGACCGCCTACTTATTGAAAAATTTCACATAGACAACCTTTCAAAGAGCCAATTGGTTCCTATAGCCATGGAGAAGCACTTTACTCTTCGTCAAACACCATCAAATTCTCCTTACTCACAACCATAGGAATGGTATCTTTCGCATCGAGGCCATGGGAGCATGAAAGCCTTCCCAGCTAGTGGTTCCTTCCCCTCTTTATTTTCAAATGTTTGAGAACGATTCATAACACATGCATTGAACCTAGAAATAAGCTTTTACTGGCCTAATAATGGTATCTAACTTTCTACAATGATCAGATTCCATTGTGTCTTATTCTTTATTTTTTCATCTATATGTTGCATACTACTGTATATTTATCCAATTATGACTTTTTAAATGTGTGCAATGAGCCAATGAGCCAATATGTAACTGCTAGTAACATATCAAAAGTTCAAAAGGTGTGTATTGTTAAGTTACATGTCCTTGCAAAAATAGATCGCTTACAAATCAACAACTCTTTAATGAGTTTACCAGGCCAGAGTTTGCCATGTACTTGTTTATGGATCTGTTTATGTTTCCACAATGCACACATATACAAACAACATATACAGCCGCTAGTACCATATCAAAAGTTCAAAAGGTGTTTATTGTTAATGTACTTTGTAATGTTGTTGTGTTTCGTGCATTCTATTATTATTTATATCCACATGTTCATGTGAAAATAGATTGGTTACAAATCAACAAGTCTTTAATGAGTTTAGCATCGCAGAGTTTGTCGTGTACTTTTTATGGATATGTTTCCACAATGCACAAGATACAAACAAAATTATACATAAATAATGCATGTTTTTTTAACCTTTGCTGCACTTACTATACTCTAACTAGGCTGTTGGCTCGTAATGGATATATTTTTATAGTGCACATGTATACAAACATAGAACACTGATTATACTTAAAACAATACACAAAAATATAAAGAACAATACACATCCAAATTTAACAGTTACTGGGCTGTTAAATAGATACTATACCACAGCAAAGCGGGTTTTGTATCAGTTTCGTTCCAAATTTTGTAATCAAAGTTTCTAATCAAGGACAATACATCAATGTGAACCTTCCATCTCTTCTAGTTATTTTATGTCAAAACCAACAAAGGAACATCCATGTGTCATGATTCACCCCTTCTTTATTTAGACCTATAGTTACACATATTGAGGTTAGTAGTAATTATGTGTAATGTTGATGTAAGAGTTTCCATCAGTAGCTGTCAAGCGTGCAGGTTTGCGCATGGTATGATCTAGTTGATTGGTTTCTGGGCTTCTTTTCTGGCAAAGTAATTAAATCATATAATTTTGATGGATAATATTTGTTAAGTTTATGCTTGGTTTCATTTATCCAGGCAACGAAAAAGTATGAGAAGGCTGTTCAACTAACTGGAATAGCCCTCAGGTGCGTTTTGAACTTTTCTGCAACCGCCATTGCTCATTATTGGAGATGTGTACTGTGTATTGATTTTCCTACTATTGCTTCCAGTTCAGTTGCATAATTGCATTATATTCAATTGGATACATATATTTTTATATATACTACAATGGTGTGTACTACATATTGGTTGGCCTACTATAGTTTCTGTCCATTCCAGTATGTTCAGTTGAATACACATACTTTCATTGTTTCACATATACATGTGGCTCGTAAGTGTGGTATAAACGCATATAAGACCTTTCAATAAAAATGCATAACAACTAGTGTGAAAAGCCTGATATTGTCAAATATTGGCACCATCATACACTCAGGAATGCACACGGACAGTTACCGAATGGTCCAACCATAAAGAAGAACTATAAATTAAATAGAAGCAAAATTATTTGTAGGAATCCCGAAAAAATGCAGCATGGATATCATGCATGCTCAAGTTGGAAATAAGATCAAACAATCAACTGGAAACTTTCTTAGTTAACATACCTACTAAGTGACATGGCGTGCTAATTTGAACATGTAAAAGTATACATAGAATGACAGTCCATTTGCATATATGTATACACCATTATGTTCATTTGAATACACATATTTTCACTGTTTCACATATACATGTGGCTCATAAGTGTGGTATAAACGCATATCCGACCTTTCAATAAAAATTCATACAAAGAACTGATGTGAAAAGCCTGATATTTTTGTCAAATATTGGCACCATCATATACTCAGGAATGCCACTACTTCTGTTTCTTTTTATTTTATCCCATATCCTGTAGTTGGGATTTGTCCAGTTCCCTCATCCATGTATATAAGTAGTCACTCCTTTCTATGCAGCATATGCTTTTTTCTTTTCATAATAGGGTATTAGAGCAGGAACACCTGGGGGGGAGGGATATGCTTTTGTCAATAAACCAGCCATGGTAACAACAGTTATGAACCTCTCACCTCTTTTTTAGATGGTTCATCATTACCAGCCTTCTAGACCTACACCTAATGCAAATGTAATTTTAATAACCAATTAAAAATCAAGGGTTATTAATGGAGTCTACAAACCCATGTATACCTGAGCATAGCAACAGTCTTCTGTAATGTGTAGAACCTCCATACACTGCAATTATTAGAATCTGGAGTGACCTTTTTTAATACAAACACCAATGTATTAGGAAATAATTCTGCGTCATCATCTGCAGTTATTCTTCCCTTTTTTTTATTTCTGCATCATCATCTGTAGTTATTCTTCCCTTTTTTTAATACAAACTTTTTCAATACAAACATCTGCAGTTATTCTTCCTTTTTTTTATTTCTACGTCATCAGAATCATACATCTGTGTTAGGAAATAATTCTTCAACTCAATTCTAATTTGATGTAGATACTTTTGTATGAGCGAGAAGAGGAACTGAAGCATTATGGACCTATGCTCCTATCTGATTTTCCAAGCATCAAACTGTCGGCACTCTGGGAAGGTGTTTCTCAAATCATTGTCCTTCAAATATCAAAGGATACTTCTCACCTTCCTACTACATTGCATTGTAATCACAAATGTGATGCCTCATCTGATCAGCCTCAGAAGCCATGATCTAATCAAATTCTACCAACCTCTACATATGCATGTTCTCACAACACCTCACAAGACAACTTATTCTAGCATAAATAGCCGAATCAGACAAGCCTTCCTGTCATAGTTACAATACAAAGCGCAGAGACAAACCTCTGCTTTGTGTCATAGTTACAACCCAGTGAAACACCATTCTGCCTAAAGAGAAAAGGCACGAGCAATAGAATTCATTCAACATATTGAAAGGAGAAAGAAAAGAAAAAAATAGACTGGATTGTAGCATGTACCTTCTTGTAACCAACAAACCATTATATCTTCAGCTCCACTAATTAACAGAAGATGATCAAAAGAAGACAAGTTTAGTAATAATCCTTTTGTATCATGTAAGGATCGTCCTCTTTTTGTATCTATAGATGCATCTCGTTGATGACAGCAACTAACTACAGTCAACAGATATATAGGCATATAACCCACTGAGTTTTTTTAAATATGTACTATTTACTAAGTTCAATCATAATTTTAGTTTACGGGTGCATGTTGCTACTATGTTGGTTCACTTACATTTATCTCTACTTCGCACTCACTCTGATTCCTTTTTGTATTTATATTGATAGGGTAGAATTACTTTTAATGATGAATTTCGACGGACAATGCACCTTGGAGTAGACCAAAACCGAAATATAAGGGTAAGTTGTTTGTTGTACTATGATTTATGTATAAACTTTAAATTCTATTAATATAATGATTTGTCATTTTTAGGAGAAGAATATTCAAGTACCTAACCGTATGAGGTCTGCCATTGATGAAGAGCACCACACCATTTGAAGGAATATGGAGACATTATAGATCTTAAGAGTTTCTAGCATGATATGTTGATTGTCATCAATCTCAAATTTTAGAACCATATGTACTCTTTATTTATATCAACGTTGAGCACGCTATATATGGATAATATTTTGCTTCAATAACAAAAATTGGTTTGAGGTGATTTAACATTTGTATGTGTCATTTTGGTGTTGAATCTTCTTATGATGTCATGTGAATTAGTATAAAAATATTGCTTGAGGTTATGTATGCAAAGTTTTTATTTAAAATTTGATATTCACTATAGTAACAATTAATTAACATTTAATAAATCATTAAATAATCAATAACTAAATCATTTATAGTAGTCCCTCATAAATATATTGATGAAGGTCCAGATTGACCATCAAAATTGCATTGATGACGACCACATAGCCCCTCAAAAATAATATTAATGAAGGCATTATCCCTTCAAAAATATATTCTCCAGGACCATCAAGTCCCTCAAAAATGTATTTATGAGAGCTAAACATGCCCTCAATAATGTTATTATGAAGGCTAAATAGTCCCTCAAAAATGTATTTATGAAGGCTAAATAGTCCCTCAATGTAACATTCTTGAGGGTCAGTTGGTCTGTGACAATTGTATTCGTGAGGGCCACTGGTATTTGTCATGTGAGTTCTCTTCACGGACCATTTGTGAGGGCCAGACTCACAACCGTCCCTATTTGTGAGGGCCTGTAGAGAGGGGTTTGTGATAGGACTCACTCGTGAATAATGGCCCAATTTTTACTAGTAAGGTCATTCATGATGATGTTGAGTCTTGAATACATCTTGGATACTCCTTTCTTCCCCATCTTGAAGTTATATAGGAAGATGTTCAACATGTAGACCTTTGCCTCCTTCACTTGCTTTGTGACTTCATAAGTGATGCACAACTTGTCCCATATCACATAGGTTGTGTCCCATGATGAGATGTGGTTGAACTCAAAAGGAGTGAGGGATGCATAGATGATGCTAATAGCTTTGGCATTAAGTTGTGCCGCCTTTAGAGCTACTTCATCCCAAGTAGCTACAACTCTGGCTGGCTCCTTGTAGGGTGGAATCATCACTTTCCACATGTCAAAATTCATTCCTTAAATGTAAAATTGCATCCATTACTTCCAATAGATGAAGTTGGTGTCATCGAAGACCTAGGGGTGATCATTAAATGAATCATCAACACAAGGTATGAGTTCCTCTCTCATCCTTACCAGGATATGATTACATCAGACTTTATTAACTTGGATTAACCTTTTCTCAAAGTATGTTAGCCCACACTTATCAAAGTGAATTAAACTTATTACATCTCAATATAACAATTGACATAACACACTTCATGTGTTACTCATCTAAGTATATTGGATTTAAGGTGCATCAAGGTACATCAACCTTGAAGTGCTGGATGTGATATCTATCATGTCTTGATGTATCACTTCCCTCAACACTTTTAACATAGTTAAGTTCATCAACTTATCTTGTATTAGGGTATGTCCCATCCTAATACTTTATGCACTAGCTCATCACATTTATCATGTAATGTATTGGTCATAAGTCACACAATTGAATTATTCAACCATCATTAATGATATGAACTCATCTCTAGTTAAGGCATTATTGATATAGGATTAACCATTATCAACCACTCTAGGTGTTTCACCTATCAAGGTATTATCCACACTATTACTTGGTGTTACACTCATCACTCCTACAAGTGTCTTGCCCTTACCTTTACAAGGTGTATAGGGTTAAATCATGTGCATATGTTCACCATATTGAGTTGCAGGTGTATAGAAACTCACCATATCAGGCTAGGATTTGCACTTGTCTCCATATCGGGCATGAGGTACCTTCTTGACCTCATATCGGGCACAAGATATATGTATGTGTCACCCATGATACTTATGAGGTATCAACCCATCACCATGTCGGGCTAGAAGTACATTCAATCACCCTATCGGGCTAGTCACCATCTAGGGTTAGCCATGATGCGTTAGGGTTACCATATTGTTTAGGGTTGTGTATCGTGCAACAATGTCATACAAGGTCATGTAGGCCTCATGATACTAAGTATCAATGATGTATCATATGATCATATCATGCAATAACACTTGTTACTCTTCACTTATATCGGGTTACCCAATTTAGGGTTTCTTGTCAACTTACAAGTATACAATTGACCTTATATCGTGCATGGAGTCTATAATAGACTTCCTATCGTGCAAGAGGTGTATACTACACCCCCATATCGTTCAATAAGGTTTACAAACCTATTCATATCATTTGAGTGAAGTAGGTGCATCATCATATCGGGTTAGAGGTGCTTGCTTATGTGCATGCACCCGATATCACTTTTATAAGGTGATATCACAATCTTCAAGCTCTAGACCTTTATTCTAACTATTATAGTTCAAGTCAACAGGTCTAAGCAACTACTATAACTCCTAATTTCATCAACTATTTCAGGAAATTTCAGAATTAAAAGTAATTCATTAAGTATAGCAATTTAGGTTATGAATAATAACATGGCTGAGTTCAAGTTATATAACCCGCCTTAAGAACCACTTCAAAGCTTCAAGGTACAAAGCTCCATGTTCCTAAGGTAGAAGATGACTTTATAAAAGGTCCAAGGCTCGTTCACAACTCCTTCATATACAAGGAATCACCATGGATAAGCAATTGGTGAAGAAGAAAAGAAAGGTAGATCATAACCCTAATTCCATGCTTCAATTCAAGCTTGAAGACAACTATATATTACCTTAGGGTTAAGTTTTGAGTTCCTTAGCTCCTTGGCCGACACCCTACCACTCTTGGGCAATATGGAATTCCTCTTGGCCGACACAACTTTTCTTGTGGCCGATACCCCCTCACTTGTGCCCAAAATCACTTCAATTGGCTGATATCAACTAGCTATGGGCAATTTCAACATGGTATGGCCGATATACTTGCTATGGACGATATCCAAGGCCTATGCACGATACCCTTGTGCTCTTGCACGACATGCCACCCCTTTTGCACTATATTATACTAACTTGCACGATATGGCACTCACTTGGAGTCAAAACACTTCACTCTATGGCCCATATCACCCTAAATGGCTGATATCACCTACTTGGGCGATATGGTCTTGCCATGGGCGATATCCCAAGGCCCATGCACGATACCACAGCATCCCTTCACGATATGGGATCTCTATGCACGATACCTTAGGGTAGGATGGTGGTAAGGGTCGCAAAATTGCACCAAGGGGTGAAACTAGGGGTATATATACTTGTTGATCATGAAGAAAGGCAAAAATGAGGTGTCAACATTTTCAGCTAGTAGGTGCCACGTGTCATGCATGGGTGACACGTGTACATGCATGCATCAAAATTTATCTTGAAATGAAAAAAGGTTGAGGATCATCTAAATATGCAAATTCGTCCATTGCTTATCCATTTGGACAAGTCATCTAGGTTTAATCACTATTTTATGTCAAGCCGATACACTTTTTCTAAGGAAACTTGTTGGCCATCATACCTCACCTCCTTGAGGTTCTTTGAACAATATGGACTTTTCCAAGAGTTTACAAAAATATATGGAACACCTCCTTGGGCTCCATGGCCGATAGGCACTCATATATAAGCTTTTCAACTTGATACAACTCAAGTTAAGCTTCCACATTCAACCCTTTTTCTTGGTCATTTCATCACCAAGATTACCATCATTCATAATGGAATCAAACATGGTGTATCATTCATTCTCTCTCCTGTAAATGATACATAGAGGAAATAGGAACACTCTAGAGGTGGAAATTTGCATATCAACCCCACATTTTGGGTAAATTACAATTTGTACCAAAATTGGTGCACAAGGTACCAGCATTGTTCAAACAAGTTCAAACTTGGAATTTAGGCTTTCCACAAGCCGCCATCTTGCATAATGCTCTCAATAATGATGCTAAAATACATGAGGCATGTTCAACATGTGACATTTTGCATTATAGCCCCTCAATTTGGGTAAATTGCACTTTGGTCCAAAACAAAGGAAAAGTGCTCAAACAACATTCAATCAGGACCAAACTTGAAACAAGAGTGTGCCACATGATAAGAAAACAGCTTATAGGATTATATTAAAGTTCTAAGAAACTTTATTAGCCAAAACAAATAGGGTTACCTCATAACCCAGGTCAGGGTCGTTACAAGTTATAAACCCGTAACAAGGATTTCATCCCCGAAATCCCTGGTAAAGGAAGACAGATATTATTCATTCATCATACCATCAAGTCTCCACATAACATCTTAATGTCATGGAGATGACATAGAACTTTGATCAACACAAAGTTCTTCCACACAGGGTTATCATTAAATCAGTCACACAGGGCACATATTCCACTGTCTTTTTCATTATTGACTGTAGAGTCAACTCTGTGTCAGGTAATACTTTTCTTAGTAAGAGAAACATCATACATACCTTATTTAACTCAGGTGTCAAACCTTACTGATTTGTCACCTTTCTCAACTTACAACTTTATGTGATAGGATTCTTGATTCTGGGGAGTCTCCCATACTCCTCATTTAACATTTCACTTTTAAAGGAAAGACCAGAGTTATGTTTTGTCACCCACTTGTGACTACAAGTATTATCATGCATCTGTTGTGCCACCCAAATCTGCTGACACAACACTAAAATTTCTTATGACTTGTATCAAGTATCCCTTTAATTGTTTATTTTCTTGTCGTAAGGAGAGGCTACTTATTAAAGAAGAGATATCTTAGAGGTATCTCTAGATGTTATGTATAAACTGCCTCAACAATCTGAATAGGGATATTCTAGGAAGTTATCTTTAGCTTGATCAACTTTTCCAAAACAATTCTACTATTGTTCCTTCAACTCATACATCTTTGTTGATGTCATGTTTATGCGGGGCATAAACCCCTAACATATGGTATCCATACTACTGTATGTAACTAGACGAATTTTAAAGTTGGCCCTTCTAGGTAACCAAACATTACTCCTTGTCAGGAATCATGTTCTCATTTTCTCATATCATTGAATGTTCTTGGATACTAGGATTCTTTACCTTGGTATCCATTGTATGTGCCAAAAACACATTACATCATCGTCTTTCTTTCATCTTGGGACATTACTTATTACACTTATCTTAATCTTAGAACCAAAGTCTAAGACAAACTGATACTTTTCTAAGTATCCATCAATGGATTATTTCTAATCCATGCACATCAAGTGTCATAATACTCACTTGATTACCATGTCCCTGAAAGAAAAGAACACAAAGAAACACATTCCTTTTATCACCCCATCATCATCTAGGGTTGTTTATCAAAGAGAAGAGATTATCATCTCCTCTAATTATTGCATGATCTTTCAACTATTCATGAGTCATTTACTCGTGTCTCATCCTAGGTTCCTTTCCATCAACATAGGAATTATAAGGATGATTACATGTCATTATTCTTTTCTTTTTTATTGTCTAACATGTTCATGAGAATTTTGTGATTTTATCACATTTCCCATTTCCACATCATGGGGAAAGATCTTTACTATTCACACATGCTTTATCTGACAGGGATCATCTCCCTTGTTCTCATTCTCTTATCATGAGGATTATACTTTTCATTTCCTCATACATACAGATTGATCTGAGATCATCTCAGATTCCATTTAATGCACTTAGGATGTGATACAAATGTCCATACCATATTTCCAGTTTCATTATGCTCACTAGATTGTCTTAGAATGACTACTTGATTAGAGTAATCAGAAAGATAACAATCTTAGAGTTCCATACTCACCTTATCTCCAATAATTACATACCTGGACAGGGTATACAAGTACTGAGATTAGGTAGTGTGCACTTTATTTACTATCATGTTCCTTACTTTTCATATCATTATAAACACATGATTTTAACATTCCTAGATTTTCTCCAGGCATCACTTATATACCTCATCCTTTTTCACACAGATAAGAGCAATTATAGAGCATTTAAAAGAATACTGAACAGAATATAAATTCTAGTTCTCATCATTTCTTCCCTATGTCCCCATAGGAAAATCAATAGGGAAGTCCATAACAACAATCCTTTTTAGGATTATCAGGTAACATCAAAAGAAGGCATATCAAAATGAAAAAGCTTTATATGATTGTTACCCCTCGCGGTCATCCACCGCTTTAGGTTGACTCAACCCATAGAGTCTAGCTGTTTCATGTTGTTACTTTTGGCTTTTTAGAACCACTAGGCAAAAGTCTCTGGAATTGTAATGACATTTCCTTAATTCTCAGCTTATTGCCCCTTCTTGGGCACTGCCATCACATATATACTATCTGTGTAAACTTATGGCAGAGTCTACTTTCTCGCCATATGTTAATCTTTCCCACATTTTCCACTGTTCCAACATGACTATGTCATTCAAGAACCCTTTCAAAGCCCAAAGTTTCTGTATTGAGGACTGGTAACCTAGGTTGTAATGCTAGTATCCAATCTACTATATGCATCATTGTTGTCCTAACCTGCCCAACAAGAACATAAACATAGGATTCTCTATCCTGATCGGGTCATGATGGGAATTCTCAGGCATTCATTCTTCTCTTGCCTGATCCCTTGCACCCTTTCCAGGTGCAACAACATTGCCCTCAATAATGTATTCCTCGTGTTCCCCAGTCATTTATAAACTACACCCTTTCTTCTGCACAAGCAGAAGTCACTATAGGGTATACTGGAGGACACTAACATAGACTCAACACCTTAGTCCTATGTCTCTGCAGACTCAGCAAACCTTAAGCTCTGATACCAAAATTGTAACGACCGACAATCAAATCGTTACTAATTAAGTGGAATTAAACATAAATAAAAGATTAACAAAAATCACTAAAAATTAAAACCATTTTTCAAAGAGATCCATTCCAAGGAAAACTCTAACTGAATGGTCCAAAACCTTATATACATCATTATTCACATTGTACATATCTGGTACATCTCATCTCGAGAATAACATATAACATTTGCTTTACCAAACTATACATGAGCAACATAAAACCTCGAGGTGTGTAAGCCAAAATCTCTTATTGATCATAAAACCAGTATGAACCAACTCCAAGGACCTGAGAGTATAGAGACGACACATAGGACTCATATCTACAAGACATGACAGACAGTGCACTCAACGTGAGCTGTCACTGCTGCCTCAGTTGTTGTTCTTCCTCTGCAAAAAGGTATTCACCTCCTCGTGCACATCCACCTAAAAATTTGGGTCCCACGGGGGTGAGACAATTGTAATTGTCCCAGCGAGAGATATAACTCTCCGCCGACCATATTCTTATCACATATTAAGCATTTATAAACTGAGCAGAGGTTCTTTTTACATTAACAAGCAGGATAATTCACTATATCAACATAATGAAGTAATTTCCTTTCATAAGGAGAACATTGCATAGACCCATGGTAGATTATAATTCATCTATCTTCTTTGCAAGGAATGTAAACAAACATAAATAACATCTATCAACTAGAATGTATAACTGTATTGCACATCAAGCAATGTTTCTCGTATTCGATCCTTAAGCAGATATACTACATGGCTGAACATATTTTACAAATCACACTTATTCCCTGAGGAGATGGAGCATACCCCGACCATCTCCAACCGACCACAAACTTCTCACAAGTCGGTACCATACAAGGTCAATGGTAGAGTCAGTTTCCATGATCTCAGACCATCTCGGTCAGTACGAGACCACATGCAGGACATCTCGTGTCACTGCTAACAAGATGTGCCAGGGTACGTAGGCATCCTCTCTTAGAGCTACAACGTCAACTGCACTCTCTTAGGGGAAACATATACACACAATCGTCCCCAGTCTGAGTCATGGTGACACAAGCACCATACTCCGAGCCACGGGCCAGTTCACTGTGCTCAACACAGAGTCTACGACTGAAGTCGCACTCGAGCCAGGATAGGGCATATAGCCAAATCCCCATTCATTTCGGGATCGTAAGGGGATCGGCTCACACAGTACCGTCCGTACTTACGCCCTTACATACTCAAAAGTATGCACTCCAGGTTATGCCGCGGAGCAACCCGTTTCACCATCAGCAAGTTCTGACATTGATGGATCTATGGTCAGGGCAATGTTTTATAGTTTCTAGTGATATATTATGTGCATTACAACATTCTTTTAGCATCAAACAAGTTATCTTTATTAAACACAACAAATGCTACAGAGAAAGGTGTAATACATCTATCACATACATGTTCAATTCTTTTAAACACATGATACTTGGGATCTCAGTCCCTAATCACATTACTGGGAATTCTCATCCCTTCACATCATCATTATCATGATTACTGGATCTAGGAATTCAAACCCTTAGATCATCATTGAACATTGTTACCACTTATCTGGTAACTATTACCTCTGGGTCCTCAGACCAAGGTATACATCATACTTGTTATACAAGCATCTCACATGGCTCACAAGGCCAATTAAATATCTTATCACTTCTCAATAGGCAACAAACTATCACATGGCTCACAAGGCCATTACACATCTTGTCACCTCTCACTAGGCAACAACTTATTACAAGGCCATTACACATCTTGTCACCTCTCACTAGGCAACAACTTATTCACATGGCTCACAAGGCCATCACACATCTTGTCACCTCTACCTAGGCAACAACTTATTCACATGGCTCACAAGGCCATGCACATCTTGTCACCTCTCACTAGGCAACAACTTATTCACGTGGCTCACAATAAGAGAAATACAACCTTCCCATCATTAGGGTTAGGGTTTTCCATTATTAACCATTTAGGTTTTCAAGATCATATTATCAATGATCAAACCCTAATTCACTGCTCCTCACATCTAGGAGCAAACATTGATATCATAAGTATTCAATCATACTTATTCATTCTCATCATTTATCATTAAATCAATCATCAACACAAGGTATGAGTTCCTCTCTCATCCTTACCAGGGTATGATTACATCAGACTTTAAGAACTTGGCTTAACCTTTTCTCAAATTATGTTAGCCCACACTTATCAAAGTGCATTAAACTTATTACATCTCAATGTAACAATTGACATAACACACTTCATGTGTTACTCATCCAAGTATATTGGATTTAAGGTGCATCAAGGTACATCAACCTTGAAGTGCTGGATGTGATATCTACCATGATGTATCACTTCCCTCATCACTTTTAACATAGTTAAGTTCATCAACTTATCTTATATTAGAGTATGTCCCATCCTAATACTTTATGCACTAGCTCATCACATTTATCATGTAATGTATTGGTCATAAGTCACACAATTGAATTATTCAACCATCATTAATGATATGAACTCATCTCTGGTTAAGGCATTATTGATATAGGATTAACCATTATCAACCACTCTAGGTGTTTCACCTATCAAGGTATTATCCACACCATTACTTGGTGTTACACTCATCACTCCTAAGAGTGTCTTGCCCTTACCTTTACAAGGTGTATAGGGTTAAATCATGTGCATATGTTCACCATATCGGGTTGTAGGTGTATAGGCACTCACCATATCGGGCTAGGATTTGCATTTGTCTCCATATTGGGCATGAGGTACCTTCTTGATCTCATATCGGGCACAAGATATATGTATGTGTCACCCATGATACTTATGAGGTATCAACCCATCACCATGTCGGGCTAGAAGTACATTCAATCACCCTATCGGGCTAGTCACCATCTTGGGTTAGCCATGATGGGTTAGGGTTACCATATTGTTTAGGGTTGTGTATCGTGCAACCCTGTCGTGCAACCATGTCATACAAGGTCATGTAGGCCTCATGATACTAAGTATCAATGATGTATCATATGATCATATCATGCAATAACACTTGTTACTCTTCACTTATATCGGGTTACCCAATTTAGGGTTTCTTGTCAACTTACAAGTATACAATTGACCTTATATCATGCATGGAGTCTATAATAGACTTCCTATCGTGAAAGTGGTGTATACTACACTCCCATATCGTTCAATAAGGTTTACAAACCTATTCATATCATTTTAGTGAAATAGGTGCATCATCATATCGGGTTAGAGGTGCTTGCTTATGTGCATGCACCTGATATCACTTTTATAAGGTGATATCACAATCTTCAAGCTCTAGACCTTTATTCTAACTATTATAGTTCAAGTCAACAGGTCTAAGAAACTACTATAACTCCTAATTTCATCAACTATTTCAGGAAATTTCAGAATTAAAAGTAATTCATTAAGTATAGCAATTTAGGTAATGAATAATAACATGGTTGAGTTCAAGTTATATAACCCACCTTAAGAACCACTTCAAAGCTTCAAGGTCCAAAGCTCAATATTCCTAAGGTTGAAGATGACTTTATCAATGGTCCAAGGCTCGTTCAGAACTCCTTCATATACAAGGAATCACCATGGATAAGCAATTGGTGAAGAAGAAAAGAAAGGTAGATCATAACCCTAATTCCATACTTCAATTCAAGCTTGACGACAACTATATATTACCTTAGGGTTAAGTTTTGAGTTCCTTAGCTCCTTGGCCGACACCCTACCACTCTTGGGCAATATGGACTTCCTCTTGGCCGACACAACTTTGCTTGTGGCCGATACCCCCTCACTTGTGTCCAAAATCACTTGAATTGGCTGATATCAACTAGTTATGGGCAATATCAACATGGTATGGCCGATATACTTGATATGGATGATATCCAAGGCCTATGCACGATACCCTTGTGCTCTTGCACGACATGCCACCCCTTTTGCACGATATGATACTCACTTGCACGATATGGCACTCACTTGGAGTCAAAACACTTCACTCTATGGTCGATATCACCCTAAATGGCCGATATCACGTACTTGGGCAATATGGTCTTTCCATGGGAAATATCCCAAGGCCCATGCATGATACCACAGCATCCCTTCACGATATGGGATCTCTATGCACGATAACTTAGGGTAGGAGGGTGGTAAGGGTCGCAAAATTGCACCAAGGGGTGAAACTAGGGGTATATATACTTGTTGATCATGAAGAAAGGCAAAAATGAGGTGTCCATAGTGGGTGCCACGTGTCATGCATGGGTGACACGTGTCCATGCATGCATCAAAATTTATCTTGACATGCAAAAAGGTTGAGGATCATCTAAATATGCAAATTCGTCCATTGCTTATCCATTTGGATAAGTCATCTAGGTTTAATCACTATGTTATGTCAAGCCGATACACGTTTTCTAAGGAAACTTGTTGGCCGTCATACCTCACCTCCTTGAGGTTCTTTGAACGATATGGACTTTGACAAGAGTTTACAAAACGATATGGAACACCTCCTTGGGCTCCATGGCCAATAGGCACTCATATATAAGCTTTTCAACTTGATACAACTCAAGTTAAGCTTCCAAATTCAACCCTTTTTCTTGGTCATTTCATCACCAAGATTACCATCAATCATAATGGAATCAAACATGGTGTATCATTCATTCTCTCTCCTATAAATGATACATAGAGGAAATAGGAACACTCTAGAGGTGGTAATTTGCATATCAACCCCACATTTTGGGTAAATGACAATTTGTACCAAAATTGGTGCACAAGGTACCAACATTGTTCAAACAAGTTCAAACTTGGAATTTAGGCTTTCCAAAAGCCACCACATTGCATCATTCTCTCAATAATGATGCTAAAACACATGAGGCATGTTCAACATGTGACATTTTGCATTATAGACCCTTAATTTGGGTAAATTGCACTTTGGTCCCAAACAAAGGAAATTGCTCAAACAACATTCAATCGGGATCAAACTTGAAACATGAGTGTGTCACATGATAACAAAACACCTTAGAAGATTATATTAAAGTTCTAAGAAACTTTATTAGCCAAAACAAATAGGGTTACCTCATAACCCAGGTCAGGGTCATTACATGTTGAGTAAGTTGGCTCGCTTATTACATATAAGGACAACTTATTCTACAGAATGTATAGCATAGAGATACAAGGATTAAATAGTGAGGTTGAATGGTCTTACTTTCTATTATATCATACTGTCATCCTTATTTCACATTTAAATTCATTTATCAACTCATTTTTTGTATGCGTAGAAAGTTAATGTTCAATACACCTATCCATCCTCAAACATGTTGATTGTTTGAGAGAACTAAATAGATAATAGAAGATGTTCCCGTATAATGTGTCCTTGCTATATTTGAACATAAAAATATCAAAATGTAGATGGATTCGACATAAGAACGTTGTGTTCATGGTACTAGTAAGTACATAGCTAAGAAAATGTGGAAACATAATGTGCATCATATATTAATGTGGCAGTGTAAGTAACAAAATAAGATAATTAACAAAAGAATTTAATTCATAGTATACATCATGTTTCAAGTCCATCTTTGATTATAACATAAAGATGGTATATCCACAAGGGTCAATACATATCTAGTTATGCATGCCATTAGTGAGGGCAAGGGCCCTAAAACCATGATTGTGATGTTCAAATGGACCTAAGGAAATCAAAGCCCAAAGGATAGGGTATACTCATCTTTGTGTGTGTGCGCGTTGTTACTTTTGTAAACAAGTTTGCATAGATTTATAATTGTATATATGAATTATGTTTAGGTTTTTTAAGAAGTAGGTTTACAAACTTAAAATTAATCATGGGGATGAGTACGGAAACCAACATAATACACTAAGACAAATATTGTTTGCATAATAAAACTATAATAGATATTTCATATGATGCTTTGAGTACATGTGGATTAGATAGTCATAAATAAAATATTATTAAGTATCTAAATGGATCTTCCTGGTCAATTTTGGTCGCTTTGATTGGGTGAAACCTAGTAAAAAGTATACATCTAAAATACTTATTAGATTCAATATTATAAAATAATTATGATGAATTCATTTTCCATGTATGCATAGGTTCAACCAAACCCAAAGACTTAATCCAAGTTCATATTATGTATTATATTGAATACTTGCATGCAAAAGGCCTTATTTAACTTATGTGGCATGATTAAATTCGAGTTTCCAACATGGTGTAAAGGGTTTCTTAGATGTCTCAAGTGAACTTGCCAAAAAATTCTAAGTTAAGTACATACAATATTTTCTAAAAATTAGCATGGTTGAAAGAGTCATATTATCATGTTTAAACTACAAGATATGAAGTAAAACATATTTGTAAAAAATAAAACACATTTATATATGAAATCATAACTATCAGTGCATAAACAAATTCAAAACTCATATATAAGGCCATGGGGTTATAAATAACATTTTCATGATCAAAACTTTTTGCAAGTTAAATATATAAAATTTATATTCTTGAATTAAATAAGAATTTTACCTTGGACCGATAAGAGACAAGGTGTTGAAGATCCATCACATGGCCCAGGTGTGGCCACATGGCCCATCCAAAAAATCAATTTATAAGACATAAACATGGGTCGGACCACACAAAATTGTAGAGACTTGCATTCTCACTGGTGTGGGGCTTCTAGTCTTAACATGCACATGCAGCCATATATCTAGTCTATGTCGAACTCTTAGGAGATCCTATGACCTTGGCACTGGTACGAGACCCTACAGTTAGCTTTGTGGGAACTATAGTCCCTCTGACAACCAATTTTAGAGTCAAGCCTCCCTTATCATCCACTCACTAGTAAGAGGGTGTAGACCAGGTTTAAGACATGGCTATAGGCCTTCATCAAGGGACATTAGGCATAAGGAAATTTGTAGTGTGTTCTATAAAGGTACATTAAGGCTGGATCATTGACAAGGAAGACACACATTGGTCAAAAAGAGGCCACCTTGGTGCCCTTTTGGTTCCTAGTTGTGCACCAAGTGGAAAACTAATATGGAGTAGGGAGGACGACATCCCACCCAATGTTGTTTTGATTGTGTTAATGGTCAAATGACATCCCCAAGAATAAAAAGCAAGTTTCATTCACATTTAATGGGAAATATAATGTGGGAAACTTGTTGTTAGGATTGCCCCTTTGTTCTTACAATTAAAGGGAGACAGAAGACAAGGATCTGGCTGTTAGATTATTATCAAACAACCTCTCAATTGTCCTTCCATTGATTGGTGTGCTCAAAGTCTGTTGGTTGCCAAAAATATCACATTGATTTATTTAATCAATAATTATGCCAAAACAAATCAATTAATCATCACTATATTTCCATAACTTGCAATCACAACTCCAACACATTTGATTATATTTTATCTCCATCATGACCAAAAGTTATATGGAAAATGAAATATTTGATGGCCTATAAATTCTTCCATAAAGGCTTATTTAAAACACAATTATTACAAATTAATTATCAAAATTATTCAAAAGATCCCCCAAAAAAATGAGTATTTTTAATTTATCGCAAAATAATCTCTTACTTTATTTCTCTAAAAGTATTTATGTGGTCCACAAAACACAAGAATTTGACTAAACCTCAAGACATGAAATAAATCCACAAGATATATCCATATAACTTAGTTTTCTTAAAACATTCTAATATATCTCATATGTCAATTACTACTTATTATTTTTAGATTCATCCTCTTGAATGGATCTCAAATAACATCTATTGATTTATTTTCACAATTCCTTATCCACCAAACTAGGATCATATTGTTAAACAAATTATAATAATCAGGATAGTGCAAAAGCACTTTACTGTAGAAAGTGGAGATCACATATATATTTGTACATTATAGGAGACAAGAAGTTTAAAGGTCATAATGTTCTCCAAAAGACCACTAGAAGGTTGCATTAATCACATAACCACTAAAGGCTACATAACACAGGTGGAAGAGCTATGATACTAGAAGGCATAGACCTTTGGAATTTGAATTTGGAGATGTGACTTCTTGAAGATATCACTTTGTAACGAGTGATCTGGTATGGTAGGAAGGTAAATTGATGCCTAGATATGTAGGGACTTGTTCAATTATAATATTTGTAAGAGTGGCATATCCACTTAAATGACCACCAAAGTTTCAACAATTTAATGATGTCTTTCATGTTTCAATGTTAAGAGAATGCCTTCCTAATATAGAAGATGTGATAAAACTAGAAGATAAAAATATAGTCAAAGATCACATAAAAAAATATCCAATATAAATCATGTATCATAAGATCCATAGTTGAGAAGTTGAGAGATACATTTGGTCAAAGATATGTGGAGGAACCATGGAGTGGAAGAAGATAAGTGGGAATTTGAAGACGAGAAACAAGTTCACCCCGATCTTTTGATGAAAAAATAAACTAAGGAATACATAATTTTTAATTACTCGGCCCAAGTTAAGACGAATCCTAGTTTAAATGATATGATTACCTTGTATTCTATCTTTATGTGAAAGAAAAATTTTGTGTTATGAAATCTATATATAGTTTTGTATAAGAAAATCTTAATTCACATGTTACTTGTATTACTAATTATAGGCATGATAATTGAATAATATAGTGTTAACTATTTTCATTAATTGATCTTAAAATTGAATAAAACATGAATGTAAGAAAATTTGAGTTTAAATTGAAGAGAAGTTAAAAGAAGAATTTCATACTAATCTCTTTATGACTACAAAATTAGGTATGTTGAAGAACTGATGAAGTTATATATGAGCAACAATTATATTAGCATCTAGAATTCAAATGAAAGTGTTTTAGTTATTTGTCTTTTAGCTTTCAGAGTTATACCAAGAAGTTGACTGACTTATGCAATGGTCAGATCGGCCTTTAGGGTTAATGTGGTAATCACTAGCTAGAGGTTGATCGAATTGCTTGTTAGTCAGACCCATAATTTGGAATGACTATTGAACAAGTTGGAATATCTATTCAACAAACCATATGAACTTGTTAAAAAGAAATCTGACTTTTTTTGGCAACAATCTAGATAAAGATCATTTTGGCTTCATCAACCAAGAAACTTAGATCGACTACTTAGAAGTCATCCAACTACCAAATTTGTTAGAAAAAAAAATTAAAAATAAGTGATTAAATGAAATTGGAAGGTGTATATATACCCAACTCGGCTATCTTCAACCAAACAACACTTGTTACATCATTTTATCACTCATATCCCTCTATCATGAAACTTTTCCTAGAATAAGGATTTAAGGAGGAATCAGAGTCTTCATTTATAGGATCATATGGATTCGGTATAACTAGTAATTTTTGGTTAGTACTTATCTTACCCATCCTTCTTAACTCTTATATTCTCCATGTAATCCTCCTCCATTGTTGAATAAATGGATAGTGTCCATCTTAATTTCTTCTCCAATCGTTTTCCTTAGTATAGGAAAAAGGCCTAAAGGTGGACTATATTCAATTTTGTAGATTTAGTCATTCTTGTTCATACAAAGAGAGGGACCAAAAAATCCCTTAAGTTCATGTTGTTAAGGTGAGTATATGATTACAATATTTTAAAAACAAAGCACAAATTAGCCCTCCTTCTCCCTATTTCATATAAAGTCATAATGTTAGCTTATAAAAATTTAAGAGAATCTTATTGGAATTCATGTTTTCAAATTATTATTCTTGTTAATTACAATGAATATCTAGAAATAAACTGA
The DNA here is from genome assembly GCA_963693085.1 of Alisma plantago-aquatica. NCBI lineage: Eukaryota > Viridiplantae > Streptophyta > Magnoliopsida > Alismatales > Alismataceae > Alisma > Alisma plantago-aquatica. The sequence goes on from OY856411.1 coordinate 1,263,864,123, forward strand.
GTTATTGTTTGCATATCTATTTATCTTTATCAGATGCTAATTTGTTGAATTGGTCATAGATTGATCAAAAATGATGTTAATCGATGGAAATCAATGAAACTATATAGAAATTTTATTATAGGTGGAACTTGGGAATTGTAGGAGCTAAAACGTTTATAGAACAGTATGTCCTAGAGAAATGGTATGATAACATGTTCATCTCAATACTTATAATTATAATTTTTATGAACTATATGATGTTTCCTTTCATGTACCTTAATGTAGTAATTTCAAACCTTAAGAATTTTACTAATGGATGTGAATAATACTATGAAACTATATATTAAAAATAATTTAGAACAAGTAATATGCTTCATCTAAGAAGATAAAACTGAATTCATCTAGTAGGAACCCTGAGTACCTGCCTTCCCCAATGTTTTTTCTTGTAAGAGCAAATGTGTCTTCCTGGGAGTTGCTCCAGTAAGTGAAATTGTGTAGATCATGAAATGGATTAGATCTTAAGGACAAATATGTAGGGACTTTGGGGGATCTTTATAGGTGGGAGTGATGGAAAAATTCTCATAATGTGATGAATAAAGAGATACAATTAGCAGATAGAGACCCCAATTAAATGGAAATGCAATAAGACAACCAAGTGTGAAGTTACATATGATCTGACATATAATATGAGGTACAACCCAAACATTCCTTCATTGCTACCTGGCATATTTGGGTCGTGTCAGTTGTCTTAGGGTAGTCACCTAAACCCTAAGGCATGGGTTGTGAGTAATGCATGTGATTACACCTTTGTGGATACAACTTGATTAGGTATTGTAGGATCTATAGCTATAGAAGGGGGTGAATAGAGCTTCAAAACTTGCACAAGAATAGTTGTACCTTCAAATTGTATCAAGTTAAACCAACTAATAAAGGTGAATTTGAAATACTATCTAAAAAAGCATAGAAAGGATGAGAGAGATTGAGACAAACACTTAGACAAGGTGTTTAGAGTGGTTCCAATCTCCAAACTAGGAGACTGACAATCCACTAGTTAGAGAGATCAACCTCTAGAACTTTGCAACCCATGTATACTTATATTCCATTATAAGACAGACAAGAAGAGCACCTTACATCCAAGGGGTTACCTATCCAAGAGCTAGTCTTCTACCTCACAACAGGTCTTACCCACTCTTACAAGCTGCTCAATTCCTTCTCCTAGGATATCTCCTCCTTGCAATAAGTCTTCATCCTTGAGAATTTACCCACCAAGGTCCTTGGACTTCCACTGTAAGGACCCTGACCTTCGTTTAGGGTTTACCCTATTTGCTTTGTTTCACCTTGATGCTTTGGTGCTTGCTAATCACCTTTAGTGGTGATTAAGGTTTGGTTGTGCTTTGTTGAGAGTTGGAGGTGCTACTTGCAAATAACCCAAGTCTAGGGTTTATGGGCAAGTTTGCCACCTTGTGAGGTGTCCCCCTCTCTCTTTGCTTCCTCTAGTGTAGAGAGGAAGGTTTGGGCTCTTTTCTTGAGTTCTTTTGGGCTTGGTTGATCTTGTTTGGCCTTGAGGTGCCTTGCTTTGGTTGAGTTGAGCCTTGTATCGGCCAAGAGGAGAGTGTGTCACCCATGGGGAGTGTCGCCCATGAGGTGTGTCTCCCATGGTGCTGGTTGTGTGTCACCCATGACCCTTTGACCAAGTTTGACCTCGTTTGTGTCACCACTAGTGGACACTTGGTGCATGATGCTTGCATGTGGCAATGACCTTGGACATGTGTTTAAGGGCTTGCTAGAGTAATGGCTCGTTCCCTAGGACAAGTGTCCCTAGGTGGGCGACACCTTGCTTGGCTTTGCTTTGTTTTCTCCACCAACCCCATCTATATATGTGTTCTTTTCCTCTTGCTAGGGATCCTTTAGTCTCTTGGTTTTCTTCTCCACCTTGGTGCACGATACCCTTCTCCTTGGCATCTTGGTGGATGACACCCTTGGAGGAGCTATCTTGGTGGCCGATCTACCTTGGAGTCTTCTTCTTCCTTGGTGCTAGGAGCTTGGACCTTGCTTAAGGCGGGTTGAATAACTCCTAACCCTAACTATTCTACCTCCTTTCATGTTCTTATATGTTGCTAGCTTTGTTTTTCTTGCTTAGCCTTCATGTTGGCCGAACTTGTGTTCTAGGGTTTCTTAGTGAGCAACACTCTCTTCTCTCTTAGGTCTTGAGGAGTGATCTTGAGCTTTAGTAGTTTAAGCAACACCCTCCTCTCACCATGGACTAGAAGGCTAAGCTTGTTGGTAGTTTTGGACCTCGATTAGGGTCGTCCCTTGTGTTGCCCGATGGATGTTAAGAGATGTGCAAAACCCCTCTCTTGTTTAAGTTGAGAGGTGAGCCATCTTCTTGACCCTTTAAGAGTTTGATGCCCTTGTGCTTGAGGTTAGTGACGAGCTGTATTTTGGTCGTTAAAATCTTGGGGAGATGTTGCCTGATAGCCCTCTTGACCTAACCTCTTGGATGATAGGCCATGTTTGTGACGGGCGATATCCCTTGCTCTTATGATGGGCGTCACACTGTCTCCTTGCCCTGTGACGGTCGTTAGGCCATGGATTGTGTGGCTGAACATTAGATATGTAATGTTAGTTCGAGATGAACCCTTGGTCGATAGCCTATCTTATGACCGGCGTTGCCCGATAGGTTGGGTGTCCGACACCCCAAGTGCTCGACACCTCGTCGCGCGTTGCACTCCCTTGCTGTGTTGCACGACACCTTGGTGCATGGCACTCTAACGCAGTGTTGCTGGTTGTTGGCCGTTATGTGATGAATAATAGGCAAGGGCATGCTTCCCGATACAACCTCTACTGAGGGTTCTGCTCATATATATATATATATATATATATATATATATATATATATATATATATATATATATATATATATATATATATATATATATATATATATATATATGTCGTTCTACTCAATGGCAATGGTTATGATAACGCTTGCTTAACATGGCCATCTAGATTATTGGCGGTAAGTGGAGATAATGATAAGCATATAGTATGGTTTGCTTAATGATGTGTCTTATGCACATGATCATCAGTTAATGTATGATTGATATAGAATCTTTAATGTCACTCTATTTTGATAGCATGGTCTTCTGTTAAGCCTATGATTATTGTGTACTCTAACCATGCAGGTATTGCATAGCCAAGTAAAAAGGGCTATGAAGTATATGTTTATGTTGAGTAACTCTGTTGTGATGATTACTCTTGATATTGAGATAATATGTACAATGTACTTGACTAAAGTATTGGGGATTTCTATCCCATGATGATGATGTAAGCCTTGAGAGGCAGTGGCACTATGTGATGAGGGATTGAGATCCCATGGTATGTGATGATCCTTGAGATGGATCCGGATGATTGGCGAGAGGCCAAGTGATAACATGTGATGTTGGATCCTTGTGATGGATCAGGAGAATGTTGATTACAGTGAAAGCATAATGTTGCATTTTATGTTATTTATTTCTTGTTATAAGTTGCATGTTATATAACTTGGTTGAATCTTGCAATCCATATAAAATATACTAATTAATCACAATGGAATATATCATGTAGCTTGCCTTGGCCATAGATCCATCATCGTCAGGAGCTGGTGATGGTGAAATGGGTTCTCCTGCGGGTTAACCTGGAGCACATATTTTTGAATATGCGAGGTTTCTCCTAGCCTAAAATAGTGAGGATTCGAGTGCAGCTATGGTTGCAGACTCGGGATGTGATTAGAGCATGGTGAACAGGCCCATGGCTCAGGATATGTGATATGGGAGCATGAATGCGTTCATGGCTCAGAGCACGGTGAACTGGCCTGTGGCTCAGATATACTAGCGTCGTGACCTGTACCGATGCGGGCTAGAGGAAGGGTAGCCTGTGGAGCTGACCCTGTGGCTGAGGCCACTCGAGCATGAGAATGCGGTCCTGCTATGGTTCTCGTGCACTGACCACGAGGGGAAAGGTCGTGGAGTCCGGCTCTTCCATTGACCTTGTATGGCACCGGTTATGGGCTTCGCTTGAACGGTACAGTTCACTTCCTCAGGGCATAAAATATGTAATTCAGCTGTATAGTATTTATTGCTTAAGGCAAAACACAGAACATTGGTTGAGGTCTTGCTTGCGTAGTTAACCTTATTATACATACATTTACTTATATTTTTCTCATGTTATGCGGTAAGATCTTATAATCTTATGTTCCATAAAGAGATAGTTGATGATATGTCTTCCATACAGCCTGGTAAGATTGATGGTACGAATAGCCGTGTTGTATATAATGTTATTATTCTACGTTTTACTGTTTATCTTCTGCTATTACTTTATCCTTCTAGTTTTATAGTTTCGGTGAGGAGTTATGTTTCTCACTGGGTCAATGTTTGATTGTCTCACCCCACTAGTTTTTAGGTGTTCGAGCTAGACGTGGTGGTGGTCGCGGAGTTGCGGCCGAGCAGCTAGACGAGCAGTAGAACGCAAGCAATGGATATGCTGATGTTTTGGGTGTTTTGTAGTAGAGTCTTAGAGTCATCCCTGTACTCTTAGGTCCTTGGGAGCATTTTGACATTGTTTCATGATGTATGGTTGTTGATCCTTTGTATATCCTGTTGCTGGTCGGATGTGGGCCTTTATGTGTATATATAATAGGTGATGAACTCAAGTGATGGTTAGACAGCTGTCCCTCTAGGATGTGGACATGTGTCAGATCTTGTATATGTTTATATAACATGTTTCTTTGCAAGATGAGGACTGGAATGTAATAGTTTCTCAGTTACCCATTTTCTGCAATCTATTTTAATCAACCCGTGTTTTGATAATATGTGGTTATGGGGTTTTCCACACATATTCTCTTAACACCTCGCTATCTGTGTGATAGTGGGATGTGTTGCCACAAGTTTTGGTATCAGAGCTCTAGGTTCGATGAGCCTATAGGGATTTAGGACTAGGTTGTATGTTCTTGTGAGTTGTCCAGATTATCTCACGATTGTCTTCTACCCTCAGCAGAAGAGAAGTCAAGATGTCTGGAAACCATGAAGAACATGCTCCTGAGTATAGCGATGCTGCATCAGTTGATGGAGCTTTTGGGTAGGCACATGAAGATCGGGTGCCTAAGGTCCCCCAACCTAACCCAGCCATTCTTGAACATCCTGCCTATCAACAGCTTATGGGGCAGAGGATGGCTATGATGAATCTCATGGTTGAGCGATTGCCAGTGCCTCCTCCGCGAGCATAGGCTCCCCATGGAGAAGCATCAGGTATTGGGAAGACCTTCAAGCGGCTTCGCCGAGTCAGAGCTTCAGATTATGCTAGAACGGCTGATCCAGCAGATGCAGATCTGTGGCTGACAAGTCTTGAAAAGGCTTTCTGATTCCTCGACATCCCCAAAGAAGACAAAGTAAAGCACACTGTCTACCTTCTGAAGGGTAGTGCTGGTCACTGGTGGACCATAGAGGAAGAGAAGCGACCTGGTTAGGTGATCTGTTGGGAAGTTTTTCGACGTGAGTTCGTCAGCAGATACTTTCTGAAGACGTATCTGGATGAGAAGATCAGTCAGTTCGAGCGCCTGCAACAAGGAACGATGAACATCACCGAGTATGAAGCCAAGTTCATGGACCTGCTGAGGTTTTGTCCTCACATGGCAGCGACAGACGAGGAGTGGATCAGACATTTCGAGAAAGGTTTGAGTTCTGACTTGACAACACTTGTCTCTGCATTGGAGAATAGAGAGAAGTTTGCTACATTTGTGGAATCCATTCGGAGGATTGAACGATCAGTAAGGGAGAAAAGAGAATCCATGTCTAAGAAGAGGCCTGCTCAGTTCTAGGGATAGAGGTTTGGTGGCTTCAAGAAGCCCAGGTTTTCAACACCTTTTGTGATGAGAGGTTCCAGTGCACCGTCGCAGTGGTCTCTGAGTAAGGGAAGAGGTTATGTTCCTTCGCCGTCTAAGGCGCATAGTACAGCTTCAATGACAGTGACAGGACCATCTAGGTCACGGTTCGATGTTAGGACATGATATACCTGCGGTCAGATAGGGCATGTCAAGTCGAGTTGCCCCAACAGAGATGATGAAGTGACGCAGCAGTCAAGGCAGAATTTTCAAGAAGCAGATCGACAACAGCCTAGTGGTAGCAGAGGGCGAGGACACGGTCAAGCACCGCAAGCGGGATCGTTTGCTCAAGGAAGCAGAGGACGTGGACAACAAGCAACGGCTCGATTCTATGCTATGAGTCAGCCGGAGGCGATAGTCAACTCGCGAGTGGTGACAGGTCAGATGGAGTTATTTCATTCTGACATGTCTTCTTCTTGCTTTATATCTGTTCTGGTTGACCAGGGTGCTACACACTCTTTTATCGCATGTAGTATGCTTGAAAATTGTCGTTTACCTGTTGGTTGTAAGAAGGATAGCTTGTTGTTAGAAACCCCTCTTGATGGTTTCTCGATGCTTCGAGAAGAGTGTCCATCTTGTGTCTTGTCTTTTTTGGGACACAGTATTCAAGTGGATCTTATACCACTTGATATGCACAAGTTCGAGGTTATCCTTGGGATGGATATCTTAGAGAAGTATAAGGTTGTTTTGGACTGTGGTTCCAAGCAGGCTGTGTTTGATGATGCGGGAGAGAAGTGGATCTTCCAGGGAGATAGGAAGATTCTTCCGACATGTCTGGTGTCAGCTATGGTGGCAGAGAAGTTGTTACGGCAAGGATGTGAGGCGTTCTTAGCTCACGTGGTGGATACTGTTGTGGCTACCAAGGCGAAAGGTCCTAGTCTCGAGGAAGTGTAAGTTGTATGAGAGTTTGCCGACGTGTTTCCTGATAAGTTTCCTGGTGTTCCTCCACCCTGAGAGATTGACTTCGAGATCAATCTGGTTCCAGGAACGCAGCCAGTTGCACAAACACCATATAGGATGGCTCCGGTAGAGATGGTAGAGCTTAAGAAGTAGTTACAAGAGTTGTTGGAGAAAGGTTTCATCTGATCGAGTACGTCGCCTTGGGGTGCTCCAGTGTTGTTTGTCAAGAAGAAGGATGGATCGATGCGGTTATGTATCGACTACCGACAGTTGAACAAAGTCACGATCAAGAACAAGTACCTGTTAGTGAGGATAGATGATCTGTTCGATCAGTTGCGTGGTGCTATAGTTTTTTCGAAGATCGATCTGTGGTCCGGTTACCATCAGTTGAGGATTAAGGCGGATGGCATACCAAAGTCATCTTTCAGGATGAGGTATGGTCACTTCGAGTTCGTGGTTATGCCGTTCGGGCTAACCAATGCACCTGCTGCTTTCATGGACCTGATGAACAGAGTGTTCCATCCATTCTTAGATCAGTTTGTTGTAGTCTTTATAGATGACATCTTGATCTATAGTCAGGACATGCAAGAGCATGAGCAACATCTTCGACAAGCATTGACTCTTCTTCGCCAGCATCAGCTGTATGCCAAGTTCAGTAAGTGTGAGTTCTGGTTGGAAGAAGTGACTTTCTTGGGTCATGTGATTTCTGCTGAAGGAGTCAAAGTGGACCCGAAGAAGGTGGAATCCGTTGCGGATTGGGAACAACCAAAGACGCCGACAGAAGTTTGTAGTTTCCTGGGTTTAGCAGGATACTATATGAGGTTTATCAAGGACTTCAGTGAGATTGCGTTGCCAATAATTAACTTGACTAGAAAGGATGTACCTTTTGTCTGGGATGATCGATGTCAGCAAGCTTTCTGGAGTTTGAAAGAGAAGCTGACCAGTGCTCCAGTGTTAGTCCTGCCAGAGCCTGGATAGGGCTATGTTGTTTTCTGCGATGCTTCCAAGAAAGGATTAGGTTGTGTGCTGATGCAAGGAGATCATGTGGTTTCTTTTGCTTCGCGACATCTTAAGAAACACAAGGAGAACTATCTGACTCATGATTTGGAGTTGGAAGCAGTGGTTCATGCGTTAAGGATTTGGAGGCACTATCTGTATGGAGAAGTGTGTCAAATCTTTACAGATCATAAGAATCTGAAGTATATCTTTTCGCAACATGAGTTGAACATGCGACATCGTCGATGGATGGAGTTGATCAATGATTATGACTGCACTATCGAGTATCATCCTGGTAAGGAGAATGTGGTAGCTGATGCGCTTAGCCAAAAGTCTTCTTCTCTTTCTTCAACAAAGGAACAATTGAGTTCCTTGGTATGCAATAGACTGGATATGTTTGTTTCTTTGCGATGGATGAATGTACAGATGGAAGTTTCTTCGTTAGTTGGACTTTTAGCACAGATGTGAGTCAAGCCTACGCTGAGACAGCAGATCAAAGATGCACAACAAATGGATGATGCAGTACAGTTGGTCAGATCAGAGTTCGACAGTGAAAGGCGTGATGGGTTCCATGAGTCCGAGGATGGGCTAGTTTGCTATCATGATAGGATGGTGGTTCCAGATGCTGATGATCTGAGGAAGTTAGTGCTCGAGGAAGCACACACATCAATGTATGCTATGCATCCAGGTGTCACCAAGATGTACCATAATCTGAAGGAATTTTATTGGTGGCCCGATTTGAAGAGAGATGTAGCTGAGTTCGTGGTTAGATGTGCGGTTTGTCAGGAAGTGAAGGTTGAGCATCAGAAGTCGATAGGTACGTTGCAACCTTTTCCGATACCGCAGTGGAAATGGGATCATATAACCATGGATTTCATAGTTGGTTTACCCAGGACAACTAGGAATCATGATTCCATTTGGGTGATAGTAGACAGATTGACGAAGTCTGCCCATTTCCTACCAGTAAAGATGACGTATACAGCCGAGAAGCTTGCTCATGTATACGTGGATCAGATAGTACATTTGCACGGTGTGCCAGTGATGATAGTTTCTGATAGAGGTCCCCAATTCACGAGTCGTTTCTGGGAACAGTTACACAAAGCGTTGGGAACGCAGTTGAGGTTCAGTACTTCCTTCCACCCGCAGACAGATGGACAGTCTGAGAGGACTATTTATACTTTAGAAGATCTCCTTCGAGCTTGTGTTTTGCAGTTTCTAGGCAATTGGGATGTACATCTCAGTTTGATAGAGTTTGCCTACAACAACAGTTATTAGCGAAGCATTGACATGGCTCCTTATGAGGCCTTGTATGGAAGGAAGTGCAGATCCCCTTTGTGTTGGTATGAGTCTGGTGAGTATCAGTCGTTAGGTCCTGAGTTAGTACAACAGACAACAGAAAAGATCAAAGTAATACAACAACAGTTGAAAGTGGCACAAGATAGGCAGAAGTCTTATGCAGACAATCGTCGACGACCTTTGGAGTTCCAGGTAGGAGACCAAGTGTACCTTAAAGTCTCACCGTGGAAAGGTGTGCTAAGGTTTGGTCGGAAGGGTAAGTTAGTACCCAGGTATATGGGGCCTTACCCAATTATAGCATGTGTTGGCAAGGTAGCTTACGAGTTGGAGTTGCCTCCAGAGTTGCACAGGTTACATCCAGTATTCCATGTCAGTATGCTGAAGAAAAGTCATCCAAATTCAGGAACAGTGATACAGTCGGTTGAGGTTGAGCTTGATGAAGATGTGACCTATGAGGAAGGTCATGTGGCAATCCTTGATAGAAGGGTTAAGAAGCTGAAGAAGAAGGACTTGGTTCTTGTGAAGGTTCTTTGGCATCATCGTGGCGTTGAGGAAGCCATGTGGGAGTTGGAGGAAGAGATGAGGAGGAAGTATCCCTTGCTTTTCTCTTCGGATTTCGGGGACGAAATCCCTTGAAGGGGGTTAGCTTGTAAGGACCCTGACCTTCGTTTAAGGTTTACCCTGTTTGCTTTGCTTAACCTTGATGCTTTGGTGCTTGCTAATCACCTTTAGTGGTGATTAGGGTTTGGTTGTGCTTTGTTGAGAGTTGGAGGTGCTACTTGCAAATAACCCAAGTCTAGGGTTTATGGGCAAGTTTGCCACCTTGTGAGGTGTCCCTATCTCTCCTTGCTTCCTCTAGTGTAGAGAGGAAGTCTTGGGCTCATTGCTTGAGTTCTTTTGGGCTTGGTTGAGCTTGTTTGGCCTTGAGGTGCCTTGCTTTGGTTGAGTTGAGCCTTGTATCGGCCAAGAGGAGAGTGTGTCGCCCATGGGGTGTGTCGCCCATGAGGTGTGTCGCCCCTGGTGCTGGTTGTGTGTCGCCCATGACCCTTTGACCAAGTTTGACCTCGTTTGTGTCACCACTAGTGGACACTTGGTGCATGATGCTTGCATGTGGAAATGACCTTGGACATTTGTTTAAGGGCTTGCTAGAGTAATGTCTCGTGCCCTAGGACAAGTGTCCCTAGGTGGGCGACACCTTGCTCGGCTTTGCTTTGTTTTCTCCACCAACCCCATCTTTATATGTGTTCTTTTCCTCTTGCTAGGGATCCTTTAGTCTCTTGGTTTTCTTCTCCGCCTTGGTGCATGATACCCTTCTCCTTGGCAGCTTGGTGGATGACACCCTTGGAGGAGCTAGCTTGGTGGGTGATCTACCTTGGAGTCTTCTTCTTCCTTGGTGCTAGGAGCTTGGAGCTTGCTTAAGTCGGGTTGCATAACTCCTAACCCTAACTATTCTACCTCCTTTCCTGTTCTTATACGTTGCTAGCTTTGTTTTTCTAGCTTAGCCTTCATGTTGGCCGAACTTGTGTTCTAGGGTTTCTTGGTGAGCAACACTCTCTTCTCTCTTAGGTCTTGAGGAGTGAGCTTGAGCTTTAGTAGTTTAAGCAACACCCTCCTCTCACCATGGACTAGAAGGGTGAGCTTGTTGGTAGTTGTGGACCTCAATTAGGGTTGTCCCTTGTGTTGCCCGATGGATGTTAAGAGATGTGCAAAACCCCTCTCTCGTTTAAGTTGAGAGGTGAGCCATCTTCTTGACTCTTTAAGGGTTTGATGCCCTTGTGCTTGAGGTTAGTGACGAGATGTATCTTGGTCGTTAAAATCTTGGGGAGATGCTGCCCGATAGCCCTCTTGACCTAACCTCTTGGACGATAGGCCATGTTTGTGACAGGCGATATCCCTTGCTCTTGTGATGGGCGTCACACTGTCTCCTTGCCCTGTAACGGCCGTTAGGCCATAGCTTGTGTGGCTGAACATTAGATCTGTAATGTTAGTTCGAGATGAACCCTTGGCCGATAGCCTATCTTATGACGGGCGTTACCCGATAGGCTGGGTGTCTGACACCCTAGTGCTCGAGACCTCCTCGCGTGTTGCCCTCCCTTGCTGTGTTGCACGACACCTTGGTGCACGACACTCTGACGCAGTGTTGCTAGTTGCTGGTCGTTATGTGATGAACAATAGGCAAGGGCATGATGCCCGATACAACCTCTAGTGAGGGTTCTGCTCATATATATATATATATATATATATATATATATATATATATATATATATATATATATGTCCTTCTACTCAATGGAAATGGTTATGATAACACTTGCTTATGTAACTCCATATCTTTATACATGAACATGACCATCTGGATTATTGGCAGTAAGTGGAGATAATGATAAGCATATAGTATGGTTTGCTTAATGATGTGTCTTATGCACATGATCATCAGTTAATGTATGATTGATATACAATCTTTAATGTCACTCTATTTTGATAGCATGGTCTTCTATTAAGCCTACGATTATTGTGTACTCTAACCATGCAGGTATTTCATAGCCAAGTAAAAAGGGCTATGAAGTATATGTTTATGTTGAGTAACTCTTCTGTGATGGTTACTCTTGATATTGAGATAATTTGTACAATGTACTTGACTAAAGTATTGGGGATTGCTATCCCATGATGATGATATAAGCCTTGAGAGGCAGTGGCACTATGTGATGAGGGATTGAGATCCCATAGTATGTGATGATCCTTGAGATGGATCTGGATGATTGGCGAGAGGCCAAGTGATAACGTACTATGTTGGATCCTTGTGATGGATCAGGAGAATGTTGATTACAGTGAAAGCATAATGTTGAGTTTTATGTTATTTATTTCTTGTTATAAGTTGCATGTTATATAACTTGGTTGAATCTTGCAATCCATATAAAATATACTAATTAATCACAGTGGAATATATCATGTAGCTTGCCCTGGCCATAGATCCATCATCGTCAGGAGCTGGTGATGGTGAAATAGGTTCTCCTACGGGTTAACCCGGAGCGCATATTTTTGAATATGCGAGGTTTCTCCTAGCCTAAAATAGTGAGGATTCGAGTGCAGCTACGGTTGCAGACTCGGGAGGTGAATAGAGCATGGTGAATAGGCCCATGGCTCAGGATATGTGATATGGGAGCATGAATGCGTTCATGGCTCAGAGCACGGTGAACTGACTTGTGGCTCAGATATACTAGCGTTGTGACTTGTACCGAGGCGGGCTAGAGGAAGGGTAGCCTGTGGAGCTGACCCTGTGGCTGAGGCCACTCGAGCATGAGACTGCGGTCCTGCTATGGTTCTCGTGCACTGACCACGAGGGGAAAGGTCGTGAGGTCCGGCTCTTCCATTGACCTTGTATGGCACCGGTTATGGGCTTTGCAGCCGAAGGTTGGATTTGAACGGGGTTTTAATCAACCCATTTTCCGTAATCGGTTTTAATCAACCCGTGTTTTGATAATATGTGGTTATGGGTTTTTCCGCACGTTTTCACGTAACACCTCTCGATCTATGTGATAGTGGGATGTGTTGCCACATCCACCATGTCCTTTGTGACAAAGTGGATTTTAGCAAAATAATGAGATAATTACTCTTTTGACCTCATTATATTCTCTCATGGTCTCAAATTATTTTTTTCTTGTCTTCATAATCATTATTGAGACTCAAATCCAAGATATGGTGAACGATGTGGATTTTATACACATTATAACACTTCAAATTGGATTCATTCATCACTTTGTCCAAAGAATCAAATTGGTCAATCAAACTTTGTCTTTTGATTCTCAAACATTTTCTAGATATTCTCCATGTTATTTTGAAGCTTTGATCCAAATTTGAGAACTATTAGACATTCTTGCTATTTACTATGATTTCTTGAAGTTTATATGTTAAAAATCCTTTTATTCCTCTTTTATTTGCCCTTTTCTTGACTTGCCAAGTCAGAGATCCGTGGCAAGGGATCGGGGACGCCTCTCCACCCTTGGATATCCTTCCCACGGATTAGGGATAGATCCAGTGGCTATGGTATCATCTTCTACCTCCGCAATCAGTGGGAGGAGTAAATGAGGACCCGGTTGAGAGATCTTGTGCCATTGACTACGATTCGAAATTTGAAGCGAGCCAAAATGACCCTCTCGCAATTTCGAACTCACCAAGCCCTATTTTGACCAGATTTCGGGCACCTTTGTGCCGCCAAAATGCTTTCCCCTCTTGGCCCTCTCTTCTCGGTGGCCATGACTGTAACTAGACCTCGAATTAGCCCTAAACCTAAGTCCTAATACTATATAAATCCCTCCCAAGGATCGCATACACTTCACCATGCTCAGAGACTCGCCCTTGCTCACCCCTCAGCCCTGAGTGCACCCCGTTTGCCTCCCCGACCTCCTTGCTGCTGGTGCGGCGCCGCCGCCTAGCCCAATTGGGCATCCTACCTCCTCGCTCCCTCTCCTCTCTCTCTAGCCACCAATGACTCCGCAAGAGCTCGCCGAAGCAGAACGGCAACTCAGCCGCCTCCCTCGCCCACTCCTTCTTTCAAAGCTGCTCTACACCGGCGAGCCCCTCCACCCTGTTCTTGGGCTCGCGGGAGGCTCTGTGTGGGCAGGATACAGAGCCCTGAACCACCGGCTCAGCGCAAGATCGGCCGGCCCAAATGACCAGGCTGAACCGCTGATTGAACCAAGAAATTGAGCATTAAATCAAGATCGAACCAGGGCACCTCAACTAGCAAGTCGCCCTGCCTATGTGGCACAATCCTGGCCATCCTTTGTGCATCCAACAGTCTTTGTTTACCACTTTTTAAGGTATTTATATCCCTGTCTACTCAAAATTGCAATTAATACTCAGATCTTGATTAAATCATAGAAATTGCATCGTAACTCCAAAAATGACATATAAGTAGTCCATTTTGATCAAACAAATCCAATGGATCATTTAAAAATACTTTTGAGACCATATTATGAATGTTTCTCACTGATATCTCTAGATCTGTGATCCTTTGCATATTCAAATTGTCAAATGACTCATAATCGTGATTAATCTTCAGAAACCTTAGATTTGGACTCTAATGATTATATTGTAACCTATATCTGATATATTTAAATCATCTACTCTTGAAAATGAATCATTAATGATCTAGATCTTTTTACTGGATTCCATCTTGGTTATAATCTTTATAATGAAGTAATCTTGATCTAAATCTTGCAAAACCTTGGTATATTCTTGAACCATCAATATGATCCTGATTTCCAACTATACTAAGTATCGTGATGATGATTTAGAAATTTGATGATGACTTGGATAATGATCATAAATTAGGGTTAACACATATGATCCTAGAAAACCTAGGTAAGTCATTCACACTTGAATATATTGTATACTTGAAATAATGTTGGACATGTTGAAATATTGATTATAAGTGAATGACCCAACCCTAAGGTTGACATAGGAAAAGTGTAACCCTAATCTCAAATATTAAAACACAATTTTCCGAACATCATGATCTTGACCCTTGATCCAATCTTGATGATTTCGGATATGACTCGAAGGGTTGACCTATTGATCGGATATTGATTATACTCGAAATCTCGGTGAAAGGTACGCTATTACATAATTCCTCCTTGATTGTATTGAAGATACTTTTATGTATCTCTTGACTGTATACTTGGCTATTTACTTGGATGAGCTATTGTTCCCTATGATTAGTCTTCCGTTTTTCTATACTATATTTTGAAAAACATGAAAACATAAATTGCATGCCCATTATGACTGCCCGTATATTGATAATGATGATGATATTGATAATGTTGATAATGTGGATATTGAGTACAACAACCCCCTCATTTGGAGGTGGGACTTGTACATTGGCTTCCTATGTTCCTATGGTGAGAAGGAGCCTAGTGACCTTCCCCATCGCGTTGGGGTAATAGAGTCACACAAATTATATAAGCATGCTTCTCAAATTACAGCATAATGGGAACTCGTAATAAAAGTTGAATTGCTTGAAAAACTTGTAAAATAAATGTTAGATTGCAAATTGCTTGTTATTCTTTTAAATATAAGTCCTGCCAAGTATACTATTTTGTTATAAATCGCTTTGCTTGTTTTTGATAGCGTACCGTGCAATTGCATGATTGTGTCTCGATTTTCTTGATTTTAGGCAATATAATTGGAACACTGATTAAGATCGCTTCCGCACTCTACATACACTCTGATGACAAAGATATATTGGTGAAATCTCCATATTGGGTTAGTTTGTTTTTCTATTATCCAATTTTTGAGTTATTTACTTCTTATTGTATATGCCAGTGTGTTAGATCCTACGGGGCCACTCAGGGACGGGTGCTTCAATCCTTTTTCTACTGTTTCGACAGCAGGATTGGGATTGGGGTAAGAACAGTTCCGTGACATTTGGTATCAGAGCTTATGCACTCTCATATACTTTAAGTAAATAATTTCTCAAGTCTCTTACACCCAAGAAACCCTAAAGTCCATAATGGTGAAAATTGAGGTGTCCAGGCTCGGGGTCCTGACATAATTTCTCCTATCCGTCTTCACGGTGGCTGAGATCCCCCGCTCTACCTGGCCTCAATTGATCCATAACTGGACCTAAAGGTTCTCTTGTGAAACCTTAGAGAGTCTTCTAGCATCTCATCTCTTCTTTAAGGACAATCCTAAGCCAC
This sequence comes from Alisma plantago-aquatica, assembly GCA_963693085.1. Lineage (NCBI taxonomy): Eukaryota > Viridiplantae > Streptophyta > Magnoliopsida > Alismatales > Alismataceae > Alisma > Alisma plantago-aquatica. The sequence goes on from OY856411.1 coordinate 1,263,879,909, forward strand.
CCATGTAGATGAATATTAGGTAGTCTTCTCATCTCCTCATGTGGTCCTTCCTTGTGACCTTATACCAAATGATGGCTCGATTATGGGTAGATTAAGAATGGGAATCTCTAAATCTTGAAAGTTGATACCATTATCTGACCTTAGTATGAAAACTCAATTTTGATCAATGAAAACTTTGAAATGGAATACTCATGATTGACCCTTCATGAAAAACCCGATTTAATCAAAATTAGACTACATGCTCCCTATGTTTGAGGTAAACTGTAAAAAAAAATGATTTGGTGAAATAAGGGTGACTTTAACTTTATACCTCATTGCTGATGAGGTCTCGATTTGATTAATATCCATGTTGCCTATTGTTGATTAAACCTCAAACATAGTTAAGCAAACTCTTTTTCCCAAATGGATGCCCATCATGACTATGCTATCAAATTGACTAATTTTAGGACTCACAAAATCATTATGTAAGACCATGATGCAAAAGGAATTTCTCTATTGACTATTGATGCCTTTTGCAATCTCGATTGTGATATGATGATTATGGACCTAGATTTTGCACTATTATGCTCTAATTCCTCGAATGTCAAATTAAGATCCTCAATTTTCCAAATTATATCACTACCTTGATCATGAAAGAAAGAATTGCAAATCTTGACATTATTGACCTATTATCTTGAATTTTGATCTTATGACCTAGATATATACGATCTAATCATGGATACTCTCCCTTTTTGAATAAGCTCGATTGATAATGACTAATGTAGTAGTTGACTCATGACTCCCCTAACCTAGGTGACATCCCTATTTTGACTACCTCTAAATTTTCACCTTGTTGATTATTTAGAGTCTGGAAAGGTATACCCTTTCACCCGATTTAGACAGGTTGATCTAAGCCTAATAGGTTGAACCCATGGTTGATACTCGATCTTGAATAATTGACTTGATAATGATCTTGAAATATGGCAATGTTGACTATAGCTTGTGGTTTATTTCCTAGATAGACCTAGGTCTATATCATTCATCAACCTTGGAAACATGATAATGAAATTATGATATGTTTCTCGAATATTGGTTGAATAATGTTGCTCGAAATTGGATATAGATGAATGATACCCCCTAAGGTCTAAATAGGAATATAAACCCTAGCTTCAAAATTTTGGACCTATGACTTTTGATCTCGACTCTTGATATTGATATATAATATTGTGACTCACGATTATCAAATCTCAATAATGGTACAAATCTTATGATCACACTATTTGGACATTAAGATGTATGACTAATGACTTCAAAATCCCAAATGTTGAAATTTTCAAAATGATGACTATATTGACTCTCTCGATATATGAAATAGGGTTTAGCTCTCATAAGGACTAGGGTGGGACCTCCCAGTGATTTTGAGCCCGAAAATCATGATATTGAAAGTATGATGTTGTCTTGAAATGTTGAAATGTGAAATCTCAAATCATGGACGCATAACCCACCTAGACCAATGGAGAAGCTATGACCCTGAGATATTGGGATTGAAAGTCACCTTGTACACGTGAACTCTATTTGCTTGACCTAAAATATGATATGTCCAAAATTGGTGATCAATATGATGTTTTCCATATTTGTGACTCATATAATGACTTTGGACAATATATGTGTTGATCTTGATACTCAATTGCTCGATGATGATATGGAACATGGAATCTCAATTATGATGATTGTAATAATTGAAGTTGGAGGACATGATTTTGATTTTATACTTGAGGATATCCCAATATTTGAGAAAATTACTTAGGTTGAATAAATTTTTGAGGTTGTTTTGAATTTTGGGGACAAAATTCCTTTTTAAGGAGGGAAGGATGTGACAAAGTGGATTTTAGCAAAATAATGAGATAATTACTCTTTTGACCTCATTATATTCTCTCATGGTCTCAAATTATTTTTTTTCTTGTCTTCATAATCATTACTGAGACTCAAATCCAAGATATGGTGAACAATGTGGATTTTATACACATTATAACACTTCAAATTGGATTCATTCATCACTTTGTCCAAAGAATCAAATTGGTCAATCAAACTTTTTCTTTTGATTCTCAAACATTTTCTAGATATTCTCCACGTTATTTTGAAGCTTTGATCCAAATTTGAGAACAATTGGACATTCCTGCTATTTACTATGATTTCTTGAAGTTTATATGTTAAAAATCCTTTTATTCCCCTTTTATTTGCCCTTTTCTTGACTTGCCAAGTCAGAGATCCGTGGAAAGGGATCGGGGACGCCTCTCCACCCTTGGATATCCTTCCCAAGGATCAAGGATAGATCCAGTGGCTACGGTATCATCTTCTACCTCCACAATCAGTGGGAGGAGTAAATGAGGACCCGATTGAGAGATCTTGTGCCATTTACTACAATTCGAAATTTGAAGCGAGCCAAAATGACCCTCTCGCAATTTTGAACTCACCAAGCCCTATTTTGACCAGATTTCGGGCACCTTTGTGCCGCCAAAATGCTTTCCCCTCTTGGCCCTCTCTTCTCGGTGGCCATGACTGCAACTAGACCTTGAATTAGCCCTAAACCTAAGTCCTAATACTATATAAATCCCTCCCAAGGATCACATACACTTCACCATGCTCAGAGACTCGCCCTTGCTCACCCCTCAGCCCTGAGTGCACCCCATTTTCCTCCCCAACCTCCTTGCTGCTGGTGCGGCGCCGCCGCCTAGCCCAGTTGGGCGTCCTACCTCCTCGCTCCCTCTCCTCTCTCTCTGGCCACCAATGACTCTGCAAGAGCTCGCCGAAGCCGAACGGAAACTCAGCCGCCTCCCTCGCCCACTCCTTCTTTCAAAGCTGCTCTACACCGGAGAGCCCCTCCACCCTGTTCTTGGGATTGCGAGAGGCTCTGTGTGGGCAGGATACAGAACCCTGAACCACCGGCTCAGCGCAAGATCGGCCAGCCCAAATGACCAGGCTGAACCGCTGATTGAACCAAGAAATTGAGCATTGAATCAAGATCGAACTAGGGCACCTCAACTAGCAAGTCGCCCTGCCTATGTGGCACAATCCTGGCCATCCTTTGTGCATCCAACAGTCTTTGTTTACCACTTTTTAAGGTATTTATATCCCTGTCTACTCGAAATTGCAATTAATACTCAGATCTTGATTAAATCATAGAAATTGCATCGTAACTCCAAAAATGACAAATAAGTAGTCCATTTTGATCAGAAAAATCCAATGGATCATTTAAAAATACTTTTGAGACCATATTATGAATGTTTCTCACTGATATCTCTAGATCTGTGATCCTTTGCATATTTAAATTGTCAAATGACTCATAATCATGATTAATCTTCGGAAACCTTAGATTTGGACTCTAATGATTATATTGTAACCTATATCTGATATATTTGAATCATCTACTCTTGAAAATGAATCATTAATGATCTAGATCTTTTTACTGGATTCAATCTTGGTTATAATCTTTATAATGAAGTAATCTTGATCTAAATCTTGCAAAACCTTGGTATATTCTTGAACCATCAATATGATCCTGATTTCCAACTATACTAAGTATCATGATGATGATTTAGAAATTTGATGATGACTTGGATAATGATCATAAATTAGGGTTAACACATATGATCCTAGAAAACCTAGGTAAGTCATTCACACTTGAATATATTGTATACTTGAAATAATGTTGGACATGTTGAAATATTGATTATAAGTGAATGACCCAACCCTAAGGTTGACATAGGAAAAGTGTAACCCTAATCTCAAATATTAAAACACAATTTTCCGAACATCATGATCTTGACCCTTGATCCAATCTTAATGATTTAGGATCTGACTCGAAGGGTTGACCTATTGATCGGATATTGATTATACTCAAAATCTCGGTGAAAGGTATGCTATTACATAATTCCTCCTTGATTGTATTGAAGATACTTTTATGTATCTCTTGACTGTATACTTGGCTATTTACTTGGATGAGCTATTGTTCCCTATGATTAGTCTTCTGTTTTTCTATACTATATTTTGAAAAACATGAAAACATAAATTGCATGCCCATTATGACTGCTCATATATTGATAATGATGATGATATTGATAATGTTGATAATGTGGATATTGAGTACAACAACCCCCTCATTTGGAGGTGGGACTTGTACATTGGCTTCCTATGTTCCTATGGTGAGAAGGAGCCTAGTGACCTTCCCCATCGCGTTGGGGTAATAGAGTCACACAAATTATATAAGCATGCTTCTCGAATTACAACATAATGGGAACTCGTAATAAAAGTTGAATTGCTTGAAAAACTTGTCAAATAAAAGTTAGATTGCAAATTGCTTGTTATTCTTTTAAATATAAGTCCTGCCAAGTATACTATTTTGTTATAAATCGCTTTGCTTGTTTTTGATAGCGTACCGTGCAATTGCATGATTGTGTCTCGATTTTCTTGATTTTAGGCCATATAATTGGAACACTGATTAAGATCGCTTCCGCACTCTACATACACTCTGATGACAAAGATATATTGGTGAAATCTCCATATTGGGTTAGTTTGTTTTTCTATTATCCAGTTTTTGAGTTATTTATTTCTTATTGTATATGCCAGTGTGTTAGATCCTACGGGGCCACTCCGGGACGGGCGCTTCAATCCTTTTTCTACTGTTTCGACAGTAGGATTGGGATTGGGGTAAGAACAGTTCCGTGACATCCTTCTCCTTCACTTGGAGAAGATCTTCACACCTTCTCCAGCCTTGAAGAGGAACAACAACTCCTCCTTCACTCGGAGAAGATCACTTCCGCCTTTTCTCTTTGAGAAAGGGGATTGGGAAGTGGAAAGATGGAGAGCTTTACAAGGTAACAATGGGGTAGCTCTCTTACAATATGCCTAACTCACTCATAATCATGAAATTCTTTGTAAATGAGAGAAGGAAAGGGTCTTAAAGGGGTTTAGCACACTCAACTATAGAAAGGACCAAGATAGTATGAATGAGCAACCTTGTAATGAACTCCAAGGGGTCCTATTTATAGATGGGGTGTTCCTTTGAGTGTGGGATCACTTAAGAATGAAAAATAGCCGTTTTACAACTTGCAACGGATCTATTTTCATTTCTAACAACTCTCCAATAGTTGGAATAACTTTTTTAGTGTTTCCCATATAGTGCATTCTGTCGAGTATCAATAAAGATAACTCGACCGATCCAATATCTGACAAAGCCAATTTTCAAACTATCAGTCGAGTTTTTCTTAGGATAACTCGACCGATTAGCTAAACTCAACTTTGGTCAGAAATTTATTTGGTTGAGTTTTCCAAAAATCCATCACTAATTGGTCAAGATTCAAACTCGACCGATTAAGTTGTTGTGACAAATTTTCCTAAATGATTTTTAAGTGATCAAATGATGGAATTAAGTGTCCTGAATTTTTTCTCATCTGAGTTACAAGTGATATCATCAATACAAATGATTAACAAAATAATCTAAGGTGGTTTGGAGCATTTTCCACAAATGTGCATTTGCATTGCTTTTTACATGAACTTTGACAAGCTAGGGCTTGGTGAATCTGGTCCTTTTCATGTACCAAATGCCTAAAATAAATCTTAAATAAACATATTAGATACATATGAATGGAATGTTCAAGTCATTATCAAAATATGGACAATGTATGACTCTTAAGTCAACATTCTCCCCCTTTTTGACAATGAAAAACCATTCCTCAACATACTGAAAAGGATATGTAAAGTTACACCATAGCCTTGGGAATTGCAAGGGGATTCATAATTTTGACAATGTGAATTTCTCCCCCTCAATATATGCTCACTCTTACCTACACAGTTAGTCTTTCTACACAAAGATATATAACATGTATACTACATGGTCCTTTAGAAAGTCACATGATAAAACATATACTTAGATAAGAAAAGGATCACATAGGTTGTAAAAGCAATATGGTTCAGCTTCAAAACATCAAACTTCTCTCCCCCTTTTGGCATTGTCAAACATGATGATAAAAATAGTACATCTCAGATAATGTGCCCAGATGTCTTAAGTAACAACTAGTTTAGAAAGACATATATGATCAAAATCTAAAGACTAAAACCTAAAATATCTATGGCATCTATGTCCAAAGGGTCATCATCATCAACATCAACCTTAGGCTCGTAGTCCATATCAATGTCTGAAGGTGCAACAGTGAAAAAAACATCACCTTCATCACCAGAGGCACCAATAAAGCCATCATCATTAAAACCATCTTCAGGTCCATCATCCTCAGATGCCTCCTCGTCATCAGTAGTATCTTTCTCATCATCCTGGTCATGTATCTCCTCTTGGAAGACGGACCAAAATTGTGACTGGGCTACATGGCGTTCTGCTTATCCATAGTCATGACAATATCATGGATCTCCTTGGCCTAAGGGAAACTGAGAGCATAAGTGCCAAGGCCTGCAAGCAGGGTATCTATAGGGCCAGTAGGTAGAGGTAGAATTCCAGGGGTAGGTGCAGGTGCAGTTCCACCAATAGTAGAGGGTGTAGCAGCAGAAGTAGTAGGTGGAGGGGTTGGGTAGAAGTGATTATATGCATAGGAAGCATAATCACCACATAGGTAGGGCTGGTACGCAAGGTAAGGATGGGCATAGGATAGGTTCATGGTCAACATGATCTAGCAGAGATCCTGATGCAGATGCTACTAAACCTATAGGTTGTATGCCTCCTAATGTACCATGTAACCCATGAGGGATTCATTGGATACATGAAACAAGGCACGGGTAGTTTGATATGGTGGAGGAAGTGGAGGTTCTTGGATGGAGGTAGAGGCTCCAGGTGTGGTGGAAGAAGATGTAGGAAAAAAGGCTTTCTTGATTGTGGTCTCACTGATACTTACTCCTTTTCTAGAGGGTTTGTAATGAAAATCATGAAAAAGAGACTTCTTAGTCGCGAAGGTGAAGAGACCATAGATCAAGGTTGGGTAGGGTGGGTGGGTGCCTAGGGTATTCTTTCCAGAGTCAAAGTAGGTCATGTGGTGGAGAATGTATCTAGACCAGTTGACTATGTTCTTTAAAAGACAAAAGATAATTACTACGGTGTTATCTGCAATTTCGGTTTGATTTTTCTTGAGGTGAATATTACAGTTGACTACCAGAGCAAGTGTACAATTTTTAGACCCAAGGAAGAGGATGGGATGGTGGATTTCTTCCTATAGGGTGTCTGAGGCTTCTTCAAGAACTTATGAATATCAGGGAGAGTAATATCATATTTCTTGTACAAGGCCTCAGGGTCAAGAAAGTCAAAATACTCAGGATAGTCTTTCCGCCACGTGTCGGTTACCTCAATACCATTGAAAAAAATATTCAAGGTATCTTCTGAGATTGTGATTTTTTTACTGGGAATCATAGAGGTGATAATCACTTGAGTATTAGGAGGGGTTGCAAGAGTGTCATAATTCCATGACATATTGGTGTAAAATTCATGAACCACCTTAGTGCTAGTAATGAAATTGTGAAAGCATTGGCGCTAGACACTCATGACTACAAGGTGATGGTCATAAAGCAACTCAGCAACCTCATCTATCACCTCTTTTTTACGTAGACAAGGCTCAAACAAGGCATGGAAAGGGAAATGGTTTCTAGGAAGTAGCTTCTTGTACCTTTTTAGAGCTTCATTTGAAAGAAAGAAGGTGTCATCGAAGGGAATGAGGTGAGAGTTAGAGGAAGATGATGGTGATCTAAAAGGTGTGTCTCTCATTCTTCTTTTGGAGGCCATGGAGGTAAAATGGAGAAGATTGAGAGACCAAACATGAGAGAAACACCACCACAGATCATCTAACCACCTAGGGCAGATAGGAAAGGGAGCTAGGTAGGTCAAACAATGGTTCTCTAGGGCTAGGAGAGAGAATATCAGGGCTAGGGTTGAGAGGTTAAGAGAGATGGAGGAGGATCAGTCTACTTTTCTCTAGTAGAGAAGGAGAATAGACAGTCGAACCCTACTTAAGAATTGGTCCATCCTGACCATTGGTCGAGTTCTATGAGAAAGAAACTTGACCAAATGGCTTTTTACAAAAGATCTTGGTCACCAATTGGTTTGGCACGTCGACCGACAGATGTTTTGTCCTAAACTTAGAAATTCTAGTTTCTAGCCATTCGACTGGTAATTAAATTTATTTTTCTAGTTTTGTCCTATGGCCTCATTACCCTTATTTGGGTGGTAATTAAATTTATCATTCTAGTTTTGTCCTAAACATAGAAATTCTTGTTTCTAGCCATTTTAGTGGTAATTAAATTTAAAAGAGCTTCATTTGAGTGACCAGTACTTTAAGGTACTTAGACCAAATGGCTTCCCAAATTACTCTAGTTATTCCTGCATGGATAGGATCCACTCATCACCCCCAAGAGATTCTTTGACATTCTTTGGCTTGAGTTGTGAGATGAAGGTGATGATGGCTTGTTCTTTGTTGAAGGTCACCCACGTCTTCACTCTTTCAAAGAGGTCACCTATGATTATCTCTTTAGGATGATTCTTTGCAAAGTGGGGAGTTGGATCCTTCTTTTCTTCATCTATCTCTTCTTCTTGAGTTCCCACCTCTTTTTCTTTTCGAGTGATGTTGAATTCTTTTAAGATAAGAATTACTTCATCTACAACATCATCATTAATGACATCCTTGAAAATAGAGGGGTTAGTCTCAATAAATTTGACATTAATAGATTCTTCTACTTTGAGCATATCAACATTATACACTCTATAAGCCTTGTTAATAGTGCTATAGCCAAGAAAGAAAGCCGTGAACAATTTTGGATCAAACTTGTTGAGAGAATGTTTCATGTTCAAAACATAAGAAGGACACCCAAAAATGTGAAAATAATCGATATAAGGCTTCCTACGACGCCATAGCTCATAGGCGGTTTTCTTGAAAAAAGGATGTGTGAAAACTCAGTTTTGTACAAAACATGAGGTACTAACGGTTTCATCCCATAACTTCTTTGGAGTGTAACCTCTAAAAGCATGGTCCTAGCAATTTCCTATAGTGATATGTTCTTCCTCTCTACAATCTTATTTTGTTCAGGTGTTCTAGGTGAAGAAAAGTTATGTGCATATCCGGACTCATCACAGAAATGTTTGAAAATATTATTTCCAAATTCTCTCCCATGATCACTATGGATAGAAACAATGCGGCAAGAAGCTTCATTTTCAACTCATTTGAAAAAGCTAGAGAAAACATCAAGAGTATTGCTCTTAGAAATGAGAAAGAAGGTTCAAGTATATCGATAGAAATCATCGACTATAACAAGACAATACTAGGAACCACAAAGAGATTGAGTTCTTCTTGTTCTTCATGTCCTTCCTCTTTTATTTGCTATCTTTCTTGTACTCTTCCTCCTTCTTGGATCTACTCTTGTGGTGTGACATTCTAGCCTTAGTACATTCACTCTTGTAGTGTCCTTTTTTACCACACTTGTAGCACCTTGGAGTAGATGAAGAAGATTGCTTTCCTTTGAAATGATTTATCTTAGAGAAGTTGGCTTCATGCTCACTAGGGCCATCATATGCACTAGAGGAGGAGGGAGAGGTTCAGAAAGCAAGTTGTTGTTAAAGAATGAGCCTCCACTTTAGCTTTGAAGGAACTATCTTTGATCTTCCTTAAATCTTTTTCTTCTTGCTTTGCTTCCTCTTATTGCTATTCAAGTCTTGGCTCTTGAGCTTGTAGATTGCCAATAAGCTCCTTGGTTGGAAGATCACCTAGACTTCTTATTTCTTGTATGGAGGTCAACTTTGACTCCCATCTCTTTGGAAGAGACCTTAGGATCTTTGAGTTGATTGATCCTCTATCCAAAGTATGTCCCAAAGAAGCTAGGTCATTGATGATGATGTTGAGTCTTGAATACATATCAGCAACTCCTTCTTTCTTCCCTGTCTTGAACTTCTCTAGGAGGTTGTTCAACATATAGATCTTTGCCTCCTTCACTTAGTTTGTGCCTTCATAAGTGATGCACAACTTATCCCATATCTCATAGGTTGTATCCCATGAGGAGATGTGGTTGAACTCAGATGGAGTGAGGGTTGTATATAGGATGTTAATTCCTTTGGCATTGAGATGTGCATTCTTTAAAGTTGCTTCATCCCAACTAGATACAACTCCAGTTGGCTGCTTGTAGGGTGCAATCATCACTTTATACATGTCAAAGTTCATCCCTTAAATGTAAATTTGCATCCAATGCTTCCAATAGAGGAAGTTGGGGTCGTTGAAGACCAGGGGGTGCATGGACAAGCCTCCCTCTAGGTTGAGGGAACTATGTAGGTTCTCACCCATCTTCTTGCCTCATAGGAGATTTGTTAGATAAGATCATTTCTATAATACCACTTGTTGGATCAAGGGCTATAGAGGGGGGTGAATAGAGCTTCAAATCTTACACAAGAATAGTTAGACCTTCAAATTATATCAAGTTAAACCAATTTCTAAAGGTGAATTTGAAGTCCTATTTAAACAAGCATAGTAAGGATGAGAGAGATTGAAACAAACACTTGGACGAGGTGTTTAGAGTGGTTCCAATCTCCATACTAGGAGATCATTAGACCACTACCTAGAGAGGTCAACCTGTAGGACTTTGCAACCCATGTATACTTATATTCCATTATAATACATACAATAAGACCACCTTACATCCAAGAGCTTACCTATCCAAAAGATAGTCTTCTACCCAATAAACATGTCTTACCCACTCTTGCAAGAAGCTTGATTCCTTCTCCTAGGACATCTTCTCCTTACAACATGTCTTCAGCCTTGAGGAATTACCCACCAAGCTCCTTCGATCTTCCACCTTGTCTCTCTCCTTCACTTGGAGAAGATCTTCACAACTTCTTCAGCCTTGAGAAAGAACAACAACTCCTCTTCACTCAGAGAAGATCACTTCAACCTTTTCTCTTTGAGGAAGAGGATTGGGAAGTGGAAAGATGGAGAGATTTACCAGGTAACAATGGGGTAACTCACTCATAATCATGAAATGCTTTGTAAATGAGAGAGAGAAAGGGGCTCAAAGGGGCTTAGCACACTCAACTATAACAACAACCAAGGATAGAATGAATGAGAAACCTTAGAAAGAACTCCAAGGGGTCCTATTTATAGATGGGGTTGTTCCTTTGAGTGTAGGATCACTTAAGAATGAAAAATAGCCATTTTACAACTTGCAATTGATCTATATTTGTTTCTAACAACACTCCAATGATTGGAATCACTTTTTTTGCATTTTCCATATAGTGCATTCGATCGAGTTTCAATAAATGTAACTCGAATGATCCACTATCCGAGAAAGCCAATTTTCACCACAAACACAATCACTCTCCAAAAAGATTCACCACAAAGGCCTCACGGAACACAGACACCACCTTTGCCCCACACCTAGAATGTTGCTAGAGAAGGGACCTGAACTTCCAGGAAGCTCTTGCTACAGCAACACCCCTTTTGAGTGTCTGGGATGCCGAGAAACATAGGCAACAAAGAGCCAACAAAGATCGGTTATTACGAAATATCAACACCCTTCAAAAAAACCTTGCCATCAGGTATGATGAAATTACAGATAACTTATGCCTTCAAATGCAGGTTGACCTCAAGCTCATTCTCAAGCATGAGGAGGAGGACTGGAAGCAAAGAATCCACATCAGTTGGCTCAGAGATGGGGACTCCAACACCCCATTCTATAATGTCTTTGTGAATTAAAGGAGACGGTCCAACAAAATCAATACCATCAAAGACCTCAATGGGGACTAGATTTCTGATGCAGACGAGATCTTTAACCTGGTTACTAGTTTCTTCATAGACCTATTCACTACTCCCAGTAACACAAGCTATCAAAATATTATGAAGATACATGCCCGGTTCACTGGAATTCCTGAAGTGGAGCACCATTCCCTGGCCAAGAAAGTCCAACCAACTGAAATCTTACATATCCTACAGTCAATGGATCCCTACAAAGCAACAAGACCTGACGGTATAACTACCCATTTCCTGCTGTCCAATTGGTCGATTGTCAAAGATTCTATTATAAGGACCATCCATGAGGCCCTTCATTCCAAGAGGATGGACGAGAAACTTTGTAATACGACAATGATCCTCATCCCCAAGGTGCTCAAACCTGAGAATAGAAGCCAGTTTCATCCCATCTCACTCAATAATACAATCCTCAAGATGTGCTCAAAGATCATTATCGAGCGGCTCAAGAAGTGGCTGCCAGACTGGATCAACCCGGAATAGAGTGCCTTTGTACCAGGGAGGATGATTTCAAACAACATAGTTGCTGCCCAAGAAATTATACACAACATGAAAGGGAAGCATTCAAGGAAGATTATGGCCATAACGATCGACCTCACACAGGCGTACGACAAGATGGCATGGAATTTCATTGAAGACATGTTATATAATATCAATATCCCCAATAATATGAAAGTTTACATCATGAACTCCATCACTCAGGGTAGCTCCACCATAGCATGGAACGGCAAGGTCTCAGCCAGCTTTAAATCTAGGAGGGGGCTCCGACAAGGAGACCCATTAAGCCCCTACTTATTTGTGTTGTGCATCGAAAGGCTGAGCCAAATGATCGAAGATCGTGTCAATACCAGGAAATGGCAACCCATTCAATTGGGAAGAACAGGGCCTTTGATTGCCCACATGTGCTTTGCCGATGACATACTCTTGTTTGATAGAGCTAATGAGATGAACATAGATACTATCATGCAATGTTTTAGTTATTTTGAACTTGCTTCCGGTCAAGCTATCTCCATCGAAAAGATAAGAGTGTTCTTCTCAAAGAGTGTCTCAAATCAGGAAGTCGAACGGATCTGCTCAAGAAGTGGGCTACAAAGAACACAGGACCTGGGGAAATATCTAGGGGTCCCTATTGTTCACAGTAGGGTGAACAAGAAAACCTATAATGAAGTTCTAGAATGAGTAACCAGTAGGGTTAACTCATGGGAAGCACAAAATCTCTCCTTAGTTGGACGTGTAAGCCTGGCTAAGAGTACCTCAGCCACTATTCCAACTTATGTTATGCAAACGGCGAAGCTCCCTCTTCAATTATGTGATAGAATTGATGGGGAAATTAGGCATTTCATATGGACTGGGGGACGCAGTAAAAGAGGGATGCATCTTCTATCTTAGAACTACATAACCAGCAAGAAAATGCATGGGGGCCTCAGACTCAAATCGTTGTGTGAATGGAATCAAGCTTTGCTGCTAAGACATAGTTGGGATATCCAAAGTGGACGGAATTCTTTGTGGTGTAGGGCCATGAGAAATAAGCTGATGAACAAGTATCCAGTATCACCCCCTAATCCGTCTCGAATAACCAGAATTGTGCTACATTCAAGACCCTTTATGGAGGTAACACTTATACGAGCCCTATCAGTGGACACACCATAAATGCATGGCATGATGTATGGTTACCTAGAGGTGCCCGACTGATGGATCAAGCGACCCAAACCGTCCCTGAAGAGCTCAAAGACCTTAAGGTTAGCAACCTGGTGAACTCAGAAGGACAATGGGACTGTGGTTTCTTAGAAAATTGGTTGCCTTGGAACATTTCCAAGGAAGTGTATAAAGTCCATCTCCCGGTGGATCCGGAGGCAGAAGACATATGTGTGTGGAGGCTAAATGAGGAAGGAAGCTATACAGCAAAATCTACCTATACAACCTTGTGTGCGGACTGTGAAGTCAAGCATCTGAGGCATTGGAGGACGTTATGGAATTCCAAGGTAGTTGCAAGGGTCAAGACCTTCATGTGGATAACAGCGAACGAAGCCCTTCTTACTAATTGGAGGCATAGGCGTAGACAGATGACAACGAGTGCACCTGCAGCAGATGCAACGCAGCAGACGAAACCAACCTTCATGCACTGTGACATTGCGCCAAGGCAAAGCCCATATGGCTACAATTACCTAACCTCGGACTACCCTCCACATTCTAGTCCATAGACAACCTCAAGCAATTGATCAGACAGAACCTTTGTTCCAGGGAGGAAGCTAGAAACATATTCTTTATAACATGTTTGGTCATTTGGAAACAAAGGAAACAGTGGATCTTTGAAAGGCAACAGACAACTACACAACAACAAGTCAACTTCATCTTTATGGAAGCTAAGATGTCCAAGAAGGCTTGGGACTTAAGGAAGTGCATAAAGCCCACACATAGGACGGACATATAGAAGTAATTAGTCACTGACTTCCTAATCATTAATATTGACGCTGCATGGAAGAAGGGATGAGGGGCCATAACAGTTGTCATCAGAGACCAAAACAACCACTAGTAGGGTGGAGTTGGAAAGTTGATCACAGTGGATAGTCCTCTTGAGGCGGAACTTACGACGATCTTGTTGGCGGCGATAATTATCCAAACTGTTCCTATACCTGATGCCATCGTGGAAACAGACAACATGCTAGCATCTAAGATGATTAAATATGACTACAGAAGATACCCTCACTATGCTAACATTATCAAGAGCATCCAGAAGGTCCTCAAAAATAACCCCTCATTCTCCGATATAGAGAGGGAGAAGAATACTCCTGTTGATGCGTTGGCAAAGCTCCACTTGGATTATAAAAGCATTGTTAAACTCTATGATAAACCTCCTAGAGTTGTACTTGACACTAGGTAAGTGCATCCATGTAATGGTAGTAGTACTACCTTAGTTAACTCCCTACAAATTTCCAAGCTGTGTAATCCGCACTTAAATATGCTCGCACGAGGTGGGCAAGATGAATAAAGAGAAATAGTTTACTTGAAAAAAAGCCAATTTTCAAACTATCTGTCAATTTTGTCCTGGGATAACTCGATCGATCAACTAAAATCAACTTTGGTCAGAAAGCTAGTCGGTTGAGTTCTATGAGTATACAACTCGACATATCCAGTCTTTTTCAAAAATCTATCACTAATTGGTCAAGATTCAAGCTCAACCGATTAAATTGTTGTGACAAATTTTCTAAAATTATTAGGCGATCAAACGATGGAATTAAGTGTCCCTAATTTTTTCTCATATTAGTTACAAGTCATATCATTGATATAAATGATTACAAAAATATTCTAGGGTGGTTTGGAGTGTTTTCGCAAAAGTGCATTTGAATTGCTTCTAACTTGAACTTGGACAAACTAGGGCTTGGTGAATTTGATCCTTTTCATGTACCTAATGCTTGAAATCAATCTTAAACAAACATATTAGATACATATGAATAGAATGGTTAAGTCATTATCAAAATATGGACAATGTATAACTCTCAATTTAATAGGTACAAGATACGTAGTTTGAGGGAAATAAAAATAGAAGTGATAACAATAATGACATGTATTATTTTCTTATTCATATTCTTGTGTGTTGCATATTCTAATTGACTTGATGATAAGTAATATGCTCTAATTGAATAATACTATTGATGTTCCAATTACTTGAATTATAAATGGCCTAATCAAGTGAATAAAAATGTGATTAACTTGTTCTTATGTATTAATTTCTGTTGGAAATAACTAACAATGCATTAAAGAATGTTTTAGTCCCCAATGATGAATCTAACACCCAGATCCTAGTAAAATATTATAATGACTTCATGTAGCACCCTAACCTAATTAAACCAAGCTTTAGGGCTAAGTGGGTGAATAACCCCAAAATGAGATACATTACTAATGAGATTAAAATATGCAATCTGGGATAAAAAAACCTCATAGAAGTAGTATTCCAATCACCCTCAAAATGTAATACATGACGAACAAGATCAAAATATGCAAACTGAGATCAACCAAACATTGCATACACATTATTACAAAATCAGTCTATTCATCATTGCAATAGAAGTATAAATACAAACTTATCACTCTCAAGGATGGGATCAACTCAAAACTTTTTTAAACTTATCTAAATAGATATAGGATGTTCTCAAGCGAACTACTCCACATAAACGAGTTTCATATGTCACAAGGACAAAGCCTACATAAAATTTTTATAGACTTGAATATAATTCTCATATATGACATGATGTCTCAAATAACATTTATTTCATTACAAAATGATGTGTGAGGACTCAATAGAGATAACAAATGTATACAATATTATAAATGACAAGAAATGAGTGACACAACAATCTTGAGACAAGACTGAGTGGATAGGGTCTCTATCTACCTAATACTACCTTACCAACCTATCACTAGGAATTTTTCAACCACCACACATCCATTGCACACCTTTGGTCACCTAAAAGACATTTGGCAATGATTTTAAGAGTTGTTTGTACCTCAATGAGTGAGTACTTGCCATCCAAAAGAAAAGCATAAAAATGAATGTTCATATATTTATTACACTGACTACTGTGTAAAATCTAATCATGGTAGGATATCAAAAGAATATATCAGTAACATACTTGACACATGCACACACAAAAGACATCAAGCTTGTCTTTAGCATCTTATACCTATTAGGCATATTTCTTTTATATTTCTTATTCATATTGAGCTCACAACACCTCATCTTGACAGAAGCAATCTGGTACTGCCTAACCATATGTTACACAAGTCCCCACATGCTTTCTTGCCTCTTTGAGAAATGGCACAAGGGACCAACTACCCAAAGGGATATGACAAGGGTCCAACATCACAACAAAAATTAGTATGCAACAAGGGTTCAACATTCTACTCTTTTTAATGTCATAGAATAAGGTCTCACTTCCACCTCATTAGGACTTCCCCTAATCCTTAGAGTTGATCACTCACTCCCACATAGTCAAACCTCCTCAAACCCAAGCATAACCTCACCAAGTATCTCACATATCTATACACCACATGACTTCCTCCATACATGGCATCATCAACATAATCATGACACAAAACCTTTACTCTCACATCAATGATATCATTCCACACAAAAAATGTATGAATCACTTTCTCATCATATAATCAATGTACAAGCATTCTAACCATGCCCTTAGGCTTCATCATCACTATTTAGGTAATATAATTCTTGCACGTTAATATTCATCATAAGGTGATATGTTTTACATATCAGATAGGTTGTCCATAACTCACATATATCCAAACAACACAAGTATAAGTAGAATAATAACTAGAAGTATTTAACATTTTATAAATCTCCACAATATTTTGTATTAGGTGTTATTGATTTATATATCATCAATTCTAGGGTTACTCATCAAGGTCTAGGTGCTATTAATTTATATATCATCAATTATAGGGTTACTCATCAAGGTCTACTAGTACCACTAGAAACTTATGAAACAAGAATCGTTACTTCAACATGATATATACCCAATAACTAGACATATCAACATGCAAGAACCTTAGGTTTAACTTTAACATGTAGGAACACATTCTAAATAAACAAGAATAACATTCATAATGCAAGGATCAACTAATCTATGGAATTTAATATTCAACAATAACACATGCAGGTGGGATAAGGTCATCATTTCACCATATCCAAGCATTAAAATACCATCCATCCATCAATTCAAAATTAATAATTGATAGTGGATTAAACAAGCATGAAACAACATGGGGACTGCAAGACAGGGTAGAAACAAGCATATTTCTAATTTATAGGGGGCATGAAATTCATATTGATGGCAACAAGAAAGACAAATTGAGGCAATATCTCAAGAAAATGCCAAGAATGAACATGAAAACATAAAGAGTAAATTTTTCCCCACTCTATCATCTATTTTCCACATGCATCTAGTGAGAAGGGAGCATCAACTAACCTGAAAATGAGAAATCAAAGCCAAACATCAACAAGACATAATTTATAGAGATCCTAACCACATGCTAATCCTCAAAAAAGCAAGGACTAGCCTTCTCTCTCATGTACAAACCTCTAGAAAACAAAATAATGTCACTTATCTAGACAACCAAGCTTCACATGGGCACCGTCATCCTCAAAAACACGATCTCCTTCTTTATTTCCAGTCAAAGAACAAATAACAGGGGTAGAAGAAAGACGAAAACCATGTGGTCCTCTAGATCTATCGATAACCAGATGTCCTCAGTGCCAAGAAGGGATGAAGGAGGAAGGGTACATGCTAAAAACAGAGGACATAACTTCAAAGAGGTTTTCTACCATATTTTTTCATGGATCATCCTTCTTCAAGGAAAGGGAAGTCAACAACCATAAAGATTTCATCCTACACCTGTAAATAGGATGCAACAACTTATGTTGGAGAGAAAAGGGTATTAACATGAGAAAAGAAGGAGGACATGGGCTATTTACATTCCAAGGAAGTGACATATTGTCTGAGTCAACTAAACAACACTCATGATAGTCAACTTGGATAGGTTTGGGGAATCTACCCTAGGTGTCCTGTACCGTCCAAAGTGAGCTAGATGCCATGATACAACCAAGAAAAAAAATCTCAACATCTCAATCCAAAGGGGTCCTCAACCCAATCCAGATTCACCTAGATCCACTCAAGTTTGACCATCTCAGACCTTCTCTCTTCTGCTTCAAGCATCCTCTAACCAACCTGAGTATATTATCATAACACAATCGAGTTCATGTTGATTCCCCCTTAGGAAACACCCAACCATCATTTATATATTCTTCTCTTACGTATTATTTTTCTATCTTTGATAGAAATCCTTAATCTAGTTGGGTTCATACTAAACTGGCTTGGTCCCATTCAACAAGATTCAAAATAATCACTTCAAAGAATTCTCTCTCTTCTCTTGAAAACCTCAACCCATCTCAGGTCAAGGACCTTCACCCATCCAATATCATGCAAAAAATCCCAATTTCACAACATGAGACCCAAGAACTTCATCAAAATCTTCCACACTCACTTATTTGGGATGAGCAACCTGACTTGTTCACCCAAATCTGACCCAAGTTCATCATGTTCATGCACAACAGCTATGGTTCAGGACTTCAATTAGACAAACATCATGAACACACTCTAACTAAACAAGTCTAGAGATAAATATTCCCAAGTATATCTATATAGTCTCCACATAAAATTAACTCAACCAACACTAATTAACATACAAATTGATCTTCTCCCACCAACAATGTTGGGTCCAAAATTAGCCAGATTTTTAGGTCACAAGAAACTACCAACTATAATAAAATAGACTATGTATCCAAATGTTCATATGAACTCTTTCTGGAGATCCATACACACAATACTAAACCTTAGCATGTCTATATGAACATACATCAGCCAACAAAATCATAAGGTATCAATCCACACATTACTTGATCAACATGAACATATGGCATATCACGATCATATTAATACAACATGCTTAACATGTCATTTATTAGGGTTATAAATTCAAAGTATAGACCCTATCTTGACATAAGGTTATCAGTCCTATCCTATAACAAATTTGCGACCCAGTTATGTCCAATTGAATTGAGCATTTTAAACATATATTTCTTGCATAAACACACACATCATTTTACATCATACAGAAGCACACAAAAAATATTTACTAAACATAATACAAGAAATAAAAATGATACAATAAAGGTTTTACACATTAACTTAGACACAAGGGTTACACTTTGCTACTAGATGACATTGATATTTTGTGTTGTGTGTACATACTAGTTCCGGTATTGCATTTTGGGACTTTCGTGGGTGTTTTGTTGATGGTTGCACAATATATATAAATATAATCTTGTATATGTTTTTATAAGAGAATATTAGATGTTATATTGAAAGGTTCTAAGTGATGGTTATTATATTTCTTACAGTCTGGTATATGTGTGAATGGTGATTTTAAATGCCACTAAATTTCAAAATTTTCTTCATTGGTTTATTTATCTTAGTAACAATTTAATTTGGTTTGTATTAATTTCTTTTTACCTTCATATGCCTTAAATGTCATATTTGTTATGATCTCTATGAGTATCTCTCAACACAACATCAATTTAAAATGATATGACTGGAACTTAAGATACAACCATGTTTAGGTAATAATCAGAAAACATATAATCACTTTTTAGACCAAATATAGATACATGTTACAAATAAATTCAAATATAAAGGTATCTTTTTATTTGGGGATGAAAAAAACCACTTAGACTTTTCATATTGGTTTGGAATGGAATATTGAACGATCATGGAATTGTAATGTCATTTTGTTTGAAAAAATGTTGTACGTATAATAACTACTATTTGGAGTTGCATACATGCATAGTTGCTACTCATGTTTAGTTTACTTTTATTTTTCTTGTGAAGCTAAATTACACTTTCCAATCTAGTCTTCTATGAATTACCAATTTAGTCTACAAAAAATGCATGATAGTTTTCTTTCATGTTTTGACAACAAAAATAATTTTAGATACAGTTGCTTAGATATTGCTTTCTTTAATTCTTTATTAATCGATATGTCTTTATGATCTTCTTTCCTCTAATATTTGCAATCGAAACTACAAGAACTTTGGGATTGAAAATATCAGTTCAAACCTATCGCAATATTTCTTCCAAACAATAAAAAGAGTATTCATTTTATTTATTATCACTTAACAATCTAACATTTTTCTCTTTTATCCATGTAACCTTAAAATATATATTTTGTATCTCATGTTGTTTTATATTTTTCATAATTTCCAATTTTTAATGTCTAAGTTTCTCACATACTCTTTAATTTAGTTCGTGTATATTTTTTGTTTATTACTTCTTCCACTTTCTGTATATAATGGGAACCTGCAAATTTCCATGAGATTTTGAGATTTATGGTGTCTATATCCACATAATCATGACAATGATATATTTTAGCATGAATTATTTATTTTGACAATAGTTGACATAAATTGTTGTTTATAATGTTAATTATGTTGATGAAAGTATATCCAATGTAGTGAATAAACTTTCACTGATAGCCTTGTTCCTCTCAAATAATGCATATTCACTCAATTGGGAAGGAAATTGTGGCCAAAAATTAGTTCTACAGAGCAAAAGAAATTAATATAACTTGGAAGTTACCGAAACCCAAAATAGCTAAACTAAAATAAAATTTCTTACAGGTTTCATCTTGATAGATGATTCCATTAAATCCCTACAAATAACCAAAATCATGTCCATTGCTACCACATTTGATTATCTTTTTTCCAAGCAACTAATGAAATTGCTAGGTATATACAGTCATAGTTTATTTATACATAATAGCATCATCTATGAGTTAGTGAACTAACACATCAATATCTTTGTTACCAGTTAAGTCTAGTATAGCTAAACTTGTTAAAAATGACAAGTAGTCTGTCAGATTAAGTTTATATCGCTTTACATTTACATGCTATTAGATACCTAACACAGGTTCCTTCATTTTAGGATCAAGGAAACAAAGATACCAACATAAGTATTTATCATTTTCTTAATGCAAAAATGAGTGGCACTATCATAGCAGAATGTAATGGTCAGTATAACTTTATATATATCCTTTTATATTTGTCATTTACATGAATAAACATTTTGAGACAGCAAACACATTCAATGATAGAACAAATCCTTGTATTTTTATTTCTTTCCATTCATTTTATAACTATAGTTCCATTTGTTGTGGAATTTTGAAATATAGTAAGATCATAACCACATATTTTCATGCAAAATACAACCTATATATCATGCGCTTGATGAAATATTGGACATGGTTTCAATGGAATATAATCAACAAGAGGTAGTGATGAATAAATAGTATGTAAGGAATAATCATGTTGAGCATTGAAGAAATTATGTAAATCCTATACTATTAGAACACCTTCTTGATGTTTAACATGACCTACCTTTTACTCATCAACATCTGTAGAATATAATGCATGTGTGTGTACCACCATCACCCACATCAGTGTAAAGAAACTTATGGTCCAATCACTTGTATGACTTGTATGATACATATGAACAACTACTTTTTGAATTTTTACTTTATAACCCTATATATATATATATATATAAATATATATATGTATATATATATAAGTGCATGTTTTCATTAACATAACACATGAAATATGCAATGTGTTTTTTCATTACACAAACTTTTCAAAAAGTATCTAAAACGGAAATATTTAATCGTATTTTTCAATTAAATTTGTGTTTCACCTTAAATAATTTCAATCATGAAAAACAATATCATCTTAGAAGTTTGCTATGTAACATACATATATACTACAACTATAACATTCCACACTACCTCCTCCATTTTTTTGAGTCTTACTTCATGAGGGACATCCTCACATAAGGATTATATTTCATCCTTACTCAAAGAAACACAATGAGTTATATACAAACAATGCTATTTGGATTTGATCTTAAAATTTACATAAATTCATCTTAATTGAAAAAGAAATATTCTAGTAAAAAGGTTGGTTTTTCTTATTGACATGTGAATCACATATGTTAAAATGAAAGATCAATGACTGTATTATACTCATGAATAAAGAATGAACACAAGATAGTAGGCATGCCAAAAAATCTGAAGCAATCCAACCCGAACGGTGCCCAAATTAATGTGGTGGGTCAGGCTGGGTAAGAAATAGTGTTTTATTTCTTTTCATCAGTTTGGGTTAGGAATTTGTTAGTTCTTCCCTCAATAGAAGAATGCCCTAGCTAGGTCTATCGAAGGACGATGCCGAGACTGGAGAAACTTCATCAGTTCCTAGTGATATTTTGATAATACCACGATGTATATGAGGATTAAATGGAGGTTGTGCAAGACAAAGTCATCACCTGGATGAGTGGAAACTCTTTTCCCCTTTTCTCCAACATAACATATCTAGTTTCAATGAGCTAATCCACTGGAAAGAAGGAGTTGTAGATATGAATTGTAAGATGCTCCTAGAAGAAGAAAGGAATGAAAATAAGGAGCCAAAGATGCATCAATTTAGGCAAGTGTTGCCCTGTAATGGGTGTAGCTATCACCCATACTCTATCCATGAAGGATAAGGTGAGGGCACTGGTTGTGGAAGAAAACCATGTAGTTATTATCCTTTTCTTCTCATAAGTGGCCTTCTGGGCTACTTCTCTTCTATACAAGTTGTAGGGCTGAGTTCTTCACATTTATAAGTGGAATCTAACCAAATCTCCCACACATCTCTTTCTCTTTCTACAACTAGATGACCTACACCAAAATAGAACACCACCACAAACACAATAAAACCTTGTTAAGTGTCTGTAACTTTCCTCTAGTCACCTCAAGTCCAATTTTGTGACAATATGATATTTTGCTAAAGAAAATCCCCAACAATTATAGAGTCAACATTTGCATATAGTCCAAACACCAACCCCCTCTTCATCTTCTCATTGGTCTCCCATAGTCAAAATTATGGTTGGGAATGATCCTTTTGTTGTGAACATCTAATTCAAGTCTTCCTATATGAATCTTCCACAATAAATTTTGTCCATAAAAGAATAACATGAGAGTGATGTGGAAGGTGTTTAGTGTCATATTAGGATTCCATCAATTCACTATGGACATCACACCAGCCACCTCTAGAATGCACATGCTTTGTAAAAGGTTTCCCTTGGCTTGGTTTGGGTCATATGTTCTTAGTGCACGTCTGGTGACTTTGTCTTGGGAAATGTTTATTTCAAAAAAATTGTTGGTCTCTAAGCTGGGTTTTCGTTGGAATTGTATTTTAGTGGGTCGGATCAAGTTTGGTTTATGTTCACTAAACACGACCCATTTCTATTCCAAAAAACTATACATTTCATACCCCAAATTTCATAAACTTTTCTTAGAAAATGAGAATTAAAAATGAGGTCATCTTGTTGGCTAACAAAACTCATTTAAACTTATTATGTTTATGTTTGTAAAATTGGAACATGTTAATAAGAATAATTTCACTTATACTTTCCACATTTATGCAAAGTATAAGATTGATCTCGTTTATAACTTGATATTTACAACATGTTTGGTTACAACAAGCATTTAAATAAAATCAAATTACAAGAAGCAAAATGGAAATGCTTTAGCACTTGACTATTATAGAACTTTCTTTGCAACACTAAAGGTCCTAGAGTACACATGGACAAAGACTGACTAACTCTACATTAAATACTCTTTAAACAACTATCTCCATAATTAGCAAGTGTCACCTAAAAATTACAATTTAGAGTGTCATCATTGTCTTAGAGAATGGAAATTTACCAAGTAGATAATGTAATCCAAATTTGATTGATTAAATGGATATAACATATACAAAATATCCATGGACAAAAAATGATATTTGAAAGGAAAATGTTGTTAATTATATAAAGTGGTGGAATATTAAGGATAACTGAGAGTAGTAAAATGTTGGATCAAATTTTCTAATTTATTATTCATTTTGTTAATTCCCTAGACCAGCATGAAGTGTACTACGACATGTAAAAGTATTGCAGCAAGCAACAATCTCATTATTGAGGACTAAAAGTTGAATAGAAATTTGAAATTGACTAAATTAGTTCTCGGCCTATAGTGGATCATCACCATAAGGATCATGTCCTAGATTAACCCCAATTTAGACCTAAATACACCTCGTTTTCCTTATGTTCTTGATCTTATGGATTAACAGGACTTGATTGTGACTATATTAAAAATCAAGTTCATCCTTTTCTCCTTGTTTGATCCTTATACAATGAGGCTTGATGCTTCTAATCCTTGGTTTCATGGTGTTTCACCCTTGTGTTCTTGCATCATCAATCCAGGGTTAGGGTTTAGTGGTGGTTGAGTGGGGGGCCATGGACTCACCCCTGGAGGATTTATGGCTCATACCCCTCTTCATGTGGATGTTTTGAGAGAGTAAGTTAATTGATCACATGGTTGTGTGGTCAACATCTCACTCTTGGTTGGTATATGGTCAATAATCCTTCTTAGGTTTATGTAATTACTTTCTCACCCCATAGGTTGATGGCTTTAATTCCAACACTTATGTTTATGGCTAGCCTAAGCAACTAGTTGATGGATTCCATCTAAAAAGGGCCAAAGGCTTCCATCTTTCCTAGAGACTCAATGGATTCATTTGACCTAGAGGGCTGATGGGTATCTTGACCAACAAATGATGGATCTTCTGCATGAGCGAGGCTGATTTGTTCCTTGAGGTGGTTGATGGGTTTATGGTCCATTAGTTTGATGTTGATTTTTGCTTAAACCAAAGTGTTTGATGGGTCAACATGCTAGAGTGGTTGATGTTTTTCATACGTGGGTAATTTGTGGGCTATCTTGACTTCTCAACTACTCTATATTACAAATAAACAATACCCCTAGACCCTAAGATCCATTAAGAAGTCAAGGAGCTGCTAGAAACATGAAGTAGAGCCAAAGGGTTGATGCCAAGGATGCTTGAGGGTATTCAAGATTGCATGTGATTGGAAGAAGGTAAATTAGATTTCTTGGTGGATATCATTCTAGATAGAAACATTTTGGCCATGGATCATGTAAGATCTTCTATATTTCTTTTCTTTCTTGATGTTTTCCATCTCCTCTATATTCTTTGGATAAGATCCATGGAGAAATATGGTGGATCTAGCTTCCTTTGCCCAAAGATATCTCCTTTATTCTTCCTTTGACCCAGTTGAACCTAGATCTTGCTTGGAGGTGATCAATGATGGGTTATTTTCTAGAGGATGGATCTTGATTCAAGTTTAGCCTTGTTGAAGCATGAGTTCTTCAATAAGAGGCGAGTGTATAGATCTTGTTAGCCTTCTTTTCATACATAACCTACATGAAAAATCTTACTATTGCTTCAAAACATGCATAATACACCTAAACAGTGGTTTTATGGGATGTTTTGGTATAATGAAATTTACTCATGAACTTCCTTAACCTCCTAACACATAAATAATGATATAAGAAGGAAAATTTAAAACCATTTATTTCTGTACAGTTGGAATTTTGAAATGTGCATGTTATTTCACTATAAAATGGTAATTTCATGGGTTGTCTCATACCATGTTGGTGAAATGCATAATTTCCATTTTTATAGATTTGTATGTTTATCCAAAATTAAAATAGTAAGTTTCCCTATCCATTATAATTCTGAGTCTATTGCATATATTGTTCTTGCTCAAAGATAGAAATTTTATGCATAATTTCCCTAGCTATATCTCTCTCCACTAAAGAGTTTATAAAAAAACCTCATGATGTCTTATCACTGAATCTGAAGACAAATACATCTTAGATGTAAATATTGAACCTTTATGATTGTGTGACATTGTTATGTTTGAAGAAGATGAATTGCACTACATATGAGCATTTAGATGCATGATATGAAGCTTCCTATACCTTCTAGGGTTTCTTATATTTAATTTATGTTGTAGTACATTTTCATGCCTTGTTTGCATATTTAGTTACTTCTTTCAACACGAGTAATCAATGTCTTTAATCAAATGAAACTATAATCACATAGTTCCCTAAGATCATAGGTATTATCTTGGTGTACAAAAGTTGGGATAGTTGAATAGGTAACCTTTTAGCAATCTTTGACTGTGATTTTGCTCAATATTGTATAGTTTAGAGTATATGTGGGTAACCGAAGCCTGTTTTCTTTGGCACCCTAGTGTGAATATGTTAATGAGCTTGGTCAAGGTCGCATCTCTAGTGATATGTGACAAAGTAATTGATTTATGTAACATGGGACGATATATGAGTCTTTGTACCCAAGAGATAGGTGGTATGTAATGAGTACCTAGGAAAAACCTAATGATGTAGGATGTCTTTTGAAACATTATTAGTATTACACCCCGATCTCACAATTACGACTAATCATGAGATTAGGGCATAAATTGAGGATTTAACGTAATACAAAGATCACCCTTAACTTTTTCTTTTCTTAATCACTTAAAATTAATTTAAAGGAAAATCTTATGACTTAGAATAAATTGAAATATTACTAAACTGCGGAAGCAACTACTATTTACATTTCTAAGTAGACAAAGAAGATTTACACATCATATTACATTTTTCATGTGGAATATAAAGAACAATAGATAACTTAAAACTAGTTTACATGTTACATTACATTCTCTCTCTACCACACCACATGCCGAAGGACCGAGGGGAAAGAACTAAGAGACCTCTATCTAACTACGAACTACCTTCTAAGAACTTGGGTGGTACGATCCTTCAGCTTCCTCGTGATGACGTTGACCTGAAAAATGTTTTAGTAGGTTGGTGAGCTACTGGCTCAATGAATAGAATTTCACCCGACCATCACAAATAACTCATTTTATGTTTATTAATTGGAATAAAATACAAATTTATTCTTTTGAGAATAAGTTTCCCTTAAACTCTCCCTCTCTAGATTCCACTCTGTTCCATCTCTAACCTAGGTGGCCGCTCCTGATGGCGGCCAGCCATGATCAGGCGGGGTCTCCCATGGAGGCTTCCACTAGCAGTACCCCCGATCCCCCTGCCCCACGATTCCCCCTGCTACTGCCCCTTGGGGAGATCCTAGAGATGACGTCACAACAGGTCGATCGTGGGCTAAAGCTCTGTCCAAGCCACTGGAGGTTCACCAGAGGTTCAAACCCCTTTTGCTACCGGGCGACGGCAAGGAACCAGTGTTCAAATAGGGGGATAGTCAACCTTGGATGAAGTTCTATGAGCCCGTGGTGGCGGCCATGGACGAGTACCACAAGCATTTGGTGATCGTTCAAGTTATGGGATAGAAGGTCAAGTTGGCGCAGCTCCATGGCTGGATGTTGCGCTCCTGGCGGCCTAAAGGTGATCTCCATAGTGCCCAGCTTGTCGTAGGACTCTTCCTGGCCAGATTCACCTCTAATCTCGACCTCACCACAACTTCCGAGCAAGGACCCTAGTTTTTCGACAACCAGCTGGTCCTTGTCAGGCGCTGGACACCGGAGGCAGATCTGAGGCATGCGGCCCTCACAACGGCTCCTGTCTGGGTCACTCTCCCTGAAGTTGGACAGCACTGGACGAGAAGGGACATCTCGATCATTGCTTGTGGCGTTGGCGATCCTAAAGTTATCGACTTCTGTGTGGAAATCAATGCAGAGAGGGAGCCCTCGAAGGAGGTAATGGTTGAACTACCTGATGTTAAACAACTAGAAGTGAGAGTCTAGTATGATTCTCTCCCTGAGAGATGTGGGAAATGCAAAGTCTTTGGCCACGGGGAGGGCCAATGCCCTGGTGAAAGAATGACTTATTGTGAACCCCCTATCATCAGAGCAGGGGCTCAGGGTGATGAGAGACAAAGACCGAAGAAGAAGAACAACCAAAGAAGCAAGAGCCGCAATCGTCCACCAGCTAGAAAAGAAAGTGGCACAGCCCAGACTAATGGGGAGAAAGGAAATACCAGCAAGGAAGGTGTCATTGAACTGCTTCAGCAGACCACAGTGGTCACTCTTGTAGATGAAGATGAAGTGCTCGACGCAACCCCCAAAGTCACAGAAGAGATAGTTATGGCTGAGACTACTATCCATAACAGAGAAGAAGGAGAGGTGGTTGGGGATGAAAACCCGTTTTCCATCTTAGATCAGGAGACGGAGGTTGATGTCCATTCCAACTCCAACAGGAGCAGAAGTCCTAGAATGACAAGAAGCAATGGAGTTAAAGGAAAATAAAAGATGATCCCCCAACCATCAGGTGGGAGTGGGGGAAAACCCGCAGAAATCAATGACTGTCCTCGCATGGAATGTGCGAGGAGCTTCCCTACCTGAGACACAGGGAAGGCTAAGGAGAATTCTGAAGAAAGAAAAAGCTGAAATCATTTTTTACTTTGAGACAAGAATAAAAAGAAACACAGCAGACAGAGCCAGAACTTTGTTCCCAACTCATTGGAGAAGCATATCCAACCTTAAGGCGTGCGAAGGTGGCAGAATTGTGCTTGGTTGGAACCCGAACTTATGGGAGGTGGAACCCATACACATAGCCGACCAGATCATAACGGTTAGCTGCTTCAACCGTGGAGGTTTATCTTGCATCCTTTCTGGGGTATATGGGGAGAACTTGGATAGTGATAGGGAGAGGATCTGGAGAGACATAAAGGCCACTGCTCAGTGTGAGATACCTTGGCTGATACTAGGTGACTTCAAATGCACTAGAAAAGCAAGAGAAAAACACGGTGGGCTGAGAGTTCCAGACAGAATTTTGGAAGGCTTCAACGACACTGTTTTTGAAGCTAGATTGATCGAGATCAATACAGTTGGAGACCTTGTATCCTGGTTGAATAAGCAAAAACCTGAAAGAAGAATCGCTAGCCTACTCGATCGGGGGTTGTTCAACGAAGCTTGGCTGGACATCTTCCCGCATGCGGTGGTCAGAATGGGTGCCCATCCATTCAGTGATCATGCGCGGATGAGAGTGACCCTCAAGAAGGACAAACAACCTATCATGCCATTCAGGTTCTTAAATTTCTGGTGTGAATGGGAGGGATTTGAAGAGATGGTTGTGAGTAGCTGGAACCATCCTATAAGAGGTAACCCTCTATACATTGTTCTTAAAAAGCTACAGATAACTAAAGAAGCTCTGAAGGAGTGGGCAAAAAGAAAGGTTAAACTACCAAATTTGCTCCAGATCGCCAAGAAAGATTATGAGGATGCTGCTGACATCCTTAGATCTAAACCCCTCTGTCCTACTGCCATTGAAAAGGAGAGAGACAAGGAGAAGAGAGTGAACGATCTAAAGAAAGCATATGAACGATACATGTGGCAAAGAAGTAGAATCAAATGGATTAATGATGGTGATAGGAACACCCGCACATACCACTCATCGATCAAGAAGAAAGAAATGCGAGATACTATTCATGAACTTATTGATGAAACATGACAGGTTGCGAACAGTAGAGAGGAAATCTCTGCCCAAGCCATTAACTACTTCAACAACTTGTACAACAAGGGCAGCAATGGGGAACAGGGCTGCTTGTTTGAGATGGGAAAAAAGATCACTGATAGCATTAATGACGATCTTTGCAGGGAACCTAGCGAAGAGGGAATTCACAATGTCGTAAAGACGATCCACCCAGCTAAATCTCCTGGACCTGACGGGTTCAATAGCAAGTTCTATCACAAGATGTGGGGATGTCATAAAGAATGATGTGTGCAAAGCAGTGAAATGGTTTGTGCAGGGGGGGAACATGGTCAGGGCTATTAATCATTGTTTCATAAAGTTGATACCAAAGAAAATTCACACTAATGAGATGGCCGACTACAGACCCATAGTGTGTTGCTCCATCCTATACAAGATCATATCTAAGTTGCTTGCTAATAGACTGAAGGTTGTACTCCCTAACATCATCTCTGTAGAACAAAATGCTTTTATAAAGGGCAGAAAAATTTCCGATTGCTCTCTTCTGGCTGCTGAGTACTTAATGGATTTCAACATACATAAAACCACTGCCAAAGCTTGCATGAAGGTGGACATTAGCAAGTCTTATGACCATGTGATTTGGGATTACCTATGGATGATTATGACCAAGTTCGGGTTCTCTGATAAATGGATACAGCTCATGAAACAATGTGTGGAAATGTGGTCTTTTTCCATTCTGATTAATGGTGCCCCGGAAGTCATGTTCAAAGATTCAAATGGCCTTAGACAAGGTGATCCCTTGTCCCCCCCCCTCTTCACCTTAGTTATGGAGGGTCTTACCTTCCTCATAAAGGAAGCTGAATACAAAGGATTGATTAAACCATTCAAAGTGCAAGGTGTTAAGGTGTACTCACACCTCATTTTTGCAGATGACGTCCTTCTTTTCTCTGTGGGGCATGCTAAAAGATTGAGGGTGTTCTATAAAACCCTCATCATGTTTGGGAAAAGTGCTGGTCTTTATATTAGCACTACTAAATCACACATTTTCTTATCTAAATCATGTGACACAAGGAGAGGAAGGCTGAAAACTGTTGCTGGTATGGAAAGGGGATCCCTGCCACGAATTACCTTGGCATACCCATTGCTGGAGGGAAAGGTACAGCTAAAGACTTCAGTATGTGTAAAGACAAGGTCAGAGATAAAGTTGAAGGTTGGTGCGGTCTAAACATATCCTTGGCTGGGCGTCTGGTGCTGGTTAGAACTGTTCTCCAAAGCCTCATCAACTTCTGGTCTTCCATGTGTGGCATCCCCAACCTGACTATTCTCAATTTCAAAAGCATGATCGCCAACTTCATTTGGGGGTGCACAACCATGTGTTGGCCTGGGACAAGATTACGAAACTTTATGATAAAGGTGGGCTGCAGATCGTTGACCCTGAAGAGCTTCAAAGGATAACACTATTAAGAGAATTGATAGATTCCTGTGTCAACCGGATAATATATGGTCTATGTGGATGAGACAGAGATATGGGGAAGACATAATGCTACGAGACAATAAAAAAACCTCTAGAATATGGAGGAAAATGTGCCTTCTATACCCAAGTATCCAAAGCATGTACCGAGTTGATAACAGTGGTAATTGGTCACGCAATGATCAACAACCATGGATCAACTTAGTTACAGACCTAGGCCCAGAGTGGACCAAGGTAGTGTGGGGTAAGAATCATTGTCTGAAGTGGAGTACATGCCTCTATAGATCTATTTTGGGTAGGCTTCCTACTAAAGATAGGTTGATTAACTGGGGCCTTCCTGTTAACCCGACATGCCTTCTCTATAGAAACTATGAGGAGTCGAAGGACCACCTTTTCTTCAACTGTAGGTACACCAGAAGGATTTGGACTATTGTTTGCATCAGGAATGAATGGAGGGGCATCGATAATCTAAATCTGATGGATATCATCAATTGGATCATTAGTAATTATGGGAAGGACAAAGGCACTTTGGCGTTCCCGAGTCTTTGTATTGATGTTGTATGCTTTTGTGTTTGGCAGGAAAGAAATACAAGACTCCATAGAAGCAAAGAAAAGGGGAATGAAGAACTGATCAAGAACATAACTAGTAAATTACGGCAAAAGGTGAAGGCCACATGTGGGCTTACTGGTAATCTTAGTACCAATACGAGAACCTATTGGGATTTTGTATAGTAACCCAATGGTGTGTTTTATGTTACAGAGGGTCTGTTGAAGACGCCTTGTTTTGTACAGTATAGCTTCGCTATACCCCCTTTTGGCAATACTATTTACCTATTTCAAAAAAAAAATACAAGATAATACTATACTGAGCAGATCTAAACAATATAATTTAAATGACAGGAGATGTCAACATTTCATTAAGATAACAACTACTGCAAAACTGTAGATATGATTAAATAATAGAGAATACTAAAATTTCATTTAAAGGAAAACTGCTGTGAAACTAACTCAAATATTTATTAACTCTTTAACTTATAAGAAACTCTGTGAACCTATATGAACATATTTTATCTTATGCCCTAATCATATGTAGAGTACTCTACATATGAAGACTCGTAGCGAACTACGATCCCACCGTACAAGACTTAGCCGACACCCCGAGATAGCTAAGTCTGACTACTCTCCTGGTATGCAATAGGGAAACTGGCTCTCTGGCCTTGGCACTCCTATTGTGTCATAAACTGGACTCCTCCTCTAACCTGAGCAAATAGGCGGAGAGTCAAGCTACCTATTGGCTTTTCTATACTCTAGTGCAACCATGACTTCTGGTGATGTTGTACACTACAAACTATAATTTAAGGAGACTTCCACTAGGTCTTCATCCCCCCCCGTGCCACCTGATAGCACGTTCCGACCCCCATATACTAGATGCTGCCAGGGTTAGCTCGTATCAACCCCAAGGCGAATACCTCACATAGGGGTTCTACGGTGTCAGGTCCCTTAAATCTATAATTTTATTATTTCCTAGAAAGCTCTTACTATCTTGAACATTTTTCTTACTTATACTCGACTCTGGTATTTCTATGGCATCTCGTCTATTTAATTTCAGTTAAAATCACAACATGAATATCATTCTAGACCTGACAGAGTAGTATACTCAAAAACATTGTAATTTACTGAGTGATCCATATACCATGCATGCAGACAGATTAAAATTTCTTAAATAAACTAAACTCATATCAACTTGGCTCATATATGCTGGAATTATACAATTGATCATTGTAACACACTAGTAAGAGTTAATTACTCGATATATTAGAAATCGTCAGTAGCACTTGTAAATTTTCTATAATTCCTCAAAAATTGAGCACATCAACCCGAATTCTAAGTTATGCATCACATAACTCAATTAAAAGTCAATTACTTGTCATTGCACAAATTATTAATATTAATTGAGAATTTCAAATGATTTCTTTGAGAAACGTGTTGATTCGTATAATTATTAATCACTCACATTAAATATAACTGGGGGTGTGCAACTAGGTTTGTATTGAACCCTTTTCATGTCATTGTCATTTCTTTGAAATCGTACATCTATTAAATTACTAAAAATGTACATCTTGGGTTTATACCAAAATTTTACAACTACCGGTCGTATGCTACTGATTCCAACTTTTAAACTGAGCAAATTAGGTTTTAATCAATCATGCAGTTCCAGTAATCCAAATCACAGATATCAATCAAATAATTAGTGTCGTGCAAACATAATTAAGAAATTCGTGCAAATTAGAAATCTGGCGACGCCATCACTGCACGACACTTGGGTAAGCGTTGTTACCCGCGAATAACACTGATTCAACCAAAGACACCAGATTGTTGGAGTTATACATGCTTAGTGAGTGAAATTCTGCTCACAGTGGTCCAAGATAACCAAATACGACTGGGAACTCATTTGAGGCCTTCTTCCGGGAGTCTGTAGGTTGTCTTCACCCTTGGAACTGCCCTAGTACAAACGTGCTACAAGTAGGTTGTTGCTTTCTCATGCACATGTAGGAGAAGAGGGCAAGGCTAGATGCTAAACACAGCTGGAGTTGTGGATTCGAGCATGGACCTCAAAGTCAGAGTTGAGGGCATTGCTTGGTGCTGCTCCTTGCACCCAAATGGCTTCCTAGCCATTGCTGCAGCTATTGCTGCTCAAGCTGGTAGGGGCGCCACCCTTACTAGTTGAGGCACATGTGGACGCAATAGGGGCGAGGAAGGAGGGGAAGAAGGTGGAGAAGGTTGGCACCTACAGATCGAAGCTAAGGGGGCCAAAACACCCCACCCTTCCTCTGCTAGCCCACCATTTGGGTGCTGTTAGTCGCGCTGATGTGCGATGCTGCACTTGCTGGTAGGTCGTGAGCTAGGACAAGGAGGAGGAGGAAGAAGAAGGTAGAAGATGTTGGAGGAGTAGGGCGCTGCTGATCAGAGGTGAGGAGCTCGAAATCGCTGACCCTTCACTCCCTTTGCTACTGGGTAGTCGAGCAGCTGGGTGCCGCTTCAAGCGGTGTCAATTGGTGGAAGATGAGATAAGGGAGAAAGGGGTTATAACTTATGGGTAATTTGCATTATTGGTCCAAGAAAATTAAAAATGCCATAACTATTGCCTCAGAGGTCCGATTCAAATGATTCCTTTTGTAAAATTTCAAGAACGAGATCCACTACTACCTCAAGGCATGAAAACACAATAATTAAACCATCTTAGATAGGTTAATCATCTTAGGTAATTAACTTAACGATTAACATTGCAATTAACATTAATTACATCAAATGAATCAATCTCGACTAATGATTCACATATCAGCTTATCTTGATTAACCCTGATGTTTAACAAGGTACTTAGCACTAATCAAGGTACTTCACGCTAATTGAGGTACTTACTAACTAACCTCAATGTGGGTTGTAACAATCTCCCTCCCTTATAAGAATTTCATCCCAAAATTCCTAAAAGAGAAAAGGAAACTTGTTACGCATATCTAACTCAAGCTCCCATGTGGCTTCCTCTAAGTTGTGGTTCCTCAAAAAAACCTTCACTAATGGTATCTCACAATTCTTGAGTTTCTTGATCCTTCGATCAACTATCTGAATAGGTCCTTCAACATAGAACACATCTGATCTGAGCTGTGCAATTTCTGGGTCCACTATCTTCTCTGTACTAAGGTAACACTTCTTCATCATCGATACATGAAACACATCATGTAGATTAGCTAACTTAGATGGAAAATCCAACCAGTAGGATACAAGTCCAATCCTCTCAATGATAGGATATGGGCCCATAAACCTAGGAGTCAGTTTTCCTCTCTTGCCAAACCTCAACACTCCTTTCCATGGTTAAACTTTCAAATACACTTCATCACCAACCTCAAACTCAAGAGGTCTATGTCTCTTCTCAACATAACTCTTCTACCTGTCCTATGCAGCTTTCAACTGTTCTCTGATCACTGTAATCTTTTCTGTAGTCAAATCCACTATTTCTGGTCCAAGAATCTCTTTTTCACCCACCTCGTACCAACATACGGGTGATCTACACTTTCTTCCATACATAGCTTCATACGGGGCCATACCAAGAATGGAATGGTGACTATTGTTGTATGCAAACTCTTTAAGGTTCAAGTGTTCTTCTCAACTTCCACTGAAATGCAAGACACATGCTCTCAGCATGTCCTCAAGAGTCTGAATGGTCCTCTCTGACTGGCCATCCATCTGTGGGTGAAAAGCTATATTGAACCTCAGCTTTGTGCCCAAAGAACGATGCAACTGATTCTAAAACCTGGAGGTGAACTTAGGATCTCTATCTGATATAATTGAAACTGGGATACCATGTAGCCTGACTATCTCATCCATGTATATCTTAGCCAACTTTGGGACATCAAAGGTTGACTTAATAGGAAGAAAGTGAGCATACTTAGTCACTCTATCCACAATCACCCATATGGAGTCACAACCTCTAGGTTTCCTGGGCAACCCTACCACAAAATCCATTATGATATGTTCCCACTTCTACTCTGGTATAGGAAGATATTGCAAGGTACCTGCAGGTTTCTGATGCTCATCCTTAACCTGCTAGCACACACTGCATCTAGCCACGTACTTACCTACATCCTTCTACATACATGACCACCAGTACAACTCCTTGATATTCTTGTACATCTTAGTGTTGCCTAGATGCATAGCGTACATCGATGCATGTGCTTCCTCAAGAATCCTTTCTTTCAAATCACTGTTTCTAGGTACACACAACTTGTCATGTAGATACAACAAACCATCATCTGAAAACCTGAACTCTGGTCTCCTTCCCTCTTTCATATCATGCATGATCTACTGTAACTCATTGTCACTCTGTTGAAGTTCCTTGATCTGATAATAAAAAGTAGGCTTGACTTAAATCTATGCAATCAAACCACTCTGCTCTATCACCCCTAAGTCTAAGTTCAACTTCCACATCTCTACTAGCAGGTCTCTCTTGAAGCATGCCATAGAGAATACATCTACTGTTGAACTTGACTTCCTTCTAAGGGCATCTTCTACCACATTTGCCTTATCAGGATGATAATATATCATCACATCATAATCCTTGATCAATTCTAACAATCTCTGTTGTCTAAGATTCAGATCCTTCCGGGTGAAAATATATTTCAAACTCTTATGATCCATAAACACCTAACATGCCTCACCATAAAGATAGTGATGCCATGTCTTAAGAGCATGAACTACTATAGCTAAATCCAAATCATGTGTCGGGTAATTCTCCTCATTCTACTTAAGCTGTCTAGATGCATAAGCTACTACTTTGCCTTCCTACATCAACATACAACCTGAACCTCTCCTGGAAGCATCACAAAACACTGTGTAACCTTTACCTGTCTCGGGCAGGATCAACACTAGTGTTGTAGTCAACCTCTTCTTCAAGATCGGAAAACTCTTCTCACAGTTGTCTGACCAGACAAACGGTGCATTCTTTCTCATTAAGCATGTTAGAGGTGACGCTACAACACTGAAGTTCTGGATGAACCTCTTGTAGTAACCTTCCAATCTTAATAAGCTTCTGATCTCAGTAGGAGTCTTAGGCTGCTCCCACTTTAGAACATACTCGACTTTTTAGGGTCAACACTTACTCCATCTCCTGAGATGACATGTCCAAGAAAAGACACCTCAGCTAACTAGAACTTATACTTACTAAACTTAGCATATAACTGGTGTTGTCTCAACAACTGTAACACTATCCTCAAATGTTGCTCATGTTGTTCATCATCTCTGGAATAAATTAGAATGTCATCTATGAAAACTACTATGAACTGATCCAAAATAGTTTGAAAATCTGGTTCATCATGTCCATGAAAGTTGTTGGGGCATTTTTCAGTCCAAACAACATGACAAGAAACTCATAATGCCCATATCATGTTCTGAAAGTCGACTTAGGAATATCTGAAGCCTTTATCCTCAACTGATGATATCAAGATCTCAAATCTATCTTAGAAAAGATTGTCGCTCCACGCAACTGATCAAACAGATCATCTATCCTTGGCAACATGTACTTATTCTTGATGGTGATCTAATTCAAATGTCTGTAGTTTATACATAGCCTCATAGTACCATCTTTCTTTTTCACAAACAAGACTGGAGCTCCCCATGGAAAAGAACTAGGTCGAATGAAACCCTTATCAAAAAATTCATGTAACTGAATCTTGAGTTCCTTCAACTCTACAGGTGCCATTCTGTAGGCTGGTAGTGCTATAGGTTGACTACTTGGCAACACATGGATCTCAAAATATATCTCTCTTTCAGGAGGTAGTCCTGGCAACTCATCTAGGAAAACATCTAGGAACTCACAGACCACTGGCACATCCCATAGGCTGACTGTGCTCTTCTCATCTCTAGTATCTACTACATGTGCCAAGAACGCCTCATAACCTTTCTACATCATCTTATCAGCTACAACAGCTGATATGATACACGTAGGAAAAACTTTCATGTCTCCATAAAAGACACAAGAAAATCCACCCTATTGAAAGACAACCTCCTTCTTCCAACAGTCGATTTGAACGTGATACGTCTCTAGGAAATCCATACCCAAGATAACTTGAAAAGAGTTAACGTCTAGGGGTATAAGGTTAACCGTTATGGTGTAACCACCAAAGGTCAACAAACATCTGGGATAAAAATCCATTGTCAGTTCACCTAACGGAACCCTCAACAACAACTCAACTGGTAACTCCTCGGTTAACAGGTTAATCTCACAAGCTAAAGACTCTATATAAACGAGTGAGTAGCACCCAGATCTATCAAAACTGTAACTGAAATGTTGTTAAAGAAAAGCATTTCTCCTGTAATTACTCGAGAAGAAATAATACCTTCTTGTGGTGTCAAAGAGAAGAAGCATCTTGAATCTCTTCCTCTCCCACAATGTCCTCATTGTCCTTCCCTAGCATTGGGTGCTGCACCACCTTAGGAACTTGAAGCTATAGAGGAACATGGTCCTCCAGCTAGAGCCTATCTCGAAACATTCTGGTACTGTGACTAGGAACCCTGTGGCACCACTTGTTGAAGTTGAGGACATTGCCTTCTAAAGTGTCCAACCCATCTGCAGTTGTAACAACCCTAAACATCTACACCCCAGCACTGACCAGAGTGTGGCTTCCCATAGATATCACACCTCAGTACCTCTCTCCTTGGTGGACATGTCACTGTAGCTGATGATCCATATGACCTTCCTCTTGGAATATTGCTCCATCTCCCTAGACTAGATCTTTCCCTACTCTGAGAAGATATCACATCTTTAGATCCTTGTTTATTGAAACAGCTAAAACCACATCCAAGCTTCGAGAAGAAACCACCACCACCTCCTTTCTGTCCACTACTAGTTGGTCCTCTTTTGAAGTCTCCAGATCTCTTTCTATTCTCATAACGCTTATCAACATTCACAGACTCCTCTTCACATCTTGTTGCCTTAAGAAATTCTCCAAAGTTCTCTCTGTGTCTTCGGCCAATTGCACCTATACTATGCTGAATTTTGGGCCTCAATCCTTCCTGGAATCTTCTACACTTTTCCACATCATCTGGGACGAGCTGTAGGAAGAAATTTGCCAACCTGGTGAAATATGCCTCGTACTCTCCCACTGACATATTTCCTTGTCGGATGTTATGTAGTTGTCTTATCTTCTCACTCAGAAAGGTAGGTGGGTAGTACTTAACATGGAATTCATCAATGAAATCCTTCCAAGTCAATATTGTGTCCCTCCTTTTATCTTCCACTTCATGCCACCAGAGCTCTGCATCACTTTTAAGCAAATAAAATGTGTGATTGATTTGTCTTTCCTCAGACAGTTCATTAGATGGAACACTTTCTCTAACTATCTCAGCCATTCATCTTCCACTACAGGGTCTGTAGTTCCAACGAACTCGGTACCTCCAAGCTTCTTAACCAACTCATAGGATCTCATCAGATCCTTCCTGCTCGAGGTAAAAGCTCGCCTCTCCATCATATAATTTTCCCTAGTCTCAAGAAACATCTTGTACATTCATGATGCCTCATCCACATCATCTCCACCACCGGGACCCATCACCTGAGGGTCAGGTCCAATGTGGCTCTCAACTTGGTCCTCATGACCACGTCCTCTTCTTGCCATCTGTAATAGTACAAAAGAACACTCCCTGTTAGCAAATTGCAGTTACAAGGAAAACACCTAAGTCCTAATCCTATTAGTCTCTTATCGCCCCTGCCCTTGACTTAGAGTAACTACGTACTCAAACCTTTGCTCTGATACTAAACGTTTTTACACCCCGGTCTCACAATTACCACTAATCATGAGATTAGGGCATAAATTGAGGATTTAACATAATACAAAGATCACCCTTAACTTTTCCTTTTCTTAATCACTTAAAATCAATTTAAAGGAAAATCTTATGACCTGGAATAAATTAAAATCTTACTAAACTGTGGAAGCAACTACTATTTATATTTCTAGGTAGGTAAAGCAGATTTACACATTATATTACATTTTTAATGTGGAATATAAAGCACAACAGATAACTTAAAACTAGTTTACATGTCACATTACATTCTCTCTCTACCACACCACATGCCCAAGAACCGAGGGGAAAGGACTAAGAGACCTCTATCTAACTACGAACTACCTTCTAAGAACTTGGGTGGTACGATCCTTCTGCTTCCTCATGTTGATGTTGACCTAAAAAATGTTTCAGTAGGTTGGTGAGCTACTGGCTCAGTGAATAGAATTTCACCTGACCATCATAGATAACTCATTTTATGTTTATTAATTGGAATAAAATACAAGATAATACTATACTGAGCAGATCTAAACAATATAATTTAAACAATAGGAGATGTCAACATTTCATTAATATATCAACTGCTGCAAAGTTGTAGATACGATTAAATAACAGAGAATGCTAAAATTTCATTTAAAGGACCACTGCTGTGAAACTAACTCAAATCTTTCTTAACTCTTTAACTTATAAGAAACTATGTGAACCTATATGACCATATTTTATCTTATACCCTAATCGTATGCAGTGTACTCTACATATGAAGACTCATAGAAAACTATGATCCCACTGTACAAGACTTATCCGACACCCTGGGATAGCTAAGTCTGACTACTCTCCTGGTCTGCAATAGGGAAACTGGCTCTCTGGCCTCTACACTCATATTGTGTCGTAAACTGGACTCGTCCTCTAACTTGAGCACACAGGCGGAGAGTTAGGCCACCTATTGGCTTTTCTGTACTCTAATTCCACCAGGACTTCTGGTTGATGTTGGATACACTTTTCTGTATTCTAGTGCCACCAGGACTTCTGGTTGATGTTGGACACCACAAACTATAATTTAAGGAGACTTCTACTAGGGATTCATTCCCCCCCCTGTGCCACCTGATAGCACGTTCTGACCCCTGTATACTAGATGCTTCCAGGGTTAGGTCATTTAACCCCTAAGGCACATACCTCACATAGGGGTTCTACGGTGTCAGGGCCCTTAAGTCTATAATTTTATTATTTCCTTGAAAACTCTTATTATGTTGAACCTTTTTCTTACTTATACTCAACTCTGGTATTTCTATGGCATCTTGTCTATTTAATTTCAGTTAAAATCACAACATGAATATCATTCTAGACCTGATAGAGTAGTATACTCAAAAACATTGTAATTTACTGAGTAATCCATATACCATGCATACAGACAGATTGAAATTTCTTAAATAAACTAAACTCATATCAACTTGGATCATATATGATGGAATTATACAATTGATCATTGTAACACACTAACAAGAGTTAATTACTCGATATATTAGAAATCATCAGTAGCACTTGTAAATTATCTGTAATTCCTCAAAAATTGAGCACATCAACCCAAATTCTAAGTTATGCATCACATAACTCAATTAAAAGTCTGAAATTGCCCTAGTACGAACGTGCTACAAGTATGATATTGCTTTCTCATGCATAGCTAGGACAAGAGGGCTAGGCTAGGTGCTAAATGCAGTTGGAGCTGTAGATTAGAACATGGACCTCAAAGTCAGAGTCGAGGGCATTTCTTGGTGCTGCTCCTCAAGCCCAAACGGCTTCCTAGCCGCAGTTGCAGTTGCTACTTCTCAAGCTGGTAGGGGCACCGCCCTTGCTAGTTGAGGCGTAGGTGGACACAATAGGGGCGAGGAAGGAGGGGAAGAAGGTAGAGAAGGTTGGCACCTACGGATCGGAGCTAAGGGGGCCAAAATGTCCCACCCTTCCTCTACTAGCCCACCGTTCAGGCGATGTTGGTCAAGCTACTACGTG
The DNA here is from genome assembly GCA_963693085.1 of Alisma plantago-aquatica. Lineage (NCBI taxonomy): Eukaryota > Viridiplantae > Streptophyta > Magnoliopsida > Alismatales > Alismataceae > Alisma > Alisma plantago-aquatica. Next base: position 1,263,921,432 of record OY856411.1, read on the forward strand.
ATGCCGCACCTGCTGGTCAGCCGTGAGATAGGACAAGGAAGACGAGGAACAAGAAGGTAGAAGATGGTGGATGAGTAGGGCGCTATTGATCGGAGGTGAGGAGCTCGAAATTGCCCATCCTTCACTCCCTTTGCTGCTGGTCAGTCGAGAAGCTGGGTGCCGCTTCAAGCGGTGTCGATCGGTGGAAGATGAGATAAGGGAGAAAGGGGAAATGGGTTATAACTTATGGGTAATTTTCATTATTGGTCCAAGAAAATTAAAAATGCCACAACTATTGCCTCGGAGGTCCGATTCAAATGATTCCTTTTGAAAAATTTCAGCACGAGATCCACTACAACCTCAAGGCATGAAAACACAATAATTAAACCATCTTAGCCAGGTTAATCATCTTAGGTAATTAACTTAATGATTAACACTACAATTAACAATAATTACATCAAATGAATCAATCTCGACTAATGGTTCACATCTTATCTTATCTTGATTAACCATGATGTTTAGCAAGGTAAGCACTAATCAAGATACTTCACGCTAATCGATGTACTTACTGACTAACCTCAATGTGGGTTGTAACAGTTAGTAGGTTTTTGGTCATCAAATCGGCATTTGTTATAATCAAACCAACTGAGGCATGGCATGATATTATGAAGACATGAATCCTAGTATCCTATACTTACTCTAGGGGATTTCACAATCACTTTTTATTGTTTTAGTGATACACCTCTAACTACTAAGTATTAATAACAAAATAAGTATCTAAGTTATGTCGTTATATATTTGTTTAAATAGCAAGTATTAATAACAAAATAAGTAGCTAAGTTATGCCGCTATATATTTGTTTAAATAGCATGGTGACTCACTTGTTATTTTCATTGCTCTTCTATACCTTTCATAGATTTCTAGTCTTACTCTTATATTGTATCTACTGTTGTTTCATATTTATGGATATTGTTGCTTCTTACTTGTTCTACCTTTATTATATATATAATTGTAGTCTTGTATGTGTAGAATGAATTACAATTTTTATATCATATTGTTGGGACATGGATCTCACTCTCATGGTTATCCAAATCTTTTTTAGGCGGTCAACCTCTTTCCTAGGATTTTTGTGTGTATCCTACCATGATGGTCAACAGTAGTAGATGGCTGGTGTTTGGTCTTTTGAAGATGTCTAGAATGTTCCATGTACAGTCATGTCTGGGCATATTTTTATATATTGAAATATATTTATGTTTTCATTTTTTTCTTTCATTCCATGCATAGATGTGCATTTTATAAAATTTGACTGATATACTTTATGTATACAAATTGTGTGAAAAGATAAGTAAAGATATCACGTAGTGTTACCTTGTAATGGATGAAAGTAATGGCCGTTTATCTGCATCTTGAGGATAAGTTCTTTGGAATTTTATCTTAAGCATATCATATATGATTTTGTATCGACTCAAAGTTTTTTTTCTAGTGATCACACTCTTCGTGAGGTGGGAGTCACATTTTGAATGTTGTCTTACCTTTGGTGCCTAGAGTTATAGGGAGATAGGATATTTTTCCTATTCTTGCATGTTCTTCATATCTAATCACTACTTATGGTTATTTAAATATGCATGAACATCCTGAAGAGATAGCAAAGAGTATCTTAGTGCCATCAAGATATGGAGAATAGTATAGGGCCAAGAAGCCAAGAGTAATTGAGGCTGAAGAAATATAGCCTATACCCCCATGTATACCTCTCCCCCCTCGGTGAATGCTACAACATCAATTGACTTGACATTTCACTCTATGTTTGGGAAGCATATGGTTACCAAAATGCACATGGAAGAAGTGGTATCCATTCTTCCACCCAAGAAACCATCATCACATGATGTGTCTTCCTAGGGTCTAGGAAAAGCCTTTGAGCAGAGTATGTTGGCATGGTTGATCGAAGACATGTATATATCTACTTGATTGAACTTGAGAAGGTATTTCAAATCTTAGAGATAGAGAAGGAAAACAAGATCAGGAATACAATCGACATTATGAATGGTAGTATAACATGAGAAGTAACCTATAGAGGTAATTCCCATGGTTGTAGTTAAAGAAGAAAATGAATCAATTTGAGCATCAAATTAGAGAGGATGTCGTCACTTGATGAATATGAGGGACAAATAATGGAGTGGATAAATATTTTCCATCAACAAGCTACAAAAGAGGAGGAAAGGATTAGGAAGTTTGAGAAGGGTTAAATGTGGATTTGGCATAGTTGGCATCTACCCTAGAGATGCATGTGAAGTTATCATCCTTAATGAATGTAGGTAGGAGAATTGAGACAACAATATTAATTCACCATGATGCTAATCAGCGGAACTGATTGGGCCAATCCCAGGGTCAACAGTCAACATGTTATAAAAATCCAATATATAAAGAGCTAGAAGAGCATTAAGAAAAATATCAACCATCATAGTTGAGGAAAGCAGTGTCTAATTCGAGGGAACCTATATAGTCATAGTGGTCTCCTACAAGGGAATCAAACAAGGTTTTATCCCCTCAAGGGAAAATATGTTTGTTCCACGTTAGTGATAAGGCTCTCTAGGACACAATACAGGAGAGGGTGCATGACCTACAACAATAGTCACCTAGTCCATGCCATTTGTTGACACCTTAATGTTATCATTGTGGAAAATATGGGGCATGTGAATATGTGCTCCTCTCAGTTGTTACAAGAGGTCATCTAATCATAGAAGTAGAGTTGGTAGAAATATAGTAATGTTGGTAAAGAACAAGACCATACTTTGGCGACAATGTCATCTTGACTAGTGGGAAGACATTAGGATCATGGTTGTCCATGGCAAATGGAACGAGTCTATGCTATGACTTGGTATGAAAGAGTCATCAACCCATGTGCCATGACAGGTATATGGAATTCTTCATTCTAACTTATCTACTTTATCTTGTCTTTAAATTTTAGTTAAGACAAGTGTGACACTCTCATTTATCACCATGAAGGTGATTATTTTGTATATCTTTCTTGATATTACTAGATTTGATCAAAATTAGTTAGAAACTCTATAGCAGGTTTTGCTATCTTTTGGGGGTATGTCCATCCTATATTCCCTATTTCTTGGGACATAAATTTCAGTGGATCTTGTTCCACTTGATAAGCATGATTGGATGTGTGCCCCACAAAGTAGTTGGAGATATCGAATGGTCACGAAGTTTGAGAACAAAATGGTTTCATGTTTCTTTATCGATTGGTTATTTCTTTCTATTTAAAGTCGTATTGGATTGTGGTTCTAAGGTTGTACAGTTCAGAGATGGTGATGTCTTTTAGTATTTCCAAGGATATATGAATATCCTTTCCACCTACCCGATGTCAGTAGCAATAGAGAAGAAGATGATGTGACATGTGATGAATGCATAATCATTATCATTTTCATGTGCTAATTTTGTTGATTTTACATTTTTACTCATTTTTCACCCACGTAGCATATCATTTGTGCATCAATTTGTTTGGATGTGTTTGTCTTGATTTTCTCACATAATGTACTTTCCTAATGTGTTTCTTATATAACTATAGGAAATTCAAGCATATAAACATATAGTTAGTGCCACCAACTCTCAAGTCAATATCACTGACTTCAATCATTAGGACCAACCAGAATCGACAACACCAGAGTTAGTACTACTGACCTAGTTGGTGCCACCTACACATATCATAGACGTACTAGGAAATTAGATAGTTCATAGAACCAAACCCATGTCGTGCCACTAACCTCTCCACTCTAATACTGAAGATTAAAAATGATGAATATGACAACTAGATGAAGTTGGATCTTTTTTTTTGGTCAGAAAACTAAAAATTTGGACCATTTCTCGATTTGTGCGTGTCATCCTTGCGCAGGGGCCATTCCAATCTTCTCTGTATCAGTCCAATTTTATCGAATGTCTCTGAAGAGACATGAAGTTGGATCTATTGATCCCATGTAAACCTTAATGCATCTCCAATGGGAAACGTATTTCAAAAATCATGGTTTTGGAATTTTGGCTACCAAGAGGATAGAAGGAAATTGAAAATGATAGAAGAAATTGCACTCGATTGATTGTGGAGGTGTCTTGAAGGTAAAAAAATAGAGATTCTCATATATCTTTTATAGGAGACTCCTTTAATCATTTCTCCATGATTTTGTAACTCTATTTCCAAGTTTTGTATCTTTTTTTAATTAGTCTGATACCATGTTATCTGTGTTCGGCTAATTTCAATTTTCAGTAGGAACTAAAAGTAGGACTTCATGATTTTATACTTGATTGTTGACATCATCAATGAGATTATTGTTTCTTGAATTTTATTTGATTTTAATTGCATGCTATTGTCGATGCTTGATCACTAAATATGATAATTTATTGATAGTTTGTTGCTTCAAAAGAGGGATTATTATTAGTTGAAATTTCATAACTTAGTTAATAATTTGGAGCAAAAGTGTGCTAATGACTAACAGAGGTGAATTGAGAGACTGATCCTAATTCTTCAAACTGGAATAAGGAATTCGACAAAAGTACACCTTTGACTAGTTTGTTATCATAATTTCAGAGAGAGTATTTTAGTTACAATTTTTTATTTAAATGCAACAAGAATATGTTCATAAATTGATAAAACCCAAGTACAAATAGAATTATTGTGCAACTTGTTAACCTAGAGATTTCCATCCATGTGAAACACAACAAAAATTTAATCTCATTTGTTTGTTTAATTTTTAGTTTAATGCTTAGTTTAATCCAAGCTGCTACTAACTCTTCTTCGGACTATCTGATTTAGATCTAGTTAGTAGTTGTTCTTGATTTTCATAGTTCCTTGATTTTGACACTCAAAACTCACATTCCTATGTTATATTGATATGTACACTTGCATTTTGCACATATAGTTTTGTTGTATCATGTTTTTGACATTGCAACTGGAGAACTGGAAAACACTAGTATTATAGTGCTAGAATCAACCACTCCAGGTCAGGGATTTTTATTTTTATTTTTATTTTTACTTATTATTATAGAAAATATTTTTGGCATCATTGCTATTATTTGATGGGCCTAATATTTCTCATGATTAATTATAGGTACTAGTGGATGGTACATACTCACACCAATGATTAAAGTGATCAATACCAAACTCATGGAGTTCTATTACTATTTTGATCCCCAAAGGAAAAGAAGATCATGATAAGATTCTTAAATAAGAAAATTAAGATGGTAGTGGAGATGTCAATGTTGGAGCACATGCCATGTAGGAACTAGGTATATGGGAGAATATTTGGGCCTCTTTTCCACATCTCAACAATGCCCCATCAAAAAGCCTAAAGTGAGTATTAGAAGATATAAGCTTCATCTAGGCCTTGTATAACTCATAGAGTCTCCAACACTCCATGATCATCCCATTGAGCATTGTTGAAGCCCTAGTTTGCTTCTCCATATTTTCCCACTTTGTCCCTTATTCTCAATACAATATGTAGAATGCATTCCATGTCCCAATATATTATCACTTTGTATGAATTGCACTTACGGATTTCTCTTGGATGTTTTGATAGATACTTTGGCAGTTAGTGATGCAAGGGAGAGAAGAAGGAGGATCCTAGGTCATTCACTGACATGAAGGAACCTAAGAGAGCCCTAAAGCTACCCCAACCTACCCCCAAATGACCAAGGAGAGAGATGAAGAAAAAATCACAAAGGAGCCATACATAGTAGACTAAATTGAAACGAAAAACCCCTAAAATGGTTGTGGTACACTTTTCCACAACATTCTATAAAAGCAAAGATCATATTGTTGCATCAATGCCAAAATCCCCATGACTTCTTAGCCACCACAATCGTTCCCACCACCACAACTGTTCGCACCGCCATGGTCATGGTATCAAGTAACTACCATGGTCGTGCTTTGTACAAAGCCCATGCCAACAAGCTCCTCATTTTCCCTCCTACCACCTCCAACATGGTTGTGGGCCCACCATAGTCTTTCTACCATTGAGCCACCACAACTTTGCTACCAGTATGGCCTTGCCACTTCACCTCATTCAACCCAAAAATAATCTGACATTTTCATCTTTCCACCATGAATGTTCCCATCCACCACAACTGTTCCCATCTAGCAATCACTACTACTATGTCTAGACTGGTCATGCAACACACAAAACCCTACTTCTTCCCTACTATGATTATACATCTTTACCCCCACTAAACCTAGACCCCTAGGCCACTATATATACACTGATGGTGGTTGGTAGTCTAAAATTATCCACTCCAAGCATCCACAACAGCCACCCTTGGCTCTACACCCATTCCACTTCGTTTCCTGCATGCATGAACACTAAATTCCTAGTTTTCTAGGGCTTTCAGCATTTCCCTTCCACTTTCCATGAATTTTTGCATCCTTGGAGGAGAAGGGCGTCATTAGAGCTACTGGAGAGTGAAGAGTGGAAATTTTTCATCCACACGCCATGAAGATTATATTCTTTTTTCCCTTTCATCTGTTATGTCTTTGGTTGTGAGTAGTTAATTGCCTTTGTAGGATGTTTGAGGACGTTATTCATAACTATGATACCATGTTGGAAATTTTTTGTGCACCAAACTCTCATTTCATTTTCAAATGCTATGTTAAAGCTTGTTCTCTTTACCTACCTCTTTTTCTGTTTTTTTTTAGTTGTGGGATCCCCTATCGAATGGGCAAAATGGTTGGTTTTGGGATTTATGGTGGAAAACTCATAACTCTCAAGTAGATCCTACCTAGTATCCCCATCATCTACTATCTCTACCCATTCTCCCAATAGTCGATATTAGATCTAAGTATCTAGATGTGCCTCCCCTATAAAAACTTAGCTAAATGGATTAATTAGTGGTTAGAAGGAAATAGTACGAAGTGAAACTCACTCCTACCATCCACACGGTTCCTTGCCCCTAAGTGCATTAAGAAACCACATACATAATCCTAGAATTTTAAAAAATATACCTATGACTATTAATTCCTTAGTCAATAGCGCCTTGCAAGGATGGATGGTTAGTGATAGGGACTAGTTTCCCTATTCACTTCCATTCCATCCATAATCCACTAATTACGTAGGATGCATGCTCTAGTCTAATCCTTGTTGTTTGGTAAGTTAGATGTACAATGGAAGTTTGTGTATGAAAATAACCCTAAACATGTTCGATTAGTGTAACCTATATACTAGCTCAATCTTTCTAACTATCTAATTGCTTTTGTTACTTTTCTTGTTAGCCTTGTTCATTCTTACTAGCTCTTGTTAGAGCTACTTGTGCTTGTTTTGTTGTTTGTTCTAGGATTTCTTTGTTACTTTCTTAGCTTAGTTATTTGCACTCTCTTTCTCTTTCTATCTTTCTTTCTTTTATTAGTGGTTATACTAACTAATTTTAATTGTTTAATTATCTAGGTTAGCAAAATAGCATCTCTATATTAGGGTTAACTCAGGTTTTTTTTTCTTATCTTGCTTTCTTATTCACCATTAGTGTAATTGAAACATCCAAAACAAACCCCAAAAACCTAAATCTCTTACACTAGAAATCCAAAGAAGAAATCCTAGCCAACCATCTCCCCCACTCCTCGTTGATCAACCCTAAATTGCCCATTCTCTATATGATAATCCAAACCTGGTGTGCTTGGGATATAGGAGTTCTATGTGTATTTTAACGTGATCCTCTTAGGACTTTTATATATAGAAAATCATATATTAGTCATACCTGCATCAGGTAGGTCAATCTTTCTAGCTCCATTGTTGGTGAGTGGCTTTTGGAACCGTCCTAGTTGTTTCTTTTCTACTTTCTCTAGTAGCTCTCACCTTTTGTATATTTTATTCTTTGTTACTTTTGCTTTCCTTATGTTAACTTGTTTCTATTTTCTTGGTTGTGCATGTTTAGAGTGGCAGTGCATGTTGGATGCCACTCTTTATCCTATTGATTCTTTCTTTGAGAATCCATGGAAAGGGAGACAAGGCAGATGAAATAATGCATCATTAAAGTACATGATCCAGTCACGGGGGATCATGGGGAAGTGTAGGATAACTACCAACATATTTCAAATGTACCAAGACCTTTCCATGATTACTTCACTCTGAGGAACTACATATTTCCATTTGCCACTAGAGTGGAACAAATGCCATGCTAACTATTCTCCATTCCTCCACCAATTGTAGGATTTCTTTAAAACTTATACCGATACGAAAATGAGAATCCACACAAGCATATCAAAATTTTTTAGGAGACCTGACCTACTTTACACTTTCCTTCTTCCACAAATAATTCATTCAACTTACACTTTCCCCTTACTCGCTGGTAGGTAAGGCTAAGGAGCGGTATTCCACCTAGACTGAGGGAATGACATGGGATGCGATGAAAAATGAATTTCTAAAAAAAATTTATCTAATATACAAGTTGACCCAAATGAGGAGGAACATCACAACATTAGTCAAATGGGTCATGAACAATTCCATGAGAGGTGGGAGAGGTTTAAAAAAAAACTAAGTGATTTCCCTCATCATGAGGTGTCACTATGACATCTAATTCAATCCTTCTACTCTAGGTAGTCACAAATGGGGAAAATGGTAGTGGATTCATCTTTTGGTGGCACTTACATGGAAAAGCCTCTTCAGGAATCATGGTTTCTTTTTGAGTATTTGGTAGAAACCTCAAGCCATAGGTCCCCAAGTTGGAAAGTGATTAGTAAAGAAATATGTCATCCTCTACATCTTCTCCACCAAACTCCTATGCAAACAAATCCAATCCACAAACAATGGTGATTCTTGCATACATAAAGAAGTTGATGAAGAACCTAGTGGGGGCACTTAAACTCAATATGTGCTATTTATTAATGATTTTGAAGAGGATGTCAAGGCTATGAAAGCCTATGGGAATCACAATAATCATGGACACATATACAGAGTACACCCTAGTGGAGGAATCATCCAAATTTCTTATGCAAAAACAAGGAGATGGTGTGCATGATCAGCCAAGTCCAAATAAAGGCCAAAGGTACAACTCAAGGTTTGCAAGTGGTGTTCTTAGAAGTTTGAGGAGTATTGATGAGGTCAAAAAGGATGTGATCACACATGGACAAAGTACAAACTGTATTGGAAAAATCCAAGATCAATTACCCTTTACTTTGCTATCTGAGAGGAGAGGAGGTTTCCTTCTTAAACTTTGGTGAACCCGAAAATGCAAGTGGACAATGGCAAACCCTCAAGGCTCCCATGGTTACCACCCATGCAAAATGAAACATGTCCAACACTACAAAGGTCCACCCAATAAATACGCTCCTCCACCACATCAACTCCAATTCAACCACCATTACCCTCCTCCACCTCAACATCCACTGCAACATCCACAACAACAATCATATCTTCCTTAACCACCACCTCAACAAAATCAACATCCGCAACAACTTTATGTCCTCCACCATCCATCCCATCAATATTAACACATAAGATTAGCACCACCACCACAAATATCACAAGCTCCCCCTTATTTTCATGATCAAGTGAATGTAGTGATCACTTTGAGGAGTGGAAAGATTCTGGAGCATCCCAACAGGGGAAACAATCTAGTTAACAAGATCCATGTTGAAGTCCCACTTCTAGAAAAATCTTATGATGGTGATATGGGCACTAAAAATTCCACCATCCTACCCTTTTTTTAGTTTGTAACACCAATTTTATCACCCTTTGTTGAGTTTTCAACACCAAGTGTACCACCCTTTGATGAGTTTGTAACACCAAGTTCCCAACCTTTTGTTGAGAATGTAAAACAAATTGTATCCATCTATTGCATTAAGGAGTCTTGTTACGATATACCAAGGACCTTAAGTTACTTTAAGCAAGGATAGTGTTGTTGAGACACCATTCCCTGATGATTTGGGTGTTCCTTCCATCAAAAGAAGGCAAAAGCATAACATGGATATTTTTGGAAGTTTTTAGGTAGGTGAAGGTAAACATACCATTGCTTGACGTAATAAATTAAATCCTAGTCTATGCAAAAAAAATTAAGGACGCTTGTACCTTAAATAGAAAGACAACATGGTAGACTGCCAAAGAGAGTTCTATACTAGACAACCCTTACCTCAAGAAGAGGGTGGTAGGGGATTCCTCTTAATTTTTGCTACAATGTTTACCACCTATTTAGTACTCACTTCTTGAACTTGTATCTAGTGTCCATATCATGTCGTATAGCATATATGTAGAGTTGGCTTGGGCAAGATTAATCCAACCAACATCATTTTACAAATGGAAAAAAATCCACCAAGATACGAATCGACAGGGTGAATGACATTTTGGTGATGTTGGACAAGGAGACGCTTGTGACGTACTAGGCATATTTCATTGTCTTGGACACGGAACTGGAGAATGATATGATTCCTATCATCTTACAAAAACCCTTCTTGTATACAACTGAGACAAAATTGGAAGTATGAACCGAAACCTTGACAGTCTCCTTATTGAACAGAAATATAACAATCTACATGTTTATTTCCACTAAGAGGTAAAAATTTATTAACGAGGAGCACTATTTTGGCATCTCCTATGATGCCCAAAAAGAATGGAAAGCTAAAGAGAAGCATCTTGAGAGATGACATGGTCCATGGGATGAGAATCATATTTTAAAGGCCTTTGAAAGATCACATTCTTTGAGGGAGAAAACACCATTCTTGAGAATGGTTGATGAGGATCAAAGGCATGTACACAAACCGCCCCTAGAGGAATGGCTTCTAGAGGCGGCTAGATTACCTCCTGTAGGGTGATAGATAATAGACTGCATTAATCAATCACTTGTTTCAGCCTGAATTCACATTGTTCAAACTTTGACTACATTGACGTTTCGGCATTAGACCGAGTCTTTATTTGAATTCTTTCCTCCAGATAAAAGAATATGAACCAACTTTTCTTTGTGCCTTTTTACAACATTAATTGCTTGCCCCAACGGATAGATTTATTGAATTGTTTTCTTTTACCATTTTGATCATTTTACTATTTTTGCTGCTGATTTCCTCTATGATGAATTGATTGAATCGTAAAAAGGTCAGTCGATCGACTGGAAAAGATGTCCAAGATAAATTTTCCATATAGAAAATCAAATTCTCTTTACAAAGAATATATACTCATTAAATTCTACCTTGGGATGCAAAAGTAATGACGCTTTTGGTGTGGGGTATATATATAAATTAGGCACTGTGGGAAATTGTGCAATCGTATTCCAAAAATATTTGATCTCTCAAGTGATTGGACCATTTTCATAAAAAAATCAAGTCAATCTAATTAAAACTTTAATTAAAGAGGATAAAATATAAACTAAGACAGTGAATTCTAAAACTAGGAAAATAATCAACAAAACAATCCTAAAAAGATATCTAAAAGATGTAAATACAATGGATAAATATACATTTACGAGTTCTCCACCTATTCCACCTTACTTCATCCCTCCACCCCAAAATCAAAATTTCTAGTGTTTTGGGTAGTTCCCTTCCACTTTCAATGCTTTATTGTATCCTTGGAGAAGAGGACGTCAATATAGTTGTTAGAGGTGATGAGAGGATCTTCTTCATCCAAATCCCATAGAGATTATATTCTCTTGTCCCATTACTTTTGTCATATCTTTTACTATGAGTGGCTATGCCCCTTTGTGGGATGTTTGGGGACAAAAATATGTAACTATGATGCCATGTTGGGAAATATTGAGGATTAAACTCTCATTTTATCTTGTAATGCTATTTTATTATGTGTTCTCCTTCCTACCTTCGATGGTTGTTTGACTATGGAATCACCTAAGGAATGGGAAAAATCGATGATTTTGGGCTATAAGGTGGAAACACTCCTAAGTCTCAAGTGGAAACTTATCTAGTTTTACTACCTTGTCCTTTTTCTACCCATTTCCCTCATCCTAAAGTATGATATCTAAGTAACTAGATGCGTCTTCACTATAAACACTTAGCTGAATGGCTTGCTTGGTGGTTTGATTGAAGTAGTAGAAGTGAAAAACCCTCCTTATACCCTCTACACCACTCCTTTCCACTTAGTGCATTACGAATCCAGATCTAGAAACCTTAACTTGGACCATATAGACCTATGACTATCTATTCCTCAGTTAGTGGAAACTTGCACAGATGGATGGTTAGCGATAGGGACTACTCTCCCTATTAACTACCATCCATGCATGGTGCACTGATGGAATTGTAAGCATGTTATAGTCCTTTTTGTTTGATTTTGTAGTTGTCTAATGGAAGTTTGTGTAAGAACAAGACCATATACATAGTTTATTAGTGCATATTCTCCCCAAACAAAGCTCAATACACCTTCTACTTTCTCAAACCCTAGTTTTCCCTCTCACTAGCTAACTATTTTGTTGCTTAGCTTGTTTGCCTTGTTCATGTTCACAAGCTATAGTTAGAGTAACTTGTTCTTGTTTCACTCTTTGTTCTAGGACTTTCTTAGTGTAGTTCTTACACATTTTCTTAGTTTAGTTGCTAGCTTAGTGTGGTTATATGCATTATGTTCCACTTCCTCTTATTAGTAGATAGTATAAATTCGTTCAATTTCTTTCATAATTAGATTAGTTGATTAACATTGCTTGATTACAGTTAAATTAGGTTTAGTTGTTTTTTATTACCTTGCTTCTTGTTCACCACTAGTGTAATCAAAAACCCCAATGCCAACCTTGAAAACCCCAACCCCTAGTTCTAGAAATCTAAAGAAGCAATCCTAGTCAACCCTTAACCCCCCACTCCCACATATTAATCCCTAGCATTCCAACTCTCTATACTATAATCAAAACCCTGTGCTTGTGGGATAAGTTTGGTGTGTGTATTTGAGCATTTTCCTCTTAGGTATTGTTTATATGTAAAAACAATTTGTTAGTCGGACCCACCTTAGGCAGGTCAAAGACCCAATACAACACGTTATAAATTTTGTGCAGTTTTGTATACAGTAAAGGTTGATAGGATACCAGATATGGAAGTCTATCTAAAGTTATTCCCATTTGCCTTGATGGATGGAGCTAAGAATTGGTTTGAAACTTTGCTTGGTAACTGTATAGTGAATTTGGATCAAACGGTAGATAAATTCTTTAGAAGGTTCACCATAGAAGACTACAAAATTGGTGGGGAAAATTCACAAATTTTATTAGAGTCCTAATGAATCATATCATGAGGCTAGGTATTGATTCTGAGACATGTTAAGTAAGTGTCCTATCCATACTATTTATGTATTTGACCAAGGAAAAAATTGTTATCATGACCACTATCTTACAAAAAGGATTATGCTTGATTCATTTGGTGCATGTCTCTTTCTGAATAACTAAGCATCCAAGTGCATGGAGATCATGATGAATATGGCCATGAATAAATCATGGGGTGATGAAAGGGTACAGTGAGGGTCAAGCAACAATGTAGGACAAGACAATGAAATGGCTGAAATGAAGACAAAAACAAGTGCTTTGAAAAAGTAGTTGGGTTCCTTGACCGCCAACACATCTTAATAGGAGGTCCGCATGTACATGTCACATTCCAACAATAGGAGGGATGATCATATGACATGGAATATTCACACATTCATGGAAATATCTGAACAACTTTGAACATTATCCCTCACAAAAACAATAGACAACACAATAACAAAATCAAGGAGGAGGTGGACCAAGCCACCTTGATCAACTGGAGGATGTTTTTTGACATCTCATGAAAAACACACAATCATATTTGAATTGTCACACCATGAAATGCAAAATCAAGGCTCTCAAAATAGGATTCTAGAGACTCAAATAACATAATTGGCTATCGATATTTCAGAATTGAAGAAGCTGATATAGAAGGTTTTTTAGAAAACACAAACCCTACGCATTATTACTAACAAGAAAAAAACTATTCAATTTATAGTACAAAGGCCTATGCTATTGAGGAGACCTCTGAGGAGCCATGTACCACTAAACCCATGCGAGTCTATCTACCACAAATTCCATTTTCCAACATCTTTTTATGAGGGCATAGATGCATAGTGTGTTGGGTTATAGAGGAGACAGAGAAGGCAGCAGAAACAAAATTTTTCTTCTCCTAAACCCAGAATAAAGGAATCGCATCAACGTCTATACAATAGGAAGGATGGTTTGTAGAGGCATACCTTGTCCCGAGGCTTGCTCGGTGACTTTACCTCACGTCTTGTACGGTCTTCACCTCCGGTCTTGGACGGTGTATGTGCAGCTCCTGGTCTCACCGGGACTGTCGGGATTGACAGCTGTCCTCCAAGTGGCAGAAGTCTCCCGCCTCTGAAGTAGTCCACACGGACCACTTGGAACTCCGACCTCCTTTTCCCACAAGGAATCGGAAGGAGTCACACCCTCCTATTGGCGTACTAGTCACCAACACACTCTCCTACAACCATATGCTTTTTTGCAGTTGTCTTTCCCTTGTTGTGCCTCCCTTATCGGGTAGCACTTGCTCGGGCTCTCTCTCGGTTGCCAAAACCATAGAGAATGACAACTTTGCAGAGAAACTGGTGTTCTGAGTTGTTGTTACTGAGAAGCCCCCAATACCCCTATATATATAGGAGGGTCATGGGACAAGGTTCTCTACCCCGGACAATGCAGGATTAAACAGGAGTAGAAGGGTTCGAGATTTTCCACAAAACAATCAACTGCGCCACCTGAACTGATCGTTTCAAGCATGAACTGATCGGTTGGGGACCTGAACTGATCGGTTCACACCTGAACCGATCAGTTGGAGCACCTGATCCGATCGATTCACTACTGAGCTGATCAGTTCATGGTCCTGGTCCAACTCAAATTGACTTTCATATTTGTTTCCGATTAATCAAATATTAATCCTTATCCAAATCAAATTTGTACAAGTGTAACAAATTGTATTTGCAAAATCATCTTCTGACTTTCCAAACGATCTCGGTTGGTCACATGAATCGACCAGTTCAAAAATTGAGTCGATCGTCTCATGACACATGAGCAGATCGGTTCACCAGTTGAGCCGATTAGTTCACCAACCTGAGCCGATCGGTTAAACTCATGAACCGATCGGTTGGGACAGCAGACTATGCAAATCATTCAATTCACAGTTTCAATCAATCAGTCCAACACCTTGAACACTATGATACTAAGCTATCAATTGATTGAGTGTTTAATTGAACTACTAAACTCCTTTAGTAAACAATCTAAACATCATTTGTGCATAGACTCCTCTTCCAAGTTAAATCCTATGTGTGTGACCCTGCAGGTCCATTTCACGTTGGCAGTTAAAGTCCATAACACTTATGACTTCACAAGCAAGGAGCGGTGCCTAGTCGCACATCAGTGCTACCCAAGTGAAAAGGAAAGTTGGAGAACAACTTTCAATCCTACAATCCGTGAATGGTGTTACAGTGAATGTATAATTCCTTTGTCACTGATATCCTGAATGAACTCAAGGCATGGAACAATCATCCTGTCAACGTTCATTCACTTTCTTGATCTCATAGTAGATTGGAGAAGATATGTATGACATCAATATCTCATATTGATTCACACATGTGTGCATGCCTATCTCAATCCTACTCATCAAGTGGCCATGGATATCAAACTCCCTCAGGAGGGACAAATCCCATATCTATCACTCACCCCTCAAAATCCCTATGTGTCAAAGCCACCCAACCATCACCTTTATAACAACTCATGTTTCAGGATTGCGTTTGATGATGTCAAAGTGTACCCAACGACATGTGTTGAGTGTAGTGATTTCAGGTAAAAGAATCACACTCACCACCATCACTGTGAGAACTGACTGTGACTATGATGTCATGGTTCCATGTGTCAAACTCACGGTGGGTCTGTCCAGTACACTTGTTCTCTAACAAGTACTTGTGTGTTTGGTTTGATATCTCCATATCATGACTAATGAGATTATGTCATCAACCAACACCACAATCTAGTCTTGTGTTTCATTGTTGTCTATCTACCCTCCACAATGACATTTGACTAGGGACATAATAAGAATGTACAAACTCTTAGCATCCATATGATCTCATCGTTCAGGTCCTGAACCTGAAAGCATACGTCATTGAGTATTGTCATTATCTAAACATTCAATCTTTTCTATCATTATCTCATATGACTGAACCAGAAAGAATTGGAAGCTTGCCTTTGATCTTTATCAAATCAATCTTAATGTATCCCACCAATCATCCCATGATTGGCTCTCAGGGCATACATACCAACATAGTGAAGGTGTGAAATATGTACATATGAGCACACAAGTATAAGAGGAGAAGTATGCCAGTTTCTTGACCATGAATAGCGGCAAGGAAATTCCATCTACATATGTTATGCAAGAGGATGCACCTGAAAACTCCACTGCCATTGTGCCTGCTGCATAAATTTAGAAGGACAACCACCTTATTGATTACAGAGCCACATTAAATCATGTTAGAATGGAGGATGATTATACATATGATGATGATGGAAAACTTATAAGGAGACATATGACCCCCCACATCAGTATGTATATGTCCCACCAGTCCCCTACCTCAACTATATTAAGATGGGGAGGAATAATAAATAATTCAACAAGTTTGTAGACATCTTCAAAAAAATGCATATCAACTTCCCTTTCCTAGTGGGGATAGAAAAATGCCATCTTATGGAAAAAGATTTAAAATATACCATCACATAGATCATCGACTATGAGATTCTATAGTCAATTTGGTGAAGAGTGGAATAATTAAAGGGAAGCTATCTAATAAGAATAGGGATATGGGATATTTCAATATCCCTTGTTATCTTTACATCTAGACATTTAAGGAAGCATTGTGTGACTCTATAGAAAGCACTAACTTGATTTTGCTAACCACTTACAAAAGGTTAGGGCTCAAGGATCAAAATAATACCAACATGACCAACCAATTTCCTAACAAGTCTATTATTAGACCTTTCGGTATTTGTATATGTATGCTTGTTAAAGTAAACAACTTCATATGCCATGTTGACATTGTAGTGATTGACATGCAAGAGAAGCATGGGTCTAAAATTCTACTGGGCAAGCTTTTCAAAGCTATGACTGATGTGATTATTTTTGTGGATAGAGGATACTTGGCATTGGGCGTAGGAGATCACCTAGTGGAATTTAGATTGCCAAATTCAGTCTCATCATGAGATAACCAAGATTTGTGGAATGCATTGTTTGTGTCAAGCCAAGGATGTAAAGCGAGGACACTTTGTGGGAGGACGCTCACCAAGTAGACTTAGATTTTATTTTTTTCAAATTTCATTATAATTGATAGTTAGCTTTATTAGGATGTTTACATGAAAATAAAAAATATATCTTTATGTTCTTAATGAGTGTGCATAGTGTCACTAAGTGACACCACTGACACCCATGTAGGTAGCATCGTCACCACATTGTAATACTACCAAAACCAAGCTTTCCTGACTCAGCGGAACTGATCCCATGGTCATTACCACTATCATTTGTAGGCAAGATACATAAATTTATGATGTAGATTCAATGCCATCGGTGTCCCTCTCAATAGCACTTACTTGGATCTCACATTATATACAAAGTCCAAAAATTCATCCCAGTGGCGTAGAACTCTTTGCCTGTAGCACCGAGAGGCTTTTCAAAAATCAATAGCAAGTTATGAACTTTGACTCGCTACCACCAACATCCCTATCAGTGGGACAAACACAGATTGTGAAATACCTATAGTAAGCAGTAGATTTCATGTTGGTACCATCGAGTTCACTAGAGGTTCCACCGACAGTGACCCCATCAGGAAAAGTATTGATGGCCCAATTATTGTTGACTTAAAACACTGATATACATGGTAAATACATGTGACTCTCCATTGGTGGAACTAACTCTGGTAGAGTATACAAGGTGTTGTATTTTTAAGGAAAAGAGTTTTAGGGGGAATTTTGTTGCATCATCATCTACACCCCTAAAACCCAAGCTCGTAGATGACATCGAACACTTCATCATATCCAATTTTGATAAGAGAATCTTCACTGAGCTTGAGCATTTATCATTAGGCATACTTCTATACAAAATCACCACATGCCTCCCTCATGAAGTACCACATTGGTATATTGCTTTCATTTTCTCTATTAATTTTACATTGGGATAAATGTCAAATTCAAGCTTTTGGTGGTGAACAAGATTCTTCTCTTTACCCTAGCATCATTATCTTAATCATTACATCTTCATTTATGCATTGGCTATTTCCTAGTTTTTAGGGTCCACTTCTATTTAGTAATTGTGGATGTAAAATTAAAAAAAGTTAGGTTGGGATTTTGTTTCTTGGTTACATGGTAACAAAGTTTCAGTGATGACAAGGGCTCCCAATTTCTACTCATTAATCTTTAATGTTTTTGTAAGGGAACATAAATTTTTGAATTGACTTGGACCAATCACCTTAATGACATGTTTAATGAATAATAAACCCAAATTCACCCTATTGTTGTGGTATGTTGATGATGTTTGAGTCCAAACGAATCAAGAAGTAGTGTGATTTCTCATATAAATATTAGAAATAGTCTTTGAGTTTGCCCTTAATAACAAGTAAATAAGAGAGGGATGTGTCATGATTGGGTGACAATGTCTCTCAATCAGATTGTCTCATCCACCCATTCACCACCACAAAAGGCACAACATGATAATAGAAGTTATGTTCTTTAGATTGCATTGCATCTCATAATTTGATTGATATATATTATTTTGCATTAGCATTGAAAAAAATCATATCAAATTGGTTAACAATTTTCCTATAGATTTCATGTTCATATGTCATCATAAGGTGTTCTCATAACTGTTATTTTTTCTTCATATGTATTATATCCTTGATCCGCCTCTCAAATTGAAATGATCCTAGCATTATCAATTCTTTTTTCTAAAATAGGTTACTTGGAAAAATAATAACAAATGTAAAAATTAGGGGGGAGGAATGAAATGATTTCTTCATGATTGAATATCTCTTAATGAATCATAAAGTAGAATAATGTGAAACCAAGTTAACATAAACACCTTTCATGTTCAATCTCATCATTAGGACATGGAATCCATGCATGCATCATCCCATCTTTGGTTCAATAGGCATTAGGATACCTTTCATTATATGAATCGAGTTGCATAATGAATTGGATTGTCTTTTAGTTTCTATTTTGTACCACCTTTTCCATCAACCTATTTCTTTAATTTGTAGGCTACCACCATGATTCATCCCTCATTCATTTATACTTGTGGACCACATATATTATAGATTTCACTATCTATTCCTACAAATGTAAATGGGGAGGGCATATGATGCATTAACCATGTGTCCTAATTGCCATGATGATTTCCTACTCCAACCTATTTGTATTTTCATTTATTTATTATTAGCATTTCAATTATGAGAATGATTGATCATTGTAAGACAAGCTTCATTCTTTGTGGTTGATCGTGATTGGTTCAGGTCTGATCAGTGGATGGTGATTAGTATCAATTTGTTCTTGATGACTTTTCCAACCAAATGTACAAGTATTATTCCTCGAGGATGAGAAATATAAGGGGTTTTGATGCATACATTATTATAATAATTTCTTGTGCTAATTTGGTTTATCTATACACTAATTGATCTCAAACATATACCTTTTTACTCATATTTCACCAAGGTACCATATATCATTTGTGCATCAATTGTTCTCTTTTTTCACAAATTTGGCTTGGTTTTATCAAATCATATACTCCAGTAATGATTTTCTTGTTAGTTACAAGCAAGTCAAGCATTTATTGAAGAGTCAGTGCCACTGACTCCCAAGTTGGTAGCACTGGCTTGAAACCAATATTTGCCCAATATCAACACTACAGAGTCAGTACCGCATACATGCAAGTTGGTTATATTAAAATAGAACATAGACGGGGAAGGAACATGGAGATACAGTGCCATCAAATCCATTTTGGTACCATTGACATTTCTAAAACAATGCTCACGATTAAAAGTGATTAATCCCTCAGTTAATATTTGATGTTGATATTTTGATCCCTTTTAAAACCTAATTCATGCCAAAGCATGAGATATCTTAAATTAATAAGTTTAGTACTTTTTATGGCAAAGAGGAGAGAAGAAAAAAGAGAATATAGAATATGTTGCACATGATAGATTGGGAGGCATTTTGAAGGTAAAAATGGTAGATATTTGTGTCAATTATATACATATGACAAATTGGTTATGGGTTGGGTCACAAACGGCAGAACAAGAATGGAGGCCTGAAGCGAAGCTAAAGTGCTTTCTATTAATTGTGTCTTCCGATTTCAATATCTCTATTTTCATGTTTTCTTTCCATTAAAATTATTGTGATACCATGTCAGCCATGTCTGTCACATTTCTATTATATGTGGGCACTGCAAGTATCTGATGTAGTTCAATACTTAACTGTTGACTTTTATCAATGTGATTATTGTTGCTTGGATTTTATGCAATTCATATTTCATGTCATTGTCAATTCTTAATCACCATTGCCATATTTTTAATAAATATGATTGCTTTAAAATAGGGATTAATTATTAGTTGAAATTTCATACACCTAATAACATATTGCGGAAGTAGGCTAACAAGTAAGAGAGAATAATCAAGAAATTGATCATAATAGTTCAAATTGGAATAAGAAATGTGATTAAAGTAAGTTTTTGACTAGTTTGAACATGATATCATTCTTTGAGAGTGGTTGATATTATATTCATATGTCTATTCAAATGTTAATAAATTCAAAAATTACAAGTACATATAACACTTTGGTGGAATTGGCTAACCTAAAGGTTTCCATCCTTCAGATTCACAATTCACATTTAATATGCATTCTTAGTTTCGCTTTTAGTTTAATTCTTAGTTTAATTCAAACAAATCCAAACCTTTCTTCAATTTAACTAATTTGGATCTAGTTAGTAGTAGTTTCTCATTTTCCTAGTTCCTTGAGTTAGACAACTCGGAATACACATTCTTCTATTACTTTGATACAATTATGTTTTGTACGCACAATTTTGTAGTTTCAAGTGGGACTTACAACTCTCTTACCACGTTTGATTGATACCGAAATGAAGTGCATGAGGGTATATGATGTTCATATGGTGTGAGAGATCGTGCATGTGTTTCTTGATGAGTTTCTAGGTGTCCCACCTCCTAGAGAGACAAATTTTGAAATTAATCTGGTACCTAGTACACAAACCATATCACAAGCACCATATAGAATAGAACCAACTAAGATGAAAGAGTTAAAGGAACAACTTCAGGAGTTGTTTGAGAAGGGGTTCCTACAACTGAGACCATCCCTTTGGGGTGATCACATGTTGTTTTTTTTTTGGTGAAGTAAGACTTGTATTGATTTTTTTGTAAATTTGTACAAGAGCAAGAAATGTAAATACTTGTGATACTAAAACACAATCTCACCAAGTTCAACTATACATTTGCAACAAACAACATCAAAAATAGAAAAAAAACGATGTGAGATGAAGGTAATTAGAAACTAGAAGCATCAAGATCACCAACTAGAAAAGGAGGGACCACCATCCACAAGATTAATCAAGGAGTTATTTGATGGTAGTCTTCACTAAACTCCAGAGCAAAGAGACCTCCATGAATTTGTTCTCATACACTTTGAGATTCCTCTCCATCCAGACAAAATGTATAACAATGATCCCCATAATATTACTAGCTTTGCATGTCAAATTAGTAAGGTCGTCCTTCTTTCTTTGAATGCCTTGAATAAGCTTGTCTTTAAAAGCACACCTCCATAAGGATATGGTATAGGAACAGTTGAAAATAATGTGTTAGACATTTTCACAGTCACATTTACATAGAAAATAGTAGGAGGGAGTAGAGATTCCCCTCCTTCTCACATAGTTAGTAGTAGATAACCTTCCATGAGCAACTTTCCATGCAGAGATAAGAAATCTTTTAAGCTAGTTAAATTTCCAAATCCATGAGAATACAAGGCCAGACACACCACTTTTCTTTATAAGGCTCCAAACCACTTTTAGGTTCACCTTTACTTCAATGTTGATTAGAATATCATCCATTCCACAGTAGGAGCATGGATACTAGGAAGAAAGGCATTTAGAACATTATGCAATCTAGAAGAGGATACATTCTACTAAGTACCTAAAATAATAGAGCTAACTTTACTTGATAAAGGTAAACTAGATCTGATGATTTATTAACATCCAATGCACTCCCTAAGAATTTTTTTCTAAGGATTCCATGGATGCTACCATATCCAAGTACTCTCACCATTGCCAATTTCGTAGTTGATCAAACTTTTAAAGTCATCGAGATGTTTAAAGTACCAGGATAGCTAACCAGAGATCACAATATTCCATATAAAATCCTTAGAGAGATATTTCTCATGGATTCATTTGATCTAAAGGCTATCTTTCTTTGAAGAGACCCTCCAAATGTTGAAACTCACAGTTGCCTTATAAACATCCCTTACTCTCTTGATGGCCAGACCACCTTCAAATTTAACTTTAGTAACATCCAACCACTGATGAAAGTTATTCTTCCCTCAATTTGACCCCAAAGAAAGTTCCTAATAGTTCTTTCAATCTCCTCACAGATAGAACTAGGTAAAGGAAAGTAAGATGGCCATAAATGATGGATAGCTGCTAAAGTAGAGTTGTAGAGCTCCAATATTCCTTCAAAGGAAAGTAATTCGGATTTCTAACCATCCAACCTTTTCTTAAGTCTGTCAATCAACGGATAACAGTACTTCTTAGACACTCTATCACTAAAGAGTGGGATCATCTATGAGGCAGAGAGCCAGATCACATACCTAAAATATCAAAAATCAAATTACTGTCAACATCAACACTGGAAAAAAAGTTAACTCTTCTCATGACAAATATTATGACCAGTGATACTGGTAAAATTTTCAAAGACTCTTTTAAAGGAATTAGCTCCATTAGCACCAGCTTCCATGAAGACTATGAGATCATCAGCAAACACAAGATGAGAGATGCTCATATCTCTGGAAACCCTTAAAGGCTTAATACAACCCAAACTAACCTCCTTATTGATAAGTTGAGTGAAAGTTTTTGGTGAATAAGTAGGGAGCCAACAGATCTCCCTGCCTAATCCCATTAGTCAACATGAAGGGGACACTAGGTTCACCATTAAAAAGAATGTCATAGGAAATGGTGTTAAAAATTTCTTTGAGCCAAACAATCCATTTTTTGGAAAATTCATAAGATCAAAATCTTCAAGAGAGCTTTCCATGACACAGTGTCATAAGCTTTAGTGAGATCCACCTTAACACACATTCTCCCTTTTCCTTTCCTCGTATTGAAATCATGAATCATTTCATTAGAAAAAATAATCACATCTTTGATGTTTCTTCCTCTAAAAAATGCGCAATGATTACTATTGATAAGAGATGGTAGAACATCCTGAATCTTGTTGGTTAAAACTTTACAAATCACTTTGTATACCACATTGCAAAGGGAAATGAGTCTCCAATTCTTGATCAGATGATAGTCATCATTTCTACGAATAAGAGTGATGAAAGTGTGATTTGCCTCCTTTAAAAGCCTCCCAAAAATGAAGAAGTCCAGAATAACAGCTATAACATCATTTCTAATAATAGAACAACTATCTTTGATAAATTTACCATTAAGGCCATCAGGACCGAGGCACTTACCAATGTTAAGATCTTCAATAACAATGACAATTTCTTTTCTAATAGATCTATCCAGCCATGCTTTCTGAGCAGAAGAAATAGAGGGAAAAGAAAAATCTACAATAAACACATATAGTAAACCTATTATTAAAAAGTGCATTGTAGAATTCATGCACATGACTTCTTATATCCACAAGATTATTATACAAAACACCATCAATCTCCATGACCTTGATGTGATTTCTATGTCTTAGAGTTTTAATAGTGGAATAGAAGAATCTAGTGTTCGAGTCACCCTCATGAATCCATTGAATGTGTGACTTTAGTCATATTACATGTTGTTTTTGAAGAATAAGGATGGATATATGTGGTTGTACATAGACTAAAAATAGTTAAATAGAGTGACCATGAAGAACAAGTATCTATTTTCATGTACATATGACCTAGTTGATCAGTTGAAGTGAGCTAAAGTGTTTTCAATAATAGATCTGAAATTAGGATACCATAAAATGAAGATCAACGAAGATGAAATACCTAAGACAAATTTCAAGAATGGGTACAGTTGTTATGAGTTTGTGGTTATTCCTTTTAGGCCAAACAATATATTGCATCTTTTATGGACCTAATGCATTGGTTGTTTATATAGTATCTATACCAGTCCATAGTGGTGTTCATAGATGATATATTCATCTAATACAAGAATAAGGATCATCATGAGAAACACCTATGTATGTCTTTAGAGTTGTTGAGGAAGAATCTATTGTATGTAAATTTCAATGAGTGCTAGTTTCGGATGACTGAGGTGTTTTTTCTTGGTCAAGTCATCTCAGGAAAGGGGATTTACATAGATATCAAAAGATGGAGTCAGTGTTGGTGTAACACCCGGGCCCACTACCCAAGGCTCTAGCAGAGTTTCAGGAATGACGACTGGCCCCACAGACCACCACTAGCCTTAACTGCATGCTTTTGTCCACTCACGCGCAAGCCAGGATCAACTTCCTGATAGGTCACCCATCCTAGTACTACTCCAAGCTGAGCATGCTTAACTATGGAGTTATTTAGAGATGGGCTCCCTGAAAAGGAGGTGCACCTTGGTGATATGGGTAGTCCAATCATTCCTTTTAAGATCATGTTATCCTAGGCCTCAAACCTGGGATGTTACAATCTCCCCCACTTAGACTCTTGACGTCCTCGTCAAGGCTCAACTATATGGCCTCATAATCTGACCCCATTTCAGTGCAGACCCACAATGGCCCATGGACACCCAGCTCCCGTCCACGGCTACCAGCGCAAGGGTGGCTCCATCTCGTCTCTACGGATAGCCCTTTCCAACTTGCCTGGACCGCACGACTCAAGACTGGCATGCCACATGCCCATGTGGGCCCCACCTACTAGAGGGGTTATGGCTCTGATACCATTTGTAACGCCTGGGCCCACTACCCAAGGCTCTAGCAGAGTTTCAGGAATGACGACTGGCCCCACAGACCGCCACTAGCCTTAACTGCACGCTTTTGTCCACTCACGCGCAAGCCAGGATCAACTTCCCGACAGGTCACCCATCCTAGTACTACTCCAAACTGAGCATGCTTAACTATGGAGTTCTTTAGAGATAGGCTCCCTGAAAAGGAGGTGCACCTTGGTGATATGGGTAGTCCAATCATTCCTTTTAAGATCATGTTATCCTAGGCCTCAAACCTAGGATGTTACAGTTGGAGTGCAAGCATCCCATGAAATTGATAGAGGTTAAGAGTTTTCTTAGTTTAGCTAGCTATTATAAACGTTCCAATAGGAAATTGGATGCTTTGTCCTTTTCATTAATAATCCTAACCAAGAAGGATGTACAATTTTTTGGGAATAAAGAGTTTAGTTGTATGTTTCAGTTGTTATGAAGAAGTTGACATTAGCACATTTGTTAGTCTTATCAAAGATAGGGAAATTCTACATCATGATTTGTAATGCTTTAAAGAATGAGTTTGGCTGTGTGCTGATGTAGGACAAGAATGTGGTCTTCTATGCTTCCTGGCATCTCAAGAAGCAAGAGAACAACTAACCAACACATGATT
This sequence comes from Alisma plantago-aquatica, assembly GCA_963693085.1. Classification (NCBI taxonomy): domain Eukaryota; kingdom Viridiplantae; phylum Streptophyta; class Magnoliopsida; order Alismatales; family Alismataceae; genus Alisma; species Alisma plantago-aquatica. Next base: position 1,263,947,132 of record OY856411.1, read on the forward strand.
TGGAGTTGGAATATGTGGTTTTGTCTTTGAAAGTGTTGAAGTAGTACATTTTAGGGTATAATTTCCAAGTTTTAACATATCACAAGAAACTCAAGTACATATAATAGGTTTTGAATATGAAGCAAGGATATGGCTAGAGTTGATCAAGTATTATGTATACATGACACACTATCAACCAAGAAAGGAAAATTTCATGGTTGATGGTTTGAGTAGAATGTTGTCTTTTTCCTATTCCATAAATAAAGTGCAGTTTTTATTCCATGACATGCATCAAGAGGGATTTATTTGTGTTACATCTTCATATGAATGTACATATGGAGGCTTCCTTATTGGACGATTTTTGCCACAATTGCAAATAAACAAAATATTAGTATATAAAATTGAAGATGGACATAGGAATGATAGTAGGGCATAGAATATTTGATTAGGCTTAGGCAATTATGATCATGATTTTTTTTCATGAGTTAGATGAAAAGACAATTTTCTAAAATAACAAGATTGTGGTTGTTGATTGTGGTTGTTTGAGTAACATGGTTATGGAAGAAGTATATTCCTTAATGAACATGACACATTCTAGAAGTACCAAGATGTACCATAACATGAATAATTTGTTGGTGGCTAAGAATGTCGTATGACTAATAACATCCAATTTTTTGTATGATACATGCCTACTTTGGCCTTCATTCCCCTTACTATTATAGGTTTATGTAGATAATCATTCATTTTGTTTCATGTTTTCCCTTTTAGCCTTATATAAATAATAACTTCTCTTCATCCTATAGAAAAACCATCGACTACTAGCTAGGTAGTCAGATCATTGGTTGTTGCAACCCATCAATTGATCAAATTCACCATGAACAAGAAGACCACCACAACCTACCAACCGACAGAGTCTTTGGATACATATTTTTATGGTTACATAGCGTGTCACCTACTAAAGTTTGTGGTGCTTTCATCAATCGACGGTCATACTGACCATCTCCAACTGATTTTGTGGGGCTCAATCCAATCAAAGGTTTAGTAGATAGGCTATCTAGCAATGTCTCTACTAGTGCCATATTTTCTAGTCTCTCTAACCATTGACAACTGAAGATACTCCTGCTAGCCTTGCCTACTAATGGACAAGAAGACTCTCCTTTACCAATGGCTTGATTGATCTTTGTCTACTGATGGACAACCTACAAGCTGAAGATCCCACAAATCAATAGGTGTATTCATCTAGGCACATGCCAGGGGATCTTGGGGCAAAAGTAAAGTGTCATATTAGATTCCTCGAGCATCACACCAGTTCCTATAAATAGGGACCCAATTCTAAGTAGAAAGAGGCTTTGCTGAGGAGGACAAAGTGTTATCCAAATCTCTACCCACCATCAACCATCGGAAGAGCAAGGACAAGAGTATAAGATTTTACTTCACCCTTTGCCTTTTATGGAGGATTCAATCATACCTCTTCAAAAGAAGAAGGATACCAGAGCTAGAGACTTCATTTTAATTTTCCCTTACCTAGAGAAGTTGGTCTACATCGACCATCTTTTATCCCTTACAATTATTTTTTATGTGTATCTTTTTCCTTTCTCTATTCTCTCCTGTTCATTCCAACCCCCATGTCGTAATGGACACATCCATTTGAAAATCCATATTGTCTCACATTGTTATCAGTGGATATATCATTTTCTTGGGTTGGGAGTAGCCAGTAAGGCTCTCTCAACATGTTAAAATTCATATACATTGATTATATATACTCTTACCAACATTTACATTGATACTCTTGCTTTTTAAAAACTCACTTGCATGATTATCTACCATCTTATGTTGTTTGATTGCTAATGCCTCAAAGAGTAGTGTTATCCTACATCTAGAGTTATGGACTAGTATGAATTCATGAGAATGTTAGAATACTAAAGTTAATGATCATATGGTTGTATTTTTTATTGTATGATTTCCATGTTGAGAGAGAGAGACATGCTTATTATCTAGATCTAACCTGATCTCAAGAGAGAAGGGAATAGAAAGTAATGATGATTTCTTGTAAAGTATGCTAAGGGTATGTAATGGTTGTGAGTATTACATGTTGGTGAGAGAACTTTAGAGGTGAAACCCAATCCACATTTCATCCATATATTTGAAGACACCTAAAGATCTATGTTCCATTCTTGTTATGCTAACTAAAATTTATTTTACTTTTGTTTCCTTATTCTTTATATGGTGGACATAATTCCATAAAGGACACTTATCTCTCCTTTTGGTTTGATGTAACTAAGCCAAGTCATCAAATACTAAACATTTGTCACATCTTGTCTTTGTGTTCATCCCCTCTTACTACACAAGGCCATGTATTATCTTTGTAAATATAATGGCTGGTTAATCAAAATCCATCTCCATTTTAGATGTGAGATCTTTGGCAATCAACCTTTGGCACTATTTCCCCAGAAAGTATATCATGGAAAGCATAGATGATAGACATTTTTTCTATGACCCACCCATGGAAGATACTCCAAGGGGGATTTAATCTCTTGTACCCTTTCTAGAGGATATACCCTAGACAGAAGTATGAAAAACTCTATGGAAGGAAACAATTGAACCTATTCAGCATGATCCAGTGCTAGTTACACCAATCCAACACCTAAGCAACACCCTCCATCCCCACCAGTACAACAAGAGACTCCAAATCCTTCCAATCCTTCATCTAAAATAAAAAATGAGGCTGAGAAGAAAATGAAGAACCACATTAAGATGCCACAACAGAAGATCAGTCCACCACAGTCCTTCTCATTCCAACATTTGATAACTTTGAGTAAGGCTCATGATACATGCTATATATGGAAGAGTTAGTCCTTATATTGGACATACAGAAACATAAAGAAGATGAAATTGTAACTACTTTTTAAAAGAAAGATACCAAAGTCCTCAAGCAAGATATCCATAACATCCTCACAGTTGAAGGCTACTTGACTATTAACATCATGATTGCTTATGAGATTCTCTTAGGTGACAAGCTCAATGACATATACACGGCCTATTATGAAATAGTGGGGGATATAATACTGAAAAAGGGGTCAAGATAAGTCAAAAGGTTTATTGCACAAATTAAACTAAAGATCCTTAAAATCATTTTGGTCCCCACTCTTCATGATAGATATTGGGCTCTTCTACCCATTCACACAAGGGATAATACTTTTGTCTTTCATAATAGCTTGGACGCTATCTTCATAACAAAAAGAACAACATATCATATGACTCCAACTAGCATGGCTAAATAAAATGATTCACAGGTCACAACCATATCATCAATCTAATCAAACAATATGGCATGGGGTACTCATATGAGAATGGAGATTTGTGGAAGCTAAAGTATAACACAGGAGTCAAAGGAATAACCCATGATCAAACAATTACAACTTCCACATGTTGTTCTACATGCACATATTAGCAACCACTGACAAGAAGGTGGAATCTTTCAATGATGATGACTATAACCACCATCTATGAGACGCTTACGATGTCCAAATGTTGTCCTTACAATGGGCATCATGAGCTAAAATGTAAATCTCATGATTTATACAACCTCATTTGTGACAATATCTATCCAACTAACAACGTTATCACACAAAAATATGCGGAAATAATCATTAACAATGGATTACTAAAAATCACTAAAAAATTAAACCTTTTTACCAAGAGATCCACTACTAGGAAATTCATTACAGAAAGAACCAAACCATATATACATCATGGTTCACGTTATACATACATCATTCCATCACCTCATAAGGATATGAGATATTACTTGCTTTACCAAAACACATACAAAAGCAACATTATGCCTCGAGGCGTACTAGCCAAAATCTCAGATCGATCATAAAACTATTTGTGCACTATCTCCCAAAGACCTGAGAGTATAGGAATGACACATAGGACTCTATATCTACAAGACACATAACAACACACTCAACTTGAGTTTTTATGGATATCCTTACTGTTCTTTCCCTCTCTATGTTGCACGATCTCTATCTCCTTGTGCACGTCCAACTAAAAAGTGTGGAAACCCCCTCCTTGAACAATATTATTATCATAGATAAATCATATGATAGAGAGAAGAAAAAATCTTTATTGAATTAAACACATATAACTACTTATTATATGCATAGTAAAGCAATTTTTATCATTTTAGTAGTTCAAATAACTATGACTGAGCAATATATCATCTAATCATTTTTAAAAGCAATATGAAGAACATGTATAACATTTGTCTACTAAGACATATAAAAGTAATTGCAGCCTCATTCAATGTTTCTATATTTGATCCTTAATAAAATACATTGCACGGCTGATTACATCTTTTAACAATCAATCTTATGCCCCAAAAAGATGAGGTATACCACTCATGCTCCAACTAACCACTTCCAAGTAGCATCAATGCCATACAAGGTCTATGGAAGAGCCATAATCCACGATCTCTCCTTTCTTGTTCGGTGCGAGATTATTGGCAGTTGCATTATGAGTTAAGCTACAACTAGCTAGCCTGGGTAGGCTGATCGTTAGAGAGATATAGCCCATAGCTATTCCCTTATCAGGGTATGGCTTGTAGTCAATCCTGATTATACCAAGGTGTGGTGTGTAACCAATCCTGATTGTTTATTTGAGTCACAGTACAATTGCACTCTTGTTAGGGTATCACCCAAAGCCAATCCTAATATTTAGTGTATGGCCTGTAGCCAATCTTATTAGTTAAGGATACAAGGAGATACCTCAACTTGCAACCCACATATTCAATAATATGCACTCTGAGTAAAACTTATTTCACCATTCAACATATCCTGACGCTGAATGGATCTATGGCCAGAGAAACTACATTTTTAATTAAATTGATAGGTTAATTGCATTAATGCATCTTTTAGCTTCAATCGGGTTACAAGCATGAATTATAGATAAATGCTACATACAAAGGTGTAACATATTTTTCAAGAAATCTTGTATCAATTGGAATACATCTTATTACACTCATCCTAGGATCTCAATCCCTTGAAGACTAACTGAGGTTCACATCCCTTCAACATTATCATTATCATGATCACATGGTTTGGGTATCAAACCCTCATTTCATTATTGAACATTTTCACCTTTTACCAGACAACGATCATTTCTAGGTCATCAAACCCATATATATATCATACTTGTTGTACAAGTATATCACATGGCTCACAAGTCCTTATATAATATGTATTATGCTAAATCATCATAGCTCATACCTGGCTATGCTCATCATTTCATAATACATGCATGGTTAGGATTTCATAGCAAATGTAATATCAAGTAAATATCATTACCATGCCACAAAGATAATCATTCAAATTGCAACCCTCTCATAATTAGGGTTAGGGTTTCCCCTTGTAGTCGATTTACGGTTTTGAAGTTCATATTTATCAACCAAACCCTAATTCATATAATAAGAGCTATATTATTGCCATAAGTGTTCAACCATACTTCATCAAATATCATCAATTGAATATCAACATGAAGTATTACCTTTCTCATATGAGTAGTACAAGTTTCTCTCTCATCCTTACTAGGATATTGACTTCAACATACTTACTACATTGATTTTAACCCTCTTTAGGGTTTATCATCCTACACTTTATTAAATTGTATCCATCTTATTACTTCATAGTGTATCCATTGATTATATTCAAGGTGTATTGGCCTACACTCATCAAGGTGTATCGGCCTATAATCATCAAGGTGTATCATCCTATACTCATCAAGGTGTATCGGCCTTCACTCAAATCCTTGTGTCGATCTAGATTCATTCACTTATGTTGGCCTAGACACATCTACTTATGTTGTCCAAGGAAAATGTATTGGCCATGACACTCTTCATTTGTGTCATCCATGACACCTCAATAAGATATTGTGTTACCACCCCACATCCAGATAACCCCCAATTAAGGGAGACCGAGAGGTCGAAGCCGCACCCATAACTTCTGGATCAAAGGCTCGCCAATTAACCAAGAACAATTATCCAATTTTAACAGACTAAAAGGGAAAATTGTAAGAAAATAAACTTTTGCATACCTTTTTGAAAACTTGGATCTCTAAACTTCTATCCACTTATGGATTCTATTCTAACTAATCCTCCTTGTATTTTACTTCATGTATTTCACAATATGATGATTTACTTTTTTCCTTTTGGCTTGTACATAAAACGCCGACAAATAAAACATCGATCAGCCGAAGCTGGTATGTGGGGGAAACAATAAATGTGCAACTATGATAACAACGTAGTCATTCAATTAATCATTTAACAACCAAGATTACATTTTAAATATAACTCCACGATCCATGAGTACCCTATCCTCTGTGCTATCCCTGCAGTGGACCCGGATACTACCTTCCTTATGGTAGATCCCCATTAAACCCCTCATGATCCCACCTATAGGTGAACCAGTTTCTAGGGTTGAGTCACGTGGCACTACTCGTAAGTAGCCCACTCCTTAACTCATGGCATGCTAATGGGTCTCATGGCACTACACTTGGTAGCCCAATTTCTAACCCACGATAACCTAGACCATACTCTAGGTTACCCCTTTTTAGCCTTTACAAGCCACAGAGGTGGACCCAGATCTAGCCGTTTATACATGTATATTCATAGTGATAGTCATAGTCACTCTATAGTTGCATGAAATAAAAGCATCCAACAGTTATTTCAAGACATGAGGGAAACGTCGATAAAATCCACAGAAAACTAGTCGGGATCATCATAAGCGTAACCACATACCTGATTTGATGATTTCACAAGCATTAGGCAAATCCAACCAAGAATGCAATCCAAGCAAGAAATTCAATAATCACATAATTCCTGAAAAGAATATGTACTCTATTTATTACACACTTTATCAAGAATCTACTTTATTGACTTGGATTCACTTTCTAAGGTTTTTGTATCCATTTTAGGGTTTCATTTTGCAATTAGGGTTTCCCTTCATCTTTTACCATATTAAACCCTAATTTTATACCATTACTCATAAACCCTAATTATCTCATCTATTCTTCAATATTAAGGTTATCTTAACAACATATAACTCTATTTTCATATTACATGCACATTAATCATTAATTAATTCCATTAAGCTTCTTTTACATTAAAGCTATTATTTTTATCCTTTTAATCCATGACAAGATCATTATACACACCTATCATCAATTCAAAGTTCATTAGGTTCTAATTAACATATGAACTCGTTTTACCATCATTTCCACCTTTTATTCATGAGAAAACCCTAATTACTACATATAGGGTATTTATCCAGAATTAAGGACTTTTGTACTCAAAATAATTTAGAACCATCATTTAACAACGTATTTTCACCTTTTTCAAATCATATAGGATCTCATCCTCTTTTACCCTAAATTAGGGTTTCTAAATACTTAGTCATTCTCATATGGGGTGAAAACCCTAAATCATGCAAATTTCATCTAGATCAGGTTCGAATCTAACATTATCATTCAACATGTTATTAATACTTTAATTAACCCATTAAGGATACTAGATTCAACCTTTAATCACAAATAGGGTTTTTAGACTAAATTTAATGCACTTTTCATCAACTTATAGTAATTTTTCAATTAGGAACAAAATCAATCTTTAGTATCATTTTTATTGGATTCCTCTCATTCTCCTAAGCAAAAATCATATATTACTTGTCCTAATCGGAGTTACCAATCTTTAATTATATATTTTACAAGATTTTACTTACTTGGCCAATTGGGTTGCGCCACGTCGTCAAGCTCATGCAACATTGTGGATTTGGAAATATAACCAAATTACGTCTCTACCCTCGCTTAAGTTTTCGCTGCTTCATACCCCGGAGGGGTAGAACGGTCCAACGCACCCTTTACCCTTCTTCTTCCTCGGGCAGTTGATTTGCAGCTGCCCTAGCCGCCGTCTTGCAGCCTTGGCACGGCTCTTGCGCTCAGCTCTGGGCCCGAGCTTCATCGGAAAACCATCCCTCACCTCCACCGCGACCATGCGCACCCAAGGTGACCCTGATCCATGGCCAAACTAGCCAGTCACTCGCGCACAATGCAGCACAGTGTGGTTGCTCTTGCAGTCATGCTGCTACTACTACACACATCTTGGGAGGAGGGAAACCTATCGAGTGCTTCCTTTGAGGTCGTGGGAGCAGCACGACCCCATTGTAGCTCCTCCACGACCCTTAAGTTCCAGAGACATGGTTATACTTCCATCGTTAGGGTTTCAGACAAAAGAAGAAGGAGAAGGGGTGGTATTGCATGGAACTCCTCTGGATCTCGACCAGGGCTCTACCCCCTTTTATAGGGTGAGTATCCACGCCCCAGTAGGATTTCCCTCAAAGCAACCAAGCGCTCTTCCAATTAGGAAAGTGCTTCCTTCACTACTAAGCAAGTCTCTCTCTCTTTCCTAATTTCCTTCGATAATCCTTCTTCTTTAATTAGTAGGATTTCGAAAATTGTATCTTTTATCTTCTTTGTACTTGCTTTTTAATTTATTGGCATGAAATTATATTCTCTTTTATTAGAAAATACTTCCTTTCTATCCTTATCACAAAATCTATTTATAATGTATCACATTATCCTCTTATTTTGCAATTTTAGTATTTTCTCTTTCCTTCCTCTTTATTGGGACTCCTTGGATTCCAAGAATCTCTATTATTTCGAAATCCTTTTTATTGTATATTCATTATCCTTCTAGATGCATCTATATGTATTATTTCTTCATTATCATGTTTATTTCTTATTAAAATAACTCTTTTTGAGGTTTTGTCTTTATTTCTATTTTATTTTCTTCATTGTCATTCCTTTTAATATTAGCAACCTCATGGATACAAAAATTCACCAAGAAATCTCATTTATGCCTCATTCCACTCATTTTCCACATTTTATCATTATTTTCAATTTCTTTCTTAATAAAGAAATACTTAATTGGTCTTTTCTTTTCGTATTGCACTCTTTATGCAACTTTGGACTCCTTGGAACCCAAGAGGAACGAAATCCCTTTTTGGATTTGCCTTCTAGAGGTTTCCACATTTTTCTTTTCTCAAATATTCAATTATTCATTCACTAATTGAATTTTCTTGTTATTTGGGCCCAATAGCCAATAAAGCCCACAACACAAACATCAAGGTTATTGTAAACAAAATCCATTTATTCCAAATACATTATATCATTATTTGTTTAAATATCCTTAATATGAGAAATTACATTTCTCGACAACTGAACCCAAAATTAGGGTTGTAACATCCTTCCCCTCTTATAGGAAGTTTGTCCTCAAAATTCTATCTAGAAAACAAACAATTCAGAATAAGACTTTTCCATGTCCATCAATAGCCCGTTTGTGACTTTACCTTACCCATGGTGCTTCCAAAGAACCTTTATCATCACATATTCTTTTCTCTGAGTTCTTTCATCCTGGCGTCTGTAAACTGCACATGTGACTCAGGCCATTTTAGCCTCCCTTAGGGCTCACTAGGTTCATTGCTCAGCACATGGTCGGGGTACCTCACATAGTGCTCTAAATTGGACACATGGAACTCATCACGCATTACTTTATCCTAAGGGGTAAGGTCAAACTTAACCTTCTCTGCCAAACCATGTCAGAAGAACCCATGCATCGGGGACTCAGCTCTCTTAGCTATAACTTAGAGGGGTCAGATTTTCATGTCACATATTCTCCCATAGTGAACTGCAAGTCAGTCTACTTTGCATCTGTTCACGACTCTTGTCGTCTCTAGGCTCCTTTCAGCCATTGCACGATCAAAGCGACTTCATCTATACACATTGTGGTCCTTTTCTAACCATCACGTGGTCCTTTCACCAACATCACCTTACTGAAGTGGTGACCGACACAACCTCTCTTACAAAGCTTCTTTAAATCCCGATATTGGCTATGGTGGTTAATTTCACATCTTGCATAGGACAAGAACTGTCTCTAGCTATCACCCTGAATGAGCACATATGCTCTCATCAGACCCTTTAGTCTGGATCATACTAACCATTAGTTAGGGGTGATAAACTGTACTAACATCGAGTTCTTCATGTACCTACTTCCATCTTTTGGAAGGGAACCTTTAGGTCAAACTCATGAACTTTTATACTCAACCTCATGGTGTAGATGAGCCATCTCTCTCATATATAGTTCAACTTGATCTTGTCCCTTGACAATACTCTTTCTTTCTCATGTCATCTAGGTAAGGCGATCTACCATAACCCATATTGCATCTCGACCTTCCTTGATCTAGGGGAGACTTACAACATCCATAGTGATGAACTCCCTTTCTCTTTCAGGGACTCTTTATCCTTTATATCAATGCACGGGGTTACTAGTGTTCATCCTTCACCCTCAGCTTGCATGGCCATATACCACATGCAACTTTATCTTAGGTATCTAAAGTACCATTGTCACTCATTATCTTCATAGTACGGTGTATGATGATCCTAAAATCATGATCTCCTGTATGTCATTATTCTTCAAGATCAATACCTCAAAAACCCTAAACCATTCTATCAGGGTTTCATCACCTTCTTTTTCAAAGAAGTGCATCTGAGGTTCTACCACCATCCTTTCACTGCATCCAGGACTAGACTGGCTAACCAAACAACCATTAACTGATCTCATTACATTAGTGTTAGGCAAACATATATTCTTTTCCAAACTTAGGGTTAGTCTAACAACCAAACTAGGCAGATATATCTCAACCAGAGCATCCATTACCACTTCACCTTCTTATGTATTAGGTAATGTTGATGACATACACCTTCCTGTATGCCACTTACTATCTCATCTTAGCCCAAGTCCTTCTTCATTAAGAGAATTATGAGCTTATTCCTTTGGTTTTCGAACTCAACATGGTATAACTCATAGCTCATGCTAAAAACATCCTTATAAGATGACTACCTTATTTCTCTTTAGCGTTTGCAAACCATCCATGTATCATTCACTTTACCAGGGTATGTTATCTTCTCTGTCCCCATATCTCGTGGCAACGTTCCAAACCACATCATCTTTTATCCTTGGTGTATGGCACACGTACTGTCCTATCTCTCACTCCCATAACAACAAGAAATAAGCATTTGGCTACAATCCAAATACAGAGTTCTTCCTATTCCAAAAGTAGAGATGGTACATCCCACCATGCCGGTACACCTTCAAATCTAGGTTGAAACGTGACACCTACGTCTCTACATCACAATCATCTCGATATCAAGGTTACTTCCATGCAACACTGGTTTCGAACCTACTTGGGTTTACACACAATCCTTGGTCATCCCCTCTAGGTCTATAGGGTGCCGACAGTTTTGGGGTCATCCCTCTTCCCTTATGCATTCCAGAGAGTGCCCTACTCATCTGCCCTTTGGGTCCCATGAGTTCATGAAGGTGATCAATCTCCTAACCCATGGTCCTCAAACAATGATAGATGTTACCTCCCGACCCTATGGTCATGTGCAACTAGGGAATTAGGCAACCTGCTTCCATTGGTCTTATCCCTACCTAACCCTATGATAGACTTAGGATTCTAACATAGTACATGTCCAACATAGAATCTTACCCAAGACTTTCTCATCTCTCTCTCTATATTCATGTGTTGTCATTCATCCTTTCATAGGGGTCATGACGACCTGCCTACCTTGGTCAGGCCCCATACTGGTTACCTCCATGGTAACACATCCACCTGCACTTAGAGATGGATATATGTGGGTCTACAGGTTCATTCTCATACCATGTACTTTTCACTTAGCTTCTCACGATCCTATGAGACCTCTTTAGGTTACTTAAACCAATAAAACTGGTAAACACCCCACCAAAGGGTCCCTTCTCCCAGGATGGGAGGAAAACTTCACCTCGATAACACATGTCACAAATGTCCTTATACCTCAGGTTTACATCCACCTGAGCATGATTAACCCTAGTAAGCTACTAAGGAACAAGCTGACCACCTACTAAACCATGCTGGGTCATACTTGTTCTCATCCTCAACACTAGATCATGATCATACCTTCCCATGTCATCCATTTAGCCGTGAGGGGTTCATCAAACATACCTTTAAATCTTAAGGGGTTTTCCTTTCCTCTTAACATAAGAAGTACCATGCTCTCTTCTATAGAAACTCAACTCTCATCATGAGCATTAGGTACCCCACTTCCCCTCTTAGGCCTAGGAACCATAGGTTCACTTTTGATGACCAACTCCATGCTAAATCTATTATCCACGAATCAGGCATGTATAAGGCATGACACACACTTCCTGTCATCCTTCTACTCAAGCAATACTTCAGAGTTGAGTCCTCCTTAAGGACAAACAACAAGGTACAATTCCTTTCAACCTATTACTAAACCTCTACATGGTTTAAGGAAGTCTTCTTCTCATCTATACCATAGTTACAGAGGTATTAGCAGACTCATCCTCTCTCTAGGGTTTAGTTCCTCTAAGGCCACTAAGATATCATTAGTCTCTAGGGAGCATGCATGAGGCAACTACAAACGTCCAATTAGGTCGCATCACCCTCGACTCCCCACTGTTCCTCATATCTTGGGGTTTTAGGTTTCCAACCTTCTTGCTTGGTTTCCTGTTGTCTTTCTAGATCTAACCCTACAACCAACCTCACAATTAGAGGTCCTCTCTTCATGAAGGATCAACCTCAAAAGCATGCCCCTACCTGGATGATGCCTACGTTCAACTTATGTTTGCTCAAGGTTATCCATAGCCCCTTATGCTTATCACATAAGCTATCCATCAAGCTCTCCAAGCCATGGTTTCAACCTACTTCTCGCACTATTGCTACATTATGGGTGCCTATTAAGCCATGCTCATATAAGTTCATGGGGTTCCATAGGTTCTTCTCTGACCTCAACAATGAAGGAACTATCCTTCACTCTCCACTGCTCGACCCTTCCCAGGGTTGGGTCATCAAAGGAACTCGGTCATCCAACCTCCCATGGCTCATATAACATCCACGACATGTCTATCCAACCACCTAGTCTACCATGACATCTAACTCATCATGTTGTCTCTGTCTCTATCCTTCACTTAGGGTTAGGATTAACATCATCCTTAGAGGATGTGCCAGGTCTCTACCTACAATGGAGATCTCTATCTCCAAGACTAACTCTCTTTATTTATCCTCCTAACAAGAAGGTCTAGCCTCATGTCTCTTTTGAGGGCATGACAACTTATGTCGTATGACCTAAGCATGTATCTATCCTTTAGTTTGCACTTAATCTATTAAGCTTATGCCCATGACATCTTGTTTACATACTTTTCATTAATTTGATGGAGGATTCCTTAGACCTTATTAACCTTACCCATACCTCAAGAGGGTGAGAATGAGAGAGAAAACCATAATCCTTAAGGTCCTTAATAGAATTTGTGATGAGAAGGGATGAATAAGATGAGAAAGTCCTAAAGGTATCTTATTTCGATTCATACCCTAAGACTTTAGCCAGGCAGTCACACAGATCCGGGAGTCCTCGTATTCCGACTAGCGGTGTGGAGGAAAATATTTCCAGCCCCCGGTCATGATCCTTTTCTAGACACCTCCATCTTTCGGATAATCCTCTAATAACTCCCTTGGGTTTACAGAGTTTGTAAAATTTAATAATTATTAATGGTTAAGTGAGGAACCTATGCTCTGATACCAAATATTACGACCCCACCTCCCGATAACCCCCAATTAAGGGAGACCGAGAGGTCGAAGCCGCACCCATAACTTCTGAATCAAAGGTACGGGAATTAACCAAGAACAATTATCAAATTTTAACAGACTAAACGAGAAAACTGTAAGAAAATAAACTTTTGCATACCTTTTTGAAAACTTGGGTCTCTAAACTTCTATCCACTTATGGATTCTATTCTAACTAACCCTCCTTGTATTTTACTTCATGTATTTCACAATATGACGATTTACTACTTATCCTTTTGGCTTGTACCTAAAATGACGACAAACAAAACATCGGTCAGCCGAAGCTGGTATGTGGGGGAAACAATAAACGTGCAACTATGATAACAACGTAGTCATTCAATTAATCATTTAACAACCAAGATTATGTTTTAAATATAACTCCGCGATCCATGAGTACCCTATCCTATGTGCTATCCCTGCAGTGGACCCGGATACTACCTTCCTTGTGGTAGATCCCCATTAAACCCCTCATGGTCCCACCTATAGGTGAACCAGTTTCTAGGGTTGAGTCACATGGCACTACTCGTAAGTAGCCCACTCCTTAACTCATGGCATGCTAATGGGTCTCATGGCACTACACTTGGTAGCCCAATTTCTAACCCACAATAACCTAGACCTTACTCTAGGTTACCCCTTTTTAGCCTTTACAAGCCACAGAGGTGGACCCAGATCTAGCCAGTTATACATGTATATTCATAGTGATAGTCATAGTCACTCTATAGTTGCATGAAATAAAAGCATCCAACAGTTATTTCAAGCCATGAGGGAAATGTCGATAAAATCCTCAGAAAACTAGTCGGGATAATCATAAGCGTAACCACATACCTAATTTGATGATTTCACAAGCATTAGGCAAATCCAACCAAGAATGCAATCCAAGCAAGAAATTCAATAATCACATAATTCTTGAAAAGAATATGTACTCTATTTATTACACACTTTATCAAGAATCTACTTTATTGACTTATATTCACTTTCTAGGGTTTTTGTATCCATTTTAGGGTTTAATTTTGCAATTAGGGTTTCCCTTCATATTTTACCATATTAAACACTAATTTTATACCATTACTCATAAACCCTAATCATCTCATATATTCTTCAATATTAAGGTTATCTTAACAACATATAACTCTATTTTCATATTACAGGCATATTAATCATCAATTAATTCCATTAAGCTTCTTTTACATTAAAGCTATTATTTTTATCCTTTTAATCAATGACAAGATCATTATATGCACTTATCATCAATTCAAAGTTCATTAGGGTCTAATTAACATATCAACTCATTTTACCATCATTTCCACCTTTTATTCATGAGAGAATCCTAATTACTACATATAGGGTATTTATCCATAATTAAGGACTTTGTACTCAAAATAATTTAGAATCATCATTTAACAACGTATTTTCACCTTTTTGAAATCATATATGATCTTATCCTCTTTTACCCTAAATTAGGGATTCTAAATACTTAATCATTCTCATATGGGGTGAAAACCCTAAATCATGCAAATTTCATCTAGATCAGGTTCGAATCTAACATTATCATTTAACAGGTTATTAATACTTCAATTAACCCATTAAGCATTCTAGATTCAACCTTTAATCACAAATAGGGTTTTTAGACTAACTTTAATGCACTTTTCATCAACTTATAGTACTTTTGCAATTAGTAACGGAATCTCTCCTTAATATCATTTTTATTGGATTCCACTCATTCTCCTGAGCAAAAATCATATATTACTTGTCCTAATCAGAGTTACCAATCTTTAATTATGAATTTAGCAAGATTTTACTTACTTGGCCAATCGGGTTGCGCCACGTCGTCAAGCTCATGCAACGTTGTGGATTTGGAAATATAACCAAATTATGTCTCTGCCCCCACTTAAGTTGTCACTGCTTCATACCCCGGAGTGGTAGAATGGTCCAACGCACCCTTTACCCTTCTTCCTCGGGAAGTTGATTTGCAGTCGCCGTCTTGCAGCCTTGGCGTGGCTCTTGTGCTCAGCTCCGAGCCCAAGCTTCATCGAAAAACCATCCCTCACCTCCACCGCGCCCATGCGCACCCAAGGTGCCCCTGATCCATGGCCAAACTAGCCAGTCATCTACGCACAAGGAAGCACAGCGCGGCTGCTCTTGCAGGCATGCTGCTACTGCTGCACACATCCTGGGAGGAGGGACAGCTATCGAGTGCTTCCTTTGAGGTCGTGGGAGCAGCACAACCCCATTGTAGCTCCTCCAAGGCCCTTAAGCTCCAGAGATATGGTTATACTTCCATCATTAGGGTTTCAGACAAAAGAAGGAGGAGAAGGGGTGGTATTGCGTTGAACTCCTATGGATCTCGACCATGGCTCTACCCCCTTTTATAGGGTGAGTATCCACGCCCCAGTAGGCTTTCCCTCAAAGCAACCAAGCCCTCTTCTAATTAGGAAAGTGCTTCCTTCACTACTAAGCAAGTCTCTCTCTCTTTCCTAATTTCCTTCGATAATCCTTCTTTTTTAATTATTAGGATTTCGAAAATTATATCTTTTATCTTCTTTGTACTTGTTTTTTAATTTATTGGCACGAAATTATATTCTCTTTTATTAGAAAATACTTCCTTTCTATCCTTATCACAAAATCCATTAATAATGTATCACATTATCCTCTTATTTTGCAATTTTAGTATTTTCTCTTTCCTTCCTCTTTATTGGGACTCCTTGGATTCCAAGAAACTCTATTATTTCGAAATCCTTTTTATTAAATATTCATTATCCTTCTAGATGCATCTATATGCATTATTTCTTCATTATCATGTTTATTTCTTATCAAAATAACTCTTTTTGAGGTTTTCTCTTTATTTCTTTTTTATTTTCCTCATTGGCATTCCTTTTAATATTAGCAACCTCATGGATACGAAAATTCACCAAGAAATCTCATTTATGCCTCTTTCCACTCATTTTCCACATTTTATCATTATTTTCAATTTCTTTCTTAATAAAGAAATACTTAATTGGTCTTTTCTTTTTGTATTGCACTCTTTATGCAACTTTGGACTCCATGGAACCCAAGGAACCCAAGAGGCACGAAATCCCTCTTTGGATTTGCCTTCTAGAGGTTTCCACATTTTTCTTTTCTCAAATATTCAATTATTCATTCACTAATTGAATTTTCTTGTTATTTGGGCCCAATAGTCAATAAAGCCCACAACACAAACATCAAGGCTATTGTAAAAAAAATCCATTTATTCCAAGTACATTATATCATTATTTTTTTAAATATCCTTAATATGAGAAATTACATTTCTCGGAAACTGAACCCAAAATCAGGGTTGTAACATATTGGTTTAGAGATGCTTAGGGTGATATTAGCCATGAATCACATCTTAGTGAATTGCCTTTACCATACCTTGGTGCATGACCTCCTTCATAATTTAGCAAAATGTTTTCACCTCACCTAGGCATTACAACTTGACCTCACTTTAGGGTATCAGCCACCCTAACACTCTGGGTATCAGCCATAGTGTACTATCTAATGTGTCGGCCTAACTATCCCTTTGTGTATCAGCCAACGACCTCACCATTACTTGGTGTGTCAGTCAAGACCTAAAGAAATTTTTTGCCCATACCTTCACATGGCGTGTCGTCCTAAGTGTGTTGCCCATCACGCTTGTGTCGGGCTAGAGGGGTATCAGTTTGTGAGTGTATTGGATTACTAGGGTTAGTGTTGGCCATGTCAGCCTCTATACTCAACTAAGGCATGATGGTTTTATACTCCATCTTACAAGACATTCTCCTGGTCATGACGAGATAGTGTCATCAAGGCATATTGTTTTAATGGTGTCAAGCATATCGGCCTAGCTTCTTCTAGGTCATGACGGTTCAGCAACACATCATTTGTAGGCATCACAAATCATGATGGCCATTCGTATCATAGTGCAAGTGTGTGTCAACTTATTTATCTTCAAGATATCATCCTGCCCTCATACTTTGATTTAGGTAACAGGTTAGACAACTGAAAAGACAATAATCCCAGACATGTAACAAATCGATAGGGAGTTAGGAACTCATGTATGTCGATCTTTCTTCATGGATCCTTATATTGGGTTAGGGTTTCCACAAACTGATATCAGTTTGTGCATAGAGGTTCTCATCATCTTCAAGCTCCAACCCTTCATCCATTATTACTCTAGTTCATGGACAACAACCCCATATATCCATTAGAACTTTTAGAACTATCATTTAATCAAGGAAAGTTGAAATAGAAAGGGAATCATCAAGTATTGCATGGTAGGAGGTGAATAATAATAAAGTTGAGTTCAAGTTATATAACCCACCTTAAGATCACCACTAACACTTCAAGCTTCAAAGCTCTGCATTCCTAAGGTTGAAGATGACTTATAAAAAGTCAAAGACTTGATCACCACACTTCTATATGAAAGAAGATACCACAGTTAGGAACTTGGTGAAGAAGAAAAGAAAGAAAGGAATCATGATCCGAGAAGCATAGTCTTTCTAAGGTTGAAGATGATCATGGATTTACCTCGGGCAAGATGCTCGAGATCCTTCCTATTACTCAAGCTTCTATGGTCATCCACCAAGGAAATATGATATGAGACTCAAAAGTTTCACTTGTAGGTAAAAAGAGAAGCTTATATAGTTGAGGTTCAACAGAGAGAGTGTTTGTGAAGTGTCATCACCATATGTACTTGGGTGACACATGTTCATTCATGGTGGCTTCATGCCTCCATAATAATCTTGTCATGAAAAACTCATGAGGATACTCCATAGATAAGATATTGGTCATTGGATATCTTGCTTGATAAGATATCACAACCCAATATCACTTTATGTGCAAACCGATACAACTTTTGCAAGGAACATCTAAACTGATATGCTTCTCCTACTTGAGGTTCTTAGCCCGAGATGAGTACCTTCAAATGGATGCTAAACTGATATGGAACACCCTCTATGGCTTCCAAGTTGATAGGCATTCCCATATATACTTCATAACTCAACACAACCCCATCTAGTCTCAAAACACTCAATACTTCTTTGGTTCTTTCACCACAATGAGTGCTATCATTCAACCAAGACTCAAAAAAGGCACCCCCTTCTTTCTCACTCCTCAAGTTCATGCTAAGAGAGAGAAGGAACACTCTAGAGGTGATAATTTGCACACAAACCCAACATTTGGGTATATTGCAATCTTTACCAAAGTTATCATATAAGGCACAAGCAATTTGCAAATAAGTTCAGAATTGAGAATTAAACTCTCCTCAAGTCTAAATTACTTTTCAAAAGATTAACACAAGTTTCTAAGCATCTTGCATAGGCAAAACTTCTAGGGTTATCCCAAAACCCAGGTCAGGGGTGTTACAAGTTATCAACCCCTGACAAGGATTTTGTCCCTGAAATCTTATGAGAAAAGAGAAGGGTACTTCCTCCTCATCTCTTCCTCCAACTCCCATGTGGCTTATTCAACGCCACGATGATGCCAAAGAACTTTCACAATCACTATGTCTTTCTTTTTTAAGCTATTGATTCTTTTGTCAAAAATCAACACTGGACCTTCCACATAGGATATATCATCATCTAATTCTACCTCTACAGGTTGTAATAGAAGCTCTGTATCAGGGTGACATTTTCTCAACATAGATACATGAAATACTGGATGTAGTCTATGCCACAGAGGTGGTAGTTCCAACTTATAGGCTACCTTTCCAACATGTGCTATCACCAGATAGAGTCCCACCAATCTAGGAGCCAACTTACCCTTCTTCCCAAAACTGAGAACACATTTCCAAGGAGAGACCTTGAGATACGATTTGTCTCTGACATGGAATTCTAAAGGTCTATGGAAATTATCAACATATGACTTCTGTCAGTCCTGTGGTGTCATTAACTATTGTTGCATCACTTTAATCTTTTATGTTGCATGTTGCACAAGTTCGGGATCAAGAAGATGGTATTCTCCTTTTTCATAATAGCACAACTAAGATCTATAATGTCCACCATACAATGCTTCATATGGTGCTATATCAATGCTTTTCTGATAATAGTTATTGTAGGCAAACTCTATCAAACTCAAATGTATATCCCAGCTACCTACAAACTAAAGAACACATTCCCTAAGAAAGTCTTGCAATGTATGTATAGTCCTATTAGATTTTCCATCAATCTGAGGGTGGAAAGAAGTACTAAACTTTAACTGCGTACCGAAAGCTGTGTGTAAACACTTCACAAAGAGACTTGTAAATTGGGGACCTCTGTCAGACACAATTATTGATGGGACTCCGTGCAACTGTAGTATCTCATCTACATAAACCTATGTAAGTTTCTCAATAGTGTATGTTGTCTTAACATAAAGAAAATGTGTTGACTTTGTCAACCTATCAACAATCTCCCAAATGGAATCATGACCTTTGGCTGTTCAAGGAAAACCAACTACAAAATATATTGTCACATGATCCCACTTCCACTATCATATAGGTAATGGTTGTAATGTTCCTGTAGACTTCTGGTGCTCAGCCTTACTTGCTAACATAACAGACATTGCATAACAATCTTAGCTACATGCTTCTTCAAACCAGGCCACCTATACATATCTTTTAGATTGTGATACATCTTGGTACTTCCTGAATGAAAATCATACATATATGAATGAACATCTTCCATAACTATCTTCCTTAGGTCATTAACATCACGTACCACAATTCTAAAATAGTAACAAATTGTTCCATCTTCTAACTCATGAAAGCCATCCCTCTTCTCACTACCATATTCTGATCTGATCTGATGTATCACTGTATTAGCATGTTGTTCTTCTTTGATCTATTGTCTCAACATAGGTTTTACTTGCATCTGTGTCAACAATCCTACTAGCAAAGATACTTCCATCTACACATTCATCTGTCATAAGTAAACTAGAATGTCCCGCATATGACACACCAAATAATTCAATTGTGCTTTATCTATGAATGAAGATGAGGACTTTCTGCTTAGCACATTTGCCACCACATTAGCCTTTCCTGGATGGTAATCAGTCGTACAATCATAGTCTTTGATTAGTTCAATCAAGCAACATTGTCTCATGTTTAATTCTTGTTGTGAAAAGATGTACTTCAAATTCTTATAGTTTGTGAAAATCTAACACATTTCCCCATATAGGTAATGTCTCCAGATTTTCAAGGCATGAATCACTGTAGCCAACTCTATATCTTGTGTAGGATAATTTTCCTTGTGTTTCTTAAGATGTTGAGAGGCAAAGAAAATCACTCATTTATCTTGCATCAACACACATCCCAAACCATTTTTTGAGGCATCACAAAAGACAATGTATCCTTTCCCTTGCTTAGGTAACACTAACACTGGTGCACTGGTCAAATTTTCCTTCAACAATTGGAAATATCATTGACACTTGTCATTCCAGACAAAAAGAACATCCTTTCTGGTTAACCTAGTTAGGGGTGATGCTGCAGAACTAAAGTTTTAATGAACCTCCTATAGTAACCTACCAAACCAAGGAAACTGTGAATCTCTGTTGGTGTATTAGGTTGTTCCCATTCTAGAATAGACTCCACCTTTTTTGGATCAACACAAATACCTTTAGCAGATATGATATGTCCTAGAAAAGGTACTTTTGACAACCAAAACTCACACTTGCTAAACTTAGCATATATCTTGTGTTGTCTTAACAAAGTCAATGCTTGACGAAGATGTAGTTCATGTTGTTGGCTATTGCGATTGTATATTAGAATATCATATATAAAGACCACTATAAATTGATCAAGGATATGTCAGAACACTCTATTCATCAAATTCATGAATGTTGTTGGTGCATTAGTTAGTCCAAATGACATAACTATAAACTCATGATGACCATACCTTGTCCTAAAAGTTGACTTGGGTACGTCATCCTCCTTTTTCCGTAACTGATGATATCTTGACCTCAGGTCTATCTTAGATAATACTATTGAACCACACAACTGGTCATAAAAATCATCTATCCTTGGTAGAGGATACTTATTCTTTATTGTCACCTTGTTCAACTATATACAATCTCTGCATAACCTCATAGATCCATCCTTGTTCTTTATAAAATTTACCGGAGCACCCCACGACGATGTACTTGGCTGGGTAAAACCTTTGTCAAGTAACTCTTATAACCATTTCTTTAATTCTACCATCTCAATTGGTGCCATCCTATAAGGTGTTTGGGCTATTGGTTGTGTACTGAAAACTAGATTGATCTAGAAATCAATCTCTTGAGACGGAGGAACATCATGAAATTCCTCAGGAAACACATCCTTAAATTCCCTAAAAATTGGCACTTCTGGAACATTGAGACTTTCTTTCTTAGAATCTACCACATGTGCTAAGAATGCCTCACACCCATGTCGCAATAGTATCTCATCTATCATAGTCAATACTAGACATGTTGGAAGAATCTTCCTGTCTCCCTAAAATATCCATGTCTCACCACCATATCTAAACATAGCTTGCTTGGAACCACAATCTAAGACTACCTTATACTTTTCTGAGGTGTCCATCCTAAGGATTATATCAAATCCAAGCATCTCAAGTCGTATAAGATCCACTTGAATGATGTGTTCTGAGAAAGAAAGAACACAGGTGGAACATACCTCTTGTAACACTGCAGAACCAACTAACTGAGTTTCTAACAGCAAGTTATCCATTCTACGGTTAATAGGAAAAAGACAGTTATGGATCACTTCACAGGTGATAAAGGAGTGTGCATCGCTTGGGTCAATCAAAACAAATATGAAGCAAGATGAAGACATATCAGAATGAAATAACTCCATCTAACCTGTCATATTGTAACACTCTCACAATTAGGGTTACGGTTTCCCCTTGTAGATGATTTAGGATTTTCAAGTTCATATTTATCAACCAAACCCTAATTCACATCATACGAGATATATTATTTCCATAAGTGTTCAAGCATACTTCATCTTATATCATCAATTGATTATCAACATGGAGTATTACCTTTCTCATATGAGTAGTACAAGTTTCTCTCTCATCCTTACTAGGATATTGACTTCAACATACTTATTACTTTGATTTAATCCTCTTTAGGGTTTATCATCCTACACTTTATTAAAGTGTATCCATCTTATTACTTCATTGTGTATCCATTGACTACATTCAAGGTGTATCGGCCTACACTCATCAAGGTGTATCGTCCTATACTCATCAAGGTGTATCAGCCTATACTCATCAAGGTGTATCGACCTTCACTCTAATCCTTATGTCATCCTAGACACATTCAATTGTGTCGGCCTAGACACATCTACTTGTGTCGGCTAAGGCACATGTATCGGCCATGAAACTTTTCATTTGAGTCGGCCATGGCACCTAAAAGAGATATTGGTATAGAGGTTCTGAGGGTGATATCGACCATGAATCACATCTTAGTGAAATTCCTTCACCATGCCTTGGTTTATCACCTCCTTCATAATTTAGCAAAATATTTTCACCTCACTTACGCATCACAACTTGACCTCACTTTAGGGTATCATCCACCCTAACACTTTGGGTATCGGCCATAGTGTACTATCTAATGTGTCGACCTAACTATCCCTTTATGTATCAGACATTGCTATCACCAAGTGATATCATCCTCACCATTACTTGGTGTGTCGGCCAAGACCTCAAGGAATTTTTTTCCCATACCTTCACATGTCTTCTCAGCCTAAGTGTGTCACCCATCACATTTGTGTCAGGCTAGAGGGGTATTGGTTTGTGAGTGTATCAGATTACTAGGGTTAGGGTTGGCCATGTTGGCCTCTATACTCAACTAAGGCATCATGGTTTGATACTCCATCTTACAAGACATTCTCTTGGTCATCACGAGCTAGTGTCATTAACGCATATCATTTTAATGGTGTCAAGCATATCTGCCTAGCTTCTTCTAGGTCATAACGGATCAGCAACATATCATTTTTAGGCATCACAAGTCATGACAGCCATCTATATCATAGTGCAAGTGTGTGTCAACTTAGTTATATTCAAGATATCGACCTACCCTCATCTTTTACTTTAGGTGATAGGTTAGGCAACTTAAAAGACAATAATCCCACACATGTAACAAATTAATAGGGAGTTAGGAACTCATGTATATCAATCTTTCTTCATGGAGCCTTCTATCAGGTTAGGGTTCCCACAAACCAATGTTGGTTTTTGCATAGAGGTTCTCATCATCTTCAAGCTCCAACCCTTCGTCCATTATTACTCTAGTTCATGGACAACATCCCCATATATCCAATTAGAACTTTTAGAACTATCATTTAATCATGGAAAGTACAAATAGAAAAGGAATCATCAAGTATTGCATGGTAGGAAGTGAATAATAATAAAGTTGAGTTCAAGTAATATAACCCGCCTTAAGATCACCACTAAAGCTTCAAGCTTCAAAGATTTACGTTCCCAAGGTTGAAGATGACTTATAAAAAGTCCAAGACTCGATCACAACACTTCTATATGAAAGAATATACAATAGTTAGGAACTTGGTGAATAAGGAAACAAATAAAGGAATCATGATCTGAGAAGCATACTCTTTCTAAGGTTGAAGATGATCATGGCTTTACCTTGGGCAAGATGATCTAGCTCCTTCCTATTCCTAAAGATTTTATGGTCTTCCACCAAGAAAAGGATGATATGATAGTCGAATGTTTCACTTGTTGGTAAAAATAGAGGCTTATATAGTTGAGGTTCAAGAGAGAGAGAGTGTTTGTGAAGTGTCATCACCATATGTACTTAGGAGACATGTATCCATGCATGGTGGCTTCATGCATCCATAATTATCTTTTCATGAATAACTCATGAGTATAATCCATAAATAAGATATCAGCCATTGGGTATCTTGCTTGACAAGATATCACAACCCAATATCATTTTATGTGCAAACTGATTCAACTTTTGCAAGGAACATCTAAACTGATATGCTTCTCCTACTTGAGGTGCTTAGCCCAAAATGAATACTTTCAAAAGGATTCTAAACCGACATGGGACCTCCTCTATGGATTCCAAGACAATAGGCATTCTCATATATACTTCATAACTCGACACAACCCCATCTAGTCTCAAAACACTCAACACTCTTTTGGTTCTTTCACCACAATGAGTGCTATCATTCAATCAAGACTCAAACAAGGTGCCCCCTTCTTTCTCTCTCCTCTAGTTGATGATTAGAGAGAGAAGGAACACTCTAGAGGTGATAACTTGCACATAAACCCCACATTTGGGTAAATTGCAATCTTTACCAAAGCTACCATATAAGGCACAAACAATTCACAAATAAGTTTGGAATTGAGAATTAAACTCTCGTTAAGTCTTAATTACTTTTCAAAATATTAAGACAAGGTTCTAAGAAACTTACTTAGGCAAAACATCTAGGGTTCTCCCAAAACCCATGTCAGGGGTGTTACATCATTCTTTGAGACTTTGCAAACATAGTGTAGGATAAATTGGGAGGGGGTGTTAAGTAGACAAGATAGGTGCATCCTGGATCCCTATCCCCTCCTTACCATTACATAGATCACTTTTTCATATTCTTCCAATATATTTGAACAAAAACTATTAACTTCAATGGATTTGATTGAGATTAACCTAGTTTTATCTTAGTTACAAGGTTCTTAATGAAGGATATAATCTCACTCGGGGAATTTTTTATCCAATTTTCCTCAAAATTATCTTCACCCCAATATTAGATCGAATTTCCTCTAAAGCTTTCGATTAACTCATCTCTATATCAAGTGACAAATATGGGCATTAAAATTCACATAAAAATCCACCAAGTGATCATGTTTTTGCATCATTTCTATTTCATGACACTATAGATCAATAATGACTGGTTGTAGTACCTAAAAACATCTAAAGGATGAAGACGACCTAGTCTGATACACTCCTGATCGATTCTCTGAGCCCTGGAGTATAGGTTGGAAGTGCACAAATCTTGCAAAATGTAAGAAGGTACTCTTCCAGTATAGAACCCCGAGAGGGATAATGGAGGCTTGGTGATCCAGTTACCCTAATAATCTTACCATCCCTAAATCCTTGAGAAATAATAAGAGCTAGAGTGCGTATAAAAACATGAGAGGTGTGCCCACTAAGAGTTGAAAGGTTTTTCTTGGTCGATGTATATCCACGTTCAAGAATGCATGTATGTAACATCCCAGGATTTGAGGCCTCGGATAAAACACTCTTAAAATGAATGATTGGACTACCCATATCACCAAGGTGCACCTCCTTTTCCGGGAGCCCATCACTAAGAAAACCATAGTAAAGCATGCTCATCTTGGAGTAGTACTAGGATGGGTGACCAGTCGGGAAGTTGATCCTGGCTTGCGCGTCAGTGAGGACAAAGTGCACAGTTAAGGCTAGTGGTGGTCTGTGGGGCCAATCGTCATTCCTGAAACTCTACTAGAGCCTAGGGCAGTGGGCCCGGGCATTACAAATAGTATCAGAGCCAATTCCCCTCTAGTAGGTGGGGCCCACATGGACATGGCATGCCAGTCTTGAGCCGTACGGTCCATGCATGTAGGAAAGGGTTATCCATGGTTGACGTAGCCACCCTTGCACTAGTATTCCGTGATCGAGAGCTGGGTGTCCATGGGCCATTGTGGGTCTGCACTGAAATGGGGAAGAGATTATGAGGCCTTATAGTTGAGCCTTGACAAGGACGTCAAGAGTCTAAGTGGGGGAGATTGTAACAATCCCAGGATTTGAGGCCTCGAATAAAACACTCTTAAAAGGAATGATTGGACAACCCATATCACCAAGGTGCAAAAAAGCCTCATTATGGAAAGCATAGGTTAAGGAACAAATAATTCCCAACTGAAGGGGGTTGATGCACATACCTTTATTCTTTAAAATCTTAGAATCACTTTTCATAACTTTTACATGAGATCAGATCCACTTTCCCTAATATGATCATCATATTTATGAATTAGAATTAAGTATACTCATTAAAGGTTGAAAAACTTAATGAGTATACTTAATTCTAATTCATAAATATGATGATAATATTAGGGAAAGTGGATCTGATCTCGTGTAAAAGTTATGAAAAGTGATTCTAAGATTTTTAAGAATAAAGGTATGTGCATCTACCCCCTTCAGTAGGGAATTATTTGTTCCTTAACCTATGATTTCCATAATGAGGCTTTTTTGCACCTTGGTGATATGGGTAGTCCAATCATTCCTTTTAAGAGTGTTTTATCCGAGGCCTCAAATCCTGGGATGTTACAATCTCCCCCACTTGGACTCTTGACGTTCTTGTCAAGGCTCAACTATAAGGCCTCATAATCTCTTCCCCATTTCAGTGCAGACCCACAATGGCCCATGGACACCCAACTCCCGATCACAGAATACCAGCGCAAGGGTGGCTACGTCAACCATGGACAACCCTTTCCTACATGCCTGGACCGTACGTCTCAAGACTGGCATGCCATGTCCATGTGGGCCCCACCTACTGGAGGGGAATTGGCTCTGATACCATTTGTAATGCCCGGGCCCACTGCCCTAGGCTCTAGTAGAGTTTTAGGAATGACAACTGGCCCCACAGACCACCTGGGCCCAGGCATTACAGGAACGCAGGGATAAGGGGTGACATGTAATTAGGATTTGAGGTCTTGGCTTCGTTATATCAAACCATAAGGAGAGATAAGTGTCCCTTACCATATGACAGTAACCAAACAAATAAACAGGTAACAAAAGCAAAATACATATTCTAAGTTAACAAAACAAGAATGGAACATAAATATTTTGGTATGTTCAAATACATGGATTGGGTTCACCTCTTAAGATATTTCACTAGCATGCAAATAGTCACAACCATTGTATACCCTTATCATATTTTAATAGAAACCAACACTAGTTTTTATTCCCTTCTCTCTTGATATTGGGTTAGATCTAGATCACAAGTGTGTCTCTCTCTCAAGACAACACACATACAGTAAAACACACATCCATATAATAATTAGCTTAAGTATTATAATATTCTCATGCATTATTCATACTCCATAACTCTAGATATTGGATAATACTACTCTTTTAAGGAATTAGCAATCAAACAACACAAGATGGTATCTAATCATGAAAGTGAAGCAAAAAAGAACAAGGGTATGGAGATAAACATTGCTAAGAGTATATAAAATTAATGGATATGAATATGTATCTATTGGGAGAGCCTTAGTGTATACTCCTAACCCAATAAAATCATTTAGCCACTCATGATAATGGGATAAAATATGTATTGAAAAATGTATGTTTCCATTATAAGATGGAGAATGGAATAAACTAGAATGAACAAAGACTAGAAGAAGATACACATCAACAATTTCCGTAAGGGAGTATCAATGGTTGATCTATACCTTCTTTTCCATGTTGGTGGTGATGGAGACAAATACTTTGGCACCAACATCCTCCTTATCTCAAAGAAGGATGGCCGAATCCTTTGCAAGGGGTAGAGAGGGATAAATCAGACTCTCTTCCTTTCTCTTATGATGGTCGTTGGTGGGTAGAGATTTGGAAAACACTTTGTCATCCTTGGTGAAGACTAATTCCATGTAGTATTAAGTCCCTATACATAAGAACTGGTCTAGTGCTCAAGGCTCATGATATGAGGATTTACTTGTGCCCGAAGATCCCCTGACATGTGCCTTGAGACATGCATATAACAATTTGTGGTGGCGATGGCTTGTAGGGGATCAATCTATAAACAAAGATCTGTGGAGCCAACAATAGGTGAGAGTCTCTACTAGGATATTGATAGGCGAATCCAGTAGGAATACATATGCTTGTTTATGGCCAACTAGACTAGAGGTTGATGGAGCCAATAGATTTATTACTTCATAGCCTATATGATGAACCTTAGGTTGGTGCGAGCACCAAAGCCATGGTCGAAAACAATCAGCATGACTATAGGTTGTGGAAGAGCCACATCCTTTGGTAGGTGACATGTTGTGGAACCATTAGAAGATGTAACTAGAAACTTATTTGGCTGGTAATTTCGGTGGTCTGCCTGTGCTTGGAGAAATCCATCAATTTTTGGGTTGTGAGTTCCATCAACCAATGGTTCGACTGCCTAGCTGGTAGTCGAAGGTTTTTCTATGGGGAAAAGAGAAGTTTTTATTTATTTGAGAAAAAAGGGAAAACATGAGGTAAATGCAAGAGTATCTGCATAAATCTATGATAATAAAGAAAAAGAAAGATAAAGTAGGCATGTAACATCCACAAAAGTGGATGTCATCAACCCCCAAGATTAGAGTTTATCTTGTCCTCAAGATAGTAAATAAAATCAAAGCATCGAGTGAGGAAATCGGGCATTCTCATTTAACTAAATTTGGCTTTGTCATCATGTTCTTCTGCCATCTCTACATCAAGAGTTTAACTTGACTTCTTAGACTGCTTATAACTATGGAGTTCTTAGTGATGAGCTCCCGGAAAAGGAGGTGCACCTTGGTGATATGGGTAGTCCAATCATTCCTTTTAAGATTGTTTTATCTGAGGCCTCAAATCCTGGGATGTTACAATCTCCCCCACTTAAGACTCTTGACGTCCTCGTCAAGGCTCAACTATAAGGCCTCATAATCTCTTCCCTATTTCAGTGCATACCCACAATGGCCCATGGACACCCACCTCTCGATCACGGAATACTAGGGCAAGGGTGGCTACGTCAACCATGGACAGCCATTTCCTACATGCCTGGACCGTACGGCTCAAGACTGGCATGCCATGTCCATGTGGGCCCCACCTAATACAGGGGAATTGGCTCTGATACCATTTTAACGCCCATGCCCACTGCCTTAGGCTCTAGTAGAGTTTTAGGAATGATGACTGGCCCTACAGACGACCACTAGCCTTAACTACACACATTGTCCTCACTGACACGCAAGACAGGATCAACTTCCCGACTGGTCACCCATCCTAGTACTACTCCAAGCTGAGCATGCTTAACTATGGAGTTCTTAGTGATGGGCTCCCAAAAAAGGAGGTGCACCTTGGTGATATGGGTAGTCCAATCATTCCTTTTAAGAGTGTTTTATCTGAGGCCTCAAATCCTAGGATGTTACAGTTCCATCACGCCTACTATGCAATGCACCATATTATTGTTGTGGTTGTCTAAGTATTGGGTTGTAAATATAAAGTATGATTACACAAGATATACCTCCATTTTTATTGTGAGATCTTAGGAGATTAGTGACATGGTTAAGTTTGTTGTTAGGTAGAAGGCAAAAAATCTAGAGCCTGTAGGTTTTTTGCAACCATTGTCAATTCTTGAGTGGAAATGAGATCATGTTACCGTGGACTTCATGGTTGGTATTCCTAGGAAATCCAAGGGGTATGATTTCATACAGGTAATCATTAGCCAAATGATGAAGTTAGAACACATAATAGTCGTTGTGACATCCCCAAATTTTTTAAACTTA
Organism: Alisma plantago-aquatica; assembly: GCA_963693085.1. NCBI lineage: Eukaryota > Viridiplantae > Streptophyta > Magnoliopsida > Alismatales > Alismataceae > Alisma > Alisma plantago-aquatica. The sequence continues at coordinate 1,263,977,280 of OY856411.1, forward strand.
ATATGATGTGTGATGTCTAAATTGAAACCCTCACCTCAGTGAGAATCCCAATTTAAACACCACACACTGGGCTAAGAAGAAGAAAACTCAAAGGATGTCAGAAGGAAACAATCAATATCACATGTAAATGAACAATAATAAAACCATACAACACATGTTCACCATTCAACATATAATTACAACATGAATTGTTACAACATTTGATATTACATATTGAATAGCAACTTCTACATATACATGCACTACCACTAAACTACAGGATCTTAAGACAACAGGTCCACCTGTACATCAGCTTGCCACACAACTCTCACTATCCCGGATCTTCAAGAACATAACCACAGCCTAAACAAAAGATTACATGTGGTACACTTCACCATAATATTCAAGAATATTATACTGAGTATGCCTATGTGTCTTTTATATACCTCTCATCATATCTTGGAAATAAAATAAAACTAATACTTGGCAGTAATAAGAAATATGGAAAAATCATGCTTGAACAAAAGAAAGTTTATTAACAAAGAGAACACATATCTTTTAGGCATTTTTTCCATTATATCATCCATGCATTACTACCAAGGAGTTAAATGCATTAAGGCTTTTATGATCACTACCAACGAGTTGGATCATATGTACAATGTGACCACTACCAAAGAGTTGGGTCCAAGCACACTACCAAAGAGTTAGTGCTTCCATATGTACAATGTGACCACTACCAAAGAGTTAGGTCACCTCGAAGCACACTACCAAAGAGTTGGTTCTTTCATATAATGGAAAAGATATATTATGTTTGATGTGTTCATAGCAGTAAGTGTGGAAAATCAAGCAACATATCATACAAGAACAATCATTTCAACCAATACCATATGCCAAGTCTTTACTACCATATAACACAAGCATATTGTAAAATAAGCCAAGTAAGAGGTAATGGCATACCTTCATTAAGAGATATCCTAATCTTTACCTATTCCTCATGTCATCTATATATTTGCTAAACCTGATCAAGACAAGATCATATACTATCATCAGGTTCTCATCCTCTTATATCTCATCTTATCCCTAATTATGTCCATTAGGGTTTCGCTAGTCTTATGATATTCCCATATTATTACTTGTCTTATCTTCTTGGGATTATCTTAAAGGTGTCACATTCCAGATTATTTACTCATTAACTAATAATCATGTTTTCCATCATTATGTGAACTTATGTACATTATGTCACATTCATTAGTCAAATTAGGGTTAAATCTTATGTATTAAGAGTCATCTTCATATAATATGAATTATGTGCATCATCGTGATCTCATAATTAAAGATGAGGTTCCATATACTGAAATAAGCTTACTCTATAGATTTCATCATTTATTGAGCATGCATGTATTTATTGCATTTTATTTAGAGTTATTAGCCCTAGATAGCCATATTAAAGAAATTACATTATTCTATGCATCAACGTTATAATTTCTGACATCATATGGATCATAAACATTATTTGGGATTTATTGGTATTTTCTCACAATTTTAGGCAATTGTTTGATATTTATTATCCATCATATGACCATTTTACTACTTACATGAATCACTATTATTAGTGCATCAAAAACCTAATACTATCATTCTACTGTGTTCTACTCATTTTTTTGAACATTTCGATGCCTTATTTGTATTTTTTGGATAAGCGAGCTAATTTATAAGAATTATACAATATTTAGACATTTACCAAATTATATACCTTTAGTAGCCAATGGGCATGCGCCACGTGGCCAAAAAGGGGGGGGGGGCACTTCCAGTTAGGCCTCAGAATCGGCCGCTCCCTCTTTCACGCAAGTCTTCTTCTTTCCCTGACACCCACTCCGTCTATCCTCAGCGCACGCGAGACCTTCCGCCTCAGAGCCCAGATCCGGCGGGGTTTGGTTCACTCGAATGGACTTTGTCCCTCTCGTGCTCTCACAGTCTCGTCCACTCTGCGGGATCTGGCACTGCCCGATCTCCTTTGTTGTGGGGAGGTCTCCGAAAGCAACTGCTACTACAACGATTGGAGGAGGGGGAAAGCTCCTCCTAGCATCACTATTGGACGATAAGGCCTCGACGAGGTGTCCTCCAGAGACGCTCAATACGGTTGGTGATTCCAACTCAATCTCTAGATCTCATCCGCTCCACACAAGCGAACGATCCTACAATGCAGGCGTTGTCGCACGTCTGGGCCTGCTCTGACGAGTCGTCTATTGCTTCTCCTCAGCACAACCCTTCCAATGTTGAACCTGTCTCTGCGAGCCCCTTTCTATTCCGGGCATAAAACAACTGCCAAGGAAGATCATCAGCACCGCTCCCTTCCTTCTTGTGTGAGCTCCTAAGAGTTATGTTCGTCGGCCACCACTGCATCCTCAATCAACATTGATGGGTCACGCCCTAATCCTTCTTCGTAAGGGCACTAGAAGAGAAATGACTTTGTATAAGGCCGGAGCTATAAGGGTTATCAGCCTTATTTCAATGCGTCGGGGGCCTAACGCTTACACAAAGGTGGAGGCGGGATCCCGCCAAATACCCCTTGTTATATATGGACGGTTCGGATCATTTACTGAATATGTATGGCAGAGATTCATAGAAAATAGGGCAATATCAAAAAAGTTCCCCTTCCCGTTAGTCATAGGGAGTCTTTTCTGCCGCTCCGTCTTCTCTGCTCCAGCTGCGGCTCCCGTCTTCTCTGCTCCAGCTGCGGCTCCGTCTTCTCTGCTCCGGCTGCCGCTCCTTCTTCTCTGCTCCAGCTGCGGCTCCGTCTTCTGTGCTCCGGCTGCGGCTCCGTCTTCTCTGCTGCGGCTGCCGCTCCGTCTTCTCTGCTCCGGCTGCCACTCCGTCTTCTCTGCTCCGGCTCCTGCAATCGCCGCACAGCTTTTCCCCCCTCCGGAATCGGGGCATTGCCAGCCGTCCGTGACGTGCAGATCTTCATCCGTAGCAAGACGACGATATTAGCCCCTATCCTGAACAGAACGACGACCCCTGTCTGCAGCAGGGAACGAGCGCTCCTATCCGCAGCAGGGCGACCACGGCACCGAAAGTTATTGGCTGATGAAAACTTTATCTTATAGAATAGGCTTTGTATATGTTAAACTTGGACTTTCTGTTTCTCAAATCCATGTTGTTTTAGTATTTTTAGTCTACCATAAAGTAAACCAAGTGAAATCATATTATATAAAAGTACTGGAATGAAGTTGTTTTTATTGAAAAACTGTCATGATTCATGATTGGTCAATTTTTTTACTACCCACTGATTGCAATTAGTAAATAGATATTACGTTCATTATTTTTGTATAAAATTGATTTTAAATATTAGATCAAGCTATAAAACATATTTAGACTGAACTAATCATATATTTTAATTAAGGTTGAAGGGTTATAGGAAGTCTTTCTTGGTCAAATGAAGTAGTAAGTCCGTCCCCCTTCGTCTTTCTTGTCTTAACTCAAAATTCAGATTTGGATTTTATGATAACTTATTAATCATCTGATTCACACATTAGAAAGGGAGAAATACCTTACGAAGTGGATGCATTTTATATGAGGTGTACCATACTTTCTACCCTCTCCTACACTAGGTATCTTAAAGTTGCCACAATGTATTACAAGGTCTATGTAAGTTTCCATTATAATCAAGTGAGTAAATACTATTGGCAAGGTGGATTTTAAAAGGAAAAGGAGGTCACCCTCATTTTCTATTTGTTACATAATATATAATATGCTTTAACAAAAAAGTATGACATATACATATTGATGAAATCTAGAAAATACACAAATGCAACAGGTTATGTTGCCTAAGAATTAATTTTTTATTTCTCTGTCTTTCGCACAATATAAAAATATCAATTAACATCTACTAATAATAACCATATCAATTGAACACAACGATTAAATTCTCAAAACAAGAAACTGTTTTTTTTCTATACCAACTTTGATCAACAACACGCAAAAAAAATTAAAATTTGTAGGGGTTAGGTCGCATAAGTTGTAATGGTTAAACTCATTACTACCATGTATTGGGGTCACAACTATAGCTCAAAGACTTTGACATAAGCCATTTTAGCCTTGTCTTATTGATAGACATAGGAGTATTTTTCTACATCTTAAATGATAAGCATTTTCTTAATATAGGTATTAATTGATGGAGGACTTGATTTTTGACAAAAGTTGGATTTGTCAAGGAAAGACTAGTTTTGATAGATGTCGGAACACACAATTTCAAAAAGGAGTGGATGATTTTCTAAAATATGCATTTCGGAATAACTTCACAAAAGAAGTCAGATGCCCTTGTAATACGTGTGAGAACAAGTATTATGCAGACATTTGCACTTTAAGAACTCATATCATAATGAATGGATTTCTAGAAGACTACATAATTTGGACAAGACATGGCGAGGTAGCCAAAAGTCCAACAGATGATCAATGTGCTAGAGCCGTTAATCCTATGGATGATATAAATGGGATTATTTATGATGCCATGGGACAAACAAAATATGTAGATTCTGACCCTGTAGTAAACACTCATAATGAAAATCACAATGACGATATAAAGAAGTTTAAGGAAATTATTGAAGATGCCAGTCAACCTCTATATCCTGGATGCTTGAAGTATACGAAATTGTCATGCATTATTCGTGTATTTGAATACAAATGCAAATTCAACTTGACTAACAATGCACTTTCAACCCTTTTCATGATGTTGGCTGAATTTCTTCCTAAGGATAATACTCTACCAAAGAGTTGGTATGTATGTCAAAAGATAATGTCAAGTCTAGGTTTGGACTACCAAAGAATTCATGCATGTCGAAATGATTGTGTACTATTTCGTGGTATGTATGAAAAACTTGAAGCATGTCCTGTTTGTGGCTCTTCTAGATGGAAAAGATCGAGGAAAAAAAGTAGGGTGTGGAGGTTGCAACGAGTACCTATAAAATTGCTTCGCTACTTTCCTTTGACCTCAAGATTAAAGAGATTATTCTCCTCAAAAAAATTAGCCCCACTTTTAGTTGGTCACAACACTTTTCCTAAGAATGATGATGAGGAGATGAGTCACCCCAGAGATTCACTAGCATGGAAAGATTTTGATTTAAAACATCCAACATTTAGTTCTGATCCTCGTAATATAAGACTTGCTCTTACAAGTGATGGCTTCAGCCCTTTTAATTCGATAATGGGAAGTAGTTGGAGTACTTGGCCGGTTGTTTTGATATGCTACAACTTTCCTCCATGGTTGGTAATGAAGCCTTCATTATTTATGTTATCTCTTATTATAGAAGGTCCAAGATCTCCAGGAAATAAAATTGACACATATTTGCAACCATTAATTGAAGAGTTGAAAAAATTATGGCAAGATGGTGTTTTGACTTATGATGCAAATAAAGATGAAATGTTCAATATGCGAGTAGCCCTTTTATGGACAATAAATGATTTTCCTGCATATGGCATGCTATCTGGTTGGAGCACCAAAGGATACAAGGCATGTCCTCATTGTGGTATTGACCATGGTTCTATTTATCTCCCACATAGTCGTAAATGTGTCTATATGAGACATCGTCGTTTTTTAGATGCAAATCATCCATGGCGTGCAGACAAGAAAAATTTTAATGGCATGGAAGAACTTGATAGTGCACCAGAACAACTTAGTGGTTCATATATACTAAAGCTCTGGGAAAATTATGATATTGCTAATTCCAGTGGTCAAACAATTGGGGTAGGCAAGCAAACAAATTCAAAGTTACCCGATGGATGGAAAGAAAAGAGTATTTTCTTTGAGCTTCCTTATTGGTCTATGTTATTGATCCGCCATAACTTGGATGTAATGCATATTGAGAAGAATGTAAGTGAAAATATCCTTAATTGGTTGTTACACAAAGACGGTCGTAGTAAAGAGAATGTTAATGCAAGTTTGGACATGTAAAAGTTGAATATAAGAAAACCATTATGGCCAAAGAAAAGGAAACATGACCAATTCTCACTACCGCACACGTCATATAGTATGATAAGTAAAGAAAAAGAGAATTTCTTGATGGTATTAAAAGACTTGAAATTGCCTGATGGATTCTCTTCTAACATATCAAATAAAGTGCAAATAGAGGCAAAAAAGATTATTGGATTCAAAAGTCATGATCACCACATGTTGATGCAACATCTTTTACCTCTATGTTTAAGGAGAACTATTTCTAAACCTATTGCAAAGGTGCTAATAGAATTTTTTCGATTTTTCAAGTCCTTATGCGCAAAGAAAATTAGCTATAAAACCATGGAAAAGTTGGAAAGATCGATGCCAATTCTACTTTGCAAGCTTGACAGGATTTTTCCACCAGCATTTTTTGACATCATGGTTCATTTAACTGTTCACTTAGCATATGAAGCAAAAGTTGCAGGTGTAGTGGAATATAGATGGATGTACCCAGTTGAGAGATATCTATACTCCTTAAAACAGTTTGTGCGCAATCAAAGTAGACCAGAAGGATCTATTGCAGAGGGGTATCTTTTGCAGGAAGCAACTATCTTTTGCCAACACTATCTGAAAGATGTGGAGTCCAATTTAAACAGAAAAGTTCGATACAATGAAGGGCCTATTGGTTCTAGCTCATATGTTACACTCTCATATGATGAACTGAATCAAGCACGCAGGTTCATTCTATTCAATACAGCAGAAATTGAACCTTACATATTGTAAGTATTTGTTTATATTATCCTTTGAAGTAAGATATCAATTTTGGATTTAATATTTAATTTTTTAGGTTGCATGCTAATGAGATTCGACTTCAAAATCCACATTGGAATGATAACGAAATTCAACGTGAACAACACAATCACTTTGTTAAATGGTTCTCAAACTATGTAAGTATGATGGTAATTTGTGGAGCATAAACATAATTCTCACATATAATATCTTGTATGTATCTTTATCAGGTATGTTCCTTACCTCGGGACATGGTTATTCCATATATTGTGAGGTGTCTTGCCAGGGGGGCTACATTAGGAGTACGTTTTTACATTGTGGAAATCAAATTAATACTAATGTGTTTCAAGATAATAATGCCACCCATGTCTCACATGACTTGACTCCTTGTAATAGTGATTCACTTGGCTCTCATGAACTGTTGTTATCTATAGCACGTAAGTAGCTTTTGAGAATTATATTACTGATTTTATATATATGGCAACTTGTATAACACTTAGTTTCAAGCAACAGGTGCAGCAAAAGAAAAGGTCAAGACTGGAAAAGGACTGTCTAACAAAAATGGTATCTACATGTGTTTTCTTATATTTCTCTATACATCAATGGTTTAATCACTAAATTTTATTTTTAGTTCACAAGAGTATTGCAAAAGAAAAGGCCAAAATAGTAAATGAAAATGATGAAGTGCTTAAAGCCAAATCAGGTCATAAGAGTGTTGCATCAAGGTCTGAAATTGTCCAAGATTCTACTAGACTTGTTGAACATCATGTAATAGGTGTGCTTTTTAATTATTGACGCATTAGTGCAATTAAATTTTGTTTATTATCTTGCTGAATTGTACATCACATCATTTTGTGTGTCATAAAATTTTCATGTAGTAGGTGCGACTAAGGAAAAAGCCAAGATTTTTAATGAAAAATGCCATGTACCTAGAGGAAATGGTAATATTGTTTTAATTTTTTACAATTGTATTTTTGAAACATTAAAAACTGATCTCTAAATTATATTTTTATTAGGCAATAGCAGGGTTGCATCAGGATCTCATGTTGGCCGAGGCTCGAGTGGAGTTGTTGAACATCATGGTACATGTAGTTTGTTGGGGAACAATATTTATTTGTTGTTGAGTACTTAATATTGTTTTAATTTCCTATAATTATTGTAGGAATCAAAGAAGTACCTTCTCCATGTTATAGAATACCTAACCGCTTGCATGTTCAAAGTAAGAAAATGGACCTTTTGGGAAACATACAAGCTACTGAGTTTTACATTCTAGAACCATTAAAGGTATCTTTTTGAAACTACATATATGAATGTTGAAAAATGCATCACTTGTTAATTTCTTTTATAGTTGGAATTAAGGAAGTACCTTCCCCAACTTATAACATACCAAAATTTCTAGAGAGTCAAAGTAAAGCAAATGATTTTATGAGAAGCATTGAGGATGGTGCGTTTTTAACTTCTGATGTACTCCTAGTATTTTATCTTTTTATGATAAATCTAACAAAATTGCAACTTCTAGATCATCAATCCAACTACTCTCATTACTTGACACCATGTAAAAATGATGTTTCTATATTGAATGATCAATCACTATACTCCATAGCACGTGAGTAATTTTGGGATGGGTAACTCACTTATTAATGATTCATATAACTTTCTTTGTATATAGTATTAATTTTTCAAGTTACAGGTGTTGCAAAAGAAAAGGCTAAAATAGTAAATGAAAATTATGAAGTGCCTAAAGCCAAATCAGGTAATAAGAGTGTTCCGTCAAGGTCTGAAATTGTCCAAGACTCCACTAGACTAGTTGAACATCATGTAATAGGTGGTCTTTTTAATTATGGAAGCATTAGTGCTATTAAATTTTGATGATTATCTTGCTGAATTTTACATCACATAATTTTGTGTGTCATAAAATTTTATGTAGTGGGTGCGACTAAGGAAAAAACTAAGATTTTCAATGATAAACGTCAAGTACCTGGAGGAAATGGTAATATTGTTTTATTTTCTTACAATTATATTTTTCAAACAATAAAAATTGATCTCCTAATTGTATTTTTATTAGGAAATAGCAGGGTTGCATCAGGATCTCATGTTGGTCGAGGCTCAAGTGGACTTATTGAACATCATGGTACATGTAGTTTGTTGGGGAACAATATTTATTTATTGTTGAGTACTTAATATTGTTTTAATTTCCTATAATTATTGTAGGAATCAAAGAAGTATCTTCTCCATGTTATAGAGTACCTAACCCCTTGCATGTTCAAAATAAGAAAATGGATTTTTTGGGAAACATACAAGCTGGTGAGTTTTACATTCTAGAACCATTAAAGGAATCTTTTTGAAACTACATATATGAGTGTCGACAAATGCATCACGTGTTAATTTATTGCATAGTTGGAACCAAGGAAATACCTTCCCCAACTTATAACATACCAAATTTTCTAGAGAGTCAAAGTAAAGCAAATGATTTTCTAAGAAGCATTGAGGATGGTGGGTTTTTAACTTTTGATGTACTCCTAGTATTGTATCTCTTTATGATAAAACTAACAAAATTGAAACTTCTAGATCATCAATCCAACAACTCTCATTACTCCACGCCATGCGAAAATGATGTTTCTATATTGAATGATCAATCACTGTACTCCATAGAACGTGAGTAATTTGAGAGGGGTATCTAACTTATTAATGATTCATACAACTTTCTTTGTATATTGTATTAATTTTTCAAGTTACAGGTGCTACAAAAGAAAAGGCCAAAATAGTAAATGAAAATCATGAAGTGCCTAAAGCCAAATCAGGTCATAAGAGTGTTGCATCAAGGTCTGAAATTTTCCAAGACTCCACTAGACTTGTTGAACATCATGTAATAGGTGAGCTTTTAATTATGGACGCATTAGGTAGGATTGTAAATGCATTGCTATAATAGTGAAATTGTGGTGATTGTCTTGCTGATTTGTACTTTACATCATATTATGTATGGTATAATATTTCCATGTAATGGGTATGACTAAGGAAAAATGGTAATATTATTTTATTTTCTTATAATTGTATTTTTTAAACAGTAATAACTAATCTCTAAACTATTTTGATCTAATGTTATTCATTATATTTTGATCTAATGAATGGTGTTCTAAAAACTTATTTTTGGATTTTGATCTAATGTTATTCATTATATTTTTAGGGTACATTTAGAGGTAGACTTGCCTATTACGTTGCCTTGCAGAAAGTCTGGTGTTGCTAGGATGTTCCATAAAGAAAGGAACTAGAAAAAAAAGGCATGGGTTTTCTTTAGACTATTGAGAAAAGAATCTATGCAGGTAACTCACCTTTCTTACTTTTGCATGCCCTTCTATTATTTGAATTAATGTGATAACAAATGAATTAATTCCATATGAGAGCTCTAATTAATCATGATGAATATCTTACTGATTTGTACCTTATATCATTTTGTGTATGACATGTCGTTTCCATGTAGTAGGCGTGGCTAAGGAAAAAGACAAATATATCAACCGAAAACCTCAAGTTCCTAGAGGAAATGGTAATTGTTTTAAATTCTTACAATTCTATTCTTTGAAGCATCAATAACTAATTTCTAGGCTATATTTTTATTAGGAGGGATCAAAGAAGTACCTTCCCCATGTTATAGAGTACCCAACCCTTTACATGTTCAAAGTACAAGAATGGATACTTCAGGAAACATAAAAGCTGGTGAGTTTTGCAATTACAAATTCATTCATCATGTTTTCCAAGATCACACTAGACTTTTTGAAAACTATATGTAGGATAGATTATTGGAACTAAAATATGGGTGTATACAAATGCTTGAATTGTTGTTATATTTGATTTGTTCCTGTTTAAAGGACTTGATTATTTATAATAGAGTATGATAGTACATTGAATGGCTTGTGACAGTTCTCTTTGTTGTTTCCTAATAATATATTACGTGTATCTTAGTAACATTCTTGACATGTATTACATGTCGGTATCAATTGGCGTATGAGAAGGTAAGTACGTACTAATTAGTTTAGCATTCAAGGAGCAGTATTAATTGTATTCAATTTCTTATAAATGGTGTCTAAATCCGGATATTTGTTAACTTTATGTCTGATCATGAGTTGTTCATTTCTGTAGTGAAGATAAGATGATTCTAGCAAGCCATGTAGACTCTCAACATTTATCGGATACAAGGCTGGGATGGCTCCCCTTCTCATCAAAGTTGAACAGCTTATTCAAGTGAGTTTTCAAGTTTTAACATAGAATTACACTATCATTTGTCATATGTACGTCTTATTAATTGTTAGGCATGCTTTTTTGGTTTAAACTATTTTTATGGATGTGCTCAAAGTGCTCTATAGATTTGCATAATACCCAAATCAACAAAACATACATAATTGATCACCCTACCTATCCTTTGTATTTTTAGCTTTCCAAAGAACGTAACTCAATGGAGTTTGTAGTTTTTGAAGGTCAATAACGGACATTATATGTAGGTATTTTGTAAAAATTAAATGGAAACTCCTAGAATCTAAACATTTGAATATGAAAGATGTGGACTGAAATCTGAATAAAGTCTACCAATGTGTGGTATATTGCCTAAATGAGATCTATACGCATGATCCCTCCACTTATCTACCAACATTTTCTTCATATTCACTCATTGACTATCTGTTAAGATTACTGTTGCTGTGTAGTTAGTGTTGGTTAAGATGTTTAGTGTGAGTGGATGCCTTGGATAGTTGGAAAATATTACATGGGCAGCGGTAGTGTTGTTGCACTCCTTGTTTGTACCTAGATGTTTAGTGTGAGTGGATGCCTTGGATAGTTGGAAAATATTACATGGGCAGCGGTAGTGTTGTTGCACTCCTTGTTTGTACCTCTGTAATTACTGATTTGTAGAAGCTTGTAGCTATGTCATTAGTGAAATTTTGTTTCCAGTTAAGTGATACATCAGCTTATTCCTTGATATAAGAGCTATCCGACCCACCCTTTTATCCATACGTTTCTAGATGTGTTACTAATATTATATATTTTAGTAGTTTTTATATTGATGTATAAACATGTGCCTTGCACCTCTATTTGATGATACGCACAAACATCAAATTCTTCATGAACTTTTCAATCTTGCTTCTTCTTCAGATCAAAGTATCAGTGTCCATGAGCATTGAAACATCCTAACAAATGATAAGAAATATAGATGAATTGAGAATAGCTTTCTTCCTTGTCATTTCCCCTTATATCAATTGATGATGATGTTTATTTTCTTCTATAGGTTCAACATCAGATTTTGTTCAGATTACACTGCTGATATACTTATCATTTTGGTATTGTGACTTGGGAAATGAATGTGTCGCTCACCCAGAAGAAACTTGATTCAGATGTTTTGCCTCTGGTCACATATTCAATCACGTCTATTTGTTCACGTGATTCTACTTGGTCAATGGGGGTATTCAATGCGGGTAACCTACATGTACGAGATGATGGCTGAAACATACAATTTTAAGTTAGTTGAATGCAAGACTGCATATTTTGGATCCTGCTTGAATACTTAAAGTTTTGGACCGACTTTGTTCTATGATTGCCGTCAACTGTGGATGAAGGCAAATTCAGATGCTACTCAGCTGAAAGAAAAGAAAAATACATGGACGATTTTGAAGACAATGGCTGCTAGTTTCATCCTATGGTTCTATTATAGGTCTCAAGAAGCCACTGTATATTTGTTAGCTTTATATTTGTTATCAAATATCATTTGTATTGTTCTAGGGGCAAGGGACTATTTCCTCCCCGTTGTATAAAACCTTTTTGAAATGAATAAAGATAACGAATTGAGATTCCAGATCTGAAGTATTATTAGATTCATTTGTCAAAACGCAGCTCTGGAGTTAAATTGTTTGTCTTTTTTAGTGCACACGATATGTATTTATTACAATCAGCTGTAATGAGAGTTCTCAACCTATAATATATCGATATTATATTTGACTCAATACAGGTTTTGTGCAAGGGTTGAAACCCCAGCACTTGTTTTGGGCGAGGGCCTTTTGGATAAGACCTTTTGAGTAAGGCTCCACTAAAGTGTAAGGGTCCTCACTCTCTCACATGTCATTTGTGTTAGGGTCATAATCCAGACGGATTGTCTGTTTTCTAGTAGTGGGGGTAACGCAGCACATACCTCCTCTCTCTGCTACATGTGAACACAACCAGGCTTCTTAATGGTGCCTCCTCTGCATGTGTTGTCGTGTCCTCCCCTCCGAAAACTAGGTCCCGCTCTTCTACGAAACTGACCACGGGCAAAGTTGTCGTCGCCCTGAAACTCGCCTCTGACCTGGTCGCCGTCGTGTCTTCTTAGATCTCCAGAATGAGTCTCACCATTTACCACCCATGGAGGTCGGCTTCCTCTATGGTGACCTCTTCTCCCAACCGTCCTCTTATACCACTCCTCTGCACACGTCAAGGCTTCTAGACAATGTGGGAGCTTGTTGTTCTAAACTAGTAGTTGTTGTGAGGGGGAAACGTGTTTAGCCATCCAATGTACCCAAGACCCGAGATCTAATTCTCATTAGGACAATCCATGGTTCCTCAAACCTATGAGGCACGTGACTATGCTCCTAATTACAACTTAGACATACATAAATACCAAACCTAGTGCTACATCGTAATATTTCTTATTCCTTTTAACTCCAAAACCATGTACCCCTTTGTAGGAATATTCAAATAGCACTGAATTTGGGACAAAGATTCCTCATCACTCAAGTTACATCTGATCCAAAAGTCCTTTAGATCCTCTAATCTTATAATTATCTTCATAAGCACATGTGATAGGGCAATATGACATCATCACCATATTGATATGTCAACACAAAACTCATCACAAATACAATTTACACAAATCTATTTATCCAAATAGGCATCCAAGAACCTTAAAAGTTCACTCCATAACATCCTTCACACCTTAAAAGAAATTTCATCCTCGAAATTAAGCCAAAAATCTAGTCCTTCACATCATATACATCCTAAAAGAAATTTTGTCCTAAAAAATTAAGCCATCATCGTACTTTAAGGAACAACCAAAAGGTCTTCATCCATATGTAGGTCACCACTCTATGTGCAACATATCCAAAAAAACAAAGCTTTGTAATAACATCCAAACCCCTGTTAGGAGGCTTTAAAACATCTAGGGTCAAACACCCATTCTTGAAAGATTGAAACAAGGGTTTAGAAACACTAATTATGTCATAACATATCTCATATGTTAAGGTTGCATCCTCATCTTTACCCATGTGTTAGGGTTCCCACATCATATTACCATGTTCTAAAGGAGTTAACCAAACTTAGCCCATTGTATCAAGGTGTCATCAACATTCTATTGAGCTAATTGTTAGAACATGTTCAACATTAAAATATGCCTTTTAGGAGAGAGTTAACTATAGTTAACCCAGTTTATCCATCTAAATCATATCAAGATATCATAATTGCTATGTTGTGCTAACTGTAAAACTATATTTTTCATCTTTATTAAGCTCTAAGATTAACACCTTTTGTTACATGTTTCATTCATATGATCTTATTTCATTGCTCATAATAAACTGCAACAGTTACTAGTGATTACATCGCAAGATTAGCCATCAATTTTCACATAATGAGCATTGTTCATGTATATGGTTAACCATTTATGAATTAATGTCTACTAAACCATCTCTAGGTTTCCATCATTTCATATCCACTATCATATCTCAAGATTGGATCACATATTATGATCAAATTTACATATATTATATCACGGTTGTGCTACAAAAACATTTGTGAGTGGCTTATTAAACATATATCAAAGATTTATCTAGCACATCTAAGGTTCTCCTGACCCATATCATGAGGGTAGTGCCATGCTCAGTCTCTCTGAGCTAACTCATCTCTGTGAGTATCTGATAACACAACTTTATCTTCCCTTTATTAGCCTAGGCTTCTAGGATTACCTCATTGGCACTAGTGATAGCCTTACAAGCTCTAGCCACAAGCACAAACCAAAACATGATATGACATTGCCTTCATAGGTATCTACCCATGAATCATGTTTACCCAAAACTCTCTTATCAACATAACCACTAGATTCCTACAAGGAACCACCAACCCGAGCATGAGGCTTCAAAGAAAGTAAAACATATACCTCCTCCAGGGTCTTGGGACTCTCTTTCCCTCACTCAGATGGTAGGTTCTCATATTCATATTCACATATGCACATATAACTAGCCTCTCTCTGTCTGTAGGGTTTGGACCTCTCAAGGACATCTAGGATTCAACAAGACTATAGGAATCATGCATAAAGCAACTCAACTCAATCACTCAAGAGTATTCTAGTTTAGGACATATCATATCACATATTTCTCATCATCTCATATCTTGGAGTCTAGGTTCTCTGACCTTCTCCCAATGTGTCTCACTCTCTTTGGAGTTAACCCTAAAACTGGTCCTAACACTAGAGGTCCTCCTTTGTAAAAGAGCTTGAGGCTCATGTTGATCCACATCTTATCTTAACTTAACAAATCTTATCTCATAAAAGAATGCATACTTGCATCATCAAAACTTATCTCAAATCCTCAAAACTAAACTTTAATCCTTAAAGACAAGATTGATCGTCATAAACCATCTTATATCATCTATATAAGACTTACATCATATCATCAACACTTATTTCATCTATTCCATCTATCATATATTCCAACAAGGCTCTAGACATCTAATCTAGAACTACTCTCTCTTCTAGACTGATGTCATTTACTTTCACTTAGGTTGCATGACCACCTCCTACTCGTACATGTGTGGGGACACATTTTTGTAATACATATATATAACCACTACTACAGAAACAACGTTCAGTGTCGCTTTTCTGGGCGTCGGTTATTTAGGAAAACCGACGCCTATAAGATTAGACGTCGATTATTTATGCAAACGGGTACCGCTTTGAATTCAGCGTCAGCAGGTTATAACAGACCGACGCCTAAAATCTCCCACAAAATCCAATTTTCGAGCAAAAACATTTTAGGTTACCTATAGCGTCAGTCTTTTAACAATTCACCGACGCCTATTTAAAATGAAAATGTGCGCAAAAAGTCCCACTTTCAGTGTCAGTTATCCTTTGATAACTGACGCTGATAATGGTTCCCGCCAAATAATTTAGGGTAAAGGTTGTCTAGATGGGCATCGATGTTTTACTATCACCCGATGTTAAATCATAATAGGCGTCGGTTTTATAGATAACTGACGCCGTTGACCAACTTAATAATCCCGATCACCCAGCTCTTCCCCCTTTCTTCTTGTTTCATCGCGATATTGTTGTGCTTCTGCCGCCGCTCTCCTGAAATTTGCTTGACGACCCCGCTGCTGCTCGCCGCCGCTACTACTGGTGCTTCTCCGCTCGCCGCCGCCACTGCTGCTGGTGTGCCGCTGCTGCTCGTGCACCTCTACTCGCCGCTGCCGCTGCTGCTCTGCTCATTCTCGGCACCGCTACTACTGGTTCACTACCCGCCGCTCTGCTCTCTCTTCTTCCGCCACCACTGCTGCCGCCGCTCGCCGCCGCGCTTTCCACGCTAGCTCCAGGTAGCGCTACCTCTTTGCTTCCTTCTCCCTAGATATTTACCAACATGCAAGCACGACCATGGTTGTGTTGTCCTACCACGACCGTGCTGTCCATGGCCGTGCTATCCAGCACGGCCGTGGTAGGCCAACACAGCCACGGTCGTGCTTGCTGTTGGTAAGGATATGAACAAATTTTTATGTAATGCTTTATGTAAATCCTAGGATATGAACAAATTTTTTGCTTGCATATATTTGTGCTGCTAATCCTAATGTTTGACTTAATTAAGTAAATTTTGATGCATGTTGAAATAAGATTTAAACTTGTCAATTCTAGCATCCTAATTTAATTTGATTAAACCTAACATTGATGAAACACTAACATTAATTATGATGAAACCCTAACATTAATTGTGATGAAACCCTAACATGTACATATCTATTATTGTGTTTGTTGGCCTAGAAACTCGTCCAAGATTTACTCATTAGGAGTAAATCTTGGATAGTCCCCGGTTTGGGACTGTTCTTGAACACCTAATCTCACTTAGGATGTAAGTGTATAATGTGTATTGGGTTTTTGAGAAAATTTCGGTAGCATTTCCCCGTTTGTTCTCTAAGTACATATGTACTTAGAGAACAGCGGGGAAATGCTGCCGAAATTTTCTTGAAAACCCAATACACATTATACACTTACTAGTGAGATTAGGTGTTCAAGGATGGGATAGGTGGTACACATTTATTATATATAAGAATGACATCACATGTGTTTTTTGGCCTAGAAACCCGTCCAAGATTTACTCATTAGGAGTAAATCTTGGATAGTCCCCGGTTTGGGACTGTTCTTGAACACCTAATCTCACTTAGGATGTAAGTGTATAATGTGTATTGGGTTTTTGAGAAAATTTCAATAGCATTTCCCCATTTGTTCTCTAAGTACATATGTACTTAGAGAACAGCGGGGAAATGCTGTCGAAATTTTCTTGAAAACCCAATACACATTATACACTTACTAGTGAGATTAGGTGTTCAAGGATGGGATAGGTGGTACACATTTATTATATATAAGAATGACATCACATGTGTTTGTTGGCCTAGAAAGTGAACAATCATTGTTCTTTATATTACTTGTACATTGGTATAAATTAGAATGAACAATCACTAAATTATATATTGTTTGTATGGAGTCCAGCTTCATTGTAGATAATAGGAGTAAATCTTGGATAGGATGTAAGTGTATACCCAAATCTTGTCCTAATATATACTTGTTTTCTCTTTGATCATAGAATGGATAGATCATGGATGTCCATTCGCAATCGCTGTACCCCAGAGTTTATATCTGGTCTTGATCAGTTTATTAGATTTGCCGAGGAACATAGGAAAAAACCTACAGATAGGTTCTATTATCCATGTAGGCATTGCGGTAACAATTTGAAAGTCAACACTGGTGAGGAAATCAAAAGTCATGTCATGTGCAACGGGATTGTACAAGGCTATACAGAATGGCACTGGCATGGAGAGATTTCAAACTCGAAACCAGTAGATGTCGATAGCAGTGCTTGGGTGGAAGAAGAAATTGCCTTCGATGACGTAGATGTGAACGAACCAGTTCCAGTAGATATCGTTGATGCGATGTTGGATAATTGTAGGGTAGAGCACACCGATCCACCTCCTATCTTTAGAAACATTGTGCATGATGCTAAGATACCATTATACACAGGCTGTGCTAAGTTTATGAAGCTTAGCGCTGTGTTGAGATTGTATAAGTTGAAAGCTAACAATAGATGGAGCGACAAAAGCTTCACTGGATTTTTGACTTTGTTGAAAGAAATGCTTCCTGAAGGAAACGAGCTGCCAATCTCAACACACCGGGTAAAGAAAATGTTGTGCCCAATGGGAATGGAGGCCAAGAAGATACACGCATGCCCGAACGATTGTGTATTATTTCAAAAGGACTATGTAGATTTGAAAGATTGTCCAAAATGTGGTGCGTCATGGTATAAATTGACGACTTCGGGGGAGTCCAAAACTAGTTCTCCTACCAAGGTGTTGTGGTATCTACCTATAATATCATGGTTTCAACGCTTGTTTGCAAATCCGAAAGATGCGAAGAATTTGAGGTGGCATGCAGATGTTAAGAAAAATAATGATGGGATCCTACGACATGCGTCTGATTCCCCACAGTGGAAGAAGATTGATCTATTGTACCCCAAATTTGGTGAAGAAGATAGGAATCTAAGACTTGGGCTTTGTACAGATGGGATGAATCTGTATGGGACATTGAGCAGCCAACATAGCACTTGGCCAGTCATGCTTGTTATATACAATCTTCCTCCCTGGCTGTATATGAAAAATAAATATGTTATGCTGTCGTTGTTGATATCGGGCCCTAAACAACCCGGAAATGATATCGATGTTTATCTTGAACCTCTGATTGATGACTTAAAGTAACTTTGGGCTGAAGGTGTGATGACCTATGATGCTTCAGGAAGAGAGACATTTCGTTTGCACGCTATGTTGTTTTGCACTATTAATGACTTTCCAGCATATGGGAATTTGTCTGGATATAGTGTGAAAGGAGCTAAAGTGTGTCCTATATGTGAAGAAAACACTGATTCAATAAGACTAAAACATGGCGGCAAGACTGTATATCTTGGTCATCGAAGGTTTCTTTCAAAATTCCATCTGTATCGTAGGAAGCGCAAAGCATTCAATGAATGGAATGATGAACGGAGTGCACCTAAACCTATACCAGGGGATGTTGTTTATGAAAGAGTAAAAGACATTGTCAATGAATTTGGTAAGAAATCACAATGTAGTATGGCCACACGGAGTGACAATTCTTCATTCAAGAAGAAGTCAATATTTTGGGATATTCCTTATTGGAGTTCTTTGATAGTCAGGCATTGTATCGATGTAATGCACGTTGAGAAAAAAGTCTGTGATAGCATCATTGGTACTCTGTTAAATATACCAGGTAAGACTAAAGATGGGATAAAATCCAGACTGGACCTACGTGAAATGGGAATAAGGTCAGAATGAACAGAATTACGTGAAATGGGTAATAAAAGAACATACTTACCTCCCGCTTGTTACACGTTGTCTAGAAAGGAGAAGAAAGCTTTTTGTGAATGCTTGGTAAATGTTAAGGTGCCACATGGTTACTCATCCAACATCCATAGATTGGTATCAATTAAAGATCTGAAGTTGATAGGTCTTAAATCTCATGATTGTCACACTCTAATGCAACAAATATTGCCCGTGGCAATTCGATCTATATTGCTGAAGCATGTAAGGTTTGCAATCACCAGACTTTGTTTCTTTTTCAACAGTCTATGTAGCAAAGTTATTGACCCTGATACTCTCGATAATTTGCAAAGAGAAGTGGTTATTACCCTATGTCAGCTTGAGATGTATTTCCCTCCTTCGTTCTTTGATATCATGGTACATCTTGTTGTCCACTTGACTAGGGAAGTTAAAATGTTGGGACCAATTTTCTTGCATTGGATGTATCCCTTTGAACGATACATGAGCGTTTTAAAGGTGATGTTCGAAACCGTTATCGGCCTGAAGGGAGTATTATTGAAGGTTATGTGGAGAGAGAGGTTATGGATTTTTACAATGACTTTCTGAGTGGTAATAACACTCCTGTTAATGACAAGAATATTGAGGAGGGCAAATGAATTTTGGGATCACGGGTGAAAGTAATCAGCCATGAGCAGTTGGAACAAGCTCACTTGTATATTTTACACAACATGGACGAAGTGAGTGTTTATATCGAGGAACATACCAATTTCATCAAGAGACAACATCCTCGAGCAAGTTCAATGTGGCTTGCTAGAGAGCATAATAATACTTTTACTAAGTGGTTTGAAGATAAAGTCTTACATCAACTATCTCAAACACCAAATGATATTACAGAAACTATCAAATGCCTCGCCTTTAAACCAAAACCGAATGTTATGTCTTATGAAGGGTTTGACATTAATGGGTTCACATATTACACAAAGCGCCAAGATGATAAGAGTGTCATCCAAAATAGTGGGGTCACTCTTCAAGCATCGACTATGTATTTTGCAAGTGCAAAGGATAAGAGTCCACGTGAAGCTAAAATGTCATATTATGGTTTCATTGAAGACATATGGGAGTTTGACTACATAAATTTCAGAATTCCGCTCTTTAAATGTAATTGGGTTGATAACACCAAAGGAGTTATAGTGGATGAATTGGGTTTCACTTTGGTGAACTTTGAAAAGATTGGCGAGAAGGGTGAACCATTCATTTTGGCATCACAGGCGAAACAAATATTCTATATCGATGATCCTGCAAATGATAAATGGTCGGTTGTTCTTCATGGTAAAAGACAGTTCATTGAAGATCCTATAGATGAAGAAGAGTACTATGATAAGTATGATGACTCCAGTCCATTCTCAGTTGGGTTGCCAACTCCACAAAATATTGAAGCTAATGATGACTTATATGTGCACGGAGATCACAATGAAGGATTGTTAATTGATAAAAGATCACAATTTTAGAGACATGTATGTTTATATTTTTTTACAAATGCTTGTTAATACAAATGCTAAATGTTTGCCTTTTTCTGGTTAATACAAATGCTAAATGTTTGCCTTTTTCTAGTTAATACAAATGCTAAATGTTTGCCTTTTTCTGGTTAATACAAATACTAAATGTTTGCCTTTTTCTAGTTAATACAAATGCTAAATGTTTGCCTTTTTAATGACATTTTCAGATGGATGACCATGATGAGCATGATGTCCATGATGAGCATGAAGTCCATGATGAGCATGCTGTCCATGACGAGCATGGTGAGGATACCAATGTAAGTTCTAAAAACATATCATGTATTTCTATAAAATTCATTATCTTCTAGTTATGTCATATATCCCATATTTCTATATTGCGCTAATTCAGTGGGTTTATTTTTGTCAAATTTTAGGTTGATGATGCACATGTACCCACTGAAGCAATGGAGCAACTTGATGCACAGCACCAAACACATAACAAGAAAAGGGGCATCACTCTGTTGAAGAAGTTAATAGCGCTGAGTGGTAGTGGATCCAAATTGGTTGTGGAGTTTCATAATGGAGGAAATGCAATTGGAGTGAACCGCAATAATTTTGTAAACTATCTTGGATGTGTCACTCAAAGACATTGTGGTGTTAAGTATGATAATTGGCATAAAGTTCCTCAGGGGAAGAAAGACTTGATATGGAAGGATTTATGCGTGAGTTATTATTATTTGTAATTCTATTTTGTAGATTACAAATTATATTATTTGCAATTCTATTTTTGGATACTAGTTAATAAGAATTCTATTTTACAGAATCTGTTTGTATTGGATGAGAAGCTGCATCGTAAAAGCACGATGCAACGTGCTGGAAAGATGCTTAGGAACTATAGGACAAATCTGAACAGAGAATACATAAAATATGGTGATAAGAAGTAGAATTTAGACCTTGAGCAGTGGAACTTCTTGGACAAAGAAGATTGGGACAATTTTGTTGCTTCAAGAAAATCTGAAGAATTCAAGGTATTAGGCGTCACTCCCAATTTAATTAATATATGTTGTATTCACCTATTTAAGATTAACATTTCGTGCTACTAACCAAATCATTAATGTGCATACTAACTAGACCCTCAGTGACGCGTAAAAAGTAAGTCGTGCACTGAATGTGCATGACCACACTATGGGTCCAAAGGGCTATGCAAGCATTCACCAAAGTCTACAGGCGGAGTCTGTGGCTACTCAGGAGTCTGCTCCTACTCAGGAGTCTGCCACACCGATGCCTCGCCATGATATCTGGATAGCTGGGAGGCAAAACAAGAAGGGTGAAATAAAGAAGCCCGTAACTGCTGAGGCAGCTGTGAAAATGGTAAAATACAACTCTTAGAGCAATCGTTTGAATATTGATTATTTGTGGTGTTAACTTACCAATTTCTGTTGATGGTGATTAGCGGGAGCTGCACGAGCAGAGGAAACAAGGCACGTTCATCCCTCAGGGCACAAGGGATGAATTGACAGTTGCTCTGGGTAACCCAGAGCATCCTAGACGTGTTAGGGGTGCAGGCGCTAGTGTGGGCATCAAAGCATTCTTTGGGCCATCCTAGCGCAAACCCAGAGCGGGACTTTCACAAGAAGAGGTAACCTATTCTTTTTTCAGAATATTACTACAAAAGGGAATTCAATAATAAGAAGCTAATGTTTCTTTTATCCATGTATATGATAATAAGAGAGTCGAGGATATAGTTGCTAAGAAGGTCAATGATA
Organism: Alisma plantago-aquatica; assembly: GCA_963693085.1. Classification (NCBI taxonomy): domain Eukaryota; kingdom Viridiplantae; phylum Streptophyta; class Magnoliopsida; order Alismatales; family Alismataceae; genus Alisma; species Alisma plantago-aquatica. The sequence continues at coordinate 1,263,999,833 of OY856411.1, forward strand.
TAGTTGCTGATAAGGTCAAGGAAGAAATAGTGCGGTAGCAGGCATCTCAGGCTTCCAATCAGCCTATGGTGACCCACTCTTCTCCTGATGCATAGACTGCAAGTAATCCTGGAGACCCATCGCTTAACACGTCTGCTGTAAGTATTGTTTATGACATTGTAGCTAGTCTTTTCAAGATGATATGTTCGAAAGGTGATATGTATATATGTATAACATTCTTTACGTAAATTTGTAGGCATTGAAGCCATGCCGCTTAAGAATGCAAGACTATGTTGTTGCAGAGGCGCAAGCTTACCAGTCCCTTCCTGGGGCAACGTTTCATGGGACTCCAATGCCATAGGGCTACATTCGTGTGGGCCCGATATGTGTATTACCTTATTGGAGGGAAGCTGCATTGCCATATGCCCACCCAGATATTGATACACTTGGTGAGGCAGAAGGCGGGGTGATATTGTGGCCCAAAGCAGATGTCATCTACACTACTGAAATTGTAAGATAAATTTACATTACTTTAGATTGTTAATGTGTATATATGAGGTCAACTGATCTGAAATTATATATACAGGTTAAAAAGAAGACACCCAGAGCACCTAGGCCTCCACCTCCACTTCCTGCATTACCAAGTTGGGTTCCAACAGACCTAAAATACCCGTTAGGTCCTGCTTGTAGGGGAATGGCATGTTGGATACGGGCACATAATATACATTACCCTATAATTCTTTCTTTAGAAGCAGATTATGCAGGTCAATCATACGATAGCTCTTTATTTATACAAGATATTATTCAGCTGTTTATGTATGATTGGCTGAATACATCAATGATAGAGACATGGATAACGTGAGATCTTATTTATACATCCATATACCTTGTGTAAGATTCAGTGATCTGGTTTCTTATATATTAATGCATACATAATACATGTTTTGCAGCTACTTAGTCGAAGATCAATGCAAACAATTTGCATTTGATCATGTGGGATTTTTGATTTCATCATTGATTAGTATGGTAGCTAAAGACCCTGATAGTGTTTAACAATACTGTATAGATGATTTTACAGTTTTCGGTCAGCAAAAGAAGACGATAATAATAGCTCCATTCAATGTCAAGTAAGCTTACTTTATTTATAATTTGGACTTAAGAAAATTCTATTTTTATTGTGCATTTTGAGTTATTAATTTTTAACTTTTTTACCTCTAGCGGTAGACATTGGGAGTTACTAGTTATTGTTCTCGGGACGTTCACTGTTTATTATCTAGATCCTGCAGGAAGTACATTGAACACTAAAATTGGACATATATTGAGAATGCCATTATTCTGGTGAGAAATATTTCATTTTTATATCCGTTAACATTTGTTATTACATTACTATTTATTTATGCAATTTACCGTGTTACATTAACATGTAGGGGTTTAGATGCATTCAAAAATGCTGGAGGAAATGTCCCAAGGAGAAAGAACCAACCAATAATTTGGGAGAACGTAAAAGTAAGTTCCTGACTCGAATGTATATATTATTTATGTGAACTGTGCTTAGTTGTATTTTTTAATATTTTGTATGTTTCAATTTATAGTGCGCTACATAAGACAAACACTGGGCATGCACATACTATGTGATGCGATTTATGCAGACGATTATCCGACATGCCGCATTGGATATTAATACCATACATGAGGTATTATATATAGTCTCATTAGTTAGTATGAAATATATCAATCTTATTTTTATATTATTACTTATATATATACATCATTCTCTTTGTAGGTGTTTAAAACTGACCACACTATAGGTAAATGCTTAAAAAATGTACATGCGCCATATACGATGGAAGCATTAAATGAAGTAAGAGAAGAATGGGAAAAAGCCATACAAGCAGTGGCGATTGTAAGATATAATTGGGATGCTGATAGCGATGTTGAATGATATTTTGTAAATGAATATTTCTGAATGTTTATACATGTCTGGATGTTTCTACATGTATTTGAATATTTCTACATGTGTGAATGTGAGAATTGAATTGATGTCTGAATGTATCTACTTGTGTGAAAAAATATTTGTTGATTTTACAGGTTTGTGGCCTGTTTGTAGGTTGATATCAATGGATGTCATAAACCTGCAGTTCAGAAAATTGAACTATAGGTTCTCATCCTACTGACCAGCCACAGCAGGCTTGCAAACTAATAAGAAAAAAAAATTAAAGTGTAGGTGTTGGTTATTTATAGAACACCGTCATCAATGGCCTACAGCGTCGGTTATTTGATAAAAACTGATGTCGAATAGGACAAACAACCCGACCGTGTAGGAAAGCACGACCGTGGTGGAAAAGGCGTCGCTTATTAGTATAAATCCGACGCCTATAGTACTAAACACGGTCGTGCAGCGAAGCACGGCCGTGCTTCGCCGTGTCGTCTGGGTGTATGGCGTCGGTTGTTAAGTTGTTAACTGACGCAGAAAGTGTCCTAGGTGGTGCCCTTTTTTGTGGCGCGAACCCTATAGATGTCGGCCAACTATATATAACTGATGCCTATATGTCATATAGGCGTTAGTTAGAAAACCGACGCTGAAGAGTTCGACCTTTAGCGGCGCCCACATAGGCGTCACTTGAAAACCGTCGCCAAAGGGGGTTAAACAACCGACACCAAAGGTTGTTTCTGTAGTAGTGAATAAAATATTATATAGTTTTTCTCCAATAAAACATGCGTCAGAGAAACTATCAAGGTTCGATCCGCTTGGAATCAAAAACCAAATCCATGAAATGAGTGTCCCACACATAGTAGAGAGTATAGTGTCATGAAAACTAGTGAAAAGGGTGAGAACATGGTGTAGATTAGTGAAGTTACCCTAGACAACGAGTGACATATGCCTAGGATTTCTCTTCCCTTGATCTACATCATTTCCAAATAGTACAACGTCCCATACCGTTGCACTACAAGGAAAGAACGACATCTAAGTACTTTCTATACAACAAGCACCATTCTAGACCTAGTTCTCAGACATCTAGGTGCTAACCTAGAGGCTAGGTCAGATCTAGTCTCTAAAAGATGACTAATCTAACCCTAAATATTATCAAGTTTAAGGTTCTTTGGTTTCAAGTTGCATAATGAGCAAATGTTAGGCTTTGCTATTGTTCATGCTCTGATACCACATGTGACGTCCCCAGATTTTCTAAAACTTAATCTGATGTGTGACGTCTAAATTGAAACCCTCACCTCAGTGAGAATCCCAATTTAACCACCACACACTAGGCTAAGAAGAATAAAATCAGAGGAAATCATAAGGAAACAATCAGCAGCACATGTACATGAACAATAATAAAACCATACAACACATGTTCACCATTCAACATATAATTACAACATGATTTGTTACAACATTTGATATTACATATTGAATAGCAACTTCTACATATACATGCACTACCACTAAACTATAGGATCTTAAGACAACAGGTCCACCTGTACATCAGCTCGCCACATAACTCTCACTATCCTGGATCTTCAAGAGCATAACCACAACCTAAACAAAAGATTACATGTGGTACACATCATATTTTACTGAGTGTGCCTACATGTATTTTACATACCTCTCATCATATTTTGGTAATAAAATAAAACTAATACTTGGCGGTAATAAGCAATATGGCAAAATTATGCTAGAAAAAAATAAAGTTTATTAACAAAGAGAACACATATCTTTTAGGCATATTTTCCATTATATCATCCATGCATTACTACCAACGAGTTGAATGCATTGAGGCCTTTATGATCACTACCAACGAGTTGGATCATATGTACAATGTGACCACTACCAAAGAGTTTGGTCCAAGCACACTACAAAAGAGTTAGTGCTTCCATATGTATAATGTGACTACTACCAAAGAGTTAGGTCACCTCCAAGCACACTACCAAAGAGTTGGTTCTTTCATATAATGGAACATATATATTATGTTTGATGTGTTCATAGTTGTAAGTATGGAAAATCAAGAAACATATCATACAAGAACAATCATTTCAACCAATACCATATGCCAAGTCTTTACTACTATATAACACAAGCATATTGTATAATAAGCCAAGTAAGAGTTAATGGCGTACATTGATCAAGTGATATCCTAATCATCACCTATTCCTCATGTCATATATATCCTTGTTAAGCCTGATCAAGACAAGATCATATACTATCATCAAGTTCTCATCCTCTTATATCTCATCTTAACCCTAATTATGTCCATTATGGTTTCACTAGTCTTATGATATTCCCATATTATTACTTGTCTTATATTCTTGGGATTATCTTACATGTGTCACATTCCAGATTATTTACTCATTAACTAATAATCTTGTTTTCCATCATTATGTGAACACATGTACATTATGTCACATTCATTAGTCAAATTAGGGTTACATCTTATGTACTAAGAGTCATCTTCATATAATATGAATTATGTGCATCATTGTGATCTCATAATTAAAGTTGAGGTTCCATATACTGATATAAGCTTACTCTATAAATTTCATCATTTATTGAGCATGCATGTATTGATTGCATTATATTTAGGGTTATTAGCCCTAGATAGCCATATTAAGGAAATTACATTATTTTGTGCATCAACATTATAATTACTGACATCAAATGGATCATAAACATGATTTGGGATTTATTGGCATTTTCTCACAATTTTAGGCCATCGTTTGATATTTATTATCCATCATATGACCATTTTACTACTTACATGACATCATTATCCTACTATGTTCTACTCACTTTTCTGAACATTTTGATGCCTTACTTGCATTTTTGTGATAAGAGAGCTAATTTATATGAATTATACAATATTGAGACATTCACTAAATTATATACCTTTAGCGGCCAATGGGCATGCGCCACATGGCCAAAAGGGGGCACTTCCAGTTAGGCCTTAGAACCGGTCGCTCCCTGTTTCATGCAAGTCTTCTTCTTTCCTCGATGCCCGCTCTGTCTGTCCTCAGCGCACGCGAGAGCCGCCACCTCAGAGCCCAGATCTGACGGGGTTCAGTTCACTCGACTGGACTTTGTCCCTCTCGTGTTCTCACAGTCTCGTCCTCTCTATGGGATCTGGCACTGCCTGATCTCCTTCACTGTGGGGAGGTCTCTAGCAACAACTGCTACTGTAGCAATTGGAGGAGGGGGAAAGCTCCTCCTAGCATCACCATTGGATGATAAGGCCTCGACAAGGTGTCCTCCAGAGACGTTCAAGACAGTTGGTGATTCCAACTCGATCTTTGGATCTCATCCACTCCATGCAAGTGAACGATCCTAAAACACAGGAACCACTACATAGCTAGGTCTGCTCTGACGAGCCATCTTCTGCTTCTCCTCTGCACAACCCTTCCCACGTTGAACATGTCTCTATGAGCCCCTTTCTGTTCTGGGCATAAAATGGCTGCCAAGGTAGAACATCAGTGCCACTCCCTTCCTTCTCGCATGAGCTCCTGAGAGTTTTGTTCGTCGGCCGCCGCTGCATCCTCAATCAACAGTGATGGGTCACACCCTAATCTTTCTCTACAAGGGGTAACATAGCGCAGACCTCCTCTCGCTACTACATGTGAACGTGACCAAGCTTCTCAATGGTGCCTCCTCCGTGCGTGTTGTCGTGTCCTCCCCTCTGGAAACCAGGTCCCGCTCTTCTGCGGAACTGACCGCAGGCAACGTTGTCATCGCCTTGAGACTCACCTCTGACCTGGCCGCTGTTGTGTCTTCTTAGATCTCCAGAACGAGTCTCACCATTTACCACCCATGGAGTCCGGTTTCCTCTATGGTGACCTCTTCTCCCAACCGTCCTCTTATCACACTCCTCTGCGCACATCAAGGCTTCTAGACGATGTCTTTTTTTCTAAAGAAGTAGTTGTTGTGAGGGGAAACATGTTTAGCCGTCCAATGTACCCAAGACCCAAGATCTAATCCTCATTAGGATGATCCATGGTTCCTCAAACCTATGAGGTGCGTGACTATGCTCCTGATTACAACTTAGACACACATAAATACCAAACCTAGTGCTACATTGTAATATTGCTCATTTCGTTTAACTCCTAAACAATGTACCCCTTTGTAGGAATATTCAAATAGCACTGGATTTGGGACAAAGATTCCTCATCACTCAAATTACATCTGATCCAAAAGTTCAATTAAATCCTCTAATCTTGTAATTATCTTCCTAAGCACATGTAATAGGCAATATGACATCATCACCATATTGATATGTCAACACAAAACTCATCACAAATACAATATAAACGAATCTAGTTATCTAAATAGGCATCCAAGAACCTTAAAAGTTCACTCCATAACATCCTACACACCTTAAAGAAATTGTGTCCTCAAAATTAAGCCAAAAATCCAGTCCTTCACATCCGTCAAGACAACCTTCACTAGTGATAAGATGCAACTGATCTATGTTGATGAGATAGTTTGTATGCACATTTTACCAACAACTATAGTTTTAGATAGAGGGTGGAAACATACAAGAAGGTAATGAAATTTTCTACACAGAGCCTTGGGAACTCTATTGAAGTTCAATACAAATTTCTTCCTCATATGGATGGTTAGTCAGAGAGAACAATACATACTTTGGAAGATATTTTGAGAGAATATATGCTCAAGTTCCTTGGTATTAGGGATAACTACCTTAGTCTAGTAGAGTTTGCACACAATAATATTTATAAAAGGAGCATATACATGGAACCAAATGAGTCTTTGTATGAAAGACATTTCATATCTCCTCATTGTTGGTATGAGGTCAATGGATGTCATATTTTAGGCACTAAGTTGGTGTAAAAGACAGCATAGAAGATAAAGGTTATGAAGAAGCAGTCAAAAGAAGAACATAATATGAAGAAATCTTATGCAAATAACCATAACAGCTCATCATAATTCCAGGTTGAAGACCATTTCTATCTAAATGTATCACTTTGGAAGGAAGTTTTGAGGTTCCAGAAGATGGGTAAGTTGGATCCTATGCTTATGGGGCCCTATCATATCACTAAATATGTTTCCAAAGTGTCCTACAAGTTGGGAATACCAACAAAGTTGAGCTCTAACATCGTTTTTCTTGTTTTAAGGCTAACAACATGTCATTCAGATATTGAGCATATGATACAAGTAGTGGAAGTGAAATATGATTGTGATATTTCTTATGTTGATAGTCTAATTTTGATCTTGGATAGATGTATGTAGAAGATAGGGATGAATAAAATAGTCATATTGAATGGTTTTTGGCATCATCATGGCATTGAGTATGTCACATGGGATCTTGAGGAGGTGATTTGCAGGGTGTACCTATCTTTGTTCTATGATTTTGGAGGCAAAATTCTTGTCAAGGTGTTAGGGTTGTAAATCCCATGTCCTACCTTAACCTTATTTAGCGCTACTTAAACCTTGTTTTTTCTTCTAATTTAATGATCTAATCAATTAATGAGGACTTAATTGCAATTATGTTAAAAACCCAAGTTCATTTTTTGTACCTTGTATGATTAAGTTTTATTCTTTCCATCCTTGGTTGCATGATGTTCCACCCTTGTGTTTTTGAACCATCTATGTAGGGTTCTGTTTTGGTGGTGGTTGAGTGGGGGTTAATGGTCTCAATCGTGGAGGGTCAATGGCTCACCCCTCCTCCCCTTAGGAATTTTGGTTGTGAGAGAGTGAGGTTGATGGATCACATGGTAGTAGGGTCAATGGCTCAGTCTTGGTGGGTGGGTGGTCTATCACTTTGCTTGGAGTCCATGGAATTGCATTTTGGCAATAGAAATCCATGGCTTTGCCTATTTGACCCAGTTCTATGGGTAGCCTGATCGAGTGGTTGATGGCTTCACTACTACAGAAACGGCCTTTGGCGTCGGTCGTTTAACCCCATTTGGCGTCGGTTTCTGATCGACGCCTATGTGGGTGCCGCTAAAGGTCGAACACTTCGGCGTCGATTTTTTAACCGACGCCTATTTATTCTATAGGCGTTGGTCGTTTAGTATATAACCGACGCCAAAAGTGTTCGCGCCACAGAAAATGGCGTCATCTAGGGCACTTTCTGCGTCGGTTATTTACTAAACAACCGACGCCTATATTCCATATAGCGTCGGTCTTTTAGTAGATAACCGACGCATAAAGTGCCCTAGATGACGCCATTTTCTGTGGCGCAAACACTTTTGGCGTCGGTTATATACCAAAAGACCGACGCCTATAGATTAAATAGGCGTCGGTTTGATACGAATATCCGACGCCATTTCCAGGACTGCTTTGGCCACATCAGGCGTCGGTTTTTTGAAAAAAACCGACACTGTAGGTCTTTTCTAACGGTTTTCTATAAAAAACCGACGCCTATTTCTATTTTTTTTTTCATATTAGTTTGCAGGCCTGCTGTGGCTAGTCAGCAGGATGAGAACCTGCAGTTTAGTTTTCTGAACTGCAGGTTTACGACATCCATTGATATCAGCCTACAAACAGGCCGCAAACCTGCAAAAGTCACAAGGAAAATTTCACACAAGTACATACATTCAGACATCAATTCAATTCTCACATTCACACATATAAAAACATTCAAATACATGTATTAACATTCAGAAATATTCATTTACAAAGTATCATTCATTATCGCTATCAACATCCCAATTATATCTTACAGTTGCCACTGCTTGTATGGCTTTTGCCCATTCTTCTCTTACTTCATTTAATGCTTCCATCGTATATGGAGCATGTATATTTTTTAAGCATTTACCTATAGTGTGGTCAGTTTTAAACACCTACAAAGAGAATGATGTATATATATAAGTAATAATATAAAAATAAGATTGATATATTTCATACTAACTAATGAGACTATATATAATACCTCATGTATGCTATCGATGTCCAATGCAGCATGTTTGATAATCATCTGCATAAATCGCATCACATAGTATGCGCATGCCCAGCCATTGTCTTGTGTAGCACACTATAAATTGAAACATACAAAATAATACAACTAAGCACAATTCACATCAATAATATATATATATTCGAGTCGGGAACTTACTTGTACGTTCTGCCAATTTATTGGCTGGTTCTTTTTCCTTGGGACCGTTCCTCCAGCCTTTTTGAATGCATCTAAACCCCTACATGTTAATATAACACAATAAATTGCATAAGTAAATAGTAATGTAATAAAAGATGTTAACAGATATAAAAATGAAATATTTCTCACCAGAATAATGGCATTCTCATTACGTGTCCAATTTTAGTGTTCAATGTACTCCCCGCAGGATCTAGATAATAAACAGTGAATGTCCCGGGGACAATAACTAGTAACTCCCAATGTATACCGCTAGAGGTAAGAAGTTAACAATTAATAACTCAAAATGCAAAATAAAAATGGAATTTTCTTAAGTCCAAATTATAAATAAAGTAAACTTACTTGACATTGAATGGAGCTATTATTATCATCTTCTTTTGCTGACCAAAAATTGTAAAAGCATCTATACAGTATTGTTGAACATTATCAGGGTCTTTAGCTACCAAACTAATCAATGATGGAATCAAAAATCCCACATGATCAAATGCAAATTGTTTGCAATGATCTTCGACTAAGTATCTACAAAACATATAGGCGTATGCATTAATATATAAGAAACCAGATCACCGGATCTTACACAAGGTATATGGATGTATAAACAAGATCTCACCTTATCCATGTCTCTATCATTGATGTATTCAGCCAATCATATAAACAACTCAATAATATATTGTATAAATAAAGAGCTATCGTATGATCGACCTGCATAATCTGCATCTAAAGAAACTATTATAGGGCAATGTATATTATGTGCCCGTAGCCAACATGCCATTCCCCTACAAGAAGGACCTAACGGGTATGTTAGGTCAGTTGGAACCCAAGTTGGTAATGCGGGAAGTGGAGGTGGAGGCCTAGGTGCTCCTGGTGTCTTCTTTTTAACCTGTATATATAATTTCAGATCAGTTGACATCATATATACACATTAACAGTCTAAATCAATGTAAATTTATCTTACAATTTCAGTCGTGTAGACGACATCTGCTTTGGGCCACAATATGACCCCGCCTTCTGCCTCACCAAGTGTATCAATATCTGGGTGGGCATATGGCAACGCAACTTCCCTCCAATCGGGTAATATATGTAGCAGGCTCACATGAATGTAGCCCTGCGGCATTGGAGTCCCATGAAACGTTGCCCCAGGAAGGGACTGGTAAGCCTGTGCCTCTGCAACAACGTAGTCTTGCATTCTTAAGCGACATGGCTTCAATGCCTACAAATTTACGTAAAGAATGTTATACATATATACATATAATCTTGAAAACATATCATCTTGAAAAGACTAGCTACAATGTCATAAACAATACTTACAACAGACGTTCTAGGCGATGGGTCTCCAGGATTACTCACAGTCTGTGCATCAGGAGAAGAGTGGGTCGCCATAGGCTGATTGGAAGCCTGAGATGCCTGCCACCGCAACAATTCTTCCATGACCTTCTCAGCAACTACATCGTTGACCTTCTTAGCAACTAAATCCTCAACTCTCTTATTCTCCTATACATGAATAAAAGAAACATTAGCTTCTTATTAATGAATTTCCTTTTGTAGTAACATTCTAAAAAAAGAATAGGTTACCTCTTCTTGAGAAAGTCCCGCTCAGGGTTTGCGCTGGGATGGCCCAAAGAATGCTTTGATGCCAACACCAGCGCCGACACCTCTAACACATCCAGGATGCTCTGGGTTACCCAGAGCAACTGTCAATTCATCCCTTGTGCCCTGAGGGATGAACGTGCCTTATTTCCTCTGCTCGTGCAGCTCCCGCTAATCACCATAAACAGAAATTGGTAAGTTAACACCACAAATAATCAATATTCAAACGATTTCTCTAAGAGTTGTATTTTACCATTTTTGCAGTTGCCTCAGCAGTTACAAGCTTCTTTATTTCACCCTTCTTGTTTTGCCTGCCAACTATCCAGATATCATGGCGAGGCATGGGTGTGGCAGACTCCTGAGTAGCAGCAGACTGCTGAGTAGCTGCAGACTCCGCCTGTAGTCTTTGGCGAACGCTTGCATAGCCTTTTGGACCCATAGTGTGGTCATGCACATTCAGTGCACGCCTTGCTTTTTGTGCGTCACTGAGGGCCTAGTTAGTATGCACATTAATGATTTGGTTAGTAGCACTAAATATTAATCTTGAATAGGTGAATACAATGTATATTAATTAAATTGGGAGTGACGCCTAATACCTTGAATTCTTCAGATTTTCTTGAAGCAACAAAATTGTCCCAATCTTCTTTGTCCAAGAAGTTCCATTGTTCAAGGGCTGACTTCTTCTTCTTATCACCCTCTTTTATGTATTCTCTATTCAGATTTGTCCTATAATTCCTAAGCATCTTTCCAGCGCGTTGCATCACACTTTTACGATGCAACTTCTCATCCAATGCAAACAGATTCTATAAAATAGAAATGTTATTAACTAGTATCCAAAATAGAATTGCAAATAATAGAATTTTTAATCTACAAAATAGAATTGCAAATAATAATAACTCACGCATAAATCCTTCCATATCAAGTCTTTTTTCCCTTGAGGAACTTTATGCCAATTATCATACTTAACACCACAATGGCTCTGAGTGGTACACCCAAGATAGTTTACAAAATTATTGCGGTTCACTCCAATTGCATTTCCTCCATTATCAAACTCCACCACCAATTTGGATCCACTACCACTTAGCGCTAATAACTTCTTCAACAGAGTGATGCCCCTTTTCTTGTTAAGTGTTTGGTGCTGCGCATCAAGTTGCTCCAGTGCTTCAGTGGGTACAGGTACATCATCAACCTAAAATTTGACAAAAATAAACACACTAAATTAGCCCAATATAGAAATATAGGATATATGACATAACTAGAAGATAATGAATTTTATAGAAATACAGGATATGTTTTTAGAACTTACATTGGTATCCTCGCCATGCTCGTCATGGACAACATGCTCATCATGGACTTCATGCTCATCATGGACATCATGTTCATCATGGTCAACCATCTGAAAATGTCATTAAAAAGGCAAACATTTAGCATTTGTATTAACTAGAAAAAGGAAAACATTTAGCATTTGTATTAACTAGAAAAAGGCAAACATTTAGCATTTTTATAAACATACATGTCTCTAAAATTGTGATCTTTTATCAATTAACAATCCTTCATTGTGATCTCCGCGCACATATAAGTCATCATTAGCTTCAATATTTTGTGGAGTTGGCAACCCAACTGAGAATGGACTGGAGTCATCATACTTATCATAGTACTCTTCTTCATCTATAGGATCTTCAATGAATTGTCTTTTACCATGAAGAAAAACCGACCATTTATCATTCGCAGGATCATCGATATAGAATATTTGTTTCGCCTGTGATGCCAATATGAATGGTTCACCCTTCTCGCCAATCTTTTCAAAGTTCACCAAAGTGAAACCCAATTCATCCACTATAACTCCGTTGGTGTTATCAACCCAATTACATTTAAAGAGAGGAATTTTGAAATCTATGTAGTCAAACTCCCAAATGTCCTCAATGACACCGTAATATGACATTTTAGCTTCACGTGGACTCTTATCCTTTGCACTTGCAAAGTACATAGTCGACGCTTGAAGAGTGACCCCACTATTTTGGACGACACTCTTATCATCTTGGCGCTTTGTGTAATATGTGAATCCATTAATGTCAAACCCTTCATAAGACATAACATTCGGTTTTGGTTTAAAGGCGAGGCATTTGATAGTTTCTGTAATATCATTTGGTGTTTGAGATAGTTGATGTAAGACTTTATCTTCAAACCACTTAGTAAAAGTCTTATTATGCTCTCTAGCAAGCCACATTGAACTTGCTCGAGGATGTTGTCTCTTTATGAAATTGGTATGTTCCTCGATATAAACACTCACTTCGTCCATATTGTGTAAAATATACAAGTGAGCTTGTTCCAACTGCTCACGGCTGATTACTTTCACCCGTGATCCCAAAATTCCTTTGCCCTCCTCAAAATTCTTGTCATTATCAGGAGTGTCATTACCACTGAGAAAGTCATTGCAAAAATCCATAACCTCTCTCGCCACATAACCTTCAATAATACTCCCTTCAGCCCGATAACGGTTTCGAACATCACCTTTAAAAACGCTCATGTATCGTTCAAAGGGATACATCCAATGCAAGAAAACTGGTCCCAACATTTTCACTTCCCTAGTCAAGTGGACAACAAGATGTACCATGATATCAAAGAACGAAGGAGGGAAATACATCTCAAGCTGACATAGGGTAACAACCACTTCTCTTTGCAAATTATCGAGAGTATCAGGGTCAATAACTTTACTGCATAGACTGTTGAAAAAGAAACAAAGTCTGGTAATTGCAAACCTTACATGCTTCGGCAATATAGATCGAATTGCCATGGGTAATATTTGTTGCATTAGAGTGTGACAATCATGAGATTTAAGACCTATCAACTTCAGATCTTTCATTGATACCAATCTATGGATGTTGGATGAGTAACCATGTGGCACCTTAACATTTACCAAGCATTCACAAAAAGTTTTTTTCTCCTATCTAGACAACATGTAACAAGTGGGAGGTAAGTATGTTCTTTTACTACCCATTTCACGTAATTCTGTTAATTCTGACCTTATTCCCATTTCACGTAGGTCCAGTCTGGATTTTATCCCATCTTTAGTCTTACCTGGTATATTTAACAGAGTACCAATGATGTTATCACAGACATTTTTCTCAACGTGCATTACATCGATACAATGCCTGACTGTCAAAGAACTCCAATAAGGAAGATCCCAAAATATTGACTTTTTCTTGAATGAAGAATTGTCACTCCGTGTGGCCATACTACATTGTGATTTCTTACCAAATTCATTGACAATGTCTTTTACTCTTTCATAAACAACATCCCCTGGTATAGGTTTAGGTGCACTCCGTTCATCATTCCATCCATTGAATGCTTTGCGCTTCCTACGATACGGATGGAATTTTGAAAGAAACCTTCGATGACCAAGATATACAGTCTTGCCGCCATGTTTTAGTCTTATTGAATCAGTGTTTTCTTCACATATAGGACACGCTTTAGCTCCTTTGACACTATATCCAGGCAAATTCCCTTATGCTGGAAAGTCATTAATAGTGCAAAACAACATAGCGTGCAAACGAAATGTCTCTCTTGCTGAAGCATCATAGTTCATCACACCTTCAGCCCAAAGTTTCTTTAAGTCATCAATCAAAGGTTCAAGATAAACATCGATATCATTTCCGGGTTGTTTAGGGCCCGATATCAATAATGACAACATAACATACTTATTTTTCATACACATCCAGGGAGGAAGATTGTATATAACAAGCATGACTGGCCAAGTGCTATGTTGGCTGCTCAATGTCCCGTACGGATTCATCCCATCTGTACAAAGCCCAAGTCTTAGATTCCTATCTTCTTCACCAAATTTGGGGTACAATAGATCAATCTTCTTCCACTGTGGGGAATCAGACGCATGTCGCAGGATCCCATCATTATTTTTCTTAACATCTGCATGGCACCTCAAATTCTTCGCATCTTTCGGATTTGCAAACAAGCGTTGAAACCATGATATTATAGGTAGATACCACAACACCTTGGCAGGAGAACCAGTTTTGGACTCCCCCGAAGTCGTCAATTTATACCGTGATGCACCACATTTTGGACAATCTTTCAAATCTACATAGTCCTTTTGAAATAATACACAATCATTCGGGCATGCATGTATCTTCTTGGCCTCCATTCCCATTGGGCACAACATTTTCTTTACCTGGTATGTTGAGATTGGCAGCTCGTTTCCTTCAGGAAGCATTTCTTTCAACAAAGTCAACAATGAAGTGAAGCTTTTGTCGCTCCATCTATTGTTAGCTTTCAACTTATATAATCTCAACACAGCGCTAAGCTTCGTAAACTTAGCACAACCTGTGTATAACGGTATCTCAGCATCATGCATAATGTTTCTAAAGATAGGAGGTGGATCGGTGTGCTCTACCCTACAACTATCCAGCATCACATCAACGATGTCTGCTGGAACTGGTTCGTTCACATTTACGTCATCGGAGGCAATTTCTTCTTCCACCCAAGCACTGCTATCGACATCTACTGGTTTCGATTTTGAAATCTCTCCATGCCAGTGCCATTCTGTATAGCCTTGTACAATCCTGTTGCACATGACATAACTTTTGATTTCCTCACCAGTGTTGACTTTCAAGTTGTTACCGCAATGCCTACATGGACAGTAGAACCTATCTGTAGGTTTTTTCCTATGTTCCTCGGCAAATCTAATAAACTGATCAAGACCAGATATAAACTCTGGGGTGCAACGATTACGAATGGACATCCATGATCTATCCATTCTATGTTCAGAGAAAACAAGTATATATTAGGAAACAAGTATATATTAGGAAACGATTAGGGTATACACTTACATCCTAAGTGTATAATGTGATGTCATTCTTATATATAATAAATGTGTACCACCTATCCCATCCTTGAACACCTAATCTCACTAGTAAGTGTATAATGTGTATTGGGTTTTCGAGAAAATTTCGGCAGCATTTCCCCGTTGTTCTCTAAGTACATATGTACTTAGAGAATAAACGGGGAAATGCTACCAAAATTTTCTCGAAAACCCAATACACATTATACACTTACATCCTAAGTGAGATTAGGTGTTCAAGAACAGTCCCAAACCGGGGACTATCCAAGATTTACTCCTAATGAGTCAATCTTGGACGGGTTTCTAGGCCAACAAACACATTTGATGTCATTCTTATATATAATAAATGTTTACCACCTATCCCATCCTTGAACACCTAATCTCACTAGTAAGTGTATAATGTGTATTGGGTTTTCGAGAAAATTTCGGCAGCATTTCCCCGCTGTTCTCTAAGTACATATGTACTTAGAGAACAAACGGGGAAATGCTACCGAAATTTTCTCGAAAACCCAATACACATTATACACTTACATCCTAAGTGAGATTAGGTGTTCAAGAACAGTCCCAAACCGGGGACTATCCAAGATTTACTCCTAATGTGTCAATCTTGGATGGGTTTCTAGGCCAAAAAACACATTTGATGTCATTCTTATATATAATAAATGTGTACCACCTATCCCATCCTTGAACACCTAATCTCACTAGTAAGTGTATAATGTGTATTGGGTTTTCGAGAAAATTTCGGCAACATTTCCCCGATGTTCTCTAAGTACATATGTACTTAGAGAACAAACGGGGAAATGCTACCAAAATTTTCTCAAAAACCCAATACACATTATACACTTACATCCTAAGTGAGATTAGGTGTTCAAGAACAGTCCCAAATCGGGGACTATCCAAGATTTACTCCTAATGAGTAAATCTTGGACGGGTTTCTAGGCCAACAAATACATGTGTTGTCATTCTTATATATAATAAATGTCTATAAACTACAGGCAAAATGGTTAATCCTAATCAACAGAGCATTATTAAATAATAAATCAAGAAATCAATAGTTTCAAACAAAAGGTCTAGGAATCTTTACTAGACATTATATGTATCCCTAATCATCATATTTAACATACTACATTATTATGAACATCCAGATTAGATTAAGATCATACTATGTTATAACCATTGGTTTAATAACCCTATTTCCGCATGTACATGTTTATCAACTTTATAACCCTATAATTCATGAAATCATTCTAATTCAATTTAATATGTTGGGATCACATAATTATATAATGACATCAGAATATATAGAAGAATCATAATTAACATGATTAACAACATGCTCATCAAACTAGGGTTTTCTTGAATATCATCTAATATTTGTGTACTAGACATTATATGTATCCCTAATCATCATATTTAACATACTACATTATTATGAACATCCAGATTAGATTAACTCTAATCAAATACATTACATGCATTTTTATCACAACAATTTAATCGATGCAAAAAAAAAAGTAGAGCAGCTAGCAGCGGGAAGACCAACCTTGTTAGAGGGAAGAAGGTAGAGGCTCTGGTGGCTCTGGCTGGAGGAGTAGCTAGCAGCGACGGCGGTGGAGGAGCAGCTAACATCGAGGCTGGAGATGATGGTTGTAGCGGCGCGACGGCGGTGGAGGAGCACCAGGGGCGTGGCGGTGCCTAATCTCAGGTGTGGCGGTGCCTAATCTCAGGCGCTGGCGCTGGAGCAGTAGGGGCGGTGGAGAAGGGAAGAAGGTGCAGGAGTGGCGGCGGAGAAGGGGGCGCCGGAGAAGAAATCACCGGAGAAGAAATCGGCGGAAGCATGGAAGAAAAGGTAATCGGCTCGAAATGAAACAGAAGAAAGGGGAAGAGTCGGGCGATCGTGGGTAATAAAGTTCCCAAATATCGTCGGTTGTTTCAAACAACCGACGCCTAAACCTCTTTAGCGTCGGTTGTTTGCAACAACCGACGTCCAATTGGACGATATTTTCATGAAATTGTTTGGCGGGAACCACCTTCAGCGTCGGTTATACAAGGATAACCGACGCTGAAAGTGACACTTTTCGCGCAAATTTTCATCGCACATAGGCGTCGGTTTATACCTACATAACCGACGCTGAAAATGACACTATTTTTTTTGATCAAAATTTGGATTTTTTGGGCGACTTTAAGCGTCGATTTGTTATAAACAATCGACGCTGAATACAAAGCAGTACCCGTGTCTGGATGGTCTTCGAATATAGACGTCGGTTTGCTTAAACAACCGACGCCTTATATGTTAGGCGTTAGTTTTCCTTAATAACCGACGCCTAGAAAAGTGACAGTGACTGCTATTTCTGTAGTAGTGCTTCCATCAACTCATAGGATCGGTGACTTCCATCTAACATAGAGGGGTCAATGCCATGGGTCGATTGGTCTATTTCATGAGACAAATCAATGGGTTCTTTGAGGTTCTCAACCAGTAGATGGTCAAAGGGTTGGTGGTTGGTGGGTTCCATGCACCAAAGTGGTCAATGGGTCAGCATACTAGGTTGGTTGATGGATCTCCTACATGGGTTGCTTGTGGGTTATATTGTATTCTGAACTACCTTAGCCTATAAATACGCCACAACATTCGACATGTGATACACTTGCAACCCAAGGAGGTTCTTGAAATGTGAAGAAAAGCCAAGATGGTCGATGTCAAGGTTTCTTGATTGTCTTTGATAATGAATGTGCATGGAAGAAGCTAATCTAGCTTGCTTTGTGTAACTAAAGCTATATAGTAACATTTTAGCCACATATCATGTAAGATATTCTCTATTTCATCTATTTCTAGATGTCTTCCACCTCCTCTTTCTCTGATGTTCGAGATCCTAGAGAACCATGGTGGATCTATCTGCCTTTGGATAAAGATTTCTCCTTTCTTTTTCCTTTGACCTAGTTTTGGCTAAAGATCTCTCCTTTATTTTTCCTTTGACCTATTTCAACACATATTTTTTTTGGAGGTGATCATTAGTGAATTTCTTGGTGTAACTTGAATCTTGATACACTTATCCAACTAGAGTACAAATTCATCACCAAGAGACAAACCATCTATCTCTTGTGTTTGTTATCCTTCTTTGCATACATACCTACATGAAAACCTAGATATTTCTAGAAACATGCTTAATGTGCCTAAAAGTTGATTTTTATGGGGGGTGTACAAATTTTTGATCTTGAAATTACTAGGTTTAATCACAAATAAACTATTTCATTTAATAATACAACTAAAAATACAAATTTAGGGTTATTGGTCGTATATCAAGAATATATGGAAAATAGGGTAAAACACCTATTCTTCATGGTTTTCTTACATTTGTATATAATCTAGGTTACTTCATTATTTTTAACTCACTTCTAGAGTGCATTCTAACTAATGTTATTGAATCTAAAGGCTATCGCAGTCTGAGACTTGAAGAAAATTGTTAGTTTTGCTTATTCTAAAAAATTGTTAAAACTTCTCACGCATGGGCGGCATCTACTAAAGCAAGTAGAAGAAGGAAAGGGATGGAAGAACTTCTATTCATCCTATAGCATGTATTTTTGTCCATGTAAAATGGAGATAAAATAAGAAAGAGCAATGAAAAATGAGTTACCATAAAGGATTTATCTAGGGTTTTCAATTCTTGATGTGTTCTTTTCTTTTCTCTTCCTTTCACCCCAAAATGGCCTCCTCAATCACCACTGTTTATCATTACAGATTTTGGTAGTTCTTTTCTAACATTACAAACTTAATTCAAATTTAAAAAAAAATTCATTAAGTAGATCTGAGATATTAGCATTATTGTGATAACAGATTTTGGTAGTTGTTTGCTAACATTACAAACTTACTTCAAATTTCAACAATTTTCATTAAGTAGATCTCAGATATTAGCATTATTGTGATAGGTTATTTTGTCAAAAATGATATAGTCGTGTGTTGACCAATATAAGTGTGTTAGGTTAAACTATGCCCAAAACACCTAAAACGCTACAGTTAACCACGATCAATAGATACAACAAAGGGTTGATGTGTATTGGATATGACAATGGGTTGATGTGTATGGCAAGGGTTAAAGTGGATAGGTCGATGCTTGAAAATAAAGATCAATGTGGCCCCTCATCAGTCTATGTGGGCTAATCAAAGCATCTTGAATTCATATGTATGACCCATTTGTTGTGTCCCTACTCCAAACATGCAAGCCAATTGATGTATCCCTACTTCAGATGTGTGGGCCAATCGATGTCACATATGCACAGTCAAAGAGGCTCACCATAGTTCCTTCCGCTTGAAGTAATCTATTGATACAACCTTTGCATTGATTGATCAATATGCTCTCTTTTACATCTTGAATTTTTTTCTAATATGCATGTGCAAAAATTTCTATATCATTTTTAACTCCTTTAAGCTTGTTATCCATATATACACACAAACAATATTTTTGACATAAGAAAAATAGAATTTAAGCTATAATCAATCATTAAATAAAACAACTAGATTACATGTGAACTAAGGTTAGTGTTCTAATAACCCTAGACTTACATTATAAACTAGAGATAAATTATAATAAACCATTAATATTATTGTTATGAGAAATATGAATTTTAAGCCATCAAATCTTGACCAACGATGTCACATAAATCAAAATCAAGAACAAGGAGCTCAAGGAGAAAAAATTTTGAACTATAATCATCATATGGGAAATTTGATTTGTGCATTGTATATGAATTCATATTTTACTAGTCTTAAATGAAAACTTTATTTCTAGGGTTTAAAAATCAATATATTAATTCTTACAAACTATTTGGGATTGCCAAATTTGTGGTTGGGGCGTGGGATCAAATATAATTGACCTAATCATGGATTACAACATAAGGAAAATAACATTGTGTTATAAACAATTTGATCCAATCATATAGATATTTTGGAGTATTTAAAGTAACACATATATTAAGGTAAGTCTATGTCTGTACAAAGGTGTAGGACATCGGTTGAACGTGATGTATACTTTTTATGACATCCAAAGAAGGATGTTGGATAAGGGGAAATGAGAGGTACAATACATATACAATAGAAGAACACTAACCCTCATAACCTTAGAGAAATTATAAATAGGATTGGTCCTAAGAATTATTAACTATTAAATTTTTCATAACATAAGTTAGGCCTCAATTGCATGTATCTCACCCACTAATATGAACCATAAATTTAGCATAGCTTCAAGTATATTATCTTTAATAAAAAAAATGAAAGTTATTATCACCTTGGCTAAATGCTAATGCAATATGATAGAACTTATTTATGATAAATTCATCCAATTGATAGAGAAAATTTTAGGACCACGAACGCACTATTAAAAACATTACAGTAGCTGATATATAACTTAATTCTTATATATTACTATCTACATTAAAAAAAGATGGTGGTTATAGCATGTTATTATCTAACAAGATTGATGATGGTGGCAAATTCATAAAATCTTGGTTTTTCTATTAGCCTCCTATTAAGTGCCACTGATAGCCATTTAGGCCCCACAAACATAATAAGAATATTTTGTAACAAATGTTTAGCTTCCTCTTAAACCATATTCAACCCTAATCTTTGATGGTGATTGTAGAATCATTTTTCTCTATATTTTGACATCTTGTAAGTACATGTATCATAAATAATATTGCAAATGGCAACATGTGACTTTTATTCATAACAATGTTATGAAATTGTTGTCATTAATAGAAAACGAATTAAATGCAGCTAGCAGAGTGCATGCAAAAACTATAGCATGTGAGGCATGGACAACTTCTAATTGTATTCATGGCTAGCAATATTTACATAGTCAAATATTCTATCCTTTCAAAATCCATTTGTTTGTATCTTATAAGAAAGCCACTTGGAACAACCTTGCTTCTAAAGTGAAGAACATGGATAAATAACCCCATTGGTTGATAACTTTTGAAGATAAGCTCATTTCTAAAGAGGGTAATCCCTGGTAGAACCAGCGATGGCTATGTTAGGGTTTGGGAGATGTAGAGGCGGCCGTGGAGGAAGTGGGGGACGAGGCCATTACCCGCCGAAACCCCATCAATAGAAAACCTCGAATGAAGATCTAATCAATACAGAGAAGACACGACAACATCAATCGCAGATATTGAACTCTCTCGGCATAAACTTCAACTACCGGATGCACCTGAACTTTAGTATCTCAGAAGGATCAGAACAAGACCATGACGTCGACATGGAGATTGAAGCCCCGACTGAAGAGGAGGCAACTACCATGACTGATCCCCTCTACCAAGCTGACCCTGAAACTGGACGCCCTCTGTCATATAGAGATATAGCCAGTGGGGCGACATGAAACACCATCTCGTCGATTTTGGGATTTGAATATATGGAGGTTTATATCACAAAGCTGTTGGCTAAATGGACATCTGTAAATCCCTTTTGTTTTGATAATGACAAACATTTCATTCTTGTTGATCTAACGGGCTACTTGAGTGTTGCAGGAATAAGGTGGATGACAAAGCACTAGGGAATCTATAAGCTTGAATGATTGTAAATGTCATGAAATGTAATCAATTGTAAACTTGTACAAATATATAATGTACAAGTACTTAGACTTCATGTAAATCAAGTGTTAGATCTTCCCTAGCTAAAGACCACATTTAGATAGGTCATCCCCTTCAATAGTGTCACATATGCACACTCATACACACACTTAATGTCTTTATGTGAAACATTGAAACATGGACTATCTCGGTCGACAAAATCCTCGACCGAGACACTCTCAGTCGACAAACTTCTCGATCGAGAAAGACCCAAGTAGCTGTTAGACACAGCTGACAAGGTAGTTGGCAGTTGGAGATAAACGTTGCAAAACACTTGATCCAGAGAGCCTGTCGGTCGACAAAACTTCGACCGAGTAGGTGTCTCGGTCGACCATTTCTCGACTGAGATGGACTCTGACAGCAACTGCAGAATTAATTAACTAGCCGTTGTTAAAGCAACTAACTTATACCTAACAGCTAGTTAAGCACTTAGAAACCCCTAGAAAGTGTCTAGAACGTGCTTAAGCACTTGTAGGACATTCCTATAAATAGGACATGCCTTAGGACACCTAAACTCACTAGTTTTTACACTTGAGCAATCTTTGAGCATACACTTACATTGAGCAACCTATTTGTGAGCAATTGAGCATATTGACAATTGGCTATTTCTTCTCTCAGCTCAAATTTCGTGTCCTATAGGCTAGCATCTCCTATCCACAGCAATCACAATTCCATACACATTGGTTAGGATATCTACACGCTTGATCTAGGCAAATCAAGACTTGTGCTTCAAAGGATAAGTTGTAATTTCCATTTTCTTTCTTGTTCACTATTATTGTTTGTACTCTCCTTGCTACTCCTAGGTTGGAGGCTGCGGATTGGAGAGGTTGTAGATCTTCTTGGTGAAGAAGGGGACCTTGAGCTACTTCAAGAAGGCTGGTGCAACGGGAGGTTACTTCTAAAGAGGAAGGCTACTTCAAGGGTGAGCTTGGAGTTACTTCAAGAAGGCTACCTCGGGTTGGTGCATCTACTTCAAGTGAAGGCTGTTCAAGGGGTGTAAGAAAGTATTGTATTTTGTGTAATTCCTTGTGAAGTGTTTTTCAATTGGTATCAGAGCAGGCTTCAAGGAACCCTAACCAGGTCTTGAAGAATGGAGGGTGATGATAATTACAACCGCAACAAAAGGTGCAGCCTGGACAAATCTACAACATGTTGCAATTGGTGCTTAGGAACAAGCCACACAACATCTAGCTGCCCATGGAGATCAAAGAAGGAAGATGAGCACAAAGATTGTCTTATTGCTACAACAAGTGAAGAAGAATAAGAGGTAAGTCTTTTTGATTTATCTAAAGAAGAACTAGTTGCTAGTCTTGAAGAGACACATAATAAATATGTTGAGTGTAAGAAGAAATTAAAGAAATCTAATAAAGCAAATGATGAATTACATGCTAAGCTTCTTGCTATTACATCTGAAAATGAAGATCTTAAAAAGATCATTGAAGATCATGATACTAAAATAAAATCTATAGAGGCAGATTGCAATCTTCTTTCTTTAGAAAAGATTAATTTGCAAACTCAAGTGAACGATCTTCAAAAACAACCCGTCTTGTGCTCACATCTAGATTATGATACTATCGTGAAAGAAAGAAATTCATTATCATCTAATCTAGATCAAGAAAAGCTAGATATCAAGAAGATAATGGATGAGATTGCTAACTTACAACAAAAAGTTAGTAGTCTAAATAATAATGGCATTCTTGATCAAATCTTAAATGATTCCTACCATCAAGTTGGAAGGAGAGGACTAGGTTACAAGCCTAAGGGAAAATCTTATCACAAACCTAGTTGGAGAAAGACACAAGCACATCAATCTATATATATACCTAAAGGCACAAATACATATATATCCAAGAACAACCTAGACCAAAATCATAGAAAGAGATATGAGGTTGATTCTATATGTTGTCATTATTGTTTGCACCTTGGACATTATTCTTTTTCATGTCCTTATAAGAAAAAGGATGTCGAGTTAGTATGGGTTCCAAAACCCCCAAACTAAATGAGCAAAAATAAGTTGAGATATGACCAAGGACCCTAGTTGCATATTTATATGTCTATCTCAACTTAACATAATGGGATAACAAATTAATTCAAGTATCTAAACATCTAACTTGAATATATATATATATATATATATATATATATATATATATAATTCTTCTAAATCTGCAAAAACAAAATTTTGCCTATATAAGAAAAAGAATGATGATCTAGCTTAGATTCCTAAAAACATAGAAGCTTAAATTTAACTAGTTGAGATTTGACTTAAACTGATTCTTGATATACAAATGTCATATCTCAACACAATCGAGCTCTAACTTGCATAATTTTGTTTTTACTTGGAAGCAATTTACAGTTCTGAAAGCATTTCAGAAACCTTGTCGGTCGAGAAACTGTCGACCGAGAGAACAGTCGGTCAAAGAATTGTCGACCGAGCAGGTCACTGATTTCCAGTCTGCAATAAATCTGCTGAATATATTTTCAATTGATCAAATTGCTACCCATTTGATGTTAATGACTGATTTTACATGCAAAACAAGTTGAAGATCATTATTGAAAAACTTATAAATATAAATGAGATTATTTTGGTTGATTCTCTAAATAAGTTAAAATTGAAATTATGCTTAGTTTAATAAAAATAAATTTCTGTTTTATCATTATTCACATGATTTTTTTTCTAAAAATATTTTTTGGTCTATCCATATAGAAATCATGTGTTATGACATCTAGTTCAAATAATCACAATCATTGTGAAATTATCATTATATGCTTTTATTATTCTATCATTACATCATAGATATGCTTTCAGCTCATAAAGAAGATGCTATGTTAGCACGAATAGATAATGATAATTGTATGCATTGATCCTTGATGATGCATAGGCAAGCAAAATGATTCATTGGTAATATGTTTCTTAGAACAAGAACTTTAATGCTTGCAAGAGCACAATGTTATAACATACAAATTTCTCAATTGGCATCTTTAAAAGACTTGAGATATTAATTGTGTTTTCATTTTTTAAGAATCTTATGAGGATAAAAGAAGAAATGGAATTTGATATTTATGTACCTACAACAAAGTTTATATAAACATTCTAGGAAAATCAAGGACAAATATTTTTCATATTGAATATCAGTTAAAATGCTTCAAATTGATATCTAATCAAATTACATGCAGATATATGAGTGTTCAATTTGGAAATCTGCAAATTTGCCTCTTGGTTGAAATGAAATTTGACCAAGGGGCGCTATGGTCGTAGTCAAAGTCAACCTAAAATAAGTTTGGCACAATACTTATTTGAATATCATTTTTTATATAAAAATTGTGATCAAAAGAACAATTAAATTATGACCACAAAAATTGTCCAAATATTGGTAATAAATATGTAATAAATCAAAAAGGATGAAATCTTTGCAAATATCTTAAATTTAAAATTGTGGCTAAATTGACCATCTATTGAAGACGGATATCTATTTAAGGGGGAGCAATACTTCTCATATACTCTAAGCTTACAATGTTATCTCTTTCACCGTCAAGATTTAATATTCTTTACAAGTGATTGAATATTTACTAAAAGACTCACAAATGTTTCTTTTTGACGAATATCTTTTTGAAATGACAAAGGGGGAGAAATAAATATAAAACTCAGCAATTGTGCAAAACTCAGTAATTATGCAAAACTCAATCAATGAGTTTCATAAACAAACTCTTGGCTTTACATTGAAAGTTGCTATATTCCCTAAAGAATTGGATTTCATGTTCCATAATTCATGGGGAATAATAAGCACACATCTTATAAACAAGAGAAGAAATTTACAAAGGTAATCTTCAGGTATGAAACTCACATGTTTTATATTTTCTTATTTTATATTTAGGAAATGTTTGTCATCTTCAAAAAGGGGGAGATTGTTGGCTAAATGGACATCTGTAAATCCCTTTTGTTTTGATAATGACAAACATTTCATTCTTGTTGATCTAACGTTCTACTTGAGTGTTGCAGGAATAAGGTGGATGACAAAGCACTAAGGAATCTATATGCTTGAATGATTGTAAATGTCATGAAATGTAATTGATTGTAAACTTATACAAATATATAATGTACAAGTACTTAGACTTCATGTAAATCATGTGTTAGATCTTCCCTAGCTAAACACCACATTTAGATAGGTCATCCCCTTCAATAGTGTCACATATGCACACTCATACACACACTTAATGTCTTTATTTGAAACATTGAAACAAGGTCTATCTCGGTCGACAAAATCCTCGACCGAGACACTCTCGGTCGACAAACTTCTCGACCAAGAAAGACCCAAGTAGCCGTTAGACACAGCTGACAAGGTAGTTGGCAGTTGGAGATAAACGTTGCAAAACACTTGATCCAGAGAGCATGTCGGTCGACAAAACTTCGACCGAGTAGGTGTCTCGGTCGACCATTTCTCGACCGAGATGGACTCTGACAACAACTGTAGAATTAATTAACTAGTTGTTGTTAAAGCAACTAACTTATACCTAACAGCTAGTTAAGCACTTAGAAACCCCTAGAAAGTGTCTAGAATGTCCTTAAGCACTTGTAGGACATTCCTATAAATAGGACATGCCTTAGGACACCTAAACTCACTAGTTTTTACACTTGAGCAATCTTTGAGCATACACTTACATTGAGCAACCTGTTTGTGAGCAATTGAGCATATTGACAATTGGCTATTTCTTCTCTCAGCTCAAATTTTGTGTCCTATAGGCTAGCATCTCCTATCCACAGCAATCACAATTCCATACACATTGGTTAGGAGATCTACACGCTTGATCTAGGCAAATCAAGCCTTGTGCTTCAAAGGATAAGTTGTAATTTCCATTTTCTTTCTTGTTCACTATTATTGTTTGTACTCTCCTTGCTACTCCTAGGTTGGAGGTTGCAGATTGGAGAGGTTGTAGATCTTCTTGGTGAAGAAGGGGACCTTGAGCTACTTCAAGAAGGCTGGTGCAACGGGAGGTTACTTCTAAAGAGGAAGGCTACTTCAAGGGGGAGCTTGGAGTTACTTCAAGAAGGCTACCTCGGGTTGGTGCATCTACTTCAAGTGAAGGCTGATCAAGGGGTGTAAGAAAGTATTGTATTTTGTGTAATTCCTTGTGAAGTGTTTTTCAAAAGCATGACATCACAGTCAATCACATTGAAGGCACCCCATGCTTTCGGATAAATGAAGACAAACTAGGTGATCTGATTAAACCTTGGAGATTCACTGTAATAGTTAAAGTTATTGCATGGGAAGTCAGATTCTTGACCTTGCATAACAGAATCAGATCTATGTGGAAACCAATCGAAGATTTCCATCTCATAGACCTGGAAAATCAATACTACCTCGTTCAATTGCTCAGAGAAGATGATTACTTAAATGCTCTTACTGGAGGTCCATGGCCCATGATGAGATCCTACCTCAGCGTCCAACCCTGGGAATTGGAGTTCATACCATCTGATGCGAATCCCAGATACATAGTGGCATGGGTCCGCGTCCCCAAACTACCTATCTCTACCAAAGACAGTCCCTTGAAGAAGTCGGAAATTGCATTGGAACCACCATGCGGGTCGACTCCAACACTGACCTCAAGAGAAGAGGCAGATTTTCCAGAATAGTCGTCAAACTAGACTCCACCAAAGATCTTGTTCCAGCCATCATGGTCCAAGGAGAACGATATACTCTTGAATATGAAAATCTCCCAGCAATATGCATGCACTGTGGACGTATGGGCCACACAAAAGAGTCACGTGGAATAAAAAACAAACCATGAAGGAACAACCATCATCAAGCGGCAATTCCCCAAATCCCATACCAGCACTGCGAGAGTTTACTGAAGCTATGCATGTGAAACCCACTCAAATGAAACCAAGATGACCTAACCAAACCACAAAGCAGACGGTGCAGACAACCAACAAATTCAAATCCCTATCCACAGACCTTGAAGATGAACCTGACAAAATAGACCCACAAATAATCGCTGAACGGGTGGCTGGAATCGACTGGCGCCAAAGCAAAGAAAGGACAAAGCAATAGAACCAACAAAAACAAATTGAAACAAATATACACCAAAACCAACCTGCAAATACTCTACATTCAGCACAGAGAAGTAAGAGTACAGAACCCGCACATAACAACCATGTTGCCACTAAGATCTTGGACGAAGACACAATAATTATCCCAGGAAACACATCAACAAGCTCTCAGTCGATCACATTTTGCTTTGGCTCTACGACAACAAACAATCCCTCCACAAACAACGGAAAGGCACCTCATATAGAGAGTGTAGGTATACACCTCTGCAACATAATGTTACCATTGATAACCTAAAGACATGACCAAGAAAAAGAGGCAGAAGAACCAGCACTAATGAAGAGGTCGTAATCGCAAAAGAAACCGAGATGTCGCAGACCCCAACCTCCCCAAAATCCTAGATGATTTGTACATCATGGAATGTACAAGGTATCTGCTCGACAGATACACAAAACATTGTGTGTGACTTCACTATCGCTTACCGAATTGGTATCTTTGCCATACTTGAACCTAGAACAAGCGGAACAGGTGCAGATAATATAATCAAGAACCTTGGCTTCGATTACTCCCATCGTATAGAAGCTAGAGGCTACTCAGGTGGAATTTGGGTCATGTAGAAACATCGCACTGGTAAGGTAGAAATCCTTGTCATCCACAGGCTATTCACACATTGCCTTGTAAACAAGAAAAACATAGTGACGTTTGTCTATGCCAACACAAATAAACATAAGAGACGATCCCTATGGAAACATCTTCACTCTATTTCACTAGCCTCCCAACTCCCTTGGATAGTCATGGGAGATTTCAATGCCATTACACACTCCTCCGAGAGAACAGGAAGCGACTCTATCAATATCAACAACTGCAAATAATTTGCAGAGGCTCTCATATCTGTCGTCCTAGAAGACCTTGGTGCCTCAGGACCTTGTATGACCTTCAAAAGGGGCTTACTTTAAGAGCGTCTTGATCGAGAAGTATGTAATTTAAATTGGATTGACAAACACCCAAATATGCAGGTCGAAGTTCTACCCAAAATAAATTCTAACCATGACCCAATCCTCGTCAGAGCCAACCCCCAAAGCAGCACCACCAAACACCACCTTAAAACATATGTTTCATGGTCAAAAAGACATAGCTTCAACGAGTTCCTCAACAATTCCTGGGACATTTCACTAGACTTCACAACAACATCAAAATAGTTCATGGATAGAGTTGAGAAATGGGATAGAGAAGAAAAAACTAAAACCCGCAAACAGAAAAACTATCTCCTATGCGCCATCACAAAGAAACAAAAGAGCTTAGGAAGCTATTATACTAAATCTCTGGATAACACGATCACTGGACTACAACAGGAATATACCGACATCTTACACCAAGAAGAAGAGGAATGGTGACAAAAATCCAGATGCGACTGGATCACCCTTGGGGACTCAAATACAAAGTACTTCCAGAGTCTGGTAAATCCAAAAAGAAGGAGAAAATCAATTTCCCAGTTGAAAGACACAAACAATAACTGGATTTAGAATGAAGAAGAACTCAAGACACTTATTAACTCTTTTTTCAGCAAACTCCTAACTGCATATGACAAACTCAGTCACCCCGACGCCGCATCATCTTACATTGGTGTCTTCCCACCGCTAACTCCTCACCAACAACAGATTTGTTCCGCACCTCCAAGTGAAGATGAAATCCTAGCATCACTCACAAAAATGAATGCCATTAAAGCCCCCGGGCCAGATGGTGTTGACGTCGGCTTCCTCCAAACTAATTGGACCCGCATAAACGCCTCGCTAAACTCCACCATCACCAAATGCTTTGTAGGCGAGAACATTCCTGAAGACATGTCTAGATCCTTAATGGTACTTATACCCAAAGTCCAAGTTCCAGAATCCTACAATCATCTATGGCCAATTTCCTTGAACAATGTTTCCATCAAGCTACTATCTAAAATAGTGGTTGAATGGATAAAACCCTACCTTTATGGTTGGATATCTCCCTATCAATCGAGCTTCATCCCAGGAAGAAGGATCTCAGACAACATCATACTTATCTAAGAAATAATCCATTCCATGCGAACCAAAAAATATGGACAGTCCAATATGGCAATCAAAATTGACTTAGCTAAGGCATTTGACCGAATGAATTGGGATTTCATCAAAAATACACTCCTAAGAACAGCTATACTGGAGACACTAGTTCAGTTGATCATGAAAATTATAACTTCTGGAGATATTGCTATTGCGTGGAAGGGATGTACTCTTGCACCCTTCAAACCTACTAGAGGCGTTCGTCAGGGGGACCCCTTATCACCATATGTTTTTGTCCTCTATATCGACAGGCTAAGCCAAGCCATAGTAGCTAAAGAAACAAAGGGTACATGGAAACCTCTGAAGATATGGAAAACTAACACATTCACTCACGTCTGCTTCACTGACGATATCATTCTATTCGGAGAATCATCCCTTGCTCAGGCTACAACAATCATGGAAACACTAAAAAAATTGAAAGTGCATCATGTCAATCCCTCTCGACAGAAAAATCATCTATCTTCTTCTCCATGAACACATATAGGAGAATTTGAAGAAGGATATGTAGGAAAATGAATATCAAAGAAGCACAGAACCTAGGGAAACACCTTGGCGTCCCTATCCTACACTCGAAATCAAACAAGCATATCTACCTCCCAATTCTCAATGCCATAAACAATAAAATATCCTCTTGGGCTAATCACACCCTCTCCCTTGCAGGAAGAATGTCCCTCGTGTGTTCTATTCTTAACTCAATCCATGCGTACACGATGCAATCAACTAAACTTCCAATGTCAATTTGTGATAGCATTGACCAGACAATCTGTAATTTCATATGGGGTCACAAAGGAGATACTAAGAAGATACATACGATCTCCTGGAAGAAAATAATAGCACCAACAATAGATGGAGGACTAGGTGTGTGCCCTGCTAGAACTCAAAATGAGGCCCTTCTCTCAAAAAATGTATGGGATTTTTCTACTAATAGACACATTCATTGGTGAGACCTCATGCACCCCAAATACCACCACCTCAAAGATAAAGGAATGGCTACAGGATCAAGGCTATGGAAGCACATACACTCTCACATTAGCTCCATAGAGAATCAAATGGGACACGTTGTTCTCAACGACGCATCTACTTCCGTTTGGAAGGATACATGGGTAAACACTTCTCAAGCTCCTGTTCTAAAACCCAACAGAATCATCCCAGAAAATATTGCTGATCTCAAAGTATGCTTGATGACAGATAATGGGCAATGGGATACAAGTTTTCTGCTCCATTGGTTTGACGAAGACACCTGCAGCAAGATACAGAATATGATCCCCCCCGATCCAAGTGCTGGTGCAGATGAATGGCACTTCATTCATAATCCCAATGACAATTTTAAAACTGCAGCCATTTACAAATACGTACTCAAGCACCAATGTGTCAAAACACATGGATGCTGGCCAAGAATCCAGAAGCTACCTACTGCACAACACACAAAATTCTTCCTCTAGAAATCACTGCATGAAGGACTTCTGACAAATCAAAATAGAACAATCAGGAGTCTCACCACAGACGCTCGCTGCCCCCGCTGCAATAATAATAATGAAACAACCATTCATGTCCTTAGAGACTGCCCCTATGCATTAAAAATTTGGGAGGAAATCACAATCAATCAAGGTCTCCATGTTGGTAATGATTCATCTATACAACAATGGTTCTCCAGAAATACTAAAAAGAAAGCCTCCAACATCCATAAGACATGGTTCACATCAACCACTGAATTTCTCTAGAAATCTAGAAATGAACTTGTCTTTTCAAACAATACTATCTCTGTCGCTGAAGCTATGAAAACTTTGAACAAGCAAGTTGATATCACGACACATGCCTTCTCACGCAATGCTCTACCACCAAGGACTAGGTTGCCTGATAGTATCAAGTGGACAAGGTCATCCCCCCCAACATTAAAACTAAATGTTGATGATGCTCTTTACAAGCATCTTCACATGGCCAGCACTAGTTTTGTCTTACGAGATGCAAATGTTCTATGGATCAGTGGAGGTGCCCAGACTGCTCCTTGCACAAATGCTTTACAGGTGGAAATACAAGTTGTGATTAGAGGAGTCAATAGAATCATTCATGAACCAAGAGATACCATCATAGAAATAGATAGTCTCTCGGCTTTCAAAATTCTCACTGATGTTATACAAACGCCCCAGAGATTCAAGCCATTCAAAAAGAAGCTACAACATCTCCTGACCCTGAAAGAAAATATCAAAATCACCCATAATAGACGGTGATCTAACAGAATCGCAGACATCCTTGCCAAATGGTCAGCCAAAAATGACGTCTCACAACATGAATGGAGAGTATGCCCCGAACTCACCCTCAAAGTATATGAGGAAGAACTTCAATCATCTTCTGTTTATGTAATAAACTTTAATCCTGCTTACCGAGAGCAGTTTGAATAAAATCTAACTCGGTTATTTTTTATAAAAAAAAAGTGAAGAACATGAATTGTATCTTCCTATCCCATTATTCGGTCCATTTATAGAATGGTATTCTCTACCATGAATGATGGTGACTGCGATTTCATAATATCTTGATTATTCTGGCTGACTCTAACGAAGCATGATAGTTAGCCATTTAGGCCCCACAAGCACAAAAAGGATTTTGCAGCGAACGTGTTGTATGTTGTTAAATCATATTCTACCTTTATGACTGATTGTGATTTTGGAATTGTTTTGTTCTACATGTCCATGTATGAGAAATGCCTTTATGAATGGCAATGTGACCGTATTCATAATAGTGTTATCAGATGATTCTAATTCATAGAAAACAAACTAAATGCCGTTAGAAAAGTGCATAGAGAAACTTGAACATGTGAGGCATGCATAATCTTATATTGACTTATTGGCGAGCAAATATATACATAAACAAACGTTAGCCTTTTCAACGCCACGTTTTTGTGTGTTGGAGTCTTCTTGCGACCACCTCTTTTTAAAGAGAAGAATATGAATTGAATCTTCGTATGCCATTATTGGGCCCTTTTCTTACTTTCTTTTGGATCACATCATTCCCAAGTAGTGTGGAGTGAATTTCGTATATAGTGTATCCACTTCAGACGGAAGATCTATGAAACCCTAGATAAGGATCTTATGCCTAGAAGTGGCACGGACAAAAGTATTCATTATAGGTGTGTAGGCAACACGAAAAACATGATAGATTAAGAAGTAGGGAGTCATTGGACCCAGTGCAAGAGCTAGAAACCACCCAAAAGGAAAGAAGAGAGAGAGGCCAAATAATTATAACGGACACACCTTAAATACATGCAATCCCCAACTAGTTACACTAGGGGTGAGTAAATAATGGTATTGGTCGCAAAATCAGACTGGACCGACCAGTTCGGTCCGGTCCGGTCCATTTTGAGTTCGATCCGGTCCACGGTCCAAAAATTTTGGTGAGTTCGGTCTTTGGTCCGGTCTACGGTCCGGATATTTTGGCAAATTCGGTCTTCGGTCCGGTCCAAAATCGGACCGACCGTGGACCAGACCGTAGATTAATTTTTATACAAAATACATGTATATTTATAAGTATATTATATAACAAGTAGAAATAAAAAAAATATATAAGCACTATTAGTGTACATTTATGCTATTAGTGTTATATAATTGTTACAAGTGACTAAGATTATCAATTTCTATAATTAAATAAGTTGTAAAAAATATAAAAAAGACCGATTACGGTCCAAACGGTTCGGTCTGGTCCGGTCTGATTCGGTCCGATCCTAACTCGAAACGGTCCGGTCCCAGTCCGGCTATATCTCAAAACGGTCCGGTCCTACCTCGAAACGGTCCGATCTACGATCCAATTTTTTTTTTTAAATCGGTCTCCGATCCGGTTTTGGACCAATGCTCATCCCTAAGTTACACACGTTGGTTCTGGCCATTCTTATATTGTGTCATAAGACCTACCTGAAATCTTAAATGTGCATTAGGTAGATATGAGCGTAGAACGTAAGAGCCCAGCAAAGTCTAGGATTTATGGGAAGACGAATGTTAACCACGCGATCCAACCGTGTTGACTTAAATATCCAACTCAATCAGCAGAACTGGACGGTCTTGAATTCTTGCTGAATATCAACATGTTGATGTAATATGCACATTGCATTTATCTTAAAGAAGCAGAAACCAATGTACACCATTCAATACCTGAACACCTCCCTCCTAATCAACATCATACGTAAAGCTTTGATCCTTTCGGCCCCATAACTGTAATAGGGGACATCTTGTAATATTTTTTCTCTAGATATCAGTCCTGGAATCATATTCTATCGCGGTGGCTGGCGGGATGGATAATCATAAACCTTTTCTAGTTTGTGGGGAAGAAACATTTGATATATGATATATTGAGCTCCAGCATGTCTACTGGGGGTGCCGACGTCCTGCTATGTTGCGGGGCATGCTTTGGAATTTGATTTGAGCTTTTACCAAACCCTGTTAGGTACTAGCGTCAGCTGGCTGAGCATCTGCTTTGAATTTGGGGCGGTTCGATATTTGTATATATAGGCGGGCAGCTGAAACTGTTAGGTTAAGATGGCTAGAGGAGAGATCAGGACGAATAAAATTAAGAACCTGCTTAGGGATAAAAGATGTCCAAAATGCTACGGGACAGCCAAAAAAACATCTTATTTCACGAGTGGGTAGCGTACTAGCGTGGGTTCATACGCACAGTTCGAGAATACATAATCTCGATTACATGGGCAACAGCATGCGGCCAGCCTTCACGTCAAGTGATCTATCCGCATTTGAAAAGGTGAGGAGTGGAGGAAGATGCGCCAACAGGCATTCCAAACTATTAAAGGAATAGAAGAAATGCAATTAAAACAAAACAGTAAGCAGCTATATGCCAGGTCAACGAACTTTTATATGCTGAAAATCTGAATGCAAAAGAAATCCAAGTTGACTATTAAACCGAATCCTAGATTAGACCAAACCGATTTGCTACGTTCGTTTCAAGAAAAATTCTAGATATAGTTACTTACCTACCCATCCACCCACCCAATTTCGGAAAATGAGAGCAGACACTTTCTCCCATATAGTCAGCAACAATTAAATCAATAAAGGACGAGAGAAGTAGAAGATAGAGAAAATATTTTTGTCTATAACTTTCAATCCGGAGTGTATTTTTTTTTAAAATAAATTACATTAGAATCTTTATAAAAAATATTTTATAACAAGACTAGTGTTGGCATACTTTGAAATAAAGATAATACAAGAGAAATATAATATCCATATTTTTGGATGTCATACACATGTTCTGGATACAGTACTCGTGAGTACAGTACATTACCTACATGTTTCCCCCAAATCATGTACAATAGTTACTTGTTCATCTATTGATTCGATTAAAATTATACTAGTAATGTGTTCAGTAATGTACTTTTAAATGAAGGAAAAAGGATTAGTAGTTCTTAAATAATAGTTGAAAGTACCATACTTTAGTAAAATGTGAATTAGTTTATATTGGTATTGTATGTGGTTATCGACATTCTTTTATACATGACATGTCTCGTATAGAACTAACAAGATCATCAAATCATGTATTGTTGTTATGTCTCGTACGGTACCTTTAGTACTGTACGTCTAGTACTATACTTTGTATTACAAAATGTGGATGTTCGTATGATACTTCTTATTGAATGTGTATTAACGATCATCAAATCATGCATTGTTGTTATGTTTTGTATGGTACCTCTAATATTGTACATCTAATACTATATTTTGTATTACAAAATGTGGTTGTTAGTATTGTACTTCTTGTAGAATGTGTGTATACTTGTATATAATTTTAGTCAAATGCTACAGTCTAAATTTTTGCAAAAATTAATATAAATGATAAAATGTACAATACTTATGGATTTGTGACAGAATATTGAATGTGAAAAATAAGGAGGCAATTAGTATTGTACGTCTATACATATTACGAATGTGAATACTTTTTAAAAAAATAGAACGTAATTGTTATTACTATAAAGGTAGTGTACTTTATTTTACAAATTTTGATTGTTAGTACTGTACTTCTTGTAGAATGTGCGGGTATCTTTGTATATGATTTTTGTCAAACACTACATTCTGAATGTATGTAAAAATTAATATAAATGATAAAATGTACAATCCTTATGGATTTGTGACATAATATGAAATGTGAAGAAATAAGGAGGCAACAAGTATTGTATCCGAATGGTCAATATGAGTACAGTACCCAATACGTAATGTACTTTTGTATACTTTTCTCATCTTTTATTATACTTCTAATATTTTTTTTTCAAAGTATGTTAACATTGATCCTGATAGAAAATATTTTTTATGACGAACCTAATGATGTTTATTTCGACTAAAAATTTCTTATGGTTTGAGAATTATGTGTAAACTATTTTTTCTCTCTAATTTTATTTCCATAGTTTATTTACTTTTTCTGCAACCATTGACCACGCCTCCCAACCACCGAGTGGATAACCAGGTGGATGAGAGGTGTGTACAGCATAGCTCCGTTTCGAGGAGGTGAAATGTTAGGCCTAGTTTGGCCGCCAACATTGTGAATCCCAGGATTCCGAAGCATTTTGTAGGTGGTCGGGAGAGCCGAGCTGTAGGTAGCTTGCAGAATTATGTGTCCGAAAACGCTAGCGTATGCAGAAAAAAGATCAAAACGGGGAAGATGCTGGCTGTTCTTAATGCCTCAAATATTGGCGTGTTTACTGAAGCATGCATTTTTTGTTACGCGGTCCTAGGAACTGTAGTTACTAGTGCCGCATATCATATAATGGGCTAGTAAATTATACATAAATTATAGGGATTCACAAAGTTTGTGGCCAAACTAAGCTTTAGGTTTTTCTTGTTAAATTCCAAACTGTGGCTTGTTTCAGTACGACATATTGTTCGGCCACACTGATATCTATGCGTAATAGTAAGCATAGTGATACGTTCTGACGTTTTTATTGAGGTAAAACACAACCATGTATTAGCTTAAAACAGCATTACAAGGGTGACTAGTACATCCATGAGGGAAGTTATCCAGAAGATCAGGTTAGTATCAGAACCCAGACTCCGTCTGGCAAGATTGTGGGCATTCTCTAAAAGTATGAACTATTTCTAGGTGCTCAAAACATACCTTCTCTAAAAGTATGAACTATTTCTGGGTACTCAAAACATACCTTCTCTAAAAGTATGAACTATTTTTAGATGCTCAAAACATACCTTGAGGGCATCGATAGTTTTGAAATTTTGTCAAAAGGGCCTTCACCACTGCTCTCATTGTTGATCTTTTAAACAACCCCCATCGCGTCGGATTCAACAAACCATCTGTTGTAAATGAGCTTTATAGTAGCTTCAAACATAATAGAATCGTGTAACATTCATCATCAATGGGATTCCAATGGGACTGGATGCTTCAAGCAGCCATCCTCACCACTTCAGAATTTTGATCACTACAAACAATCCCAAATCTGACCCTTCTTCTGCTCAGAATAGCCGCATCAATATTTGTTAGAGTATAGAAGGTTCCAGCCAATACCTAATTGGAATATGACTTAATTGGAGTTGGTATTTTGTGTTGTCAATCCAAATAGGAGTTGTATCCAAGAAGGAAAGAAGATGACTCCCTATGTGTGGTATTAATTACAGTTTGAAATTGGACTAATTGGAGTAGGATTCTTAATTGCATCTACATTGCAACGAGGTCTATTGTGACGTCCCTAGATTTTCTAAAACTTAATCAAATGTCTGATGTCAAAATTGAAACATCCCTCAGCGAGACTACAATTTAAACACCCCACACTAGGCTAAGAAGAAGAAAATCAAAGGAAGTCAGAAGGAAACAACAATAGCATATGCACATGAACAAGTACAAAACCATACAACACATGTTCACCATTCAACATATAATTACATAATGAATTGTTACAACATTTGATATTAAATATTGAATATCAAACTTTTACATATACATGTACTACATCTACAACAGGATCTTAAGACAACAGGTCCACCTGTACATCATCTAGCCACACAACCATCAACTATATTGGTTCTTCAAGATCACATGTCCACAACCGAAACAAAAGATTACATGTGGTACACGTCAGTACAATATTCAAGATACGCCTATGTATCTTTTTATATACCTCACATTACTAAGCTTGGCAATAAGATAAAACTAATACTTGGTAGTAATAATAGAAATATATAACAAAAGGCTTATACTTGAACAAAGATGTTTATTATCAAAAGAGAACACATATTTTAGGTACATTTTCCCTTATATATCTATGCATTGACCACTGAAGGTTTTGATGCTTTCTCTTGACTCTCAAGGAGCTCAAGATTAAGGCATTTATGATCGACTACCAAAGAGTTAGTTCATATGTACAATGTGAGAAACTACCAAATAGTTAAGTCACTTCCAAACATTGCATTGTCAAAGAGTTTAGTGCTTTCATATAATGGAACAGATATATTATGTTTCATATAGTCATAGCCATAAGTATGAAAAATCAAGCAAGATATCATATAAGAACAATCATTTCATCGAATACCATATGCCAAGCATTTTGTACACATATAATACAACCTTACTAAAAAATAAATCAAGTAAGAGGTAAGGGCGTACCTTCCACCAAGACAATTTATACCACATTCCTGATGTCAACTATATCCTTGGTCAAAACCCTGGTTAAGACAAGATCATGTACATTATCATCAGATTCTCATCATCATAAGTCTTAACCCTACTTACGTCCATTTTAGGATTTTACTTATCTCATTAGGATATGTACTTTATTACTTATCTTGTCTTCTTGGAATAAGGTCACTAGTCATAGATTTCAGATTAAGATACAATATATGATTCTTTGGTTGCATGTACTTTTATGCACAAATTAACCCTAGGTTACATGCATTACTCCAATTAGGATTTCAAGACCATATATTATGGGTCATCACCATATTATCATGAATTATGTGTATCATCATGATCTCAGAATTAACTATGAGGTTCCATATACTAATATGAGCTTACTCTATAATTTTTTAGATTTCTTGAGCATATTTGTAATTATTGCACATTAGTTATTAGCCCTAATTAGCCACATTAAGCAATTTACAAGATTTCATGTTGAAATATCATCATTTACGTCAGCATATGGATTATAAATCATATTTTAAAGATACTAATGCATTCTCATAATTTTCGGTCTTCATTTATTATTTATTAGACATGAAAGACCATTTAACATATTACATGATAACCCTAATATTTAAGCATTGAATCACTGATATTATAGTTATATCTTATTCTACTAATTTTCCTGAGAAACTTGGTATATTATATGTATTTTTCATATAACCAGGCTAATTACTGTAAATTATTGAATATCATAGAATTATGGAAGTATTTACCTTGTTTGAGCGTATGGGGCGTTGCCACATGTCCATTAATAGACCAGTGGCTCACTGCCTGACTTAAGTTGGTCTGTGTCCTAACTTCTTGAGAGTCGGCCAGTTCATGTGTGCTCACTGGACCTGGTCTTCTCCCTTTCTTTCTTTCTCCCCATATATCCTCGCTCGCGTGGATACCTGGTCGATCGACGCCAGGGTGCCTCATTTCCTAGAAGGAGCCACCTCCACACAGCTCCACACCTCTTGACTTCTCATGCTCGCCACTTGCTTGGTCATCAGGCCAGCTGATTCTCTATCCTAGACACAGTTCAAAATTGATTTGGCAAACCATCACTCCTCCAGTCACTTCGCGATTTTGCATTCACACAACAACTTCTAGTGCAACAAGCGCTGCGTTCCCAGACCCTTCGTCCTGGGCACCAGTGTGAGTCTCTTCTCCTACAAGTAGTAGGCCTCCAACTCCTCATATACTCGCAATCTAGTCGATGCCTCCAGATCACCTGCTCGCAATCAACGCTCGTGAGCACGTCCAACGCCCACCTGCATTCTCCGTAGTGGGAGTGCGCGAGCCTGCCACCTCTACATTCTCTCAAATGTCGTCGTAGAATCACAGTGAGGAAAAGATCACCAACTACTACTCTTCATCCTCTGTTTATTCCCTTAAAAGCTTCCATGTTCCTTGGAGGTGTGGGACAGTGAGATCCCCAACACCATCTTCCCTTGAAGCACCTATTCAAACTCTGAGTTGTAGTGGAAACAGACCTCCATGGTGCCAGTTGGGAATCTAAAATCCATGTTCCACATCTCCAACCTCTGAAAAATCCATCGGCCTCTCATCCCCTATTGGGCATGCTCCTTCTCGATGAACGGGGAAAGTTCTAGGCTTCTATTTCCATGGCTTGCGTGCTCTATAGGTTGCAAATGGGTAGGTCATTCTCTCTCGTCTGTTGGTTATTCTTTATATGTGAGGGACCAACACTACAACAAAAATGCCCATTAGTGGAATTTATTCTAGTGGCTTTTAAAAAAAGGCCACTATCTATCCAATTTATAGGCATTTTTAAATAAAATGCCTCTAAAACACCTATTATAGAGTTTCTGAAAAGGGCTAAATAATATAGGCATTTATAGATCTAATTAGTGGCAATCTGAAATTGCCAAATTAAAAGTGGATCAATAGCTAATTGCCAATAATTAGCCAATTCTCCCGATTCCCACAAAGCCGGCCCTAGGGTGTCTGCTCTAGAGATTTTTTGAGCCCCTCATGGAGCTTCTTCCCGCCTGGGGGAGGGGGTGGCCGGCGGTCGGCTGGCATTACCTTTCTCCCCCTGGGATTCTCCTCCGTGCGTGCGTCGCTGTGGTTTCGGGCCATCTGCGGGCGGGTGCCATCTTTGGGTGGTGCTTTCTTCCTCGCCTCTTCTGACGCTGGTGCCTCGCCGTTTTCGTGCAGTGCTGGTGGTGGGCGAAGCGTGGGAGGCCTTGGTGATGGCTATCTGCCCCTGGAGGATGGGCGCGCTTTCCGTCTTTCCCCCCTTCCTTTTTTCCTTTTAGTTTCTGGGTAGTCGGGTGTTCTATTTGCACCTTTTTAGTCAGCGGCTGGCATCAGCGTCCTCATCAGGCTTGCAGGGAGGAGTCAAGTGGGGGTTCGAACTTTGGCAGGTGATCCTTCCCTCGGCCACCTTCGTTCACCTCAAGTTGTTGCTTATGGTGGAGGGGTGTGCTGGCATAGTGTGGAGTGGTGGTGGGGTTCCATGCCTTCCCTACCCCCCATGGACTCACAAGCCTAGGTCCTCTCTCCTTTGTTGTTTCTCTGTTTGAGGTGGTTTGCCTCCTTTCATTCCGTCTCTTTGGGTGCCCCCTACCTGTTTGTTCTTGTGTACAAGTGAGTTTTTTGGTTGTTAGTTTTGTTTAGTGGGTTTCGTTCAGTCTGTTAGGTAGTGGTGTCGCGTTTTGCTTAGACTGTTAGGTAGTGTGGTGTCTAGGTTATTGATTTCTATTGTAGGTTATTCAAACAATTTTGTTGAGGCCTTGCTTGAATTCTGTTGTAGGTTGTTCAAATAATTGCTCCTGATCTTCTTGGTCCAACTCGACTACCTGATGTATGCGAGTTAGTTTGAAGCTACAATTGGTTAATTTCTTAAGATTTATCTCAATTTATAGATCTTTTGTAGACTCCCTAAAGTTGCATATCATAGTCTTAGTATGACATTATAGTCTCTCTATCCACCTACTCCCTCCCCATAGTTGGGTGCTACAGTAGCAGACCCCAACACTGCTCCCTTTGGGCAGTATTAGGCTTGCAAGAGCACCTTCACATGCTCTTTCAATCCACTCTTCGAACAACCCTTCAATCCCTTTGTGATGTCATGATCGTACCTTGGAGATAAAGCTTTGGGTATTCTCTAGCTGCTAAAAGTGTTCAACCATTTGTCAAAGCAGATCTTACTCAGCTGTAGAGTATTAGAATCTAGACTAGAATTTCAATTTAGATCTAACTATGAAGCTTCCCAAATGCGATCCAAAATGGAACTCCATTTTCATCAGGATAAGTATTGTTATTCACATACAATCTACATTGATCTCATTTTGTTTTAGGTGTATTACATTGCAGAATTTGAACTCGAATTCTCAGACTCCACACATTTTAAATATGAAGTTTGATAATTGATGAAGTTATACCTTGTTTTATCAAGTGTTGTTGAGTTTTGTAAGCAGTCTTCATTATTTACAGGTGTTAAGACATTCAAACCTATATTGGCCTCTTCAGATTCTCAAGTGAAGGATCTTCAGATTCTCAAGAAAAGACTCTATATTTCACCAAATGGATGACCTTTTAGGCTCTGCTTTCATATGTGTGAGGGTGAGTAATCTTACATTATGGTTAATCTATAACTAAAATTGTCTGTTTGTCCTAGTTGCTTTTGTTACTGCCTACTCATATCAACTTATGCATGTGTTAGCATCCATGACCTCTTCTACTTGTCTATCAAGGATCTGAAGATGACCTTGGATGGATCTTAGCGATTTAAGAATAGGCCAATGTTCTTATCCAGGTGGAAACTAGGGGATGATGATGTCAAGCATAGTGTCATAGATGCTATAATATGGGCTTGGTTATATCATATTCCTTGAGATCTATGGAATACAACCATGCTTGAAATGATATGATCCTTTCTGGGTAACTCAACATATTCTGGTCAACCAACTTGACTCTATCCTAGGCTACAGTTCACTCGCATTCAAGTTCCTATCCCATCTGAATATAAATTATGATACTATTAGTCTTGTTAGCGATGAACACAATTCTCACACAATTGACACATGCCTCTCATGTTCTGGGGGGAGTCATTATTCTTTGGAAAGATAATGTTCGCAATATTTTAAAAATTTATGAGGATAAAGTTATTCATGCTAAATTGAACATCAATGATTTCTCCTTCTATGTCTCAGCCATTTATGGTCGGAACTCTAATGCAGTCATAGCGAATGTATGAATTACATTGATGAATTGTTCTTCAAGTTGATGGTTGATAGATTCCAATGGGTGACTTTAATTGTATTTAAGTCTGTGAACACGTTCAAACAATTCTGCTAAGGCCTTGCTTGATTTCTATTGCAGGTTGTTCAAACAATTGCGCCTGATCTTCTTAGTCCAACTCGACTACCTGATGTATGCAGGTTAG
This sequence comes from Alisma plantago-aquatica, assembly GCA_963693085.1. Taxonomy (NCBI): domain Eukaryota; kingdom Viridiplantae; phylum Streptophyta; class Magnoliopsida; order Alismatales; family Alismataceae; genus Alisma; species Alisma plantago-aquatica. The sequence continues at coordinate 1,264,043,164 of OY856411.1, forward strand.
TTTGAAGCTAGAATTGGTTAATTGCTTAAGATTTATCTCAGTTTATAGATCTTTTGTAGACTCCCTAAAGTTGCATATCATAGTCTTAGTATGATATTATAGTCACTATGTCCTCCTACTCCCTCCCCATAGCTGGGTGTTGCAGTAGCAGACCCCAACACTGCTCCCTTTGTGCAGCAGTAGGCTTCTAAGAGCACCTTCACATGCTCTTTCAATCCACTCTTCGACCAACCCTTCAATCCTCACTTTAATTGAGAAGCTTTACATGTTGTAATGTCATGATTGTATATTGGAGATAAAGCTTTGGGTATTCTCTAGCTGCTAAAAGTGTTCAACCATTCATCAAAGCATATCTTACTTAGCGGTAGAGTATTAGAATCTTGACTAGAATTTCAATTTAGATCTAACTGTGAAGCTTCCCAAATGTGATCCAAAATGGAACTCCATTTTCATCAGGGTAAGTATTGTTATTCACATACAATCTACATTGATCTCATTTTAGCTCTTTAGTGGGATTAGTATTGAGATAGATGTCAGTTAGTTTGTGTTGTATTTTGTAGTTGCCTTATCACTGTGATAGTGTTGACTTTTTAGTATGATTGTCTGTCTACAATCTTTAACTCCCATCCCAATGACACTCAAAGAGTCTAAATTCTAGTTGAATGATATCATTAGTTATTAGTTTCTTATATTTCATGTTGAAGAAGTTCTACAATAATGCTTTAGGTAAAATTTCTTCTTGAAATGTTGATTAAGAAATGTGATCCTGATGTTGTGAAAATAGTTATGCCTGACGAATGCATGAAGTTTCTCACTAATATCAGAAAGGTTGGTCTTCTTGTCTGAATTCTTCTTTAAGTGCTTATTGTATTGACCAAGGTAAATCTACAGACTACAAAGAGAAATGAATGCAAAGCTAGATCGGAGAAAGGTTCTATGTTCTCTTCAAGGTGGATCTGTTTACTTTACTCTCTCCCAATATATGTTTTCCAAAATCACTATTTGTGTCATTTTCTCTACTTTCAATTATTAATAGCAAATGCTTCTGAAACCTGAAGATGGATTATTTCTTATTTTTGTATATGCAAAATCTTGCAACACGTTTGGGAAATCTCATCTTTAAAAAAATGCTTCAAGGTAACTAATATATGTTAATTTCATGTTTTAAGATAATTTGGAATGAGTTATTATCTGTCTTATAGGATTTGGAAGAGATGATTTCTCATCATTGTCACTTGCAGATCCTCTCCATTCCCCACCCTCCTATTTTTCCAATTATGTCAAATTTTCTTTGATGTGGAAAAAACTTTAGTGAATTATGACTATCTTATTGTGAAATACATACCTGAATCACTGAATTGTCCGCACACTGGTGAATTCTTAATAAAGTATAATAATTTTAGAATTTTGTCTAATAATTTCAATTACATTCACTTGTCCATTAAGTATAATTATCACACTGTATATATATATTCAACACCCTTATTTTGGCTAGTATATTTTCATTATACCTTGTAAAAAGATTTTTAAAGATGGTGTACATGCTTCTTATCTTATGCGTGCGAAACTTGTTGTTCTTTTGCTTCCATATGTTGTCCTTTTAATTCCATCTATATGCTCATAATTTCAGGCTTAGCAGATGGAATCACACCCACATATTCTTCGATGTTGATGGTGGTGGGAAGAATAAAAAGTGACTCAGAATAGGTAGATTATGACGAAAATGTTACATCATGAAGAAAAACTTCATCTGGTCTGAGATCAAATGCTAAGATAATGTGGTATATTATGGATTATTTAAAAGAGTAATAACTGAAATTTTCATATATTTGGCAGCAGTGCCATAGAAGTTAGTTGAAATAATGAAATCAACTAGTTGGGTGAGGGATAGGTCTATGTCGGATAGATGATTCAATTTTTAGTTCTGCAATGAAATCTACCAGTGTCATAGCTATAGCCTGAATAACTATTAATACCTCTAAACCTTGTACACAACGTAAATCTTTAGATGCAGGTCTAGTTGCAGTTAGGAAATCAATGAATTGAGTGCAACATGTTTGAATGGTGTATGCTGTTATGCGAGAAATCTGACCACCCTCTGACACCTGACATGATCTTAATTGATTGCACATTACCAAATATCATCCAGTCTTAATGCTTTGCAAAATATAGTACCAAAATTGAGCATTAAAGCATATCACATCACACAAATGATCCATCATTTATGGAAGCTTTCCTCATGGTGACCAAGTACTGTGAGTAGCCCAGGGAACGCTTTCATGACAGACCTCATCAGAAATATGGAAACAAGAAGAGTACACATGTTAGAACTTGTGAGATTCATTTATGTCTAAAATCTAGCAAGTTACTTTTGATTATATTATAATTTTCTGTAAAGGGGTCATTGCAATTGCTGACCTCAACAGAAACTAGTGAGGGTTGGCTTGATCTCACCATTCTGAAGTCCTTAATTAAGATGGATCTTCTAATGAAGAAATTGACAACAATCTTTTGTGTTATGATGCTGAGTGTAATACATTCTGTGCTTTCCTACTAGGTATGTACATGCTTTACCATTTTCATCTTGTCATCTCAACTAATCAGAAATGAAATCTTATTTGTCTGTAAGCTATAATTATACAAGCCATTAACTACAAGATTCTCTTGCATCTATCATTTCAGGTCAGACCAGTCAAATTCTAGAGATTTTGAACTGTAAGAAACAACCAGATTGTACCAATTCACCAGTATAAATGCTTTTATAGATTTTGTAGGAAGAAAGGTAGGGACAAAGTATTGTTTATTGGATAAATTAAAATGTTTGATACAAAGTATTTAGTTGTGTGGTTATATTAATTTCTTATTTGTCTTATGGGTCATTGTAGTGGAATATTTGAGGACAAATACAGATACTCCGACTACATCAATGCATCACCTGTTATCTAGTGATTCTGGGTAGTGGTTCAGGATTCCACCAGAATGTAAAGGTATTTCCTGAAGGAGCTCTAAAGTCGGCATGCTAAAAAGTAGATAATCATATCAAGGAAGAGACAGATCCAATGATGTAGAAGTTATTGTATAGAATAGAAAAATATTGTATGAAACTATATCATTTGTGTTATTCAATATAAAGGGGCAAGGTAAAATGCCTTCCCCATGTAATTATCACTTGATTATAAATAAAAAAATTCATATTTTTGAAAGAATGAGTTCATCTACAATTGACATTCATTTAGAAATCATGATAATGAATTGAAAACGGAATGACTAAAAGCCTTGAAAATGTAGTAATACAAAACTAGTATGTCATTAGTGACTTTTTTTATGCGCAATTAAACTCAATAAGAACTTTTTCATACAACAACATAATACAAAATAGTGGCATTTGTATAAAAGCCAATTGATGGGTAGTGGCATTTTTATAAATGCCAAATGATATTTTAGGGGCATTTATTTGGCATTTATTGGAAGCCACTAAAGCCAAATGTTAAGTGGCATTTATAGATTATGCCACTATCTTTCTAGTGGCATTTATACTAGAGGCATTTTTTTAAATGTCAAAAAATGCCACTAAACATGTCTAGTGGCGTTTATTTTTTTTTTCAATCGCATTTCTAAAAGCCCACTAATGTGAATGTTTGTTGTAGTTCAACAAGCTGTTTCCACTTCTAAATCCTCGATTAGTTCCACCTTCACCCCACAATCCGTATCGTGGAGTGGTGTTGATTAGTGTGGCCTCCCCTCCCACGATCTGCATTAAAACTGGGGTAGGTGAAGAGCTCTAAATTGTCCAATCTTACATCATAGGGTCTGGGAATCTGCTCACTTAACTTGACCCTTGGCATAGAGCCTATGCTACGGATCTAGCTGCTATTAAGGCAGTGCGGAAAAGATATTGATCAAATCCTAAGATAATATAATTGGAGTGTTTCCAATCATACCTGATTATATACATTCCAACATCATTTTCAAACCTCAATATCCCTTTCTACAAGTACCCAATTGTCACCATATTTTATACATAAGTTTAACGTCATCCAATAAACACACCATCCAACTCTAATGTAACAAATCAACTGTATGACCACTCAATTAAATTCCTCAAAATGGCATGAACTTTAGGAAAACACTTGGAACACTCCATATAATTCAAACACACATGAACTCACTTAGGTCATTAAGTAAGTAGAGATTCCAAAAAGTTTTATCCATCACATCCTACACACCTTAGAAGAAATTTCATCCTTGAAATTAAGACAAAATTCAGTCCATCACATCATATACATCTTAAAACAAATTTTGTCCTAAAAATTAAGACATTCTATTATTCCAAGGAAAAACAAAAGGTCTTCATCCAAAAGTAGGGCACCACTCTAGGTGCAACATATCCACAAAAAAGATCTTTGGAACATGTGTAAACTGCATGTAGGAGGCTCTAAAAGAATCTAAGGTGAACAACACCTTCATACGAGTTTAGGAACTCATGTTATATCATGATATCTATCATACCTTGGGATTTATAACCATTATTTTACTCAAGAATTATGATTCCAACATTAACGTCTACATATTATGAAAGAGTTAATAATAATTAACCCATTATATCAAGGTGTCATCAACATTTTATTGAGATAATTGTTACAACATGTTCAACATTAACATATGCCTTTTAGGAGGGAGTTAACTATAGTTAACCCACTTTATTCATCTAGATCATATCAAGGTGTCATAATTGTTCTGTTGTGCTAACTTTCAAACTATATTTTTCATATTTATTAAGAACTAAGATTAACACCTCATGTAACATGTTTCATTCATTTAATCTTATTTCATTGCTCATAATAAATTGCAACATCTACTAGTGATTTCATTGCAAGATTAACCAACAATATCACATTATCATCAATATCCATGTATAGGGTTAACTATTTATACATAGAGATCTATCAAACTATACTTGTTGTTCCATCACGCTATATCTACTTATATAACATCTCAAGATAAGATCACAATCTTATTTATATTATACCATGGTTGTGCTAAAGAAAATTATATGAGTGGCTAATCAAACACATCAAATCTTTATCCAGTCCAATTGAGGTTGTCCCGAACCATATAATGAGGGTAGTGACATGCTCAGTCTCTCTAAGCTAACTCAACTCTATGAGTATCTCGTATGCATATACTTTATCTTTCCTCTCTTACTCTAGGGTTCTCGATTACCTCATTGGCACTTGTAATAGACTTACAAGCTCTAGCCACATAAGCACAAACCAAAACATGCTATGACATACTCTTCATAGATCTCTACCCATAAAACATCCTTACCCACAAATCTCTTTCATAAACACATATAGATTCCTATACGGTACCACCAACCCGAGCATGAGACTTTACAGAGTTACCCCCTAGAGGGTCTTGGGACTCTCTTTCCCTCACCTAGATGGTAGGTTCTCATATTTCCTTATTCACATAAGCATATATAATCAGTCTCTCTTTATCTCTAGGGTTTGGTCCTCCCAAGGACATCTAGGGTTCAACAAGACTATAGGAATCATACATAAAGCGACTCAACTCAATCACTCAGGAGTATTCTAGTTTAGGATATATCATATCACATATTTCTCATAATTCTCATATCCTGGAGTTTAGGTTCTCTGACCTTCTCCCTATGGGTCTCACTCTCTCTTGAGTTATCCCTATAACTAGTCCCAACACTAGAGGTCCTCCTTTTTAAAAGAGCTTGAGGCTCATGTTGACTCACAACTTTGTCTCAACTTAGCTTAGCTTAACTTAGAGAAGCACACATACTTGTATAATCAAACTTATCTCAAAACCTCAAATCTAAACTTAGGTCCTCAAGATAAACATATATCATCACAATTCATCTTATATAATCTACATAAGGCTTATATCTTATCATCTAAACATATTTCATCTATTCCATATTTCATATATTCTAAGAAAGATGTAGACATCTAATCTAGAACTACTCTCTCTTCTAGACTGATGTCACTAACTTTCACTTAGGTTGCATGACCAACTCCTACTCGTACATGTGTGGGGACATATTTTTGTAATACATATATATAATAAAATATTATATAGTTTTTCTCAGATAAAAAATGTTAGAGAAAACTATTAAGGTTCAATTCGATTGGAATAAAAAACCAATCCTAAAAAAGAGTGTCCCACACATAGTAGAGAGTATAGTGCCATCAAAACTAATGAAAAGGGTGAGAACATGGTGTAGACTAGTGTAGCTACTCTAGAAAATGAGCACCATATGTCTAGCATTTCTCTAACCTCGTTGTACGTCATTTCCAAATAATGCAACGTCCCATACCACTGCACTGTAAGGAAAGAACAACACCTAAGGACTAGATATACAACAAGCACCAGTCTAGACCTAGTTCTCAGACATCTAGGTTCTAACCTAGAGGCTATGTCAGATCTAATCTCTAAAATATAACTAATCTAACCCAAAAGATTTTAAAGTTCAAGGTTTTCTTTAGTTTGAGTTACATAATGACCAAATGTTAGGCTTTTCTATTATTCATGCCCTGATACAACCTGTGACTTTCCCAGATTTTCTAAAACTTAATCTAATGTGTGATGTCCAAATTGAAACCTCACATTAGAGAGACTACAATTTAAACACCCCACACTAGGCTAAGAAGAATAAAATCAGAGGAAGTCAGAAGGAAACAACAGTAGCACATGCACATGAACAAGTACAAAACCATACAATACATGTTCACCATTCGACATATAATTACATAATGAATTGTTTCAACATTTAATATTAGATATTGATCAACAAACTTTTACATATGCATGTACTACTTCTACAACAGGATCTTAAGACAATAGGTCCCCCTGCACATCAACTCACCAAACAACTATCAACTATCCTGGTTCTTCAAGATCACATGTCCACAACCTAAATAAGATTAGATGTGATACACGTTAGCACAATATTCAAGAATATTGTATTGAGTACACCTACGTGTCTTTTTATATAACTCTCATTACTAATCTTGGCAATAAGATAAAACTAATACTTGGCAGTAACAACAGAAATATATAACAAAAGACAAATACTTGAACAAAGATGTTTAATAACAAAAGAGAACATGTATTTTAGGCAAATTTTCCATTATATATCCATGCATTGACCGTTAATGATTTTGATGCATTCTCTTGACTCTCAAGGAGCTCAAGATTAAGGCCTTTATGATCGACTACCAAAGAGTTAGATCATATTTACAATGTGACTGACTACCAAAGAGTTAAGTCACTTCCAAGCAATGTACTACCAAAGAGTTTAGTTCTTTCATATAATAGAATAGATATATTATGTTTCATGTGTTCATAGCCATAAGTATGGAAAATCAAGCAAGATATCATACAAGAACAATCATTTCATCCAATACCATATGCCAAGCATTTTGTACACATATAATACAACTGTACTGAATAATAAACCAAGTTAGAGGCAAGGGTGTACCTTCCACCATGACAATCTATACCACATTCCTGATGTCAACTATAACCTTGGTCAAACCCTGGTGAAGACAAGATCATGTACACTATCATCATATTCTCATCATCTTAAGTCTTAACCCTATTTACGTCCATTTTAGGGTTTTACTTATCTCATTAGGATATGTACTTTATTACTTATCTTGTTTTCTTGGAATAAGGTTACTGGTCTTAGGTTTCAGATTACGATACAATATATGATTATTTGGTTGCATATACTTATGTCCACAAATTAACCCTAGGTTACATGCATTACTCCAATTAGGGTTTCAAGACAATATATTATGAGTCATCACCATACTATCATGAATTATGTGTATCATCATGATCTCATAATTTACTATGAGGTTCCATATCTGATATGAGCTTACTCAATAATTTCTAGGATTTCTTGAGCATATTTGTAATTATTGCACATTAATTAGGGTTATTAGCCCTAATTAGCAACATTAAGAAAATTACATGATTTCATGTTGAAATATCATCATATCTGACAACATATGGATTATAAATCATATTTTAAAGATATCGATGCATTCTCGTAATTTTGGGTTTTTATTTATTATTTATTCAACTTGAAAAGACCATTTTACATCTTATGTTATAACCCTGATATTTAAGCATTGAATCATTGATATTATGGTTCTATCTTGTACTACTCATTTTATTGAGAATTTTGGTATATTATATGTATTTTACTGATAACTAGGCTAATTATTGTGAATTATTGAAGATCATAGAATCCTAGATGTATATACCTTGTTTGAGCCTATGGGGAATTGCCACATGTCCATTAATAGGCCAGCGGCTCTCTGCCTGACTTAAGTTGGGTCATTCCCTAAATTCTTGAGAGTCAGCCTGTTCACGTGTGCTCATTGGACCCGGTCTGCTCCTTTCTTTATTTCTCCCTATATTTCCTCGCTCATGTGGACACCTAGTCGATCGATGTCAGGGTGCCTCGTCTCCTGAAAGCAGCTGCTTCCACACAGCTCCATGCCTCTTAGTCGCTCATGATCAACACTTGCTTAGTCATAAGGTCAGTCAGTTCTCTAGCCTAGATACGGTTTAGGGTTAATTTGGCAAACCATCACTCCTTCGGTCCCTTCACAATTTTGCATTCACGCGATGACGTCTGGTGCCACGAGCACTGCATTCCCGGACCCTTCGTCCTAGATGCCAGTGTGAGTCTCTTCTCCTATAGGCGGTAGGCCACCACCTCCTCCTATACTCACAATATAGTTGACTCCTTCAGATCACCTTCTTGCAATCAACACACCTGAGCACGTCCGACACCGCCTGCGTTTTCCATTCTGGGTGTGCACGGGCCTACAGCCTCTACCTACTCTCAAACGCCATTGTAGCTTCAACTCACGGTGAGGAAAAGATTGCCAACTACCACTCTTCATCCTCTATTAATTCTCTTATAAGATTCCATGTTCCTTGGAGGTGTGGGACAATGAGATCCCTAGTGCCATCTTCCCTTAAAGCACATGTTTGGACTCCGAGTTGCAGTGGCAATGGACCTCCATGGCATCGGTTGGGAATATGCAATCCATGTTCCTCATCTCCAACCTCCAAAGACTCCATCAGCCTTTCATCCCCTACTATGCTTGCTCCTTCTTGATGAATGGAGAAAGTTTTAGGCTTATGTTTCCATGGCTTGCATGCTCTACAGGTTGTATAGGAGAAGACATAGAGGGGGAGGTTGTTCTCTCTCATCTATCAGTTATTGTTTATGTGTGATGGACCAACAAGTTGTTTCTACTTCTAAATCCTCGGTTAGTTCCACCTTTGCCCCATGATCCATGTCGTGGATGGGTGTTGATTATGTGGCCTCTCCTCCCACAATTGGCATTAAGACTGGGGTAGGAGAAGAGCTCTAAACCATCTGATCTTACATCAGAGGGTCTGGGAACCTTCTCACATAAGCCGATCCATGGCATAGAGCATGTGCTAGGGATCTAGCTACTAGCAAGGCATCATGGAAAAGATATTGATCAAAGCCTAAGATAATATAATTAGACCATTTCCAATCATACATGATTATATACATTCCAAAATCATTTTCAAACCTCAATATCCCTTTCTACAAGTACCCAATTGTAACCATATTTTATGCATAAGTTTAACATAATCCAATAAACACACCATCCAACTCTGGTGTAATAAATCAACTGTATGACTACTCAAATTCCTCAAAATGGCATGAACTTTGGGAAAACACTTGGAACACTCCATATAATTCAAACACACATGAACTCATGTAGATCATTAAGTAAGTAGAGATTCTAAAAAGTTCGATCCATCACATCAACAAATAGAGGTCTAGGGGAGGCCATTGAGACACCCCACTTGTTGGTGTGTGATCCATTGTTGGTTTTTGGTGCCTTCTATGGTAGAAGATCCAAAGAACAATAACAACTAGTGATGCACTCTCGTGGTGAGAGAGGGTCGGTGATTTTGCCTTGAAGTGAAGTAGTGATTGGTAGTTGATGTATAACACCCGGGCCCACTGCCCAAGGCTCTAGTAGAGTTTCAGGAATAACGACTGGCCCCACAAACCACCACTAGCCTTAACAACGCATTTTTTCCTCACTCATGCACAAGCTGGAGTAAACTTCCCGACTGGTCACCCATCCTAGTACTACTCCAAGCTGAGCACGCTTAACTATGGAGTTCTTTAGTGATAGGCTCCCAGAAAAGGAGGTGCACCTTGGTGATATGGGTAGTCCAATCATTCCTTATAAGATCATTTTATCTGAGGCCTCAAATCCTGGGATGTTACAATCTCCCCCACTTAGACTCTTGACATCCTCGTCAAGGCTCAACTATAAGGCCTCATAATCTCTTCTCCATTTCAGTGCCGACCCACAATGGCTCATGGACACCCAGCTCCCGATCACGGAATCCCAGCGCAAGGGTGGCTACGTCAACCATGGACAACCCTTTCCTACATGCCTGGACCGCATGACTCAATATTGGCATGCCATGCCCATGTGGGCCCCACCTACTAGAGGGGAATTTGCCCTGATACCATTTGTAACACCCGAGCCCACAGCCCAAGGCTCTAGTAGAGTTTCAGGAATAACGTCTGGCCCCACAAACCACCACTAGCCTTAACAACACACTTTTTCCTCACTCACGCTCAAGCCGGGGTAAACTTCCTGACTGGTCACCCATCCTAGTACTACTCCAAGATGAGCACGGTTAATTATGGAGTTTTTTAGTGATAGGCTCCCAGAAAAGGAGGTGCACCTTGGTGATATGGGTAGTCTAATCATTCCTTATAAGATCATTTTATTCAAGGCCTCAAATCTCGGGATGTTACATGATGACACATTCGATGCACCGATAGTGATACTCTATTGTGGATGAGAGAGGGCCAACGACTTGGCCTCGAGACAGAGTAGTGGTGTGTTTTTCAAACACAACAAAACAAACTGGCAAAGGACGGTGTCAAAGGGGACAATCAACACCACAAGTACTAGGTAGATATGGTGCTTTCTATCCCCGTCAATGGAACCAGAAAGTTTAGTACGTCTTTTCTAATCCTTGATCAATTGAATCTTGACTAGATGTGCACACTTCAAGGGCTAGGACACACTTGATCTTTCAAATTTTATAAATCCCTAATAGGCTCGCTCACATGCACTAGCACACTTACCTGCAAGCGCACATGGTCGTGTTATAGCATAGGAAAGAAGCAAGTTAGGGTCGAACCCAAGAGAGAAAGGGGGTACTAGAGCTAGGTTAGTTTTTCCTAGGTTCCTATTGTGGAGTCAAGGGTTTAAAGGTTTGATGGATGATTTGTTAATTACACGAAAGGTTGAACAAAAAAAGCAATTAAAGGAAAACAACCAAGATCAAAACATAGGCTAACCCTAAACAATTAATTCTAATGAGCAAGAGAAGACAAGTTAAGTAAGAAAGAAACAATCTACACTAAGGCTACCAAGAAGAGATCTATACTACACTAAGAAAGAAAACTAGGCAAAATAGCAATTAAAGACCTAAACTAGAAACAACAAGACAAGAGCAAGGCAATCAACTAATTAACCAAGTAAAGAGCTAAACAAGTTATGGCTAACAAATCAAGAAGGAAATTAGGGTTTTAATGCAATTAAGAGAAGTGTGGGCTATTTGGGGGAATGCACTTGTCAATTGTGTTGGGGTGATAACATGTTAACATTACTCCTCCATTTAGACTACCAAACCAAAAAACAAGTTAGATGCTAATGAATTGCCTAAACTAATTATTGGCAATGGATAAGGCAAGTGTGTGTATGGGAACTCGTCCCTAACACTTCTTAACTTCCATTATGAGGATCACTTAGATTAGGGTTTTGTTGTAATTCAATTAGGATATAAGAAAGCATAGATTTCTAGGATAGCAACTCTTAGGGTAATTAGGGGTCGAGGGTAGTAATGTAAGGTGTAAATGAAGTTTTAGACCTCACATCACCCACATTCTAGCCTTGAGAAGGCCCCAAGCTAACTACATAAATTCTCTATGCTAGCTACTTCTATCTCTCACTTAGGTGTAAGGGAATTGATTAGCATGTAGGAAGGTGAATAGCTAACTAGGGATCCATTTATTGGACTTGGGAGCAATTCACAAATTAGCTACATATAAGCAATTTTCCTAAATTCCTAGATGATTTCAAGCACAAATTAACAAGCAATTAGTGGAGAGTGAGATATAAATAGAACATAATCACTAATAAATGAAATCATAATGTTTACATATCATTTTCTCCCAACATGGTATCAAAGTAACATTTTGAGCCCCAAACAACCCACCTAAGGGGCGTAGCCACTCATAGAAGAAGATAATACAAAAAGGAGGAAAAAGAATGAGTAAAGGAGTGAAAAATCATGATGAGCTTAGTGAAAACTCCTCCTTGTCCACCTCCTAGTAGAAAAAACTTGAGAACCTCCCTCCAAGGTATGTAGATGGCATGGATGTATGGTGGAAAGTGGCCAAAAACCCCAAAATAGGTGTTTTTGGGGTGGAAGATGATGGAATGGAGGTGCAATGGAGTGGGAATTGATGGGAGGTGAAATAGGGGAGCTGAGATTGGACTACTAGTGGATAACCTCGAGTTCTATCCACCACATATGTATATATAGGTGGTGGGGACGCACTAGGTCAAGTGGGGGTAGAATAGGAAATGCAGTGCAAATCTGTTGCTAGGGTTGTGAGTAGCATGGTCGTACTGGGCAGCATGGCCATGGTAGGTAGGGGTGAAAATGCCCATGGTGGGATGAAACAGGCGAGGTTGAAAAATGGAAAAGTCACATGTTGATTTTTGGAATTTGAACTGCTAGTGGCACGACCGTGGTGGGGTACTGGTAGCACAGTTGTGATGGTCACCACTGCCGTTTTGGCTTGAGGGAGTGTTGGCCGTTCTGAGTAGAACATTCATTCTATCTTCTTGACAACATTGTCGTGTTGTGTTGCACGACTGCTCTGGGTCATGTTAGCACAATCGTGTTGTGTTGAACCGTTGTTCTATTAAACTTGAATCTCCAACCTTGTCTCTATGGTTTTGAGCAGACCGACATGGCCATTTTGAGGTACCACATCCGTGTTGGTTTCTTCATCAGAACTTAGAGCTTGTACTTTGTGTTTCCTTGGACTTCTTTTCTTTGATTGACCCTTAGCCACTAGAGGTAGGTTGAGGGATCTTTTGACTTCACTTTGGGTCTCCCCAAGGGCAAAGAAACTCTAGGACCATTCTTATGTCTCTCTCTCTTCCATCCAAGCATGGTCCAAGATCATGAAAAACATGCAAATAATGTCCATAAGTGCATTTTACATAAATATGCATATTGAGGGGAATAACATGTAATCTAGAAGGTGTAGATGTGATTAAAGTGTAATAAGACACAATATGAAGCCCTAAAATATGGTTGCTACTTGTAGCGGTTTGCAGTCAGCAACACAATGGTAGCGCATTGACAACGGAGGTGGGTCTTAGTATAGGAGGACTCACATCGGTTAGTGACACTTTGTTGGTGTTGCAACACTGACATTGACTGCGCCGAAATATCTAAGTAGAGGAAGATGTTCATCATTCGGTGGCTACGACACCAACAATGGTCTTTTCGGTCAATGGAGGATGTGCATCAGTTGACGACACATAGGTGGCACATCATCCTAGATGGCAGATCTGAACAGTAGAAGATGCACATCGGTTGGTGGCACACTATTGGTGATGAGACAATGACAACAATCTGTCCGATTAGCAGAGGACACATATTGTCTCTCTCAGGTGGAGAGAGCTCTGGCGACATGTTGAGTTCTAGTTGGAAGTGCCAATTAGAACGAGTATGGTAGATGAAAATTAGGTATGCAACCTCATCACAAGTGGACGAGGCCCAATCAATAGTTGCATTGGAAAAAAGCAATCCCCAACAACGGTAGTGATGTCATGAGGAGAACAAGTGAAGAGGGAGGGTTTGCACACAATAGGTTTGATTCAATTCTTCCTTATCTTAGTTCTCTAGTGGGGGAGCTTTTGAGGCTTAGGTGTAAGTAAATTTGGGTTGTGTGAGTTGTAATCTTAGTAACATAGTGCTTGTTGGCCGATATTGTCCTGTAATTTTTCTCTCCTTATCTTGGGGAGAGTTTTCTAGGTTAAATATTCACCTTCAATCTTATAGAGCATTGTCAGCTACCCACCACAGTCCCTAACAATGGTATCAGATCAAGATTCAAACGATGTAGTGGGCATAGTGAGATGGTGTCTAAAAATAGGAATGGGCAAGGTGACATGAAGCAGTCACAATAATAGTCGCATGTCTGAAATAAGGGATTTAATATGGAAGGGAAATGATATGCAGCATGATGGCTCTCATATAGACAAGATCACTCCAAAGCCTTCTTCTTCACAACATGCATGTGAAGAAGAAGGGTAATGCATTGGGTGTTCAATCACTACATCCAGAGTGGAGGATCAAGATTTTAATGAAGTGTTACATTGATATGGGGAGTGTCATCAAAGGATTTTTTAGCCTTGTTACAAAAGGTCAGAAACACATTCTTCATCCAAGATGGCTCGACTGATCAATTAGGGGGGCTTTACAATATTCCCAGTGCTAAAATTGAGAGAGAAGCGACACAACCTAAATGTGTATTCTCAGTTGTCTGAGAGCATAGAGAAGTCATGATGGGACTGACAACACCTATTTTATGGCTACTAGAGCTTATATTTTATATCAAAACAGCCTCCAAACCTAACTTCCTCTTCATTTTATCTTATATGTTGTAAATAAATAATGCCCACTATGCCCATGATAATATTTCCCATCTTTTGCAGAGTTTCTCTTATTTTTCCACAAAAAGAGCACCAATGGGCCCTCCAGGCCCATCAACAATGAAATACCCACCCCAGACCAGTAGCACACGAGGCGACACACCCTCCTACCTGTCACGATCATTGCCCATTATGACGGAAACCCGACACGGGTGTTTCGCACGGGAGCCTTGGCCATTGTAGCTCTTTACCTGATAAGGTGCCTTACTCATCATGGTTCGCCACCTGACGAGGTCGATTACATGATATGGCTACCCCTCGGTGCAACACCCCACCAAGATCCTAACCCACCACAGTTGTGCGTGATGCACTTGCCACCCGACACGATTGATAGCCTGACACGCATGCCGAACGACAGACGTATCGACCCCTCCCCAAGCCATGAGGAAGGATCCACAGACAAAGGACACATGGTCTAATGGAAGCCACAATGCCCATCAGCTCTCTGCCTATAAAGCAGGTACAAGCCTACGATGGGATGGGTCGGACCCTATGAGAGCTGACTCTTAGAGCGCAGGAGCTAGTGCGTCGAGTTTCAGAGTTTGTCGGGCGATACTAGGTGAGCACACCCCCAACCCGAGAGGGATGGGAGGAGTTCACTTAGAAACCATTTCAGTAGTAGCAAGCAACACGACATGACCCTCAAGGCTACTTCAACATGTCGGGTCCCTGCCTGGGCATCAACCTGAGATGGCTCGCCCACCTATACCTAACACGAGGAACCCAAGAACCTTAAGATATTGTTTACTCAATATGTATCCTAACCCGGCATGGTGCCCAACCCGATATGGTCTACCCGTCAAGGCTTTAGCCTGACACAGCCAACAGCTTGACAAGATCATATCGGGTAGAGGGTCCTATCCCAATACGCCCCTTACCCGTCACAGTTCACGACCCGACACAGTCAAAGAACCCAACATGGTCATGTCCCGATAGGGCCCCTACCCGGTACTAGGTTGACATTATCTTAAGTGTCTGCCTCTATGTACTTTGTTTTCCTAAATCAGGGAGACCGATACCTATCTTCCCTTTTCAGTATTTACTTTCCTTTAATTACAACATTGTAACGAAACCTTTATGTCTCTTTGTGATTATTGGAATCTGTGGATTTTATCTCGTACTGTTATGTGTATGGCTTATTTTTGTTGGATGATTTCATTACAACATCTGAGTTCTAGTCTCTTCTTTCTAGATCACGCATTTGAGTAGCTATCAAATTGTGTTTCTTGTTTTGACTCCTTTGAGAGAGGGATGTTGTAAACTCTAGAGCTTGGTCTGATTCGGGTGTATGAGAGTACCCAGAATCAGGGCTTCCCCGACCTATCTTTCTGCTCCATTCCATGCCTGGTACCCTTGAGAGAGGGAACTTAATGCATGGATACTTGCCACCTTCTTTGGGATAAGAAGGTGCAGGATGTAGGCCGCCGCCACTTGTTACGATTAGGTTTTCTTCCTTCATGCTATACTCCGAAGATAGTCTTATCTCCTCATTTTCCTTTATATAAAAACTTCCATAAAAATTGCTAAACCCCAAACCTTAATCCTTCTGGTAACTCACTTTGGAGATAGGTTTTTAGTTTGATTCTTTATAATTCTTTATCGTTACATCAAACCTTATCCTTTGAATTTTCGACGTGCTTAGATAAGTAAAACTTGAGTTCCGTAGCGCTATTCTTCCAATCCCTGTGTTTGACACTGAACTACTTCGACACTGTGCTAGTTGCAAGAGTCTTAAACATTCATGTATTATAAATTTCTAAAGTCCGATGACCTAGACATGTCTCCATTTTTGGACCCATGTTTAAGGCTTGTCAGGGACTTCAACAAGATGGATGGAAACAACATTATGATAGAATTCTTGAGTAGATTGGATTAATTACACATGGTGATGGGATCCAAATGCTATTCCATATGATCGCTGAAGACAAAGTCTTTCTCATGGTCCGGAGGGGGAGATTGTTGGAACACGAAAGGGTTTGGACCATGCCTAATTGGAATAGTACTTAATATGAGTTGGTATTTTGTGTTCCCAATCCTAACAAGAATTGAATCCAAAAAGGAAAGAATATGGTTCCCTATGTGTGGCATTAATTACTATTTAGAATGGACTAGAAATTGGAGTAGGATTCCTAGTTGGATCCACATGGCAAGGAGGCCTATAAATACAGTTCATGGGGGAGGTTATTGAGACATCCCACATGTTTTGTTTGATCCCACCAGTTGTTGGTTGTTGATTCCTTCTGTGGTAGAAGAGTCGAAGAACAATGAAAACTGGTGGTTCTCTCTTGTAATGAGAGAGAGTCAGTGAATTTTCTTTAAAGTGGAGTAGTGGTTGACATTTTGTGGAACATTAGATGCATCGACAGTACTTCTCTCTCGTGGATGAGAGAGGGACAATGATTTTACCTTGAGCCAGAGTATCAATTGATAGTTGACAACACAACGGTAGTGCATCGACAACGGAGGGGGGTCCAAGCAGAGGAGGATGCACATCAGTTGGGGGTACTTTGTTGCTATTGTGACATCAACATCGACTACGAAAGTAGATTGGAGTAGAGGAAGATGGTCATCATCAGTGGCTACGACAAGGAAGACAATCTATCTGGTCAGTAGAGGATGTGCATCATTTGGTGATACATAGGTGGTACATCAACCATGATGACGGATTTGAGCAATGGAAGATGCACATCAGTTGGTGGCACACTATTGGTGATGTGACAATGACAATGGTATGTTCGATTAGTGGAGGACGCATATATTCTCTCTCAGGCATAGAGAGGTCTAGAGGCACAACATAGTTTTAGTTGTAGGTGCCAACTAGAATGAGCACCATAGATGAAAATGAGGTAGGCGATGTCATCACAAGTGTAGACAGGCCAGTTAGCAATCTCAATGGTGACAACAAACCCCAGTAATGGTAGTGATTTTATGAGGAGAAAAAGTTAAAAGGAAGGATTTGCACACATTGGGTGTAATTCTATTCTTCCTTATATTCGTTCTCGAGCAGGGGAGCTTTCTAGATTTAGGGATAGTTAAATCTGGGTGGTATGAGTTATAATCTTGGGTACATAGTGCTTGTTGACTGATATTGTCCTATATTTTTCTCTCCATATCTTGGGGATAGCTTTCCATGTTAAATATTGTGCCATTAATCTTGTATAGTGTCGTACTTGCCTATCACAATTCCTAAAAGTATTAGCTTTCTAGTACTCTACGGAGGTGTCCAAGAAATATTATACATGTTCCCTTTCTTTTTTATTTTCGTGGAGGCTAAATGTATAGATATCAGAAACCTTTTCAACTAGGGTTGTCAATGGGGAGGGTATTACCTGTTTACCCTTTATCCATACCCTGTAGGGTAAGGGTAAGGGTAAAGGTTTTTATTACATGTTCCCCAATTTCCCTTTACCTGTTTCCCCATCAAATTAAAAGGGGATGGTAAGGTAAGAACATTATCCATACCCTTTTACCCTTTCACCCGCATTTATTTAACAAAGATATATAACTATATAAAAGCTTCTAATTAAATTCCCCCCCTATGTTTTCCGATAGTAAATCTTACAAGTTGCACTTGCTTCCCACCCCACTCACTCAAATGCTTATAGTCTATTATTATCAAGTGTTGAATTAATTGATAGGGCCACAAAACAACAGAAAAAGGATGATCGCACCACCTTAAAATAAGTTATTTTTGGACCAATGTTTAAACATATTATGTATCACATTGTCCTGCTTATATTCAAATTTGTGAAAATGCTAGTCGAGACAAATGTGACTTAATCATTATTACCCTACATACCACCTTAAAATAAGTTAGCTTTTTGTAAAATTCTTTTTATATCAAAATTACCTATATACCCTTTACCCTCCTCGTTTACCCTATGGGGAAGAGGGAAATGGTGAGTGGAGGGTAATTACCCTTACCCTTTCCTGCTACCCTCTAGAGGGTAAGGGTAAGGGTAGAGCCTTATCCTCCCCATACCCTCCCCATTCACAGTTGTAACATACCATAACTAGAACCCTACCCTAGAGGTTTGATCTGTTGGTCTTAGCCAAACAAGGTTTAGTATAACCCTAATGAGCTAATGCATGAATAAATGACCTTAATGTAACCTAATGTTCTCACATTAGACTTATGCCAATAATGAAACATAAAATGTGTCACCTAAAGTATATAATGAAATATATGATAATTCATGCTTAATAATCACATATGACTCATTTGGATGGTAATAAGAAGTTAAAGAACTTAATTGGATGAATAGTTTTGGATAATGGGCCACTAATGGGCCATGTGACATATATCATTAAAAGAAATCCCAAAAGTAAAATATAATTTTAAAATTGTGCTCCTTGGGTTCAAATTCCCTTGGGAGTCAAGTTTCACATTATTCACATAATAATAATTAATTTAATTCATTTAGGAAAGAAAAGATCTAAGTTTCCCTAAAATTTTAAATAAAATTATAAATGACTCCATAAGAGGAAAATAATCTTGGATTCATAATTTACATAATAAATATAGCCTTAGGGTGAATTTTCAACCAATTTGGAGAAAGTTTGCTTAAAAGGTGAAATTAGGAGAGAGAAAGTCTGTAGAACCTTCAAAATATTAAATAAATACTCAAACAACACCAATATGTTGATTTGTGTGAGAAGTTTCATAAAATTTGGATAATCTTAATCTCATTAATGAAGGAGGGAAGAGAAAATAATATTTCATTTATTTAACCCATTAAAAGTTTTCAAAAGGCAAAACTAAGTGCATAGTTAGAATCTACATGCCTTAATTGGTCTCTGTGGAAAATTCCACATAAATAAAGAAGAAAGAGAAAAAGAGAAATAAATGCAATCACAATATATTCCAATTCAATTTATGCTTTGATTTATTGGTGACACACATTTTTGGCCATTAAATTCATCATACGGCTGCAAAGTCATCTCCTACCTTGGGTAGGAGTCTCACCAAGCCATGAACAATGCTTTAATTTTTTATTTTCCATATCTCCCTCTCTACTCCACCTTTTCTCGTGATTTTTCTTCCATTGTGATCGGGATATGATTCTGAATCCTTTGATACCTACTTTCCATACCTTCCACTTTCCCAATTGAGAAACCCCAAAACCTCTTCATTGGCCCTAGTTTCCCCTTCTTATTCTTCCCTCCCTCCTATATATATGGGTGTGTGTGAAGCACCCCGGACCCCAAACCAATTCTCCTCTACCCTTAATTGCACCTGATAACCATTATATCTCCCCAACCTACTTCATCTTCTTCCTCCTACTCCGGCGATTGGAACCCAGTGTTGGTCTTAGCTCTAGTCAATTCTTTGCACTTGCACAACCTACGGGCCTCCCCGGAGCCATTGGTAGTCTTCCCCTTGCCTTGTTTGTGCTGGTTTGGTCTCCGCTACTTCGGGAGTTGTTTCCACTGTCAACTTGTGGTCCAGTGGTCTCCAGCAACACTCTAACCTCTATAAGTACACATTTGTCTTCGATTCTTCCTTGTGAAGCTCTTTGCATTGTTGTTTGTTCGTTTTCACCTCATTTCCTTCATTTTTGGTTTTTGCTTGTTCAGGCATTGTGGCTGGTGTTCAGACCACCATGATAGCTCTTCAGGGGATCCTTGTGTTCATCTATGGAGTGGGAAGCTTGTCGACGTTTTGGTTTTCCTTTCCTCGCTTTGCTTTGGAATTCTATGGTGAAGAATCAAGATTGTTGTCGTTGTGTTTGTTGCTGGTTTGAGGATGTAGAATGCATCTGGTTGATTTCCTTGTCTACCCTTATGATCTCTATAGTTTTTCATTTTTCACCTAAGGGCAAACCAGTCATTTCACATGGTTGCATCTCTTTTGTTTTGCGCCAGCTTTTACTGAGCTGGTTGAGTGCCCACTGACACGGGTGGCTCTGAGTGGCCGACTCAAGTCTGTGTGGCCTCACCTTCTCTCTTCTCTCTCTCGCATCTATTTCTGATTTGGCATTTTCTCAATTTCCTAATTGGTCGAGATTTTTAAAAATATTATAACTAATTAATTAATGATCAAATAAATATGGAAAAATATTTGTTGGAATAAAAAAATTAAGATATAACTAACGGTACAAGTTTTGTTAACTAAATCCAATGATTAATAGCAGGTGTTTTCAATGGATTAAATTAAATAAGAATTATCTTATAAAAATCTCAACAAAATATCTATGAGTCATAAAAATATAAAAAATATATGTTTTGGACTCCTAATAACATAAACTAAAAATTGGAATAGTTTTCCTAACCTAATTTGCATAATGATAAAAAGTTGGTTTTTAGGGTTGGATAATGTACATGAAATTGACATAAAATCTACACATGTGTTTAATAGGCTCTTGGAGATCTAGGCTTGGACTAGACTTGGCTTTGGATAGAGTAGACTATGAATTTGAGGTATGTTGTATCCCCTATTATTCTATGTTGAGAAATTCACCTATATTTTCATTCTCTTGAATTTAGCCTATACACATTGCTCTTGACTTTTGATATCATGGTTCTTGTGAACTATCATGTTTGTGGTAATCTTAGATATTCTCTTGACTCTTTTCTTGTGCCTTGGTGCATGTTGGTCATACATAATGATATGTGCCCACTTTGAAGTGGATGTTTATATGTTTTTGTTGTCCATTGTGTGATGGCAACATTGTATAATTATGGCTATACTTTTCTACTTGCCTCTACATTTTACATGCTATGTGATTCAGTAGAACTAGAGTAGTGTAAATTACATTGGTTTCTGGGAAGTTTTCCCTTGTTATCTATTGAGGAGAGTGGCAATATCCCATTCTCTATACCTGAGTTTTGCAATATTCCATTCTCAATTTTAATTTTATGGGAGATTGGAAGTATTCCTTTCTCTATCTGATTTCAAGTTTATGAGACTTGACTGACTTTGTATTTATATTGTTCTAGGGATATGCTTATCTCATAGGCATTCAGGTTATTGATGAAGATTGTGGGGTGTGTGCCCTACTGATTTTATGTGCCAATATTGCACAATCTTTATTGTTTTGATTATGGAAAGTATCTTCTTTCATTATGTGTTGATGATACCTATATTTTATTCCCTTGTGGGTAGTCATTATCTCTTGCATGGGAAGCATTTATTCTTGTTGTCCTTGGGTCAATATATTGATCAAGTTTTCTTTAGTATGCACATACTAGCTTTTTGCTGATGTATCCTCTTTTCTTTTCCTTTTGTGGGGTATGCTTCCAACCCCAGGTTAGATTCAAAGAGAGAAGAACTTCGACATCAACCTTTGTAGCTGAGCTTTTGGGAGGCTTGAAGAGGTGGTTAGATGACCCTCGACTTGATTTTTGGCTTATATGTTTAGTTTTCCTTTTTAGACACTCATGTGTGGTGAAGAGATGTATAATGTTATCACGCTTTGTATAGTTAGATCTTTCATATTCCGCTGCTATATTTTTGGTATTGTGATACATACATGTGGAAAGTATTAGTACACATCCCTTTGGTGGAAAAAATGTATGTGGTGTTTGGTTTAAGGGGTGTAGCCTTTTCTTTTCTAGTCCGGAGTGGTTTTCCTCTAGAATCCCACTCCTTATAGCATGGTATCAGAGCCACTACCAGTCAGTTATCTAACTATTTCAATCTCGTCTCTGTTAGGATGTTTACCCTTATCTTAGGTTTCTTATACCTAGTACCTTGCATTGTGCAAGAAAAACCTTAATGGCGGGAGATAACTCGACGGTTGACAACCAGTATGGTTACGACACACCCCAAAACCCTAGGTTTGGTCAGGGGACCTTAACTTCTGCTAGTACGGGTGTAGTCATCTCTCCAGAGTAAGATTTGGCTATGTTTTGACAACTTTTTTCTATTTCCATGGCGGGGAGGATGAAAGACCTGAAAATCCTAAGGAGTTCTCAATCATGGAGTTCATGAAGATGCAACCACCCCCCTTCAAGGATGAAGGTGAGATAGAAATGGTCGACAAATCTGATGATTGGGAGTTAGCCATAGAGAGGACTTTTGATGGTATGGCATACCCTCAACACCAGAAGGTTAGGTTTGCTTCATATGTCTTGGAAGGACCAGTACGAGTTTGGTGGAATGGAATTGTAAGGACTAGAGACATCTCAACCATGTCTTGGGTAGAGTTTTTGGCTCTCTTTCATGGGAAGTACATCTTCACTACTGCTTTGAAGAAAAAGGAAGTTGAGTTCTATAGTTTGAAGCAATTTTCCATGTCAGTGTCTGCTTATGTACAAAGATTTATGTTGCTTGAGAGATATGCTT
Source organism: Alisma plantago-aquatica (assembly GCA_963693085.1). Taxonomy (NCBI): domain Eukaryota; kingdom Viridiplantae; phylum Streptophyta; class Magnoliopsida; order Alismatales; family Alismataceae; genus Alisma; species Alisma plantago-aquatica. The sequence goes on from OY856411.1 coordinate 1,264,066,315, forward strand.
CTGGACTTAGTGAAGAGCGTAGAGCTGACCTCTATCTGCAAGGACTCAACTACAATGTGGGTCGTGCTCTTATCCCGCAACTGCCTTTGACCTTTCAGCAGATGGTTGATAAAGCTTTGGTTGTAGAATCTTACCCAGGGTTTCAACCTGGGGAGTTTGACAAGAAGAGGAAGTCCTCTGGTGATGAATAGAAAAGAGACAATTGTGCTAAGTGCAATAGACCCATCCTCCTGGGAAGTGTCCTCATGATAGATATCAAAAAGGTTCTTCAGTGATATCATTATTGCAATGAACCTGGACACATCTGACCTGATTGCCTTAAGCGTCGTAATGGCCAAGCTCCAGTGCAACAACAGCAAGAACCTCCTTAAAATTAGGGCAACAATATTGGTAACAATAATAGAGGAAGACATGTGGAAAGAAAAGCTGGAAGAGTTTTTTCTTTGGATGGTGAAGAAGTTAATGATGATGAACAAGATCAAGTTAACACATAGTTCCTTAGATAAGTCTTTCAAGTTATGTTTTCTTTTTGCATGTTGCTTATGTAGTTGGATGTAAGAAGTGTAGTTGAACCTTTTGTATCTGAAGTTTAGTTGGATATAATAAGATGAACCCTTTTAAGGGGTGGTGGATAAGTTTGCTTATGGATGTTTTGATTTTGAGGACAAAACCCTTTAAGGGGTGGTGTGTTCTAACATACCAGAACTAGAACCCTACCCTAGAAGTTTGATCTTTTAGTCTTAGCCAAACAAGGTTTAGTATAATCCTAATGAGTTGATGCATGTATAAATCACCTTATACTAACCTAATGTTCTCACATTAGACTTATTCCAATAATGAAACATAAAATGTGTAACCTAAAGTATATAATGAAATATATAATAATTCGTTCTTAATAATCACATATGACTCATTTGGATGGTAATAAGAAGTTAAAGAACTTAATTGAATGAATAGTTTTATATAATGGGCCATGTGACATATATCATTAAAAGAAATCCCAAAAGTAAAATCTAATTTTAAAATCGTGTTCCTTGTCCCAATTTCCTTGGGAGTCAAGTTTCACATTATTCACATAATAATAATTAATTTAACTCATTTAGGAAAAAAAAGATCTAAGTTTCCCCAAAATACCAAATAAAATAATAAATGACTCCAAAAGAGGAAAATAATCTTAGATTCATAATTTAAATAATAAATATAGCCTTTGGATGAATTTTCAACCAATTTGGAGAAAGTTTTCTTAAAAGGTGAAATCAAGAGAGAGAGAGAGTGTGTAGAACCTTTGAAATATTAAATAAATATGCAAACAACTCAAATCTATAAAATTCATGGTAAATTCATATCCAACACATTAAATATGACTTGTGTGTGAAGTTTCATAAAATTTGGATAATCCTAATGGCATTAATGAAGGAGGGAAGAGAAAATAAGATTTGATTTATTTAACCTATTAAAAGTTTCGAAAAGGAAAAACTAAGTGCATAATCATAGTCTACATGTCTTAATTGGTCTTTGTGCAAAATTCCACATAAATTGGATTTTGTTTGCACACTAAGAAAGAACAAAGAGAAAAAGAGAAATAAATGCAATCACACTATATTCCAATTCGATTTATGCTTTGATTTATTGGTCACATGCATTTTTGGTCGTTAGATTTCATCGAACGGCTGCAAAGTCATATCCTACCTTGGGTAGGAGTCTGACTAGGCCGTAAACATTGCTTCTATTTTTGATTTTCCGTATCTCCCTCTCTACTCCACCTTTTCTCGCTATTTTTCTTTAAGTTTGCTCGGGAGATGATTCTGAATACTTTGATACCTACTTTCCATACCTTTCCCTTTCCCAATCAAGAAACCCCAAAACCTCTTCATCAGCCCTAGTTTCCCATTCTCGTTCTTCCCTCCCTCCTATATATATGGGTGTGCACGAAGCACCCTGGACCCCAAATCAATTCTCCTCGACCGTCAATTGCACCCGACAACCATTGTATCTCCAAAACCAACTCTGTCTTCTTCATCCTGCTCTAGCGACCGAAACCCAGTGTTGGTCTCACCTCCGGTCAATTCTTTGTGTTTGCATGACCTACAGGCCTCCCCAAAGCCGTTGGTAGTCTTCCCCTTGCCTCGTTTATGATTGTTTGGTCTCCCCTACTCTGGGAGTTATCGTCGCCATCAACTCATGGTCCAGTGGTCTCCGACAACGCTCTGATCTTGGTGAGTACACGTTTGTCTTCACTTCTTCCTTGCAAAGGTCTTCCCATTGTCGTTTGATAATTTTCACCTCATTTCCTTTGTTTTTAGTTTTTTTCTTGGTCAGGTGTTGTGGGTGGTGTTCAGACCACCACGATAGCTCTTCAGGGGATCCTTGTGTTCGTCTCTGGAGCCGGAAGCTTGTCGACATTTTGGTTTTCCTTTCCTCGCTCTGCTTTGCAATTCTATGGTGAAGAATTGACTTTGTTGTCACTGTGTCTGTCACTAGTTTGAGGTTACAGAATTCCTCTGGTTGATTTTCTTGTCTACCTTCTGATTGCTATAGTTTTTGTTTTTTCTCCTAAGGCCAAATCCTTCATTTTCATAGGGCCGCATCTCTTTTGTTTTGTGCCATCTTTCACTGAGTTGGTTGAGTGCCCACTGAAATGGGTGGCTCTGAGTGTCCGACTCAAGTCCTCGTGGCGTCTCCCTCTCTCTCTTCTCTCTCTTGCTTTTATTTTTTGATTTGGCATTTTCGCAATTTCCTAATTGGTTGAGATTTAAAAAAAAATACAACTAATTAATTAATGTTCAGAAAAATATGGAAAAATATTCATTGGAATAAAAAAAATAAGATCTAACTAATGGTACAAGTTTTGTTAACTAAATCTAATGATTAATAGAATGTGTTTCAATGGATCTAATTAAATAAGAATTATATTATTAAAATCATAACTAAATAACTATAAGTCAGAAAAATATAAAAATATGTTTTGCACTCCTAATAACATAAACTAAAATGTGGAATACTTTTCATAACCTAATTTGCACAATGATAAAAAGGTGGTTTTTAGGGTTTGGATAGTGTACATGAAATTGACATAAAATCTACACATGTGTTTCATAGGCTCTTGGAAATCTAAGCTTGGACCTAGACTTGGCTTTGGATAGAGTAGACTCTGAAGTTGAGGTATTTTATATCCCTTATTATTCTATGCTGAGCAATTCACCTATATTTTCATTCTCTTGAATTTAGTCTATACACATTGCTCTTGTCTTTTGATATCATGGTTCTTGTGAACTATCATGTTTGTGGTAATCATGGATATTCTCTTGACTCTTGTCTTGTTCCTTGGTGCATGTTGGTCTTACATAATGATATGTTCCCACTTCGAAGTGGATGTTTATATGTTTGTGTTGTCCATTGTGTGATGGAAACATTATATAATTCTGACTATACTTTTCTACTTGCCTCTACATTTTGCATGCTATGTGATTCAGTAGCACTATAGTAGTGCAAATTACATTGGTTTTTGGGTAGTATTCCCTTGTTATCTATTGAGGAGAGTGGCAGTATCCCATTCTCTATAGTTGAGTTTGGTAGTATTCCATTCTCAATTTTATATATTTGGGAGATTGGCAGTACTCCTTTCTCTATCAGGCTTCAAGTTTATGAGACTGGGCTGACTTTGTATTTACATTGTTCTAGGGCTATGCTTATGTTACATGCATGTAGGTTATTGATGAAGATTGTGGGGTGTGTTCCCTACTTCTTTTATGTGCCAATATTGCATAATCTTTATCGTTTTGATTATGGCAAGTATCTTCTTTTATTATGTGTTGATGATACCAATCTTTTTTGCCCTTATGGGTAATCCTTATCTCTTGTATGGGAATCATTTATTCTTGATGTCCTTTGGTCAATATATTGCTCAAGTTTTCTTTAGTATGCACATACTAGTTTTTTTTCATATGTATCCTCTTTTCTTTTCCTTTTTTGGGGTATGCTTCCAACCCCAGGTTAGATTCGCAGATAGGAGAACTTCGACATCAACCTTTGTAGATGAGCTTTTGGGAGGCTTGAAGAGGTGGTTAGATGACCCTCGGCTTGATCTTTGGATTATATGTTTAGTTTTCTCTTTTGGACACACATGTGTGGTGAAGAGATGTATAATGTTATCAAGCTTTGTATAGTTAGATCTTTCATATTCCTCTGCTATATATTTGGTACTGTGATACATACATGTGGAAAGTATAAGTACACATCCCTTTGGTGGAAAAAAATTATGTGGTGTTTGGTTTAAGGGATGTGGCCTTTTCTTTTTAGTAGGGAGTGGTTCCCCTCTGGGATCCCACTCCTTACAACAGCCCTATTTTCAACCTTTTTTGTAAACCGGCTGCAATAAATATGGGCTTTGGATCTTGTTCATTGTGGCATCTAAGATTTCTGCAGCTCAATGTCATGATGCACTGGGTAGTGAACCCAACATGATCCTTATTCTTCAGCTTGTCAAGGACCCAACTCCACGTCTCCATCATCTCTGGACTTGGGAGCTCATCCACTAAGTCTTGATATTTTTTTTCTCTCCAAATATCCTCCATGATCAGACATTTGAAAAGAACATGGTGTATTTCCAACTTATCAACAAGGCATACACTACATCTTGATTCCCTCATCTCATGGTGTTCTACTGTATAAGTTCCATTTTGTTGCTGAATTTCCCACACAAGATCCTCATACAAATTGCTTGAATTTAGGTGGAACGTTGATCTTCCAAATTGACAAATATTTACATCCTAAAAACTAGAACATGACTATACCAAAAAAGACAACTTTAACAACATCCGATGTGAAAAAGAGTAGTAATGTATGTAAAAATGCACAACATATTTGAACCACTAAACTATTAGTAACCTAAATTTATTAGTCTTCATAAAACAAGTATAATTCTAGAAAGTATATTAAAATACATTATTATACAACACAAAAATATTTATATCAAAATAGACAAAAATGCACATCATATAGACATACAAATCCATATAATGGAAGATCATTACTCACTCTAATAGCCTATAGTGGAGAATGATTATTGTGAAATATTTCATTGACATAAGATGTGACCAGTATTTAGGCTTTCAAGCCTAAATTCTAAGGCTCGCCAATAGATCATTTTGGCAATTTCATTGTTGAATAGGTGGAATCCCAACCTTTCGTGTGGTTATTCAGTTGTTTTTAGACTTGCTCCTTCTCAGGGAAGACTTTAGACACTACTAACCATGTCATATTTTTCTCACTCCATGTTGCCTCTCTTATTCTATCTTTCTTCCCTCCTTTTCTCTATTCTTGATAAGGAAGGGAGTTCGTTCATTGTATAGCCTCACCTCATGTCTACATGTACATATTACAAATTCTTTCACTCATCATGCTAACAAAATGTGTTAAAAGTTTTTCTCTCCCCCATGGAAGATTGTGTCTTGTCTCTGCTAATACTAGTGACTATAGATGATATGATACATTGATATTCTTTATGACCCTTCACCTAGTAGGGATGGAGTTTAAAAGGATTTGGATATTTATTCTACTGACACTTCACCCTCTCTCTCATTTTTGTTCCAACACCTTCTACCAAAGTTTCTACCTATCCCTCAGTGATGTTTTCAGTATGGATTCTAGAAACCATAAAATCTTCCTCAAGATCAAACCCTGCCATTATTAGGGTTTCACTCTTCCAATCATGAGGAGTCATTTTTTTCTATGTGTAAAATGTGGATGGGTTTGGATCCAAATCAGAAGCAAATACTTGGTCGTCATATTCCTCTGATATGAGCAACTTCATTGCCTCTCTTCTACTTGGGGTGAGATATTATAATGTGTGATCTTTGTCTCCTCTTAAATGGGTCCATTTGTCTCTACACCTCGGGGAATAATGAGATGGTTTTTCATTATTAGGATCACAATGAAAACCATGTCCCAACTCTAGATACTTTTATCTATGATAACACCAACATAACTCCATCTTCATGGTTCGCCAACAGAAATCTAGGTTTCCATTTCACTACTTTGGGTCTTCACCCGTTCCACCTAGGTATGGTGTATGTAATCCAATAAATAGATTCCCTTAACTCTGATCTCACCCTAATGATGAGGTCTCTAGCTCTTCCACCACTTATAGAAGTAGATATGAATACAAAAACTTCTTTTTCCTATTCATTATTCCCAAAATTCAAAGACGTGATTGATTCCACTACTACATCTTAGGTTTATACCTCTATATCTTTGAGGCCTTTGTCCAATGATGCTATGTCGGTTAATATTCCATCTATTCATCAAGATATAGTTCATAACTTAAACATAAAATTTATCTTCGATCTGACCAAACTTTTCTTAAATAATTGAGTGAGTGTTCATCATATATAGAAAGAAAAACATTATGTGATGTTAGGGCTTAAGGATAGAAGAGATGTGATCATCTGGGAAATAGATACTATGGTTGGCAATATCCTAAATTATGTAATACAAATAAAGTTAGAGGGGTGCTTGTACAATAATTGGAGGGAATCACAATGTCATACTTTGAATCCGTTTTTTATTCCTTTTGTAGGAATAATATTTCATCAATACATTGAGAAGTTGTCTAAGTCTAAGCTTCACACTCCCTTTACTATCCAGACCCCCAGAAATATAATATGAGAAATATGTTGGGCTTGCAAGTCAGTGTGTTAAGGAACTTGATTCTGTTGGAGATGAGAAGGAGTGTGTGGGTTGAAGCACATGAATCATCTGTGGTTGAATAGATTCTGATGTCTTGATAACACCCGAATTTAGACATTTATGCTAAGTGTTTATCTATAGTTTTGTGCTGTTATAGCCTTGATATGTCCTTAATTACTCTAGATACTCATCCTTTTGTAATTAATATGTTTTTGAAAACAAAGTTTCTGAACTAGACAATTTAGGGACTTTTAGGCACCAGACTCAAAAAAACATAAATACTCTACATTTTGCCCACTGAACCCAATTGGGCTCACCAGAACTAGTTGTGGTTCAGCCCTTGAATTTTTGCAGCAGTACATGTCAATTCTCCATCGACTCTTTTTCTTTGAGAGACAAATTATGATGGTATATTCCAATGATACCTTCCGATGGAACCAACCACAGGATGCTCCTGAAGGTATCTCTCCTAATTATATCTCCTAATGGTGCCTTTGGATGGTCTATTTTGAAGGTCACAAATGAAGTCCAATAGTTAGTTACAAGAACACTTCCATGACAACCTTTGAAGGTACGAATCTGGCGGGTTCACCCAAACTCGATCGGGTTCAGCCTTTTCCTTTAGAAGACAGTTGAATAACAATATCCAATGGTTTGTCATCTGATGGTTTGCCTTCCAATGGTTCACCTTCTGAGGCCTTATCTTCTGATGGAGCCTTCTAAAGGCATCAACCAAAGGCTCATCTTCTAATGGTTGTATTCTGATGGCATCCCCAAACTACCCCATCAAACTAATGGACTGAAGTTGGACGGGTTTAGCCTCACTTAACACATACGCACTGCCTATTCCCTATAAATACCCACCCCTTGCTATCTAGAAAGGGGTTCCGAACTTCAGTCCTGCACACTTGTGCAGTTCCAACAATCGCTTCCTAGAGTTCTGTGGGAGAGATCCAAGGTCCAAGAGGGATAAAGATCATACTCTATGTTTATCCCTTTGTTTTCCTCCATCCAGTATTGTCTTCCATCTTCTTCTACCTCCACCTAGCCATTTCCACCATTGTTCACCCACCTGCCAACCATTTCAAGCAATTTCCACCACCACTTACCCATCAAAGATGTTATTTGGGGTGGAATCAAGGGGAAAGGAGGCCGAGGAGTCCATAAGATCAAGGAGGGTGAACCAAGGACAACATCGAACCCTCCCCAAGTCTAAGGAGAAAGATCAACCTCACTTCCACAAGCTAAATCTCTTTGTCTACCTCTCTCTTCTATTTTTCTCCTTTATTTCTATATAAATGATGTTCTTTCATCTTTTTTTGGCACCAACTATGCTTGTCCACGACTAGTTGAGCCCCTTTTTTGGCTATGTAGCCCCTTTTTGGCATGTTTATGCACTTTTACCTTAAGCAAGTAGTTTTACTCCAAATCTAGTTCGTTTTATGTTCTATCTTCTCTTTTTGGTTATGATTGTTGGTTTGGTTGATCTCTTTCTTGCTTGAGAACCTCCATTTCTACCAAGGATTAAGAGATATGATCTAGAAATGGGTAAGGGAAGGTACTTTGGATTGAAAATCTAATAGGAGGACGTTCAAGGATGATCTATGTATTTCCAAACCTAAATCTTGAATCTGCTCGGGTCCAGGTGAACTTAGTTGAGTTCAATCAAATCTAGATGGGTTCATCTCTATCAGATTATATTTGAGGAATATTTTGTGCAGGGTCTCTACTACTACTAAAATCATCAAATATTCAAGACCTGAGAGGGTATCCAAAATATTCATGGTGTTGATATGTTATCTTTGAAAGAGGATTGAAATCATTGATGTGGTTTTAGTCTCATTGCGCAAGAGTGAGTGGGATGAATCCCATAGGGACAACTACCATGATACATTTGGATGCTAGTGGCTTGCTAGGGTGTTTGAGGGTTTTCTACACCCAAGAACGGGTGCATAGACTGCCCAACTTGTGGTTGCATAGACATAAACTCCTTCTCCAAATAAGTAAGATTCAATAGACTCTATTTTCTTTAATTTACTTTTTTTTATTTCATATCATTTTGCTAGACTAACACAGGATTAGGATCTTAGATGTCCTAAACATCCCCGCATCCGTATGTTCGAATTTGTATATCTACATTGACCTTTTATTGAATCGCGGGGGTCTTTGAAGGTTTCGTGCCATAAATTTAAAGTCTGATCCTTTTGAATCTGCCTCTAAAAAGACGTGTGATCTGGACCGATCATGTCTTGTTGAAGATTGGTGGAGACGATGTTGTAGAGATGGTAGAGAAGAGTCCTGACGGTTAGTGCTATTATTGGGAATGTTTAAATATTTGCCACCGTGATTCAAAATAAAAGAGTATTTACAATTTGTTTCACTGAGCGGGTAGTGTGGCACACCGTTCGAACAAAACGTCATTAACTAAGAGGAAGTGAATCATTAGCAAAGGATTACTAAAAATCACTAAAAATTAAAACCTTTTTCAAAGAGATCTAATTCCAGGAAACTCTTAACAACAAGAACCAAAGTATTACTTGCACATTTTGGTCCACAAGTACATACCGGTACCATGTACCATTTCTTCACGAGGATTACATACATCAATTTCTCTCTTAAGTCTACACATGAGAAATACACAACCTCGAGGCATTCAAGCTAAAATCTCATATCGGTTATAAAAACACTAAGTACAGACTCCAAGGACCTGAGAGTACAGAGACGACACAGGACACTTATCTACAAGACACGACAGTCAATATCTCCACCTGAGATGTTACTACTGTCCTTGATGCTGCTGTCCTTTCCCTGTAGTATGGTTCTTACCTCCTCGTCCTCATCCACCTAAAAATGTTGGATCCCACGGGGGAGAGACAATTGAAATTGTCCCAGCGAGAGATATAACTATCTGCCAGAAACATTATTATTGCAGTTTAATAGAATAAAACTGATCAGAGGATAAGCAGTTTAGAACATTCTCATATTTTAAAGCATTGCAGCTATCTATGATAGAACAGTAATTCATCTATTCACTTTATAAGGAATATGAAGAACATGTATATCATTTATCCATCTTAATATATCAACATCTCTAGCTTATCCTGAGATACTCATTATCATGGTATGTCATCCATGAATTCTTCTCATTTCTGTCTGTTGACCTTAGCCAATATGTTAGACATATATTGAACTGTTCCAGTCATGTGAGTATACATCATCATATTTTGTACAAGCATTGGACCATGCCAATTCTATGCAAACATTCCAGGCATTGGACTATGCCAATCCTGTGTAAACATTTCAGGCATTGGACTATGCCAATCCTGTGTAACCATTCTAGGCATTGGATTATTACCAATCATGTGTAAACATTCCAGGCATTGGACTATGCCAATCATGTGTAAACATTCCAGATATTGGATTATTACCAATCCTGTGATTTTATTCCAGGTATTGGGTTATGACCAATCATGTGACATTATTCTAGGTATTGTTATATTACCAATCATGTGACATTATTCCAGGTATTGGGCTATTACCAATCCTGTGACATTATTCCAGGTATTGGGTTATTACCAATCCTATGCAATTATTCCAGGTATTGGGTTATGACCAATCCTGTGACATTATTCCAGGTATTGGGTTATTACCAATCATGTGCAATTATTCCAGGTATTGGGTTATGACCAATCTTGTGACATTATTCCAGGTATTGGGTTATTACCAATCTTGTGTAATTATTCCAGGTATTGGGTTATGACCAATATTGTGACATTATTCCATGTATTGGGTTATTACCAATCCTGTGCAATTATTCCAGGTATTGGGTTATGACCAATCCTGTGACATTATTCCAGGTATTGGGTTATTACCAATCCTATGCAATTATTCCAGGTATTGGGTTGTTACCAATCCTATGCAATTATTCCAGGTATTGGGTTATAAACAATCCTGTGATATTATTCCAGGTATTGGGTTGTTACCGATCTTGTGCAAAACTATGTCAATCATATGCATCTATTCCAGGTATTGGACTATGCCAATCATGTGCATCTATTACAGGCATTGGACTATGCCAATCCTGTGCATCATCACTGAATACCACATCACTTTTTCTAGGTATTAAACCTTGGCCAAGCCATCATACTTATTCACATCCTTTATGTATTCAAGTATTCCTCTTATCTCCTTTAAGCTTATTCAAAATACTATCGCCCTTAATTGGCTATAAACATAAAGCATGCATGATTAAGATTTCATTATTATTAGTGTATCCATTTAATATTATTATGTTACTAAGTTTCCATTCCTTAGTTTATTTGAACATTATTATTGCTTACATGAAACTTTTATAAACATCTTGTTACCTCTTACTAGGCAACAACTATTCACATGGCTCACAAGGCCCATTAAACATCTTGTCACCTTTCACTAGGGAACAACTATTCACATGGCTCACAAGGCCCATTAAACATCTTGTTACCTTTCACTAGACAACAACTATTCACATGGCTCACAAGGCCCATTAAACATCTTGTCACCTTGATCTTACTTGAGTTCATCAACTTATATTGTATTAGGGTAATTCTAATCCTAATACTCTATGCACCAGTTCATCACATACCATGTAATGTATTGATCATAAGTCACTCATTTGATTTCCATTATCAGGAATAGGGATTCCCTTCTTTATCAATTAGGGTTTTGCATAATCTCACTCTATGATGGGGTTTCACATGCCATCACCCTATATTAGGGTTAGGGTTTCCCAATTCATATCAATTAGGGCTACTCATCCCCTTACACAAATTAGGGCTAGGTTTTCAAATTAAAGTTTCATAATGCATAGCATCACCCTGGATTAGGGTTTCATATCACATTACCATGTATCGGGTTTTCTCATTACATCCTTACCTTGAATTAAGGTTTCTTATAACATTTCCCCTAAAATTAGGGTTTCATGTAGCTTTACCCAAAATTAGGGTTTTCATGAAGCATTCCCTTAAATTAGGGTTTTTCATTAAATACCCTGAATTAGGGTTTCTCATATCATTACCCTAAATTAGGGTTACATCATCACCCTATATTAGGGTTTCACCTATCTTTACCTTAAATTAGGGTTAAAGCTCATCAACCTTCTCGATTAGGGTTTCATGATCTCATCATCATGGATCAAACCCTAATTACATATTTTAATCATGTTGAAAGTGTTGAGGATAAATCACTACATGATTATCACTCATGTATGATTCCCTCTCTCTTATCCTCTCTAGGAGGTTAATTACTTTAATCTTGATTAGATTGAATCAACTTGAATGAAGAGTTGACATAGTGTGTCAAGTCATTGCTTCCATAAGCATCAAAGGTTAACCACTCTAAAGGTACTAATCACCTAAGTACTTTAGTGGTACAACCATTATAATCAATCTTGAGTTACTTTAGTGGTACTCATTTAATTCTGAGATCAATTGAACCTTCAATAGTTTTGACTAATAAACCTTCAAACGGTTTGGATCCACACCTCCAAACAGTTTGAGAATGTTTGGACCTTCAAATGGCCTGAGACTGTTTAGACCTCCAAACGGTCCTGATCAACCTTTCAAACAGTCTTGATCAATTGTAAATCGAATCAGCCCATTCGGATTTGAAACTGAATCAATCCATTCGGTCTTGAAACCGAATCATCCATTTGGTCTTGAAATTAAATCATCAATCATTCGATCTTGAAACTGAATCATCCATTCGGTCTTGAAACTGAATCATCCATTCAGTCTTGAAACCGAATCATCCATTCTGTCTTGAAACTGAATCCATCCATTGGGTCTAGGGTTTGCAATCAATGGACCCTCTAACATTGAAACCATCCATCAATTGAACAATTGAAAGTAGATCAGATTGTAGCCCTTGGATCTCCAAATATCCACCACAATCAACCATTGATCTCCAAATGGTTTTGAGATCATTTGGTCACAAACGGTATTGAGACTGTTTGACCTCCAAATGGTCTTGAGACTGTTTGGGTCAATCAACTTTGAAATTGATTCCCTCAACTAGGGTTTCAATCAATTCAATTGATTAGGACTTGTAGTTGTTGGATGATACATACATGGAACCTTTTAAAATTCAATTAATTAGAACCATTGGATTATCATCCAACCACATCAGCATTTGACCTTCAAACGGTTTGAGTCCTCTTGACCTGAAACGGTCTTGAGACCGTTTGGTGTCAAACGGTCTTGGGACCGTTTGATCACCAAAAGAAAAACCATTTGCACATGTTCTATGTTGAGGTGTGTGCTTAAGATGACATCATCATCTTCAAGCTTCAAACCTTTGAAATCAGTTGTGACTCTTATGGTGATTTCAAAAACTAATCAAAAGGAAATCGAGAAAGAAGAAAGGTTCAACACATGATGAATAAATTGCAAGCAATAATGACATTTAAGGGTTCAAGTTATATAACCCACCTTCAAAGTTGAATCCAAGCTTCAAGATTCACGTCCTAAATGGTGAATGAAGCTCTCTCAACTGTCCAAGGTCCGTTCTCAAGTCTTTGGATGAAATGAATGGCTAAGGTTGAAGATTGAATGAAGAAAAGAAGAAATTAAGCATTGAATTTCGATTTCCACCATGAAATCAAGGTTGAAGATGACTACGGAGCTTACCTACAGGTTGGGGCATGTCCTCCTATTGCTCCTAAGCTCCCTTGTGCACGACCAAAGCAAGGAATGAAAAAGGGATTGAAACAGCCGTTCATGTGGGTTGAAAATGGGATGTATATAAGGAAATTCAATGAGAGAGAAAGTGATAATTAATTCCTTCAACTCCCAAAATTGGCACCACATACTCCCCTCAATCCCTTGCATACGAATCCATATCCCCCACCTTGTAATTCCTCTTCATTATCCATGAATTAAAAGAAAACAAATTAAGCACCTTAACCATTATAATAATAATATCCAAAATTGAGTGGATATTATTTTTTAGTTAACTAATGTGAGTGGGCTCTCCACTCACTTAGATATTTCGTTGCCTTTTCAAGGCACAAGGACGTCCACTCTTATAAAATTTCAACCCTCTCATTTTTTTGAAGGGTACTTCCATTAATATATTTATTTTTGCATTAAATTGATTTAGGGTTTCAATTATGCTTAAATCTTGATTATTTTAATATCAAGATTCTCTCTCCTCCAAAGAGATTCAAATGAGATGCCCCTATGATTTTCTTGTCTCTAATGGATACCAAGAAACATTAGGGACTCTCTAGAAGTGTTATTGTGCATGTTGAACCCTAGATTTTGGGTAAATTGCACATTACACCAAAACTAGGTTTTAATGCACACACATTGCTTAATAAGCTCTTTCTTAGTGCTTAGGCTACCACAAGCCATACCTCTGCATCATTTTCATTATTATTATTCTTGAACATTTGAGGAACATTTTATCATGTAACATTTGCAAGTTAACCCCTCAACTTGGGTAATTTGCACTTTAGTCCAAAACAAGTAAAACATTCTTTCAACATTATTCAAAAAGGACTAAAGTTGAAACATAAGTTCCTCTAGAGTCTTAATTACTTTTCAAAAGATAAGAGCAAGCATATAATTATCTTTGTTAAACAAAACATCTAGGGTTACAACATAACCCAGGTTAGGGATGTTACAAGTAGGCTCACCCCTCTAGTCACTGTCTTTTAGGGAAATTTTATTGATATAAAAAAATGTCAATGTCAGATTAGATCTTCCACAAGAGCTAAGTATCACATTAGTTAACTTCATTTCATCCCTATCACTCTAGGTCCTTGTATATAAGTGATAGAGTCATAAATGATGATGTGTAACTTTGTTTCCTTAATAATAGAGAATGTATCTGATTATCATGTCATATGTACATAGAAGTGTGTGAAATAGAATGAATTTCTAGATATGTATATTTATTGTCGAGATCAGAATAGAGTAATCAAGCTTTAGTTTCACTTGTAAATTTTTTTATGTGATTGAATGTGAGTAAACAAAGAGTTTCAAATATATAAAAAAGTTAAGGGTGATCTTTGTATCAAGTCTAATCCTCAACTTATGCCCTAATCTCATGATTAGTGGTAATCATGGATGTGGGTGTAATACCTGGTATCAGAGCTCATGCTAAGTCGTCAGCGACCATTAAGATAGAAACTCAGAGTTATGAGTGTCACACATAGGAGGTGATGCGTCTATAGCTCTAGGAGGTATGAGTGTTTGGATATCATGGTACAATATCTGAATACTTAGGTTGACAAGTATCAAGATACTCTGTCTATTCTTCTCTGGATGTCCTGGTCATGTGTTCAAAAGGAGGATGGGCTAGAGACAAACCCTAGAAATATTAGGGTTAGAAGGCCATATAGTAATGAAGGAATAAGAGCATAAATATTGAGTGTATTACAACTTATGTTTATATTGTTGTTTGATTTGAGATCAATATGAATGCTCTTATATATTTGAATTTAGATATTTGGTTTTTAGAATTATATGTGGTTCTTTAAGATTGTTGTGCACTATGAAGTTACTTTAGGTATTGTACTCTTTGTATCAAGTAGACTAAAAATTATCCTGAAATGAGTTTTCCTTAATTGGATATTCTTTCCACATGTTTGAGATAAATAGGAGTGGGTTAATCTTGAGTAGCTCTTGGCTTCAGGGTTGTAGGTTTGACCTGGTCCGACTGGAAGGATGTGTTACTGGGATCTAGTGACTCCTATCTATCGATATAATAAAATTAATTAAACTATGGAGAGGTAAACTCAGAATGTAATAAAAATGCACATACACTAAGATATTGAAATATAAGGGAAAGACTGGAATATTTAAGAATCAATTGGAACTGATATCATGATCCAACATTGGGGCCTTAGATAAGATACCCTAATTTGGGAATGAAGGAACAAGGAATATCGATGCAAGACACAAATTAGTATCTAACATACAAAATGAAGAAGAAAGGATAAATAAAGAGGTCTGGATCATATAACTAATTAAGGCACTCTATTCAATTTGAAATCAAGGAAAAAAAGAGAAAACAACATGCCAAAGACAAGATAGAAAGAATCAATTAGGATCAATGGATCATATGATAAAGTAAAATGCATTTATGTACTCCAAAACAAAGGAAAGATAGGAGAAAAGAGTTAAGTATACAATAGGCACATATAAGTTAAGAGTCCTCAGAAGAATGAAAGTGAAAAGAACTATAAGAACGTGTAAATTATAAGACTAGGATAAGAAACTCAGATGAAACAAAAGGGAAGTGATGGAAAGGATGATTTTGATTGAGGAATGAGGGTTACATGATATAATGGAGAGAATGGAATGTGAACTTCTATTATAAAGTTTAATGCATTCATCTATAATACCTTTTGATTCAAATTCTCATTAGAGTAACTACCTAGTTTCAATCAGATTTACTCAATCAGTTCCTTGGCATGAAATGAATCATGTTCTCTAAAGAAGAAAAAAGGTGCAACTAAATAAATGAAAAAGTCATATAAAGGTAATTTATATCTAGAACATACTTGATTAAAAAATAAACTATGTTTGACCCCTGCATGAGTCACTTGATTTAAAACAAAGGACATGTATTGTACTAAACATAAGATGAAACCGTAGGCAGAATATTGATTTAGAATTTCAACGTCACATTAGTAAAAGGATAAAAAGAAATATATGTGGCATGGAATACATAAGCATACACATGAATGAGAAACATGATAATAAGAGATAAGTAAAAGTTAAATATGATAGGTGGAAGAATAGCATATGTAAGAGGATGATGAAAAAAAGGGGTTTTGAAACATGATGGAGTGATATAGATTATAAAAGTGAGAGATTGTGAGATGTGAGAAAAATGCTAAATAGTATATTTTTCTTGATGATGACTAATTAAACCTAGATACGAGAAATGTGTTAAGTGAGTACTTGAAGATCAAAATTCTATATCTCAAAATGATCTTCTCTTTTGTATCTTCCTTAATGAGAGAAATGAGGGAATGAAGTGATAAGAATATGAATTTTGTATGATGCAGAACCACCATGGTAGATACATCTATTAAATATAATGATGGGATAATATGGAATGATGATGAAACTCCAATAGGATAAACTAGAAAAGTAATCTACTAGAAAGGCCAAGTAAGAGAAAGGAAATCGAAGTGATAAGATAAGGAAGACCTTATTTAAACTTAATGTGATCTAAAGTTAGAATTTCATATTAAGGGAGTAAAATTATGTCACAACAACATAATGCTTTTGATAAGGATAAAACCCTAGAATGTTTAGGATTGTAGTATCTCAAGGGATTACACTAGTGGATTGACATTGAGTACTAAAACAATTATAAAATAAAATCTTGAGATCAACAATATGAGAAGAAAATAGAAGTCATAGTATTCCTGGGTTTAAAGGTTGCAAATGAGAAATGTAGATAAACAACACAGAAATGACTATGAATGCAGGGTAACAAATAGATTTGAAATGTAAGAAGTGTGATATGAACAAAAGGAAAAGTGGAACATTAGAAAAATATGATTTTAAATAAATTCTCATAGTGATAGAAAGAATGATGAATAATCTATTCTTGCCTTGAATATTTTAAATGTTAGAGATGATTAATCTATATGATTAAAATGATAAGGACAAGTAAGAAGAAGCAAGTAGTAATGAATGAGAAGAGAAATTAGAGAAAATAAATGACTTATGTATTTAGAAGTATAATTTGTTTATGGTATATTAATGGATGTAAATTTGTCTTTCGTATGATTTTAGTTGTGCACGTGAGAGCAATATATTAATTGAAAAGGATGTGTGGGTCTAGTCATCCATACTAGTAACCCCATTCAATATTATATAGTTGTTTCTAACTATACTCTTGCATCTTATCAGTGCTTTCCTATTGGAGTAGCACAATTGTAAACTTCAAAACAATAGAGTGAAATCCCTTTAATAACTCAGATGTGATATAGAACAATAGTACAATGAACTATATAAATTGAGATAGTTGGATCAGAGTACCATTACTGAGGTAATGCCTCAAGAGAGTATGACATGATTCAAAATAGTTGATTTCTCTTTCTATTTTGTAAGTGATTTATTATGATTTAGAAAATTCTTTTGTTGTCATTGAGAGGCCTCGTTTAAAAAATTATTGTGATTAGAAGAGAAAAAAGGACTCAATATTGAACACATTATTCAAAAAGAAATATAAGAATAATGAGTTATAATATTTCACCAGTTTAAAAGAAATCTTGAATGTACTTTTCTTGTGTACTTTTGTTTTGCGTACAAAACCTTTTTAAGGGGGAAAAATTGTTATGACTGCGTCAGAGCTTAATTGGTAAACTAGGGTTTACTTGGATGGTTACATGCTTAATTAGATTGATCATAGCTTAAACCTAATTAATGTTGGTAGATTAATTGTAATGTTCCAAACCTAATAAGGAATCCTAATCATGATTTTACTTTGAATAATTAGGGTGTGAGGAGTGTAAACCCTAGTTGCTAAAATTAGGGTATTAGTAGCATATGAATACAGAATTTGATAAGTATAATGGTGTAGTGAATGATTTTTATTATTTTATATTAAACTCTAATTTAGTTTAAATTTGGATATAATTTGGAGAACATAGTTATTAGTGTTTTTGTTAAATATCAAAATTTTTGAAGAATTTTTTGACCTATTTGTCAGACGAGTTTCTCAAAGAAGAAATCAGCTGACCATGCATTTAGGCTTAAATATAGCAGTTTGGTATTTGAATGTTATCTATTTATTGGTATATCCAATTGATCTAAAAATTTAATTGTTATTGGAAAACTCTATTTTAGACATACCACTAAAATTTCATAGGTTTTAAATAATGTTTGAATTCTCTAGGGAGTGGTGTCGACAAGTTTCTTATTAGTAACAACTCAACCGACCATGTTGCAGACTGCAATATAACAATGTAGTATTTGATTCTTATTTATTGGTGACTCGAAATCATCTGCAATTTTTATTAGATCCCTGAAATTTTGTATCAAACAACATAATATTTTTTCATAATTTTTGAGGATTTTGGCTTATTAAGTAAACAATATTCGATAACATTTCTATGATACAAAATTCTGTTGAAATAAAAGAAAGTGTAAAGTTGGGTCTATTTGCAATTGACCCAAGAACCTTAAATAAATTATATGAGTAACCTAGAACCCAAGTAGATATCATATTTTTTCATTCTTTTTAAGGAAATGAAATTCTAGAGAGAGAGAGGAGAGTTAGGATTTTGAGAGGTGAAAGTGGTGGAGATGTTGACCCAGGGTTTCAACATTTAAGAAATGATGAAATCAAGCAAGTTTACCTTATTTGCATAGTATTTCATGTTGAATCCTCTATCACATGTCAAGATTTCATCCCTCCTTTGATTTTATTCGAAATGATATCAAAATCTCTCCCTTTTCTCATTATTTATCAATAATTCTCCATTCCTAGGGTTTCTAAGTTGAAAACAAGAAGAAAGCAGTGATTTGCTAGGGTTTGGATATGGATTCGTGAATTTTAGATGTAGTGATACATGTTTAAGGGGTTTCACACCTTAGCTGAGTGGGTACTTCCTTTAAATAGTAAACTGCATGAAATTGTATTAAATCCTCAAAAAATTTCATTTCCTTTGCATGTGTCTACAAACCCTAAACTATTTTTAAAATCTACCTTTTGTAAGATGATATGAAATGGATTAGTTCTATGTCATGATAAATTTTTGATGATAAAAATCATATTAGAAATGGATACAAACCATCAAAAGATAATTCCTAAGTTATTGCAGAAGTTATAAGAATAAACTAAAATCTAGGGTTTTTTACTATGCCTAAAATTGATGTATAATTGATTAAAGAAGTTTTCCTATTTGAAGATCCTTGTTTATGAATGATTCTTTATTCTGAATGCGTAGCATAGATATGTCAGATACTATCTTGTATTTCATTTCACGTTATCAGTGCTTGCTTGATATCTCAATAAAGAGGGTGAAACCCTAGATGAATTGAAAGTTAGAAGTTTGGGAATAGACATCATGAAATCCAACTCATGTGATTCTTTTATCATTATAAATTCTTTCATTCAAAGTTATCCTTATGCATGATGTTTTAGTAATTGGCATGCATACCCTAGTTCTGTGTATTTTTAGGTTTCATATATATGTTTGGTTATATGTGAACTTTGAAAGATGTCTTCTTTTAGTGAAAGTTTATGACACACTAAATTCTTATGTGAGTAATGTGATACGTGAAAGAGTCAAATAAAATCCTGATGATAGGGCATTCAGTTAATAAATTATTTTCATATCAACATTTCTCAGTATGAGATGTGATGTTATTAGTAGTCCAGTTTGTGGTACATATTAAAGAAGATATATGAAATTAACTATTTACAAATCTAAACTAAGAAATGTTGTTGTGATGTTTGAACTATGAATTTAAAGAGTGAGTTAGACATTTAGATTCCCTAAACATTGTACAATCTTTACTGGAGGCCTGTGCTGTGAGGAGGAAATGTGCTTCCCAACTGGAGGTCTCACGTAGGTTGAGGTAAGACAAAGCACACCAGTAGGGTGCGTGGGTTTAGGCCAGTGAGGCCAGACTCCTTAAATGATTGGTATCCAACACTGATTGGACATGTCGATGGTACCTAAGTTATGATTTGGGATGATAAGTGGACATCTTTAGTAGGTCCATTGGTGCACAACAAGACTAAGGGATTTGACTCCCCTCCTGAGTACCCATGTTGAGAGGTTGAGTCTGAGTTATCCAGTCACTCCCACTAGCTGTTGAGAGCCAGATGTGGAAATTCTAGCTACAGACATGGTATTGACACTAAAGAATTATGATCTTGGGCATGCTTCTAAGTCTTGTGTAGTGAGATGTAGATTGTTGCAATACTTTCACATGTTGTGGTACACCTCATGTAGGTTCATAACATAATAAGATGAATGATAGATTAAATCAAGAGTGTTCAATTTTTTCATATTCTTTGTATTTGTATGAGTTATTAGTACACTTTGTGATCATTAAAGCATGTGTAGTTATTGATTTACTCCTTGTGCTTATCTATAGAAATATTGTCAGTTATCTATTGATGATTGATTATTCCTTTATATCTCATTGCTATTATACTTCGAATTCAGTTCCTCAATTATATTATTTGAACTATTAAAGTGATTTAAACTATTTTTTTGAAGTACTCATTCACTAAGCGAGTAGGCTCACCCCTCTACTTTGAAATTTTTAGGGAAACCATGTTGATCTAATGAATGTCAATGCCAGAGTAGATCTACCACAAGAGATAAGTATCATATTAGTTAACTTCAGTCAGCCCCTGTCAGTTTAGATCCTTGTATAGAAGTGAGAGAGTCATAAATGACGATTTGCAAATTTTTTCCCCTTTATTATAGAGAATGTATCTAATTATGATGTTATATGTACATGGATGTGTGCGAAACAAAATAAATGGCTATATATATATATATCTCTTTATTATCAAGATCTGAGTAGAGCAATCAAGTTTTAATTTCCCTTGTAAAGTGGATTATGTGATTGAATGTGAATAAACAAAGAGTTTGAAATATAAAAAAAGATAAGGGTGATCTTTGTATTAAGTTTAATTCTCAACTGATACCCTAATCTCATGACTAGAGATAATCATGGGATGTGTGTGTAACAATAATGCTATGCCTACTTGAATGACCAGGTCAATTCCTTAACTCCTAATGCTTTGAAAAAATATCTTGCTCATTTCTATCTTGAAAGAATTGAACCCTTCATCCCTGATCATCACTACAATCAATACACTCCACCTCCATCCACTATCTATCACACTCACATTTACTTGGAGTAGATTCAAGACATTGCAGCATGCTTCCACTTTAATCATCTTCCCACATATGTTGAAGCATATGCGCTCATGGATATGAAGGCACTGGAGTCGGAGACCCTCATGAAATACTATGGTTCTGCTTCATTCTTGGGTTATGATCTGGATGTTGATCACATCATCCACATGCTTCACCATTTTTTATCATAGTTTTTTTAATTTGATAATAATATTCTAGCTCTTATAGTAAGCTAGCCTACCATATATCTTAGTTGTTAAATTTGACATGAACTATGTATCTTTCATATTTTTCTGTGTATCTTTGTGGTTCATTCACTTATCAAATATATGTGTGTGTGCTCCCTTATGGTTAAAATTGAGATATTACACTTCTCTAAATTATTGTTGTGCCATTTTATATACATGGATATCAAATTAAGGGGGAATATCACATTTATAGGGGAGCATCTTTCTTACACCCCTAACTTTTTGTATATGACAAAGGGAGAGAAATATATGTTGTGCACATTCTATGTTTTGACTAAGATGGATAATCTTGTTCCTTTTCTTAGTCTCACAAGCTCACAATTTTTGATCTAAGTGTTTGTAAATTCACTTTATAGATGGATGTCATGTCCCACTTCTCTTATGTGAAAATTACACACACTTTTCTTGAAGCTTCAAGACATCACTAAGGTATACAAGTTTTATATGTGTAATTATTTTTGGAAATGTTTTTCATCTTCAAAACAGGGGTGTTTGTTAGCTAAATTGGATATTATGCAACTTTTTCTTTTAATGATGCCAAGATTTCCCAATTGTGTTTCTAATGTTCTATTTAGTGTTTTAGGTATTAAGGTATAATAAGAGAAGATGACCTCAACTTAATTTCATTATTTGTCTAAAAATTAATCAATCTTAAATATATGTCATTTTATAAGGAAATTTACATTTCTCTAGAAATCATGTAAAATCAAGCTATATGTGAATGGTGAGGGATGACTAGTCCTACTCGTTGTACCATGCCAGTGTGGGACCTGATAGGTTTTTGGGAAAGCAATGAATAGGAACTTGTCTTTGTCATGTATCTACAACATATATTAATCGATTTCACATACATGAGAAGGTAAACTTTTCATGAGAACTTGTCAATTTCAACATTTTGAGGTTGTGAGGCAGATTTGCATTAGGGAAATGGAAAAATTCATCAAATGTTTTTGGCTCATATTTCTTCTTATCATACTATGTGAGCTATTTTAGAATATCCATTATGATAGGGTCCGTAGGGGATGGCTCTTGGATCGACATAAATTTTGCTTCAACTCTCATAGGTATAACTGACATATTGATTTTCCTTGCAAATGATATATATACGCATGATGGGAAACCATATGATACTCCCATGTACAAAGTGTAACAAAAGGTGTTAGTGGATAAAACACATGGTTATTGGTATAATCCCCATCTGTGTTTGGATATTGTACATGTTTACAGTCCTAGAAGCACCACCAAATTCATTACTTACTAGGATTCCCTTCATTTGTCTTGATGTAACATCCAATTATTTGAGGCCTTAGAAAAAATGATCTTGAAATGAATTATTAGACTACACATATCACCAAGATGCACCTCCCTTTCAAGAGTCCCAACACTAAGAACTCTTTGGTTAAGCATGCTCATCCCATAGTAGTACTAGGATGATTGAGCTATCGAGAGGTTGATTATGAGCTTTGTGTGAGTGACGACAAAGAGCCCAGTCAATTCATGTGGTGATCTGTTGGGCCCTCATTATTGAAACTCTACTGGATCATTGGGAGTGGGCCTAGGTGTTATAAATTGAATTAGAGCTAAAACTCCTCCAATATTTGGAGTCCACATGGACATGTGACATGCCAATTATAAACCATATCAAATATGTTGGAAAGTGATGTCCTAGTTGATGGAGCACCCTTACTCTAGTAGTTGTAAAGGGAAGATGGGCGTACATGATTCATTATGGGTCTGCAGTGAAACAATGAAGATATTATGAGGCTATAGTTGAGCCTTGATATGGATGTCAAGAGTCCAAATAGGTAAGGATGTAATATCATAGGATTTGAGTCCTCAATCAAAATGGTCTAAAGGAAAGATTAGATTAACCACATCATGAAGGTGCACCTCCTTTTATGGATCCCATCAATAAGAAATCTATGCTTTAACAATTTCATCCAGAGTAGTACTACGATGGGTGGCCTTCCAGGAAGTTGATCTTGAGCTATGCGTGAGTGAGGAAAACCCATTCATATGAGGGTTGTGGTTGTGTATAGGGCCATTCATTATTGTTGAAACTATTTTTGAACCTTGGGAGGTGTTACACTTGACCTATTTAGTTTATATTTTACCCTCAATTTCATCTATGAGGATTATGATGGGAGTATTTAGTCCATGAGCTGCCTATCTTCAAGTTTGGCACAAAAAGATAAATCACTCCTCCATTCTTGGGAGAGTATAAACAAGATACAATAGATAATCCACAATCCTTCAACAAGGTCATCCATGTAAATGAAATAATGGGTCTTCGGTTGTTGAGGGAATAGGATGGGTAGAGGACACCCACCTCTAGATCAAACATGATGAAAGAAGTTTCAATTATCATAGGATGTTCTCAATAGCCCATGTTTTTTTACCATGAATGATCCCTTTCTCTTTTATGGATTGCTTTATAGGACAACTTTGTTACGAAAGGGTAGGTTTAGGTATACTACATGTGTTAACTAATAGGATAGTTTGTTATAGAGCATGGAGTTTTCCTGGATACCTTCTCCCCTAGGGAATTGTATGGATACCTAGGGGAGAGATTCCGTTCTGACATGCTTTCTTGACATCAAGTAAGAATGGTCATTTTTAGTTTTTACTATGTTGGGTTTTCTTTTCCCTTGGTCTATGACCTGATTAGGAAATGGTGGAAGTGTTTGTTGATGAGATGGCACAATTGGTGGGTTTTAGGGGAGGCAGAGAAGGCAGCGGAAACAAAAAAATTTCTCCTCCCCAAACCCAGAACAAGGAAACGCGTCAACGTCTATACAATAGGAAAGGATGGTTTGTGGAATCATACCTTGTCCTGAGGCTTGCTCGGTGACAATACCTTGCGGCTTGCGCGGTCTTCACCTCTGGTCTTGGTCGGTGTCTGTGCAGCTCCTGGTCGCACCGAGACTGACGACTCCTGGTCTCACCGGGACTATCGGGATTGAAAGTTGTCCTCCGAGCGGAAGAAACCTCCCGCCTCTGAAGTAGTCCACACGGACCACCTGGAACTCCAATCTCCTTGTCTCACAAGGAATTCGAAGGAGTTGCACCCTCCTATCGGCGTACTAGTTGCCAACACACTCTCCTGCCACAAGTCACTTTCTGAAGTTGTCTTTCCCTTGTTGTGCCTCCCTTATTGGGTAGCACTTGCTCGGGCTCTTTCTTGGTTACCAAAACCAGAGAGAACAACAACTTCACAGAGCAACTGGTTGCAATGAGTTGTCCTTTGAGAAGCCCCCAATACCACTATATATATAGGAGGGTCATGGGACAGGGTTCTCCATCCCGGGCAATGCGGGACTAAAAGAAGGAGTAGAAGGGTTCGAGATTTTCCACAAGACAACCAACTCGCAAACTGAACCGATTGTTTCACAATTGAAACGGTCGGTTGGGGACCTGAGTCGGTCGGTTGACACCTCAATCGATCGGTTGGGACACCTCAACCGGTCGATTCATTTATGAACCGGTTGGTTCGTGGTCCTGATCAGTTCCCGATTGATTTTCCATCTTTTATTTCTAATTGGTATCAAATACCAATCCTTGTTCCAATCAATTTGGGCAAGTGAAACGAAAGGAAATTTCTCACCAATCCTACTTTCCCAACTTGATCGGTTGGACTATTTGAACGATCGTTTTAACACTTGAAGAAATCGTTTCACCCTGACCATGAGCCGATCGACTCACAACCTGAGCCGGTCGGTTCACCAAGATGAGCCGATCGGTTGGGAGTGCAGATTGTGCAGAAACAGTCAATTGCAGTTTCAATCAATCATATACTCTAATCAATCTATCCAACACCTTGAACACTATGATTTTGAGCTATCAATTAATTGAGTGTTTAATTGAACTACTAAACTCCTTTAGTAATCAATCTAAACATTGTTTGTGGACAAAACTCCTCTTCCAAGTTAAATCCTTTGTGTGTGACCTTGCAGATCCATTTCACGTTGGTAGTGAAAGTCCATAACACTTATGACTTCACAAGCAAAGAGCAGTGCCTAGTCACACATCAGTGCTACCCAAGTGAAAAAGAAAGTTGGTGAATTCAATCCTACAATATGTGAATGGTGTTACAGTGAATGTATAATTCCTTTGTCACTGATATCCCAAATGAACTCGAGGGATGGAATAGTCACCCTGTCAACATTCATTCACTTTCTTGATCTCAGAGGAGATTGGAAGAGATATGTATGACATCAATATCACATACTGATTCACACATGTGTGCGCACGCCTATTTCAATCCTACTCATCAAGTGGCCTTGGATATCAAACTCCCTCTGGAGGGACAAATCCCATATCTATCACTCACCCCTCCAAAGCCCCATGTGTCAAAGCCACCCAATCATCACCTTTATAACAACCCATGTTTCAGGACTGCGTTTGATGATGTCAAAGTGTGCCCAACAACATGTGTTGAGTGTAGTGATTTTAGGTCAAAGAATCACACTCACCACCATCACTTTGAGTACTGACTGTGACTACCATGTCATGGTTCCATGTGTCAAACTCACGGTGGGTATGTCTGGTACACTTGTTCTCTAACAAATACCTATGTGTTTGGTTTGATATATCTATATCATGATTAATGAGATTCTGTCATCAACCAACACCACAATCTAGTCTTGTGTGTCATTGTTGTCTATCTACCTTCCACAATGACATCCGACTAGGGACATAACAATAATGTACAAACTCTTAGCATCCATATGATCTCATCGTTCAGGTCCTCAACCTGAAAGCATACGTCATTGAGTACTGTCATTCTCTAGACATTCAATCTGTTCTAACACTATCTCATATGACTGAACCAGAAAGAATTGGAAGCTTGCCTTTGATGTTTATCAAATCAATCTTAATGTATCCCACCAATCATCCCATGATTGGCTCTCAGGGCATACATACCAACAAACTCCCACTTGCACTGCGAGCCAATCACCCTTGAATCATATTCATAGTGATCTTCAAACATGTCCCTCGTGTTACTGTGCTCTAGTGCGAACATAGTGAGTTATGGCAACACCTTGCCAAAGTCAGTATAAATTGCATGTCTCTCATCTCTTCACTTTACGTCACACGTATGAGATGGAGTTGCTGTAATTAGCGATCTAATATTCCTTTGCTAACCTTTAGCCACATTTCATGATCAAGGATTCCATACTTGTCATCAATGAGCGGAATATCTATAAGTTCATCTCATGAACTTCCAGATCCATATAGTATCCACTGCTGTTCTCTAACGCATAGATACTTGACATTCCCTTTTTAAATGATTTTATTGGAACACTTCCAATTATCAACAAACTTTCACTTTTATATATCCTATATATATTTTGCGATTAATTTTCTATCCTTTCAGAAGTTCGCATCAATGTAACTCTTTACATTGAACTCTTCCTTATCTCCATAGAACTAGTACTTCTCAAGTACTTATCAAGTTCTCATGGTATTCCAGTAACCCTTACTGGAAGTAGACAGACATCCACTTGTCATGTCCCACATACGAGTTATCAGGATGAGCACATCATATTGTCATGTCATACATACAAGATGATGAATGCATTTTGTTCTTGCCAAGTCGATACATGCAAGATAATGGGATGATTACATACATGATAGATCCATATCTATTCTTAGTGTTCCCTTTCTTCATAAGAATTGGACACTTGGCCTAGGGATACTAACTCCATGTAACATGTACAAGTTTTCTACCACTAAATTTGTGCATACTAAACCCTTCAGTACAGACTGCCAATGTATGCTTTCTCTTTTCAGGTCAAGAGGTTTTCGAGAACTGTCTCTATAGATCTCTATTCCTATCACATAGGAAACATCTCTATCTTCCTTAAAGATAATTTCCACTTTTGGATTTCCATTCTAGAACATTTCCATTTCACATCAACATGTGGAATGTGAACACGCTCCTACTAAATCACAGATCCCTTCTTTATCTTTGACATATCAGTCAAACCCTTTGACTATATCATCAAAGTAAAGATCCAATTCTGAGTTGCTTGTACTCAATCAATCATATTGATTAGTCCATTGTAACATATAGACTTCATTTGCATTAGTGGATTCATAAACCTTATAGGTTGTGTCACATACACATCCTTGTTTTATTCCTCATAGGAATGCGGTTCTAGTATCCATATGCCAAATGTCTTAGTCATTAAGTTGCAATCAACAAGCATCATCCTTCTCAAAATGTTATCCATGTGTCTTAACACTTAAGACTCATTTGCACTTATGGATTTTATTCCAATGGGTGCTACCATCAAGGTCATACCTTATGGTTCACATGGAAGTCATTTAGGATGTAATGGTCATAAACCATAACTCAAAATTCGGTTCCTCATATTCATTTGGATAGTTGACTCATCACATGAACAACTCATAACATAGATAATTGAGGTGTATCTATTAAGAATATAATAACTCACAACTCCTTGTGATTCTTAATGTCCTTTATTAGTGTGGGGTATTCTTTTATTAAGAAGAATTCAGTTATTTGATAATCATTCTCTAACTCCTTAGAGTATGATTCCTTCTTGATTTAGACATCACCATGCCTTAATCATGAGTTCACTATGATACACTATCACAATCACTCATAAGGATCTCATACATTTGGTCTAAGTATTTCATTCATTGATCTCATCAAGAATTAATACTTTACCAAATTTGCACTTCATCTATGATAATCTTGAACACTTCAAGATATTCATATTGGTATTTCTCTAAACACCATTTGAAGTATTAGCATTTGTTCCAATAGGTATGTAAATACATCACATGTATTATACTTAATAGGATAATCATTCTCCCACTACCATTAGTGAAGATTGATTAATCATGTTCAAGATATTCATATCTCTTACAGGTTCTCTAACCAAAAGAGTCTAGATTTATCCATCACATGGAAACTAGAAATGAATTTCTCATGATTGATGCTAATTTGATTGTTTGAGTTATCTATAACTTTTAGGTATCATTTTATCTTATGTATATCAAATACCACAAGATAAACAAGGCATTGCCATAAAGATCATATCTTTAGAAATTGAAACATCTCTTTATTGATTTCCATCATTGGCATACAATATGCAAAAATAAAGTGTTTCTATCTATTGGCAAATATGAAATAGCAGTTCATAACTGTATTACATGCCTTTTAGGCTGAAAATAAACTAAAGTACTCCTATCTATGGCGGCAACACTTGCCCCATGTATTGAGTTATTTACACTTTACATCTTGGTATCATATACCTCAAAAGTGTTACAAGTTTACTTTCATGACACCTTTAAGTAGAGATGTGTGTCACCTCCTTCTTCTTTTGTTCTTCTAGATAGAGAGGACAATTCCTTTTCCAATGTCCTGGTTTTTGACAATGGTGGCAGTTGCCTTTCTTGGTCACGTCTCCCTTGGCCTTGAGAGCTGAAGATGACTTGGGCTCCTGGATAGCTTCAAAACCTTTCTTAGCTTTGCCCTTGCCCTTGCGCTTGGACTTGCCTTTCTTGCTCCTGATCACCATCACAGACTTAGGCTTGTCCTTCTTCATCTGTGTCTCGGTTGTCCTCAACATGCCCAACAACTCTGACAGTGGCCTATCAAAGTTGTTCATCTTGTAGTTCATCAAAAACTGACTATAGGATTCTAGCAACGATTGTAGTATCACGTCAGTAGCTAACTCTTGGCTCAGTGGAAATCCCAGTCTTGTCAGGTTCTCCACATACCCAATCATCTTGAGTATGTGAGGACCAACTAGATCTCCTTCTGTCATGACACACTTGAACAGTGCCCTTGAGACATCGTATCTCTCTTGTCGTGTTTGATCTTCATACATGTTCTTGAGATGCTGAATCATCTCAATGACACCCATGTTCTCATGTTGTCTCTGCAACTCGTGGTTCATAGAGCACAACATCAAGCACTTTGCATCAATGGCATCATCAGAATACTTCTTATAAGCGTCCCTTTCTGCCTTTGGTGCATTAGGACCAGGTTCCTCTAGAATTGGAGTATCCAAGACATAGAGCTTTCGCTCTTGAGTGAGAACAATTCTCAATGTCCTATACCAGTCGTGGAAGTTTGTCCCATTTAGCCTGTCCTTTTCAAGGACGGATCGCAAAGAAAAGTGATTGTTGTTTGTTGTCATTTGTACTACAAAAGGAAATATGCAATTTTAGTCCAAAAACTCATTTTTGACTTATTTGATTGATTTGAAAGGTTGACGATATAATTAGGCCTTTAATTAATTATCGCTCCCACTATTTTACTTCAAATCGATAGCCCTCACCATCAATTTGGAAGATTGCAGCATACAACCTTCTAGTAGGCAAGATCTTGAAATCCTCTAAGTCATGGACCAGCTAGGGTTGTCACCCACAACTTAGATCTCTCAGGTAGGCAACTTTTTCCAATTGCATCATATGAAACTCTTGATAAGATGTCATATGCAACTCCTTGCCATGATCATCTCCATGCCTCAAGGTACTAAATCCCATCTAGATCACCTTGTTAAGTCCGACCCAAAGCAAACACGATGAATATGCACCCTTCTAGGGCAGACCCACATGTCCATCCTTCACGCTTCCACGAGATAGACGGTGCACCACGCTGGGCGTGCCCATACTTGGTCGATCAAGCTTTTCACGTGTGTCACATTTAGAAGGCATCCAAAACTTAATATTTAATGAGGGATTTAGTTTTATATACATATACATATCCAATCACCACAATATATAGTATGTATCATATACATGCTATATCCCACAAAAAACATGCAAAATGATAAAAGCATTGATTATGGCCATCCTAATGTGATTCCTCGAGCTAAGAGGAATCACGGTCATCTAGGTCTACATCACATGCAACCTGTACAAGATGAATTGTGTGCTTTGCCTTCTGAGTAGATCAACTCATCACATGAGTGGCCTGCTCGATTTGGTCGGTCGTCTGGGTGCCACCAACTGATCGGTTGGCTCCTCCAACTGATCGGTTTGCCTGGTCGTCGTGCATCTCATCATGGCCGCCACCCGCTCGTCTTGCTTCTCGAACCGGTCATCAACCGATCAGCTCACTCCTTGAATTGATCATCTCGAACGTCAACTGATCGGTTCACTCCTTTAACCGATCGTCTCAGCTGTTATCAGGATGTCCGCCGTTCTTCGACATAACAGGAAATAAAATTCTATCCTATTTTACATTGTAAAAAGAGAAACCTCGAGTTACATTCGAGGGGAGAAAAGGTAGGAAACAAATCTCGAATTATTTCAAGTTACATCAGGAATAGGAGAAGGAAGATCGGTGCGCAGATCGAGATGCAAGCAACCACATACAACCATACACAGATAGAGTTTATTGGCCATAACCACGCTATACATCCACCACAAAACTCATTTAAGGGCGACGCGTATCGAGTGCATTCATAATACATATCATATATGTAAATTGGGATTTGTGGATTTAGGATTGGACATGCATAAAGCCAATTTTATTCGCATCGTATGAAATAAATAAAGGCAACAAGCCAAAATTGATCATATCGATAATCCTAAAGTATAGAGCAGTTGACGTGGCTCTGATACCACTGTTGGGTTTTAGGGGAGGTAGAGAAGGCAGCGGAAACAAAAAATTTTCTCCTCCCCAAACCCAGAACAAGGAAACGCGTCAATGTCTATACAATAGGAAAGGATGGTATGTGAAATCATACCTTGTCCCGAGGCTTGCTCGGTGACAATAACTCACGACTTGTGTGGTCTTCACCTCCAGTCTTGGACGGTGTCTGTGCAGCTCCTGGTCGCACTGGGACTAACGACTCATGGTCTCATCGGGACTGTCGGGATTGACAGTTGTCCTCAGAGCGGCAGAAATCTCCCGCCTCTGAAGTAGTCCACACGGACCACCTGGAACTCCAATGTAACATACTAGAAATAGAACCCTATCCTAGTAGTTTTACCCTTTTGTCTTAGCCAAACAAGAATAAACTAATACATGTAATTAAGGGAATACAAAGTACTTTGTGCTTAATACTAACTCATTTAGGTGATATTAATAAATTAAAGAACTTAGTTGGATAAATACTTCCTCATATAATCTTAATGTAGGGTTGAAGTGTAATTTGTCACTAAATAATAGAAAAGAATAAAATAATTCACCATAGAACTTTATAGCACTTTCTAGGATAAGAGAAATAAGAGAAAATACGAATTTTGTATAAAGGAGAAGATAAATGCAAAATTAATGGTAATGTGGGAATTAATGGGTAAAGAAGATAATTAGAAAGGTAATGTACCAACAATTTGTAATTGGAAACCCATCAGGATAATTTGACACTAAAATTCGTTTTCTTGACCACAAAGCAACTTAAGGTCCAAGTATCAATTAATTTGAAAGATAATTGTATATATTAATGTCCTTATCTAAAGAAAATAGGAATTAGGCCAATAAAGTGAAATAAAATAGTTAATGCCCTCAAATTGGAAAACTAATTCCAAATTCGTAATTTAAATATAAAAATAAGCCTTTGGGCAAGTTTGCAACTAATTTGGATAATGTTTGATTATTAGGTAATTTTAGGAGAGAGAAAATGCCTAAAAGGTGTAATTAATAAATAAATGTAAATCATGACACTAAAAGTTGGAAATAAAAGCAAATTCGTATCCAAAATATTAATTATGACTTAAGTGTCAAGTTTCATAAAATTTAGATAATCCTAAAGCCATAAATGAAGAAAGAAAGAGAAAATGATATTTGATTTATTTAACCCATTAAAGGTTTCCAAAAGGCAAAACTAATTGAATATTCGGAATCTACATGTTTAATTTAACATATGTGCAAATTTTGGTTTAATTTGGATAATTCTAGGACCCTTAAATCAGGAAAGAGAAAATACATAAAATAACTTAATTTTACTTTGATTGATTTTTCGATTTTCCTATCTTTGGGTTGTCACGCGGCCCATTTATTTCGGTTTGCACCGTGGCCATTGGATAAGGATCCAACAGTGGAGGAGTTGTCTCCTACCTCCGTTAGGACTCCTTCTCGCGGCTACAGTAACGCGAGTTTCCTCCGCGTTTTTCTCTTCTATCTTTCCTTCTCGGTGATTTCTGATTTTCGTTTTACCATCAGCGTTGCTTTCCGGTTTGGTTGAACCCTATTTTAGTAGGGTTTCCTTCGCTAGATCTCCCAGTTGGCTAGAACTTTCCTTTCCCTCCCCTGTTTTCTGGGTTTTGTTGATTCCTCGTGGAATCTGATCCCCGCTCCTATAAATAGGGCTCTTTCGACGAACCTTGAACCTCTAGTGACCTTCTGAAATCGCCGATTTGGTCTCGATCACCCTGCAACTCGCTTCCCCTACTCCATCTGCCTTCTCCGGCAGCTGTGAGCTCGACTGCGGGTTCTGGTGATCGTCGACACCTGTTCTTTGCTCGGTTCGCTTCCCGGTGGTGTGGCCGAGCTTTGCGTGCCCTCGGTTCGTGCACATATCAGGTATAACAATTTCCCCTCTTTGGATTGGGTTTCTGTTTCAAATGAAATCGCCGGTAGATGGTTACCCTTCTCGTCGTGTTCTCTATCCTTTAGCTTCGATTTTGGGTTATAAACTTCTCCCTGTCCATTGATTGACTCCTCGTTGGTTCCTCTTCGCTACTCAGCTACCCCAGTTTGCATAGCAGTTTGCGATGGGGTTTTCTCGAGCCTCCATGGACCATTCTCGCTGTGGTCTGTCTCCCTGAGTTCGTCGAAGCCTGGGGAACATGGTTCCTTCAGGTGTTTTTGGCTGATTCGATGTGTTTCGCGATTTGGTGCTTAGGGGTCCTCGCTGAGCTTCGTCCTTGGCGTGGCTTTCGCGAGGGAAACAAACCCGATGGTGGATTCCCCGCTTTGCCTTCATCTGTCGTTTTGTTTTAGATTTTCGACCAGGGGTATTTTCGTCTTTTCATGCATATCGTCTTCTCCCTTTAGTTGTGTTCCTACGAGGGATTGACCGGTGACTTGGCCGGATGTGATTGGGCCAAGTCACACGGGCCCCTCTGCTGTTATCCGCTTTTGATGCAAATTAATTACGTGGAATTACCTGATTGGTCAGTAATTAAAAATGTATAACTAATTATCGGCTTATCAGAAAATTATGGAAAAATATTCGTTGGATTCAGAAAAATGCAAGCTTTCGTTTGGTATTGGTTTTGTTTCCCGAATCTTCTGATTTAAAAGGGTGATTTTATGGATCTAATTAAATAAGATAAAACTTGAATAATTTATAACTAATAATCTATAAGTCAGAAAAATATAATAAAATATGTTTTAGACTCGTAATAACATAACCTAAATTATGGAATAGTTTTCATAACCTAATTCACATAATAATAAAAAGGTAGTTTTTAGGGTTTGGTTTATATATATGAAGTTGACCTAAAATTGGTATATGTGTTTATTAGGCTCTTTGGTGACCTAGTTTTGGATCCAGAAGTACTTTGGACCTGTTGGACTTTTATTCAAGGTATGATGTATTCCCTATTAATCTAAATTGAGCAATGCACCTACTTTATCATTCTTTTGACTTTTGCCTACACAAAATGTCTAATCTTTTGATATCATGGTTCGTGTGAACTACCTTACTTGTTATGTACATGGATATTCTCTTGATATCTCTTTTATGTATCTTGATGCATGATTGATCTCTTTTATTGTTGTATGCCACATTGAAGTGGATATTATATGTTGGTGTTGTCCATTGTGTGATGGCAATCTTTATTTCATATTCTGACTATACTTTTCTACTTGCCTCTACATTATACATGCAATGTGATTCAGTAGCACTAGAGTAGTGTAATTACATTGGTTTTGGGGCTATTCCCCTATTGTTTTATTTGGAGGGTGGCAGTATACCATTCCTCTATAAATCGAGTGTGGCAGTAATCCATGCTCAAAATTTTATATAATTGGGAGATTGGCAGTATTCCTTTCTCTATCAGGTTCAAGTTTGTACTTGGCCGCCAATTGTTATTTATATTGTTCTAGGGCTATGTTTATCTCACATGCATGCAGGTTGGTGATGTTGTGGGGTGTGTGCCCTACCAATTTCTTATGTGCCAGTATCGCACAATCTTATTTGTTTAATTCATGGCAAGTATCTTCTTTTATCATAATATGATGTTTCTTTTCTTTTATACCCATTTGGGTAGTCCTTATCTCTTGAATGGGAAGAATTATACATTTGTTGTCCTTTAAATCCTCATATTTCTCAAAGTTTCCTTTAGCACACACATACCAGCATTTTGCTGATTGTTTCTTGTTGTTTCTCTTTTGTGGGGTATGCTTCCAACCCCAGGATTAGATCGAGGAAGTAGCTTCAACAACAACCTTGTAGCTGATTTTCGGGAGGCTTGAAGAGGTGGTTAGATGACCCTCGGCTTAGTCCTTGGCGTTTTATTTAGTTTTCCCTTTAGAACACCTTTTGTGGTGAATTGTTGTATAAAGCTTTGTAATTGTTAGATAATATTTCTTTTCCACTGCTACTCATTGTGTAATGATACTTACATGTTGAATGAATTGATCTTCATCCCTTTTGTGAAAAATTTTATGTGGTGTTTGGTTTTTAAGGGATGTGATCTTTTCTTTCGAGTAGAGGAGTGGTTTCACTTCTTTACAGCATGGTATCAGAGCCACTAGCAGTCGATTATCTAACTATTTCAACTCGTCTCCCTTAGGATGTTTACCTTTATCTATCTTAGGTTGCTTATACCTCGTGTCCTTGCCTTGTGCAGGAAAAACCCTTATGGCTGGTGATAACTCAACATTGGACAACCAGTACGGTTATGAGACACCTCAAAACACTAGGTTTGATCATGAGACCTCAGGAGGAGCTATGACACCGGAGCAAGAGTTGGCCATGTTTCGACAACTCTTTGCATCTTCCATGGTGGGGAAGATGAAAGACCCGTCTATACCTGTGAAGCCTAAGGAGTTCACAATCATGGAGTTCATGAAGATGCAACCACCTTCCTTCAAGGGTGAGGGTAAGATAGAGATGGTTGACAAAGCAGATGATTGGGTTTTAGCCTTGGAGAGGACTTTTGATGGTATGGCATGTCCTCCACATCAGAAGTTTAGGTTTGCTTCCTATGTCTTGGATGGACCAGCTAGAGTGTGGTGGAATGGAATTACAAGGACTAGAGATATCTCAGCTATGTCTTGGGCAGAGTTTTTGACTCTCTTCCGTGGGAAGTACATCTGCACTGCTGCTTTGAAGAAGAAAGAAGCAGAGTTCTACAGCTTAAAGCAAGGCTCCTTAACAGTTTCTGCTTATGTGCAAAGGTTTCTGCTGTTGGAGCGTTATGTTGTTGGTTTGGGTGAGGAACGTAGGGCTGACCTCTTCCTCCAAGGGCTCAACTACAATGTGGGACGTGCTCTTATTCCACATTTGCCCTTGACCTTTCAACAGATGGTTGATAAATCTTTGGCTGTGGAGTCTTACCCAGGGTTTCAACCAAGGGAGTTCGACAAGAAAAGGAAGTCCTCGGGTGATGATCAGAGAAGAGACAGTTGTGCAAAGTGCAGTAGACCCCATCCTCCAGGGAAGTGCCCTCATGTTAGAAACCAAGGTGCACCAGTGGTATGTCACTTTTGCAATGAACCTGGATACATCCGACCTGATTGCCCTAAGCGTCATAATGGTCAAGCTCCAGCACAACAACAACAACCACCTCCTCAGAATCATGGCAACAATAATGGTAATAATAATAGAGGAAGACCTGTGGAAAGAAGAGCTGGTAGAGTTTTTGCCTTGGATGGCGAAGAAGCTGATGATGCTGAGCAAGAGCAAGTTAACCCATAGTTACTTAGATTAGACTATGCTAGTTATGTTTCCTTTTGCATGTTGCTTATGAAGTGGATGTAATAAGAATAATTGGAACTCCTATAACAGAAGTTAAGTTTGATTTTATGAGTTGAATCCGTTTTAAGGGGTGGTGAATAAGTTTCCTGTGGATGATTTGATTTCGAGGACGAAATCCCTTTAAGGGGTGGTGTGATGTAACATACTAGAAATAGAACCCTATCCTAGTAGTTTTACCCTTTTGTCTTAGCCAAACAAGAATAAACTAATACATGTAATTAAGGGAATACAAAGTACTTTGTGCTTAATACTAACTCATTTAGGTGATATTAATAAATTAAAGAACTTAATTGGATAAATACTTCCTCATATAATCTTAATGTAGGGTTGAAGTGTAATTTGTCACTAAATAATAGAAACGAATAAAATAATTCACCATAGAACTTTATAGCACTTTCTAGGATAAGAGAAATAAGAGAAAATCCGAATTTTGTATAAAGGAGAAGATAAATGCAAAATTAATGGTAATGTGGGAATTAATGGGTAAAGAAGATAATTAGAAAGGTAATGTACCAACAATTTGTAATTGGAAACCCATCAGGATAATTTGACACTAAAATTCGTTTTCTTGACCACAAAGCAACTTAAGGGCCAAGTATCAATTAATTTGAAAGATAATTGTATATATTAATGTCCTTATCTAAAGAAAATAGGAATTAGGCCAATAAAGTGAAATAAAATAGTTAATTCCCTCAAATTAGAAAACTAATTCCAAATTCGTAATTTAAATATAAAAATAAGCCTTTGGGCAAGTTTGCAACTAATTTGGATAATGTTTGATTATTAGGTAATTTTAGGAGAGAGAAAATGCCTAAAAGGTGTAATTAATAAATAAATGTAAATCATGACACTAAAAGTGGGAAATAAAAGCAAATTTGTATCCAACACATTAATTATGACTTAAGTGTCAAGTTTCATAAAATTTAGATAATCCTAAAGCCATAAATGAAGAAAGAAAGAGAAAATGATATTTGATTTATTTAACCCATTAAAGGTTTCCAAAAGGCAAAACTAATTGAATATTCGGAATCTACATGTTTAATTTAACATATGTGCAAATTTTGGTTTAATTTGGATAATTCTAGGACCCTTAAATCAGGAAAGAGAAAATACATAAAATAACTTAATTTTACTTTGATTGATTTTTCGATTTTCCTATCTTTGGGCTCTCACGTGGCCCATTTATTTCGGTTTGCACCGTGGCCATTGGATAAGGATCCAACGGTGGAGGAGTTGTCTCCTACCTCCGTTAGGACTCCTTCTCGCGGCTACAGTAACGCGAGTTTCCTCCGCGTTTTTCTCTTCTATCTTTCCTTCTCGGTGATTTCTGATTTTCGTTTTACCATCAACGTTGCTTTCCGGTTTGGTTGAACCCTATTTTAGTAGGGTTTCCTTTGCTAGATCTCCCGGTCGGCTAGAACTTTCCTTTCCCTCCCCTATTTTATGGGTTTTGTTGATTCCTTGTGGAATCTGATCCCCGCTCCTATAAATAGGGCTCTTTCGACGAACCTTGAACCTCTAGTGACCTTCTGAAATCGCTGATTTGGTCTCGATCACCCTGCAACTCGCTTCCCCTACTCCATCTGCCTTCTCCGGCGGCTGTGAGCTCGACTGCGGGTTCCGGTGATCGTCGACACCTGTTCTTTGCTCGGTTCGCTTCCCGGTGGTGTGGCCGAGCTTTGCGTGCCCTCGGTTCGTGCACATATCAGGTATAACGATTTCCCCTCTTTGGATTGGGTTTCTGCTTCAACTGAAATCGCCGGTAGATGGTTACCCTTCTCGTCGCGTTCGCTACCCTTTAGCTTCAATTTTGGGTTATAAACTTCTCCCTGTCCGTTGATTGACTCCTCGTTGGTTCCTCTTCGCTACTCAGCTACCCCAGTTTGCATAGCAGTTTGCGATGGGGTTTTCTCGAGCCTCCATGGACCATTCTCGCTGTGATCTGTCTCCCTGAGTTCGTCGAAGCCTGGGGAACATGGTTCCTTCAGGTGTTTTTGGCTGATTCGATGTGTTTCGCGATTTGGTGCTCAGGGGTCCTCGCTGAGCTTCGTCCTTGGCGTGGCTTTCGCGAGGGAAACAAACCCGATGGTGGATTCCCCGCTTTGCCTTCATCTGTCGTTTTGTTTTAGATTTTCGACCAGGGGTATTTTCGTCTTTTCGCGCATATCGTCTTCTCCCTTTAGTTGTGTTCTTGCGAGGGATTGACCGGTGACTTGTCCGGATGTGATTGGGCCAAGTCACGCGGGCCCCTCTGCTGTTATCCGCTTTTGATGCAAATTAATTACGTGGAATTACCTGATTGGTCAGTAATTAAAAATGTATAACTAATTATCGGCTTATCAGAAAATTATGGAAAAATATTCGTTGGATTCAGAAAAATGCAAGCTTTCGTTTGGTATTGTTTTTGTTTCCCGAATCTGCTGATTTAAAAGGGTGATTTTATGGATATAATTAAATAAGATAAAACTTGAATAATTTATAACTAATAATCTATAAGTCAGAAAAATATAATAAAATATGTTTTAGACTCATAATAACATAACCTAAATTATGGAATAGTTTTCATAACCTAATTCACATAATAATAAAAAGGTAGTTTTTAGGGTTTGGTTTATATATATGAAGTTGACCTAAAATCGGTATATGTGTTTATTAGGCTCTTTGGTGACCTAGTTTTGGATCCAGAAGTACTTTGGACCTGTTGGACTTTTATTCAAGGTATGATGTATTCCCTATTCATCTAAATTGAGCAATGCACCTACTTTATCATTCTTTTGACTTTTGCCTACACAAAATGTCTAATCTTTTTATATCATGGTTCGTGTGAACTACCTTACTTGTTATGTACATGGATATTCTCTTGATATCTCTTTTATGTATCTTGATGCATGATTGATCTCTTTTATTGTTGTATGCCACATTGAAGTGGATATTATATGTTGGTGTTGTCCATTGTGTGATGGCAATCTTTATTTCATATTCTGACTATACTTTTCTACTTGCCTCTACATTATACATGCAATGTGATTCAGTAGCACTAGAGTAGTGTAATTACATTGGTTTTGGGGCAGTATTCCCCTATTGTTTTATTTGGAGGGTGGCAGTATACCATTCCTCTATAAATCGAGTGTGGCAGTAATCCATGCTCAAAATTTTATATAATTGGGAGATTGGCAGTATTCCTTTCTCTATCAGGTTCAAGTTTGTACTTGGCCGCCAATTGTTATTTATATTGTTCTAGGGCTATGTTTATCTCACATGCATGCAGGTTGGTGATGTTGTGGGGTGTGTGCCCTACCAATTTCTTATGTGCCAGTATCACACAATCTTATTTGTTTAATTCATGGCAAGTATCTTCTTTTATCATAATATGATGTTTCTTTTCTTTTATACCCATTTGGGTAGTCCTTATCTCTTGAATGGGAAGAATTATACATTTGTTGTCCTTTAAATCCTCATATTGCTCAAAGTTTCCTTTAGCACACACATACCAGCATTTTGCTTATTGTTTCTTGTTGTTTCTCTTTTGTGGGGTATGCTTCCAACCCCAGGATTAGATTGAGGAAGTAGCTTCAACAACAACCTTGTAGATGAT
Source organism: Alisma plantago-aquatica (assembly GCA_963693085.1). Lineage (NCBI taxonomy): Eukaryota > Viridiplantae > Streptophyta > Magnoliopsida > Alismatales > Alismataceae > Alisma > Alisma plantago-aquatica. The sequence continues at coordinate 1,264,106,653 of OY856411.1, forward strand.
TTTCGGGAGGCTTGAAGAGGTGGTTAGATGACCCTCGGCTTAGTCCTTGGCGTTTTATTTAGTTTTCCCTTTAGAACACCTTTTGTGGTGAATTGTTGTATAAATCTTTGTAATTGTTAGATAATATTTCTTTTCTGCTGCTACTCATTGTGTAATGATACTTACATGTTGAATGAATTGATCTTCATCCCTTTTGTGAAAATTTTTACGTGGTGTTTGGTTTTTAAGGGATGTGATCTTTTCTTTCGAGTAGAGGAGTGGTTTCACTTCTTTACATCCAATCTCCTTGTCTCAAAAGGAATTGGATGGAGTCACACCCTCATGTCGGAGTACTAGTCGCCAACACACTCTGCTGCCACCAGTCGCTTTCTGCAGTTGTGTTTCCCTTGCTGTGCCTCCCTTATCGGGTAGCACTTGCTCGGGCTCTTTCTTGGTTACCAAAACCAGAGAGAACAACAACTTCACAGAGCAACTGGTTGCACTGAGTTGTCCTTTGAGAAGCCCCCAATACCCCTATATATATAGGAGGGTCATGGGACAGGGTTCTCCATCCCGGGCAATGCGGGACTAAAAGCAGGAGTAGAAGGGTTTGAGATTTTCCACAAAACAACCAACTCGCAACCTGAACCGATCGTTTCACAACTGAAACAGTCGGTTGGGGACCTGAGCCGGTCGGCTGACACCTCAACCGATCGGTTGGGACACCTCAACCGGTCGGTTCATTTCTGAACCATTCGGTTCGTGGTCCTGATCAGTTCCCGGTTGACTTTCCATCTTTTGTTTCTAATTGGTATCAAATACCAATCCTTGTTCCAATCAAATTGGGCAAGTGAAACGAAAGGAAATTTCTCACCAATCCTACTTTCCCAACTTGCTCGGTTGGACTAGTTGAACGATCGTTTCAACACTTGAAGCAATTGTTTCACCCTGACCATGAGCCGATCGACTCACAACCTGAGTCGGTCGGTTCACCAAGATGAGCCGATTGGTTCATCACATGAGCCGATCGGTTCATCACATGAGCCGATTGGTTGGGAGTGCAGATTGTGCAGAAATAGTCAATTGCAGTTTCAATCAATCTGATACTCTAATCAATCTGTCCAACACCTTGAACACTATGATTTTGAGCTATCAATTAATTGAGTGTTTAATTTAACTACTAAACTCCTTTAGTAATCAATCTAAACATTGTTTGTGGACAAAACTCCTCTTGCAGGTTAAATCCTTTGTGTGTGACCCTACAGGTCCATTTCACGTTGGCAGTGAAAGTCCATAACACTTATGACTTCACAAGAAAAGAGCGGTGCCTAGTCACACATCAGTGCTACCCAAGTGAAAAAGAAAATTGGAGAACAACTTTCAATCCTACAATCCGTGAATGGTGTTACAGTGAATGTATAATTCCTTTATCACTGATATCACGAATGAACTCGAGGCATGGAACAGTCATCCTGTCAACGTTCATTCACTTTCTTGATCTCAGAGTAGATTGGAAGAGATATGTATGACATCAATATCACATACTGATTCACACATGTGTGCGCACGCCTATTTCAATCCTACTCATCAAGTGGCGTTGGATATCAAACTCCCTCAGGAGGGACAAATCCCATATCTATCACTCACCCCTCAAATGCCCCATGTGTCTTAGCCACCCAGTCATCACCTTTATAACAACCCATGTTTCAGGACTGCGTTTGATGATGTCAAAGTGTGCCCAACGACATGTGTTGAGTGTAGTGATTTCAGGTCAAAGAATCACACTCACCACCATCACTTTGAGTACTGACTGTGACTACCATGTCATGGTTCCATGTGTCAAACTCACGGTGGGTCTGTCGGGTACACTTGTTCTCTAAAAAATACCTATGTGTTTGGTTTGATATCTCTGTATCATGACTAATGAGATTATGTCATCAACAAACACCACAATCTAGTCTTGTGTGTCATTTCTATCTATCTACCTTCCACAATGACATCTGACTAGGGACATAACAAGAATGTACAAACTCTTAGAATATGTATGATCTCATCATTCAGGTCCTCAACCTGAAAGCATACCTCATTGAGTACTGTCATTCTCTAGACATTCAATCTATTCTATCACTATCTCATATGACTGAAATAGAAAGAATTGGAAGCTTGCCTTTGATGTTTATCAAATCAATCTTAATGTATCCCACCAATCATCCCATGATTGACTCTCAGGGCATACATACCAACAACAATTTATAGTGGTAGTCCAAAATATGAGAAGAAGAAAAGGGTGCCTCTTGTAGGGGTCTTGGGCCAGGACCCAGTGGTCTAGTTGAAGGTCAAATTATAGGTTTTCCTAATAGGAAAGTGAATGTGGGTGGTCCAATTTTAGGGCTTGATCCAAGACCATCAAATGGTAGGTGAAGATGGGAAGACCATTATGGTATTGAGTGAATCCTTAGTAAAGTGGAATTCCCTTTGTGTCAAATGAATATAATATGCTTGGAGTACTTTAAGTAGTTAATCTTTTCAAGGAAGTTATTTCAATGATTGATTGATGCTTACCTTATGTTGTAATCAAGATACCATGTTTTGGAAGGATCTAGCTTATTTTAAAGGTCTTTCAAGAAGGTAGATGTTGTAAGCATAGGAGGGGGATCATGCATACATTTGTGTGTACCTTAAGGATGAATCATGTGATTGTACCAAGACAAATGTGTTTCAGTAATACAAATACATAACTCCTAAGTGTTGTTGTATGATTAAGTTGTCCTCCATTGTAAGGATGGGTGATTGAAATTCAAGATTCAATTGTTTAAGGCTTCTCGAAGTAGTTCTTGAGAATTGGGTAGCCCTTTAGCATGTTTGATTGATAGTCAGGCTTAAAATGTGTCCATGAAATGGTTTCTCTCACTTTTTAGTCAATCTTTCATCCTATCAGTAGGTATCAAGAGTTTAAAAAATGATTTGTGTGCTTAAGTGAATAGACCAAAATCAAGAAGTCTTTTAACATGGATCATGTGAGAAGTTCTTGGAAAGGGTTGACAAAGTATGAGATGATTGAATAGTTAATTTTGATAGGCTTCTAATTCAAATTAGGCAATCACATATATGTTTAATTATTTTCCCCAAGTATTCTCAATGTAAGGGTAAATTTGACATCCTAAAAACATGGAATGGGTTGTGAAAAAATAGATGATGTAATCAAACACAAGTACCATAATTGCATGGTGTAGGCTACAAGACAATTTTGACGATTGTTTGATTGATTTGGTGGAAAATGATAATTGTCGTAAAGATGACTATTTTTATACATGAATACATTAGTAATAAAAGAGCAATCAATGAATGATAATTGAAAATTCACAATCTAAATATCTAAATCAAGAAACAATATCAAGAGGTAAATCAAGGAACAATTCCATTATATATGATTGGAAGGTAAATATTTTCCCATTTTGCCTATGAGTTTAGATGTGTTTTACATACTCACTGAAGAATTCAGGCGTGGGACCTTAGCTTCTACATGGAAATACGGTACTCATGTGAGGTAACCTAGTTTCCATAGATTTGGGTACTACTCTTGACTAAGGAGACTGCAATTAGTTGTTAGTGTAAGGAGAGGGGGTCTCCTTGAGGCCTTTGGGCGTCTAGCATTACACTACATTGATACCTTTACTGACACATCACACCTCATTAAGAGATCCAGCATGAGTGTTGTTACCATTATGTGGAACGGGTTTGAAAATGTGTAAATTTTTATATTCAATCGCAATACCATGACCAAAATATAAAGCATAGGAAGCATGAAAGCGTAGGCAGATATTCAATGTTACCCACCTTTCTAAAACCAATAAATAATGTAAGAAATAAACCATGAATGCATAAGGAAAGAAACAACTTGCTCATGAAACAAACCTCTCTTTGTGGTATTTTTTAATTTTATTTTTTTATTTTTATTTGTTTTTAAAACAAAATGGGAATCATAGTAGGAAACAAAAAGGAAAAAAATGTTAATAGAAGCCCTATTTTGAAAAAGGAACTCAAAAGAAAAATAACTCCAATTGTTTGGAACAACACAAAAATGTCAACAATCAATTCTAAAAAAAAAACCTAAAACTGAGCTTAGCTTGCATGTCATTATAATACTAAAGAGAGCATGCAAAATATGAGAAAATCTGAGTTGCCACCTTATTTTTCAAGGAAATCAAGGAAAACTATAGATGGTCATTTGAATTGGTTAGAAAATGTAGAAAAGACCAAAAATTAGTCCACTAGATGATGAATAAGACAAGTAATGTTAAAATGACACCATGAATGGCCATGCTATTATGAGTTGGAAACTATTTGGAAGCCCCACTTAGCTCGAAAATTTAATATTTCATTTGAATTCTTGAGTTTATGAAAAGATTTATTTTGGGTTTGATTAAGAAAACATAATAAGGAAAATGTTTGATTATGGTATGTGAGTCTTAAAGGCCCTAAGCCGATCTTAAAAATGTATACCTTAAAAATTTATATTAGCATCCCTAATGACTCTAGTTTGATTAAGATATATCATTCACCTTAGGACTCCCATGATGAAGATTCATATTAGGCAATTGGCATGAGATATGGGCATTGAGAGAGAAAAATGCAAAGGTGCAATGGGTCAATCAAGAAATATTTAGATATGTCTGTGTGTTTAATGATCTTATTATTGACAAGTTCACATGTTTTGAAAAAGATTTATTTTATAAAAGTTTTCAATCACAAGAAATAGTGAATTTCTTTTAAAAATATCAAGTTATCATGTCTAGATATTGATTACTTAGGCATGGAAAGATGTTGTGCAATGAATAAGTAAATGAGCAATTATATCATTATGAAGTTGATATGAGGTTGAAGTAGTGTAAACACAAACAAATTGATAATCAATATCTAACAAAAAAATGGACAAGTATATAAAATCAATTAGATTAGGAGATGTTGGGAACCCCCTTGAAATTTTTTCATCCTCTCTATGTATCAAAATTATCAATTTAGACGAATTGTCTTTTATGGAAGCACTGGTCTGAAGTCTAATCAAGATAGCGTACTCTCTCTGGCTTTAGAGAGATTAAAGGGGATTTATTGATTGTTGATATGGGGGTATTTGTCATTATTTGTGGGGGTAGAAGGGTTCCTCATTGTGAAAGAAGTTTCATGAGAGGAATGGATAACATATCAAGAATAGGAATACACTTGGTTTATCACCTTGATGGGACACTACAGAATGCTTCTTCCCACATGTAAACCATTGGAAGAATGCCATGTTCCTCCACATGGAACACTGGACGAAAGAGGCATTCCATCAAGGTGTCCCTGGGTTGGAAACCTCAAATCTTTGTATCTGAGTTTTTGACTTTGTAGAAGGTTTTGAGTGTATCTCGGAATATTTTTTAATGACTTTTTATGTCTTTAGAAAAGAAAATATCCATGCAAAAAGAGAGAAGAGGGAGATACGAAACTTGAGGGACAAGTCTTCCATGTTACCTTTTCTTGGTAAAAAAGGTATGGAATTAAATTGAATATCTTCTTAATTTAGATAATGTCAATGGTTTTTAAGAGAGATAAAATGATAATTCAATTTCCAATTAGAATTAAATTGATTTTTTATAAGGAATTACATTGGCTATTTTTTGAAGAGGGATAAAAAATCTCAATTGAAGGCCACATCCCACTCCAAGGAAAATGTTTTTATTGTGCATGAACCCTTGACAAATGGAAAATGGGAAAATGATTGGATATAAATGAGTTGAAAATTGTAGGAAAGTGTGGAATACATTAAATATATTCCAATATTATCCATATGCTAGTAATAGTTGATCAGTTAACCAAAAATATGGTGTCAATAACTAGACTCCTCATGGACCATAATAAAGATCCATTCATGATTATTGTTGATGTTATGAAGCTAAACACAAAGAGATGAATTTCCACAATTATTAGAGAAGTGAGTGAGGAAATTTTGATCTAGTCTATAAGAAGACCACCATTGGTAACAGTTCTCGGCTTCTGAACTGGCTTAGTAATAATGTTTCAAACAATAGTACGAACATGAATGTTCAAAATATCCTCATTGATTACTTGAATATTGATAACATGAATCATATTATACCTTATGAAGTACTTGAGGATATTCCTATATTTAGAAGAGATAAATAAACAAATATTTCAAGAAGTAATATGCATATAATCACATTAGGTACACATAATAAATAGATACACATCAAGAACCAAATTACTATGGTATCAATGTCGTCATTGATCACAACCATGGTTATGAAGTTGTTCCAACCCATTTACTTTTCAAACTCATCAAGAGCCATATTAGCATCATGCTGAATGTTAAAGTCCCTTCTAATAGTTCTTATAGATTTATAAAAACATGTCTGGTCTCCCCAAAAATAAAGTAAGGAGTAGGGTCTATGATAAGGTATTCTTCAAAGGAGGGGTTATGATACATAAGATCAAGATGATGTATTGAAGTGTGATTACCTAGAGTGTTCACACCACAATTTTTCTACGTATATTGATTTTTTAGAGGATAATCAATCTAAATGTTCATGGCATTAGAAATAGAGATAACAAACTCTTGGTTGCATGTGGATCCATAAAACTTGATGTATGGAGATAGGTTTTTGGCTATAATATTTGTAATGACCTTAAAGGTTATTTTTCAATCATCAGGCCCATCGAAGATTCATTGATTTATTTGAAGTTAAACCCACTTGTTGATGTAGGTAAGGTCCTAAAAGGATGTTATTGTTTTGGTGGTTATTGATGCCTAAGATTTGGTGGATAAGAATGTCATTAGGATTGTAGGGATTTGACCTATTGTGAAACCATTCCTTTTTATTTTGGAATTTATTGATGGATATTCCTTGGTTAACCAGGGAATTAGAGAGCTTTTTTTATGGGAGTAGTAGTTTTTGTAATAGGGTATTTGAAATACATTTTTACCAAAATATTACCTCTATTTAATGATGTGACATAATTATTGCTTTTTGATCATGTTTTAAAGGGAGAACAGAATTGTTCCTAGGAGAGGACAATAAAGTTGGGTGATTTTGAAGATTAGAAAAGAAGGAATGAAACTCATGTGTCTCTTTAATGGGCATGAAAATGAGATATTTTGTTGACCCACACTAATATTAATTTTATTTTGCCATGACGGGAACTGTGGACCCCAATAAGGTAGACAAATTTAGAATAGTCATAAGGTTGCTAAGTATCCTGGTGAATGAATTGAAGTTTAGCACCCATTCCCAAAGAGATTACATAGAAAGTATCCACACCCCATGATTATGGTTGAATCCCCAATATTAAAATACAACAGGCACCTCAATCAGTGGAATTCAAGGAACCTATCTCCATGGTCCATCTAGTAAAGAGAACTTATATGAACCCATATTAAACGTTTGGGATACCCAAGAGAAGTTCTTGAAGGTGTTGTATGGAGGTAACTTTAGGTATATGTACCAAAGTTGATTTTGCAAGAAGAACTTAGGTATATAGATGGATGGGACTGGGAGAATATATATGACCTAAAGACCTAGTAACATCAATAGTATTGATAGTTACATCATTTTTTCCATCTTACTGGTAACTAGGATGTTTCTATTAATAAGGAATCTACTCAGACACATGGCATTAACTAAAAGGTTAATATCCATTTCCTCCTCACAAGAAGCATTTTCTTATTCCATGATCTTCAGTAGCTATTTCCTCCTCAAGAGTGCTATTTTTGAAGATCATGATATGAGCAAAGGACTCAACAGGATAATAGAGATGGTTGAGAAAGGAGTAATCATTAAGATGTTGATGATAGAACTATCTTTGAGAACAACCTTTATAGGATCATGCTTAAGATTGTAAGTACCATGATTGTACGATAAAGAGGTAAGATTTGAGCACCAAGATATGCAAAGAATGGCTTCATGGGATGTATAGAGGAAGTAACCATTCTAGAGGATTTCACGTCAAACATAGGTTGGAATTGGTTAAATAATATTTCATGACAAGGAACCCGATAGGTAGGAGTTGAGCACAACTTTAGTGAACTCCGGTTTTGTAATGATGATCTCACTGAAGTTCTTTAGAGTCCCCTCCACTTGGTTCTCCATCTCAAGGTAGTCTTTCACGATCCGAAGAGAGGCCACATTGTAGGGGGTAAGTGTAATAGCCTCCCCCCCAACGTAGTTGTAGTCAACCACAACATTGTAGAGAGGCCACATTTTCAAATGTTGTAGGTCATACGTTGGATTTTGAATGTTGTAGGAGGTGGAGATAGAGTGATTAGAGAATGGAAAAGGGGTCTCCTATAAAGGCTTGCTGATGTCAGATGCTCCTGTGTATGTTTTGGAAAAATTTTAACTATTTGTACAATATTTTGTGAGCATTAAACCAATACTTTTTGTTTGACCATGAGGATGTAACTATTTAGATGAAGATGTAACAATTTTGGCAAAAGTGTAACTATCCATAGAACAATGTAACCATTTAGACAAATTTATAACTCTCTAGACAAAAATGTAACTATAATTAATAAAGTGTATAAGAGATAAATTTTGAAATATTGAGATACTTATTTTCATACCCTCCAGGTCTTGAGTATATAATAAATAAAATAAAAACTCAATTGTGGCTTGGATCTACTTCTATTTTGAATTCTTAAAGTTGGGTGCCTAACTACTTGCTAGTTGGTAAGTTAGCAGTCATCTCCATAGGCGAGGAACTGCCAAATTGGTGTAGTATGACGAGAAGTCTAAGGCATTCAAGGAGTATACCCTAGAATAACAATTCTAGCATATAATATTATATTTAGCCATGAATATGCCTTTCATTTATAACCTATAATTTATACTCCTTGAAGTAATTGATTTTTTACTTTTGATGACCTATTGTTACAATATGTGTCAACTAGTAGTGTTTCGTACCATATTGTTACTTTCTATACCGCATAGTTACTTTTTGTAAACTTTTGATATTCATTTTTGTAATTGTATTTGTTTTCGCTTAATATTTGTTTGACATTTTTTGTCATCATTTGTATGTCTCATTATAAGTGCACCAATCAATGTTATTTTTATAATACAAAAATTACATCTAATTATAAATTTATAAATAGATATAATATGTTAGTGTTCAGATAGTTACTTTCTAGGATAAACTATTACTTTTCATGTCAGACAGTTACTTTTAATGACCAAATGTTACTTTGATTACAGATAGTTACTTTTCATACCACATACTTACTTTTTTTATCTTATATTAACTTTTTTATATTACATAATGGCCAAAGTTTTAGCAGTACCAATGATATATTCTTAGTTGTTTGGATATGTAATAGAAGGCAACATGGGTACATGATGGGTAAAAAATAACACCCAAAACTACCTATTGTTCACCATACCTCATCCTCTAAACACTTAGCAAAATTAGTAATACCAAAACCAATATTACAATAAGGTAACTCTACATACCAAGATGTCTCCTTGTGCTAATTTGCATCATGTAACCACCTACAACAATGGTATAATCTTCTCAAAGGACTTGAGAGTCACTTGCTCAGTGGGCTCAAACTGGTCAGTCTACAACTTCTTTACTTTGTAGGAAAGAGAGCCTCCGATGGTTTATAAACATACCGCACACACCACTATATCCAATAATCCCAATCACACAACTGAAAGTGACATCTTTGATTGAAATTATGACAAACACTTCCCTCATAACTTCAGTGTGGTCTGTCTTTGAGTAGAAATCAACATGGAGATTTATTGATGGAATTAGTAAGGTCTCTGAAGCCGGCAGCAAGGCACCACATACTGGTGCAACGGAGGTAGTTGGGGAAGATATTAAAGTCCCAAAGTACAGGGAACCTCTTCAATATGAGGCTAATGGAATATCTTCTCCGATATACTTGAGAGAGAAAGAAAATCAATTAGAGAACTAGCTTTTTCATTGTTTTACCAAAAGGAGGTGTTCGGTGGTCAATTTCTCAAGCAGTTCTTAAGAATCGAGCTGATAGTAGTATTTACAAAGAATGCCACCGTATCTTCAGAACATGACATAGTTAAGTGTTTCAAATACAACTATTTACAAATCATGCTACTGTGTATTTGAAGCATGGATAATTTAACCAAGTTACCCATGCAAAAATTATATATATATATATACATTGCTCGTGTGGATAACTAACTTTTGTTACCGTATATTAGTTTTATAATAGGAACGTACACAATTGTAATGAGAGGACCAAAAGTGTGATAGAAAGACTTATTTTATAAATATAGCGTGAAATTTTTATCGTCCCTTTGAAAATAGTAAAACTGATATTTATGACGAAACAATAAACAATTGGGGATCGAAGCTACTTTGGCTGGGAGTCAAAGGGAGTTAAGGAAGGCTATATTGGGGATCAGAGCTACTTTGGTTGTATGCCTAGAAACCATGATTAGAAGGAATGTTGGGGAAAGAGTGGGCACATTATTCCCTTATGGTTGGGGGGCCATCTCTAATCTTGCACAAAGGGAGGGAGTGATAACACACATTTTTGTGATATTTATAGCCCATATTTTGTTGTCAAAACTGCCCTTTTTAAACTATTTTCCTCTCCTTTTTGTCATGTTATTGAATAAATGAGTCACACTATGCTCTTAACTCATTTTTATCATATTTTACAGAGTTTTCCTCACTTTTTTACTTAAAATCAGAAAAATGGCCCATCTCGACCCACTTATAAAGAATCAGCCTTTTTCGAACTACACGACACGTCCACTACCCATCGCGGTCGCTGCCTGATATGGCAGCAACCCGACACTGGCGTATCGCATAACGCGGAATTTGACGAGCGACGCGCTACTACCCGACAGAGAGTCGTTCTCACGCCTTGACCAGTCATCCCGACACGGACATATCGCGCGACAAGAGCCACTCACCGGAAAAATGCCTGCCCGTCACAGTCGCCCGATACCACCGCAACCCGACACGCGATAGCCACGGTGTTTTGGGCGATACCTAGGCGTCGTCCATCCCCGAAGCCACGTAGAGGGAATTGATGAAGGATACGTGGAGCCCAGAGATCCACAACTTCCTCCAACTGCTACCTATAAATAGTAGCTACAGGACCTCGATGGGACAAGACAGACTCCCACAAAAGCTAACTTTGGAAACACCTGGAGCTAGTGTGTCGGGCACCTGAGGCATACCGAGCGATACTAGGTGAGCACCCCCCACCCGAGAGGGGCAGGAGTGGTTCACTTAGGACCCATCCCGGTAGCCGCAGCAGCTGATATCGACCAAGAAGGCCACCCAATGTGATGGGTTCTTAGATGGGTTCTCGCCCGAGACGGCTCTCCCTCTACGCCCGATACGAGGAACCTTAGAACCTAAGACCTCTCTAACCCGACACGATACCGAACTTGATACAGACAACCCATCATGGTGTGTCGCCTGAGAGGGTGGCATCCCGATACGGCCATATCGGGTAGAGTGCCTTGATCAATACATCTGCCCATCACGGTGTGTCGCCCGATAGAGGATGTCGCCTGACACATGCGTATCGGGTAGAGATCTCCCCCGGTATTAGGTTAGAGGAGCCTCAGGGGTCTGCTGATGTATGTCATCATCCTAAATCAAGGAGGCAATACCTATCTTCCCTTTTTCAGTCATTTACTTTCTTCATTTATGCAATGTAACTAGACCTTTTATATATAATGCTTTTGTTAATGGAATTAGAGGAGTTTTAATACATGTTGCTCTATGTTTGGATGATTGCCTTATAGCATTTGAATGCTAGCTTGTATGCTTGGATCATGTTTTGACTAGCTATCAAATCGTGTTTCCCGTTACTGCTTCCTCGAGAGAGGAGTTGTAACTCTAGCATTTGGTCCGATCAGGGAGTACGAGAGTATCCAGGGTCAAAGTTGCTTCAGTTATCTTTCCACTCCAACCCAAGTCCATCACCCTTGATAGAAGGTGGTGGTGCTTAGTTGGAGGTACCCACTTCGAGAGAAGGGGTATTGGATGTTTCCTGCTGCCGCTTGTTATGATGAAGTTTCCTTCCTTCGTTCCTTACCGAGGCAATCACGTTATCTCCTCCGATTCTGTTGCGCAAAACCCCTAAAATTTGATAAATGCCAAAAACCTTAATCTTCCTTGTAACTCCAGTTGGAGATAGTTTTCCTTTTGTTTTAGTGATCTTCACCTGTCGTTCCCTTGGGGACTTTGTTCTTACCCTTCTTTTACCGGAGTGTAGAGTGTTGATTCCACATTCTTAGCACGACCACCCTTGTCCCTGTGGTTCGACCCCGATCGCTACTTCGGACCCCGTCATCGTTGCCGGGGCCTAAGAGTCGGGTTATTTAAAAGTTCGACTACTTCAAATCCGCTCCTTTTGGATGCGCGATTTAGGCCGGTCAACTTTTTGGCATCGTTGTCGGGGATAAGGAAAAGCGGTACTGTTAACAAACCCGAATCCACTAACTACACTCACGTGCCTCAAGCTTAGTAATAAGCTTGACAACACAGTTTCTTTTAGTATTCTAACCTGAATGTGTGTATAATAGTTCGTTTCATTAACACAAGTTTTCTAACTTGATTATAAGTTCTATTCAGGTACTCAGGGAAGAAGCACTCTGCTCGGTTGAGCACCATTCATCATGCCATCTCGCGTGGAACCACCTCTTTCCGAGGATGAGCGAAACGCTAGAGTGGGACCACAGTCACCTCTGTCTGGAAACGATGACCGTTATAATAATAATCATTTACAAGAAGAACCTGAATCAGAACAATTCGGGGATGATCATCATCACGAGAGACGTCGTCATCACCGAAGGCACAAAAGGAATCATCATAATCAAGAGCAGAATCAGAGGAACATCAACAGTGAAGATTCTGACGAAGAAGAAAAGACTCTCCGTGAGTTGGCTGCCACGAAGGCCAACAACTCAAGATGCCCAGTTGTGATCCCAAGGTTTGACGCTGTAAACTTCGAATTAAATCCAGTCGTGATCTCCATGATTCAAAATAAAAGCTTTAGGGGAAGTTCCAAAAATGACAACCCTTACCATCATCTTGACGCTTTTAAGAATATTTGTGATACCATCAAAATGCGGGGAGTTCCACAAGAAGTCATTTACTGCAAGGGTTTCATCTTCTCTTTAGAGGACAAGGCCCCATCCTGGTACCTCAGGATACCGCATCAAGCTCTGAACGGATGGAACGCGCTGGCAGACGCTTTTGTGAACAATTTTTACCCTACAGAGAAAACTGTCAGGAACAGGCAAAGGATCACGTCATTCATGCAGAAGCCAAATGAGAATCTTCATGAGGCCTGGGAAAGGTATCAGGAGTATCTGAGAGACTGCCCTCATCACAAATACAAGAAGGGTTTCCTGATAACCACCTTCTATAATGGTCTGACCCCTGAAGAAAGGGTGTCGCTAAATGCAGCTGTAGGAAGTGACTTTTTGGGGAAGAAGCCCAGTAGATCCAAAAAGATCATCGAAAACATGGCAGAGCTACAGGCCGGTACCGACTACGACGGGACTGATAGAGGATATGCTAAGAAGGCCGCTAATGAAGGACCGTCAGACGAATCCAAGGCTCTTGAAGCTATCACCACTCAAATCCAAAAGATAGCCACTGATGTCTGACAGTTACAAGAATCAGGAGGGAAAGGAAAGAAGCAGATCGAGAAAGTGATGAAGTGTGTCACCTGCGGAGAAGGTGGACATGGTGTTGATAATTGCATTTACACCCGACCCGATGAGTCAAGTGAAAGCAAATCCAAAGCAGAAGAAGCTGAGAACGTCTCTTTTGTCAACTTCAAAAGACCGGGCCACCCTGGTTTTAGCTATGGCAACAAGGATGTGGTAGAGAACTCGCATCATTTGGATAATCTGCCCAAGCAACTGCAAGGTTTCTAGAAAAGAGGCGGACAAGGTTAGTTCAGTAGAACAACCAATTTCCAAACAAACAAGGCGAACTTCCAAGGGCAAGGGAAGTTCCAAAACCACCAGGCAGCTAACCCTAGTTAAGGACAGGGACAAGCTAAGGAGAAGAGTCAAGAAAAGAACTCGAGTCAACCGGACTTAGTGGGACAACTGTTTGACTTTGTCAAGAGACAATATACTATAAACAAACAACTGGCACAAAGTGTGTTTTCCAACTTGGGGGTTCTGAATATGATGCAGGTTCAAATGGTGGATATGCAAATGCATCAATGCCAGATAGATCAGCAGTTGGCTCAAATGGTCGAGTTAATAAAGAATCCCTCAGGTAAGATACCATCCAGCAGTGAGCCTGCCAAAATGGCGGTACTCAGATCAGGGAAGACAGTAGAACGCCCTGAAATAGCCAGGCATGAAGAACCTGAACCAAGGGTTGTGGCAGAGAATCCAACAGAAGAAGAGAATCAACGAGCTCATGTTAGGGAGCCGGAATCAGAACCTGTGGAGGACTTGTTCGATAAAAGAAGTCCTTACTCTCCAAAGTTTCCCTTCCCATACAAACTCATAAAGGTGAATCTTAAAAGGCGTTACGAAAGGTTTATGGAGTCGGTGAAAAAGCTTCACCTCGAAGTGGCATTTCTGGATGCTTTGGAGGAAATGTCGACCTACGCCAAGTTTTTCAAGGATTTGATCACTAAGAAAAAAAAGAGGGGGAAGGATTGAGACGGTACACCTAGCCAGGATGTCGTCCACCTTTTTGAAGGTGGATTTACATACCAAGAAGAAGGATCCAAGGGCCTTCACCATTCCTTTTACTGTTGGAGATAATATAGAAAGAAAAGGTCTTGCTAATTTAGGGGCCAGTATAAGCCTAATCCCCTTAAGCCTCGCGCAACGGTTGGGTTTAACTGATATGGTCAGGACCAACATGAGGCTCAAATTGGAAGACCATACCTTCAAAAGACATGTGGGAGTCATTGAGGATGTTCCGATTCATGTGGGAAGATTCTTCATTCCTTGTGACATTGTTGTCATAGACACTACTGAAGACCCCAATTGCCCTATCATCTTTGGGCGCCCCTTCTTGGCTACAGGAAGAGTGCTGCTTGATGTTGTCGAAGGAATCATCACTCTGAGAGTCATAGATGATCACATAGATTTTAGGGTAAAAGACGCGATGAAAGGGTCATCCCTGCTAGAGTCTGCCCACTTCGTGGATAGCTATAACCAGTTTTGTGAAGAAGTAGAAGAAGATTTTGCAATGGTAGACCCTCTTATGAGGGTGTTGAGCAGTCATGACTCTAATTCTAAAGATCATGAGGTTGTCGAGACCTTTCTAAATCAATTTGATGAAGATCTAGGTGATGAGGAGGAGGTTATAGAGACAGTCAAGTTTGCTTCTCTAGAAGTGACACCGAAAGAAGAAAAGGCACCTAAGACCAAGCTAGAGATGAAATAGCTGCCTGAAGGTTTAAAGTATGAATTTATAGATCAAGAAGGGAGAAATCTAGTTATAGTTAATGCCAGTCTGACGAAAGAACAATTTGAAAGTCTTCTCGAGGGGTTAAGGCTCCATAAGCAAGCTATAGGCTATTTGGTAGAGGATATCAAGGGACTAAGCCCTGCACTTTGCATGCACCGCATAAATTTGTAAGAATCCGCCAAACCTCTGGTCTAACCCCAGAGAAAGTTGAACCATATGTTAAAAGAGGTTGTGAAGAAAGAAGTGATCATGCTGAGAGATGTAGGGATTATCTACCCAATCAGTGATAACAACTGGGTAAGTCCCATCCATGTAGTACCAAAGAAGGGAGGCATGACAGTTGTGAAAGGTGATAAAGGAGATGAGGTAGTGGTCCGGACTGTCACTGGATGGAGGATCTGCATAGATTATCATAAGCTAAATCAAGCTACGAAGAAAGATCATTACCCACTTCCCTTCATCGACCAAGTTCTAGAGAGATTAGCGCATCATGATTATTTCTACTTTTTAGATGGTTACTCCGTATTTTACCAAGTTCCCATCCTACCTGACGATCATGAGAAAACCACCTTCACTTGTCTCTATGGTACTTACACCTTCCAAAGAATGCCATTTGGATTATGCATTGCTCCAGCAACCTTCCAGCGTTGCATGATTTCGATGTTCTTGGATTTTCTGGAAGACATCGTGGAAGTTTTCATGGATGATTTTTTTGTCTATGGGAAGGACTTTGATGCTTGTCTGAAAAACCTATCTTTGGTCCTACAACACTGTGAAGAAAAGAATTTGGCCCTCAACTGGGAGAAGTGCCACTTCATGGTACGAGAGGGCATAGTTCTTGGCCATAAAGTCTCAAGGAGAGGTATCGAGGTAGATGTGACCAAGGTTGAAGCTATATCTAGACTACCTCCACCTAAGTCTATAACTGGAGTGTGAAGTTTTCTCAGGCACGCTGGTTATTATCGAAGATTCATAAAAGACTTCTCGAAGATCTCAAAACCTTTGTTAAATCTTCTGGTTAAGGATGTTGAATTCGATTTCTCTAATGATTGTCTATATGCTTTTCAGGCCTTGAAAGATGCACTTGTTTCTCCACCTATCCTTCAAGCTCCGGATTGGGAGCTGCCTTTCGAACTAATGTGCGATGCCAGTGACTATGTCGTAGGAGCAGTCCTCAGACAGAAGAAGGACAAAAGGCACCATGTCATTTGCTATTCCATCCGTACTCTTGATGAGGCATAGGTAAATTACACGACAACAGAGAAGGAGATGCTTGTGATTGTTTTCTCCTTCGACAAGTTCAGATCTTATATGATTGGAGAGAAGGTAAAGGTATACACCGACCATGGAGTGATACGATATCTTATGCAGAAAAAGGACACTAAGCCCAGACTACTAAGGTGGGCTTTACTACACCAGGAGTTTGATCACGAGATCATTGATAAGAAAGGTGCGGAAAACGTAGTCGCTGACCACTTGTCAAGGATTACAGTCGAAGACAAGAGGGAGCCACCTATCAATGATAACTATGCAGATGAGGCCTTGCTAATGGTAGAAGCCAGAGATAAGAGTTTGCCATGGTTTGCAGATATTTGTAATTACCTTGCTTGTGGGGAGTTACCTCCAGAAATAACATACAATCAAAAGAAGAAACTCTTTTCTGATGTAAAAAATTACTATTGGGATGATCCCCTTCTCTTTAAAAGATGTGTGGATAACTTGTATAGAAGGTGTATTCCTGAGGAAGAAGTGCTAGACATTCTGAGGAAATGCCATGCCTCACCCTATGGAGGACATCTGGGGAGTGAAAGGATAGCTGCTAAGGTGTTGCAATCAGGATTTTACTGGCCTTCATTGTTCAAGGATGTTGCAGAATATGTAAAAATTTGTAAGGAATTCCAATCGATGGGAAACATTGGAAGAAGAAACGAGATGCCCATGGCCAACTGGGTCGAGGTCAAGATTTTTGATGTCTGGGGGATAGACTACATGGGTCCCTTTCCCCCATCAAAAGGTTTTCAATACATTTAAGTCTTGGTGGACTACGTGTCTAAATGGGTGGAAGTTGTTGCCACCCAAACTTGCGACTCCAAATCTATGATCAAGCTATTTAAGAAGACTATCTTTCCTCACTTTGGAGTACCTCGTACTGTGATAAGTGATGGCGGATCACATTTCAGGGAGAAACAGTTTGAAGCACTTATGCGGAAGTATGGGGTTAAACACAAAGTTGCTACACCCTATCACCCTCAAACTTCTGGGCAGGTGGAGGTTTCGAATAGACAGATTAAGCAGATCCTAGAAAATAATGTCAGCCGCATGCGAAAAGACTGGTCGATGAAGCTCGACGATGCTCTTTGGGCCTACAGAACTGCATATAAGGCACCCCTTGGCACTACTCCTTACAAATTGATTTATGGGAAATCATGTCATCTACCCTTAGAGCTTGAACACAAGGCTCTTTGGGCGATTAAGTTCCTAAATATGGACCTAGAGAAGGAAGGGGAAAAGAGATATCTACAGTTATAGGAACTCAAAGAGCTGATAATACATGCATACGAGAATGCAAGGACTTACAAGCAAAGGACCAAGGTGTGTGGCATGATGCCCACCTGAAGAAGAAGGATGTGGGTGAAGGTGATAAAGTTTTGTTATTTAAATCCTCTATCCATCTTTTTCTAGGTAAGCTGCAGATGACGTGGTCTGGACCCTTCACCATAGAAAAGATATATCCATCAGGGATGATGGAGTTACATGACAAGGACAATCCAGCAAAGGTTTTTCCAGTGAACGGGCACAGAGTAAAAAGGTACTATGAAGATGAAGTGTTCATGAGAAGGTCAGAGATAAGTTTGCAGGATGTTGAAACAACAGAAGGTGCAAAGTGAAGGATCTGAAGCTGTCGAGCTGACGACGCTAACTACAGCGCTCCTCGGGAGGCAGCCTGAGTCTTCACTTTTCTTAGAATAGGACGTTATTTCCTTTCCTACAAGAAAAACAATATGAACATTATGATTGTAATAAGGCCCGATTCAGTGCATGTACCTCATGCTCAGACTCCTTCATTTTATGGGCCACCACTCAGTTTTATAAGCATTGATGAGTAATACTATCTGAGGCTGGGGGCTTCACCTTAGGCCAATGATGTTTTACCCATCAATTACTTTTTCCTTCACTTTAGTTTTAGTTTTCCATCTCTTATCTTGTCTGAAGCTTTGTATCGGGCCGAGATGCCTACTCCATGGCCGATATCGGGCAAACACCTGGGCGCATCATGCGACACACCTTTATCGGGCTTTGGTATTGGGAAGCACACCTTAGCTATGAGTCGTGTCAGGTGATAAACCGAGTAGCGGGCATCCGTGTTGGGCGGCAGGAGTAATGACCCTTGATTTGACGGACGTGACTAATTTTACTTCTCATCTCGGGAATGATTTGTCTCCTCGAGTGACACACGCCCTGACTTTACCTATTTTACCCCCCCCCTCAATTTCTATATATAGTAATTTTGGTTTAACCATGTCCGGCACTGACATTTACTTTCTCACCTACTCCTATATCGTGCAATTAAACTCTCATTCTAGCTCTCGTATCGGGCATCTCTGCTTTAGTTCCCGTGTCACGCATCAACCTAAAGGTATAACCCGATATACTTATCGCGTTGGTTGCTTGACACGCCACTCATGTCGCGTAGCACGTATCGGGCACTTCGTATCGCGTGGCTTTGTTTTACCGAGCACAAACCCGGCAATTTAGTATCACCCGGCACGCCTTATACTTTAGCTATATCGGGAACAAGACCTTAGTTTTTATGTATCACGCGATACAAGCTTGCATCGGGCATCACCCCGTATCAGGTTCTGCCTATCGGGATTTCTATCTTTTAATTGTGTCGCATGACGCACTTCTTTCGCGCGCCCACCTGATACCCTATATCAGACAATGACTGTGTCGCCCAGTTTTATATCGCCTCGTGTCTTGCACGTGTCGGGTGACACCCTTTTTCTGAGCAACTGTATCGAGCAGGATAGTTGTTCGCTGTGACACCCGGTGTTGCAAGATAAGCTTGTATCGGTCTGAACTTCGTGTCGCCCGACACAAGCATATCGGGAAAGCATCATATCGTCCAGTTTTGTAGCATAGTACGGTTGTATCGGGTAGCTCTTATATCGGGCTAGGCTTTTTGACTTATCATGCAAACAACTTTTCTTTTAGACTGTGTCGGGCTATCACGATTTTGTCACCGATATCAACTTAACGCCTTTAGGTTTAGTTAAGTTTTCGTTATATCACCAAACCGTTATCAGGCAACACAACCCAGCCGCCCGATATCGGGTAAGGTGAACCATCCAAGATGCTTACTAAACTTTTGTTTTATGACAACAGAAATGGCCCGCACCAAGCAAACTGTCATCCAAGTAGATGAACAAGGCCGGAGGATCAATGCTGAGGCCACAACATAAGCTACAACAGTTGGTCAGAAATGCCCAAACCCCGAAGCAGCTAGGCCATCCACGGCCGAAAAGAGACCAAGGACGGAAGAAGTAACGGCTCCAACAACTGCTTCAACAGAGACAGTAGAACCTTTAGATCACTCACCAGGCACGTTTGTGCCAAGAGACAATGAGCACAGGCGTCGATACACAGAACTGGCAACTAAAGTGTACAGACCAAGCAGATTCTGCCACCAGTCGTCCTTCTTCCAAATAGGCATTTATGACAGGCTGGAAAATGTCCTAGCAGCAGCCGGGCTGAGGAAGATCTGCTTCAACCACTCCGCCTCTTACACTGAACTCAACAAGGAGTTCATGTCGTCTCTCCACCGGGTACAGAATAAACCTGAGGAAATCAAAGAATTTGGCAGAGAAGATAGACTACAAGGACGGTTGTACAATGATGAGCACGTCATATCAGAGAAGCTGCTCAATGGAATCTTTTCTTCCAGCGAAGTAGAAAAAGAACTGCTCAACAATGGTGTAAGAATCACCGAAGGAGACGGGTTCAACCCGGTGGAGCTCTGGAGAAAACTGACCGGCGAGTCATCGTTCAAGCCAGGAAGCAAGGTGGCGACAGTGCACTCTTGCTTTTGGAGGATAGTGCATAAAATCGTGGTGTGCCTACTCTTCAGCAAGAATGAATCTAGCAATCTTTACACTGAAGAGCTACACCTGATGTGGCATATGATGGAAGGTTGCACAATCAACCTGGGGAGGCTCCTCCTCAACCGCCTTCATCCGATAAAGGATGCCACCAAAGACTACAACATGGGTGGATTGGTGAATCTTATTGCGGTAGGGTTAAGATACCCAAGAGAACTATGAAACCTCTCAAGGACAAGGGGTGATGATATGATCGACCTCAAGTTCCTGATGAGGGCCAGCATCATCAAAAAGGAGGGGTGATGCTACTTCTACAAATTTGCCAAAACAAACACCCTCCTTCCGCTCCCACGCTACGCCAACTACGACATAGAAAAGCTGGTCTTCCCAACAGTAGAGATTGAAGGTGTGGTAGTCAAAGCCACCTACACTGCCACCACAAGGATATAGGAGAGGGCGGCTGCAAGAGGAGAACCAATTCCTCTCGATGCTTTGTAGGATAAATCATCCACAGTTCCTGCTGAGCCACCCACCGCTCTAGAGCAACTGACGACAACCATTGATAGAGCTGTCGTCGCTCCTACCATACCAGCCGCGACCGCAACAACAGCTGCGATGGATGAAGTAGTGTCGGTGATCGTGGAGGTCATCATGACAACCGGGACTGAGACAACCTCGATAGCCTCGAGGGAAGCTGCCGCGGAAGAGATGGTCGCAGCTCCCGAGCTTTCTGTAGCGCCTCCAGTGGCAGAAGAAGTGGTGCAGTCAGACGCCAGTAATGGAGCGTTTGTTGAGATCCTTGAGAGGGAGCTCAGGGCTGAGCAGCCCATGCCGAAATTGTTGCTGGTGTCTCTAGTGGAAGCTGCAAAGGAGGTCACCGACAATAGAGAGGTGGAGCAGCATCCACCCACACCGCGCCCTTCTCCACCACCACAAACAGGAGAGGCAGCAAAAGCCGCAAAAGTGCTGACGCCTCACCCAGAAGCAACAACCTCGTGAACAATCCAGATTGATACTACCCCGAGTGAAGCTGCACACTCGTCAGGTAGATCTTTGCGCGTGAGGAGTGTCGTGAGGATAAGAGGGAGATCTACATTAGCATCTCCGTCACTCGGACAAATGCTGGGTCATGAACTCGATCACTTGTGGGAGGTAACAGGAAGGCACTCAGCTACTTTTACTTTGCTAACCCACAAGTTTTCTATTTTCCAACAGCGGCTAAGTAGCTAGGAGTGGCAACTGCTGACCCTAGTTGGCCTTCCCGACCAACTAGAGGCACTCAACGCCACACTGCAACAGGCCCTCCAACGCCTTGACATGATCGAGGAGAGGTTGAACAGGAGGGAGGACCATCCGCATCCAAGGTAGCCGAGGAGGTCTCCGTCACCTCCTGGCTCAGGCTCCCAACCCTCCTCGTCAGCATCCTCGCCAAAAATGTCGTCCACTTCCTCCTCCAACGGGCCATCCACAACGCCTGAGGAAGGGACGCCACAAAAGTCAGCCGACGAAGCTCCAGCCGGACAAGCAAGCTCCCACAGCTTGAAAGAAGCTACTCCCTCAGTCACCCTAGATGAAGTTGAGGACAACAACGAAGCAATCAACGTCAGGGAGGACTCTTCTAACGAATCAGAGGGAGAGGGGAGGGACATCTGTGCCGCTAACGAAAGACACCCCCCCAGAGGAAGAAGCTCGACGGCAGATGTGTTTTCTGTGTCATCAGAGATACCTTCCTTCGAGATGGCCGACTTCGACAGAAGGGCCATCGAATACCTGACGATCAGGGACCAGAAACTACTGAACAAGGTCCTGAGGTTGCAGGCTGATGAAGAAGATGTCATCTGGAGTGACGGCTACTTCTCTGTATGATGGGGAGCACTCAGAAGCATATTCCGCTCGCCAGTCGTCGTCGAAAAAAAGTTGTTCAGGGTCCTGGAGGGTGCAATAATCGAGAATGCCAGTACCAGGATAGGTCGGCAAACAATATACAACGCCACCCTGACCTTGGCAAGAAGATTGATGATGGGAGTATCAGACTCCATCGTGGTGGCCAACATTCTACGGCATATTGAAGAGCACAACATGAACCTCGTGTTGGCCCCGTACAAGCACCGCAACAACTGGTTCCTGTGTGTGGCAGACCTCTGGAACCATGATGTCCAGTTGTTCAGCTATTGCAACGAGGAGGTGCCATGCTCAGGACTTATCTTCAGTCTCCCAGAGGACAAACATCTCAGGCTTCTCCCACTGCGTCTTCTCTGAGCTATCAAGCAAGGAGTCCAACGTCATAGTGGCGTTTGGACTTCTTTTCTATTGGAGACTTCCCCGTCCAAGCAGAATCACGAAGCGGGAATAACACTTTTGTCATCTTGTGTGCCATGGAGTTGCTCAACATATTTGGAAACATAAGGCATCTTCAGGGCCAAGATTTCTTCCATCTCAGGAGAACCTACTCCTTGTTGTTGATCAAAGACAAACACCATTTCCAAGACGCAGGGGTACCAGAAAAGCTGCTGGATAGTGACCAAGCAGACGAGTCTTCGCAACCCAGCAGCACTCTAGAAAAAGAAGCTGAGATAGAAGCAGACGTCTACGAGGTAGGCAAGCAGTTAGAAATCCTACAGGAAATATGCAAAATCGAAGACCTCGCTTCGCCTGAAACTTCAGAAGAAATGATCAACAACTTCAACCATTTCTCATGTTCTACACTCACGCAGGAACAGGTAAATGAAGTTCTTCTGAAGTTAGCCGACTCTACCCCCGCAGACGTCATCTACAAGGAAGGCAGTGTCATAGTCCCTGTTGATGACTTAAGGGACATGGTAAAAGAAGGAGGATGTTTGGCGATATCAGTGGCGGCTGCCTACATCCAGATACTACAAAGGAAGTTTGAACATGCATACATAGCTCATCCAATGTTGTTCAACGACATCTGCCTTGCCGATGAGTCAGGAGCGAAACAATCTTTTCTGGCAGAGTTGCAGAGCAGGATTCCATGCATCATCTTCCTGTTGATTCTACACTACAACCACTAGACGCTCCTGACGATGTACACTCACCAATGAGCAGGAATCTTCTACAACAGCTCAAACAGCAACAAAGATCACCCAATACAGTGTACATCGACAGTGTTGACACCCCTCGAGCGTTTAGTACGAAAATACTATGAGGAGGTGGCAATGCTAATACAACCATTCCTGGAGACAGCAACGATCAAATGGCATGAGCTTCAGTTCTGCCACCGCAGTCCACAATAGATTCCACTATCCAACGACTGCGGCATATTCGTGCTGGAATGGATATCAAACTAAGAGACGCCTGACCAGCCCCACCACATCGATTACCACAGAAAACGCGACGAATATGTGTGGGAGCTTCTATCTGGCAAGGGAGTGCTCACCAGCTAACCCTCACTGAGTTAACATTACCCTACCTTATCAACTTCACAACTCTAGGACAGAGTGTGGAGTAAGTTTGGGGGGTACTATGTATCAATGAGGGAGGTACTGAAAGCCCTCTGAACTTCACCTTTTCTTCTTTTTCCTATAACATAACTTGTGTGCATATATACATATACATGTCTCATACAAAATTGTCCATATATATACAATTGTACAAAAACACTTTATAGTAAAAACCTGATACGACTTCTTTCCTGCTTGTTTTCATTGTATCTAAGGTGGTGCTCATTTTGTTATGCTCTTTTCAGAAATGTTGTCTCAAAACGAAAAAAGACTATGACTTTCCACGCCAAAATTTCGAAAGAAAAAATAATCTTGCAACAGCTACGAGATGTGTATGCGAAGGAAAAAGCTGCCCAAACAACAAAAATTTCTCTTGTTCTCCCTTACCCAACAAAATCCCAAAAAAAAGAGAGAAAAGCCTTATGAGAGTGAATAAAAGCATGAGAGTTGTGCCAAATCAAATATATATATATATATACACTTGTCTTTCCAAAAGTACCCATCTTTAGGCATGGTAGATCCGGGGCAGTGGTACGTAGGATGTGAAATCACTGCTCTAAAGCCAACTGGCTTGGACTGCAGGGACCACTTCCCCGTTAACGGACCCATACCTGGATGGACTGATGGGAAGTAAGAAAAACCGAAAAAGCCATAAGCCTACCTAAACACACAACTTTCTGTTCCCAAAATTTGTTTGGTGTGAAAGCTAACTTCGAAATCATGCACCCAAGTCTCGTCGAAGCTGAAGAGAAAATTTTTTCTTAAATAAGATAGGAAAAATAAAGTTTGTTGTTCGTGGTCGGGCAGTATTCTCTTTAAGGCATCTCAATACTCACTCCAACCCCTTGTCTGAAAACTATACCGGGCTAAGAAGTAGTATCACAAAACAAAGTTTTAAAATTGATTGAGGACAATCAAAACACTAAGTTTGGGGGAGTCGATAACACCCATTTTTGTGATATTTATGGCCCATATTTTGTTGTCAAAACTGCCCTTTTATATTGTTTTCCTCTCCTTTTTTTCATATTATTGAATAAATGAGTCACACTATGCTCTTAACTCGTTTTTATCATCTTTTATAGAGTTTTCCTCGCTTTTTCACTCAAAATCAGCAAAATGGCCTGTCCCAGCCCACTTACAAAGAATCGGCCTTTTTCTAGCTGCACGACACGTCCACTACCCGTCACGGTCGCTGCCCGATATGGCAGCAACCCGACACTGGCGTATCGCGCAGCTTGGAATCTGACGAGCGACGTGCTACTACCCGACAGAGAGTCGTTATCACGCCATGACCAGTCATCCCGACACGGACATATCGCGCTACACGAGCCACTCACCGGAAAAACGCATGTCTGTCACAGTCGCCTGATACCACCGCAGCCTGACACGCGATAGCCAAGGTGTGTTGGGCGATACCTAGGTGTCATCCATCCCCGAAGCCACGTACAGGGAATTGATGAAGGATACGTGGTGCCCAGAGATCTGCAACTTCCTCCAACCGCTACCTATAAATAATAGCTACAGGAGCTCGATGGGACAGGTTGGACTCCCGCGAAAGCTAACTTTGGCAGCACCTGGAGCTAGTGTGTTGCACACCTGAGGCGTACCGGGCGATACTAGGTGAGCACCCCCCCCCCCGAGAGGGGCGGGAGTGGTTCACTTAGGACCCGTCCCAGTAGCTGCAGTAGCCGATATCGACCAAGAAGGCCACCCGATGTGTCGGGTTCTTAGATAGTCTCTCGCCCGAGACGGCTCGCCCTCTACGCCCGATATGAGGAACCTTAGATCCTAAGACCTCTCTAACCCAACATGATACCGAACCCAATACGGACAACCCGTCACGGTGTGTCGCCCGAGAGGGTGGCATCCCGATACGGCCGTATCGGGTAGAGTGCCTTGATCGATACGTCTGCCCATCACGGTGTGTCTCCCGTCAGGGGATGTCGCCCGACATAGGCATATCGGGCAGAGCTCTCACCCGGTATCGGGTTAGAGGAGCCTCAGGGGTCTGCTGTTGTATGTCGCCCTCCTAAATCAAGGAGGTGATACCTATCTTCCCTTTTTTAGTCATTTACTTTCTTCATTTATGCAATGTAACTAGACCTTTTATATACAATGTGTGTGCTAATGGAATTAGAGGAGTTTTAATACCTGATGCTCTATGTTTGGATGATTTCCTTATAGCATCTGAACGCTAGCTTGTATGCTTGGATCATATTTTGACTAGCTATCGAATCGTGTTTCCCGTTACTGCTCCCTCGAGAGAGGAGTTGTAACTCTAGTGTTTGGTCCAATCAGGGAGTACGAGAGTACCCAGGGTCATAGTTGCTTCAGTTATCTTTCCATTCCAACCCAAGTCCATCACCCTTGAGAGAAGGTGGTGGTTCTTAGTTGGAGGTACCCACTTCGAGAGAAGGGGTACTGGATGTTTCCTGCTACCGCTTGTTATGTCGAAGTTTTCTTCCTTCGTTCCTTACCGAGGCAATCACATTATCTCCTCCGGTTCTGTTGCGCAAAACCCCTAAAAATTGATAAATGCCAAAAACCTTAATCTTCCTTGTAACTCTAGTTGGAGATAGTTTTCCTTTTGTTTTACCGATCTTCACCTACCGTTCCCTTGGGGACTTTGTTCTTACCCTTCTTTTACCGGAGTGTAGAGTGTTGATTTCGCGTTCTTAGCATGACCACCCTTGTCCCTGTGGTTCGACCCCGATCGCTACTTCGGACCCCGTCATCTTTGCGGGGGCCTAAGAGTCGGGTTATTTAAAAGTCCGACTACTTCAAATCCGCTCCTTTTGGATGCGCGATTTAGGTCGGTCAGGGAGGCCGCATCATCATCAGATGGAAGAAAGATGTTTGGAATGTGGATGTGATTAGTGCATCTAACCAGGTGGTGACAGTTGCTTGCTACAACCTTGGTGGTCTCTCCTTTATTATGTCTGAAATTTATGGTGAAAGGTTGGAAGGGGATAGAGTTCGGATGTGGAAGAGTATTACTGAAACGGCTCAACATGAGATCCCCTGGCTTGTCATAGGGGATTTCAACAATATTAGAAGATCTGATGAAAAGTTTGGAGGGAGGATGGTAAAGGACAGAATATTAGCAGCCTTTAACAATATGGTTGATGAAGTTGAGCTAATAGAATTAAACAAAGTGGGTGGGAGGACCACCTGGTCTAACAAATAGAGGTTTAATAGAATTGCTAGTTCCATTGATAAAGGACTGGTTAATGAACAATGGATGAATTTTTGGCCTAACTCGTATATAAAACTGGGCTCTAACCCCCTAAGCGATCATTCGTGGATGAAGATTGAATTGATTGAGAAACCAATGATTAAGAGACCCTTTGGTTTCTTAATTGGTGGTGTGACTGGCCTGGCTTCAAGGAAGTAGTTGAGAGCAGCTAGAATATCAATGTCGATGGTAATGACATATTCATCGCTTTGAAAAAGTTGCAGAATACTAAGAAAGCATTGAAGAAGTGGAGTAGAGAGAAGACCAATTTGAAGAACATGATCAATGATGTTGAATACAGATTCATGAATGTCCTGGAAAAGCTCAGACAATATCCTCTCAATGATGACCTGATTAAGGAGGAGGACATAACTGAAGATAGGCTGCGAAAGCTGAGAAAGGCTGAAGAAATGCACTACTGGCAAAGAAGTAGGATGGAGTAGTTGAGGGATGGTGATCGTAATACCAAAATCTACCATAGTGCTGTAAAGAAAAAGGAGTTGAAGGAATCCATACACGAATTGGTGGATGAAGAAGGACAAATATTGAATGGCAAGGATGGGCTGGCCTTAAATGCCATTAACTACTTTAATAAGATGTACAATCAGGATGAGAGACATAGCAGTAACTTCTCTGACATATTACCGGACATGAGGGTGAACGATGATATGAATGCTATGCTTTGCTCCTACACCAGTGATGAAGAGATCAAAAGTGTCGTTTTCTCCATTGGTGCCAGTAAGGCCCCGGGGCCAGATGGGATGAATGAGAGGTTTTTCCAAAACATGTGGTACTTGGTCAGGCATGACATCTGTAAATCTGTTAGATGGGTCTTGAATGGGCACAGTATGGTCCGGGTTGTCAACCATTCCTTTATCAAATTAATTCCTAAAAGAAATGTAATCGATAGCATTGTCGACTATAGGCCTATCATGTGTTGTAATGTTCTGTACAAAATACATTCTAAACTCCTTGCAGGACGTCTCAAGAAAGTGCTTCCCACCATTATATCCAAAGAGCAAAGCACCTTCATTCAAGGTAGAAGGATATCCGATAGCACCCTACTGGCGGCGGAATTCCTCACTGGATTCAACAACGCTCACAGCAGTGCCAAAGCTTGCCTGAAGGTTGACTTAATGAAGACTTACGACCATGTTAGATGGGATACACTTCGATCCATCTGTTCTCGTACTAATGACTATTGACCATCCGTTAAGTTCAATTTATTCATACCATCCATTACCATCATCTCCTTCCACAATCTACAAATGATACACCTTGCGTGTATAAACTGTTCAATCTCCACAATGACACATAAAATTGCAGCATTATTGAAGATGATAGCAGGATCTACAAAAATATCTAAACGCTGTTGCTACAATCAGGTGCGACCACCTGCTATATCCTAGTCTTCCTACAATGACTACAAGTAGTTGTGAATCTCAGATCATGCTTCAAGGCAAAAGGATCCTAGAAATTACTTTGGTCAACCATAAAGAAAAAATGATAACGTAGAGGCTGACAACATTATGTGGAGTCTCTCTTGCCATAGAAGACTAATCACATGACGAGTCGATTAAGTAAGTCAGTTCTTGTCTGTAATCTTTGGCATCATTATTATGTATCCTTTCTATAAGAAACTAGTTAATTGATAGTGAAAAAATAGAGTTTGAATGATGATATCAAAACTATGTTACGTTAGTTAACAAATCTATCACAAACTACCTATCTGTGATGCATTATACATCAATAGTTGATCTTTTGTAATCTTTAGTCATAGAATCTATGTTTATGATGTTAAGGATACTAATAGGAAAAATATTTATTAGATGATAATGTGAATGTTGAGATGTAAGGTGTTATCGTGTTAATATATTAGATTCATTGATTTATTAGATATAAAATTATACTAATGTACATAATATTGTATTAGTGTTAGTAAATAGTAATGACTTGTAATACGCAATTTCATTAAACAAATAATATTAGTTGCTACACGATAACTTGAATAATTTATGGTCACTTATCATAACGAACTATTCTTATCTTATTACACACGAAATGTTGTAATATCAATAATTTTCATTAAAAGATATATATACCACGAAGTATTTATATAGTTAGTGTATATGATTGTATTTAAAGGTCAAAATGGAAGTGTATATATATATACGAGTAAAAGTTTGTAGGGTGACTAAGCAAAACTAAAACACAATCAGAACACGGAAATAGTTGATTGTTCATATATAGTTTGAAAACATTACTCAACTGTTAGTAGCGGTTTGATTCACAACTTCAAGGGATATATTGAATCGAAGTTATCATATCTACTCTTCGGAAAAGTTGGGAGCGAACAAAATATATGTACGCGGCTATAGACATTCCCCATAGTTTATTTCTCTAAGGTATTCAAAATCAAAACATTATTGCTACCGCAGCATGCATCGTTTGAGCCATGTATATCGTTTCCACCGATGTAGTGACCGACTGTTGAGAGTCACGACATTGGTACAGCCATAGCTTGTACGATGATCGCTTGGCACCAACTCAACTCACTCACGACGATCCAGCTGCCACGGCAAACTCAGGTAGGAGCGTTTGTGCATGGCGTGGTAGAGAGAAGCTTGGATTAGAACTCGCAATGCTCCAGCCCTGGCCATAGAAAGTGCAGGTCGATGAACTGGGACTGAATATGGGGAAGATGGGGTCTAGTGGAATCATCCGCTTTCTACCTTTCTCTCCCCCAACCAATTTTAGAATGAGACCTATTAGCTGGTCCACTAACAGCCATGCATACAATCACCTTTGTCGGTCAGCGGGGCCTCACTCTGTCCCACAATGACATCCAGGTGCAGATTGCCTTTCGCCTCCCTCACACTCAATATATTGTTCTCCTCTTCTGCGACCTTTTTTCTTGTTCAAAGGCTGCTACCGGGATATGTTCTCCTTTTGTAGCATACTGGCTTGCGGTAACTTGAGTGATGGACGACACTTATGGTGGACCTCACTTATTTTTTCCAGTGGTGTTGACGAGTAGTATCCTTTTTCTTTAGATATGGAGTGATTGAACAAGGATGCATGAGCTAGCGTCAAGTTCAGAGAGATATTCCTATATATAGTGGCAGGACGACAACATTAGGATGGGGATGCACATTGGAAGTCAATGGTTGTTGGAGTGTGGATGATTGCTCAACCAAATTGTAGATTGAATCTAGGACGAGGATCAACACAAAGGGGAAATGGAGTGTGATAAATGATGATCCATATATATGATCACCATCACAAAATGTAGTGGAAGTTTAGATGGTTTAGCCAAATCTTAATGGGTGAGTATATGTCACTGTAGGAATTGATGTCTTGATAGTATTAGGAAAAACAGTAAATCAAGTTACATGTTGTAAAGAAGAGTGTCCCAACTCTTCCCCACCTTGTAAACCTAGTATCAGGCCTACAAAGATATGGAAGAGAGAAGCACACTATGGGTTGTTTCTACAAATGATGATGATGACTATAGTGGTGGTGGTGATGGTGGTGGTAGTGACGGTGGTGATGGTGGTGATGGTGGTGGTTGTGCAACACATAAAGGACATGAAGAGACCTAAATGTTAAACAAATTAGGGGTTGAAACACTACCTTCAAAATCAAGAGGGGAGTTGATTGTCAACCTGATAATTAAAATAACAAAAGACCTTTACATTATCATTTGTTGACATTTTGAAGACAACTTCAACTAATATGAACTCATTGGACTTGTGTTGAATATTGTGGACTATAGATATTTGAGTTTTTATAAATGTAGGTGTGACTTCTATTTCATTTAAGAAAGAAAAACCAATGGACTCTGGTCAAAAACCCTTAGAACTAACTTCATCTAGAAAAAGGCTAACAAATTTTGAGTGAGATCAAATTTCCAATACAAAGGTCTTCAATATTTTTAAACTTGCTAAGTTCAATGAGGACTAATCAATGACTCTTCTATGAATTGGTGTTTTCCATTGATGTATTTGATTCTTGAATGGAACATTTGATTTCATTTAATATGTATCACACCTTGACTTCATTTGATTTCAAGGTGATTGTAAAACCTTAAGCCAAATTGATACTTAAGCATGATATTTTACTTATTGGTGATATATAGTCAAACTTTGCACTTATATAAACTTTCTCCTACGAGGTGATTTATCTAACTAATAACAATATAATATGTATAATATCAATGAATAAAGTTTCAATTTGTGGTTGTCATACACAAAGAATCCATATAAATCTAAGTTAGTGTGCCATGACATAGAGATATGATATATACTAAAGGTCCAACATGTCTCAACAAAGTATCATACTAATTACTTCATAACTTGACAAATTGTTATTCCTTTGTGTTTAATGTACAAAATTATAAAATTAATTGCATAGAAATTTTTTGGTCTTGTGAAAACTCAAAACCTACATGATTCTTCTTATGCCACTAGAACAATACTCTTTTGACATATAAATTTATTCATCATTTGAATGTTGATAGTTGTGACTACTTATGATGACAAGATGACCGAGGAAACATAGGCTTCAAACAAAGCCATGTTCTTCCTATATATGGTCATAATAATATATTTTTATGTTTGAAGTGTAATCTATAAGCTTTCTATTTTCCTCGTAGATCTAAACACAAAGAGTCATCATAGTTTCATCTAGGTCAATATGCTAACACAATTAGATGAAATCATGTGCAAATAAGAAATGGAAATGCAACAATGTTCCCAATGTGATTGGATCAAACTGGGAGATGCAAACACTATATATTTCTACTTGATAGCCAAAACAAGAAGGTGAAGAAACATGATATCTAGACTCAAAAACTCTAAAGGTAAATTGATTAATGATACCTTACAATTCAAGAACATGAGACACTCTTTCTTTTCAAAATTATACAACAAATTCTACTTCACAAAGTTTTGCTAATCGATCCTATATTAGGAACTTCATCAACTAGATGACTCATTCTGCAAACTTATACCCCAGGTGAACTTTAAATATGGAATTCACTTTGCTCCATGACTCCCTGCAAGGCACCTCAGTCGGATAGTATGTGTACTTTCTAGAAAAGAACTAGAAATTAGTAACATATCAACTTTGACACTAATACAGTAACCTTTTAAGGGTAATATTATCAATTCAGAGGTTAAAAACCACCCCCTAGTTCTTATACCGAAGAACCAAACCCCCAGACACACTCTCAATTGAGACCAATATCTATAAATAAAGTATGCATCAAGCTCTTGTCCATGGTAATGGCAACGCAAATTAAGCTTTTTATCAAGGAATGGATTTTCCCACTATAGTCTAGCTTCATACCTAGAAGAAGAATAGAAGACAACATTGCTCTTGTCTAGGAAATCATCAACTCAATGGAGGTAAAGTATACTAAAAAATACTCTATGGCCACTAAACTTGATCTCGTTAAAGCATTGGATAAAAGGAAGTGCAGTTTCATTCTTGACACACTCCAAGAAACATTGATACCTCAAGAATTGATTACCATTATAGTGCAAATAGTTACCTCTAAAACTACTACAATTTTTTAGAATGGTGAACTGATTAACAATTGTAAATGTTCATGTAGAGTCAAAATGGGGTGCTCGTTGTCCCCATATCTCTTTGTCTTGTTATGAGGTGAAGAGGAAAGAAAGGATAGCTGTAAACCAATCATCCTAATAAAGGGAAAGTTGAGGTTCACTCATGTATTGTTTTTGGATGATATCATCCTATTAGGAAAAGAAAGAAAGGAAAAAATATATACCATTTTGATATGTCTTTGTCAATTCATGTTTTCCTTAGGACAACTACATTTTAAAGGGAAGTCTTACATCTTTTTTTCAGATAGCAGTCTGAGGAAACTTAGATGATGAAGGTGTTGGAGATCACCAATTTGTGAAACCAATAACCTCGAAAGGAACCTAGGATTCTACAACATACACAGAATGAAAGGAAAAGAACACGTCACCTATCTTATTTTGAAGCTACAATAATAAATTCAAAGTTGTTAAAACAAATGTTTATCTCTAGCTGGACAAGTCACCTTAGCCAAGTCTATCCTAGCTTCATAGTCAACTTATATGATGAAAACTATAGAATGCCTATCTCTATAACTGAGAAGATAGACCAGATCATCCAAAGATTCATGAATTATTCTTCTTGTTGGGTCTTAATGGTTGAACTAGAATTTTGTTTTGGGGGGTGGGGGAAGAAAATGGCCCCTTTTTTGGCAGAGTGGGCAACATCACTTTCTCTTGATGGTATCTGTAAAAAGAAGCACACAAGTCTGGTATCCTGAAAAAAACATCAGAAGACATGTTAATAAATGTGGAATAGGAATTAGAAATACAAAAGACTCCAACATGACTCTAATTATGAGAGTAGGATGGGACCTCTCACTAGACAAAAACACACCTTGGTTTGAACTAATGAAACTAAAATAAAAAAATTTGTTAGGGTTTTTGTACCAATGGGTCACAGATAGGGAGAAGTATAGTAAATTCCTTTCCAATATTGAATAGTCATCATGCACAAGCTACAATTTCAGGTTTGAATACCAATGTCTGGTCTGGTGAATGGATCATAATGGGTGTCGAACGAACCTTATCACCTAACAAAATAGCTATAGAGGATCTATAGGACCTAAAGGTCGCGAGCATGGTAAAATACAGTGGAGAATGATATATACAATTATTAATGAATGGTTCTCAAACAACACCAAAAACAAAATGATACACATGCCTAGACATATAACATCTATACGAAGATGATACCCTTGTATGGAAGGGGACCTAACATCATTTGTTCTCAATGAATTCAGCTTACAAATTCATCATAAACTGCACTGACAAGTCAAACACATGAATTTTTTTCTCTAATATGGGATGCAAACAGTCCAACAAAGGTGAAGACACATCTTTGGCTCATTCACCAAGACAGACTAATGACCAACCATTTACAAATGGCTAGTAATATACCTACAACTGACATTTTCCAAAGATGGAATGAAACTCTAAAACAACAATACATGTATCAAGAGACTGTGGATACATGAAATCACCATGGCAATGTCATTTACCTCCAGAAGCTCAAGAATTCTTCTCATCAAGCACAAATGAAGATTGGATCAAATATAATTTAAAAGATATGATATGTGTTGCTGGTTTGCAATCCTTGTTTTCTAATACATGATGGCGAGGATGGAAATGTAGATAAAATTTCATTTTTAAGAAAAAAAACAAAGCATTTATATCAGTTGATAACAACATGCAAAGCTGAAGTAGAGTTCATTAACACAAACCTTCATTTACCTAGCTACAATCCCTACTTACAATTTGGGAAGCAATATGAAGTGCGTCCAGAAAGTACCTTCTTTGATTATGATATCTATGAATGATGACATTGCAACTGACACAAAAAAGAATACTCAATCTGCTATCTTTGTGATCATGGATCGCAATTGGGTTTTTGGAAATACTAGATTCTTACCAGACATATATCCTCTCAGTGGAGAGCTTCATACTTTAAATTGAAAATGCTTCTTATGTAAGAACACATAACCTCAATCCATGCATCATTATAAGTGACTCTATCACAACAATGTAGTACACAATATCTCACAAAGAATGTCCAAGGAAGTATCTTCTACTCATCAGAAAAGCTCTAGTTAATAGGAGAGTAACTACAATCATAGTAATCATCTACAAACCATGAAGTCAAAACACTTTACTAGACTAACTCACCAAGAAGTGTCTGAAGCAGACCTCCTTTATAGGCCATTGACTTAGTGTCTGGCATGTATTGACACAATATTCCAGTAGGAATGAAGCTTTTCACTTGCACAAAAGAGAATTGCTACTCTTGAAATGACAACTGTGTAGTCAAATGTAATTGGAGAATAATCTTCCTAGTAACTCCATAAAAATATATTTATCACATGTATATCATTAACATAAAGTAATTTAAAATAAATATCTTTCAAAAATTTTAATACCAAATACAAGCATGAAATATCAACACATTATATTCATAGTGTACAATTAATGAAGGCCAATGGAAATTAAAAATAGTTTCAAGACATACTTTTATTCTAAATTCTACTGATTTTCTTAAAATGCATAATTTTCCTCTTTTGAAATATTATATTCCTTATTAGATTCAATCTTGATCTAATAATTCATGAAACCATATTGTGACTCTTAATCAATAAATCATGATGTCTGGTGACTTGAAATTTAATCGTGATCATTCTTTCACATTTGTGACACCTTTGTGAAATCATATGTAATATATCATGAATTTTTGTGATTAATAATTTTTAGTATTATCAAGTCTTATGATATTTGTATTAAAATTAGTGAAACCCTAGCTCAAATAATGTGATATATTTTCTATGTTTGATCCTATGTCAAGTGCAACTGATGGGGCTGTGAACGTCGCACCAATGAAAACCCTAAGGGAATAACCCTTAGGTTTAACTAAAAGTTGTGCACTAATTTCCCACTCTAAATGAATGGAAGCCTTATTACAATATACTTAAGTATTGAACCCAAAGGATAACCTTTTTAAGCAGTTATATATATTTAGAAGTATAGAAAATAATATTTATCACTGATAAAGTGTATTGATTAATTGAACTAAATTGCCTCCAGTATCAATAATGATTAAAGGAGTAATAAATGATAATAAAAAGAACCATAGCATGGGGTTTCACTCGCCAAAGCCTAAGTAATTATTCTAGAAAGCTTCAACTTTAAATAACTTTTTACTAAATAGAGGAATAGCTACTACACCCTCACAGGATACAAATCATTGCATGGATTAAACTCCCTTGGAACTTAGCAAACTCGATACCCAAGTTCTTAGTTCATCTGATTGGACTCCCTAACTATGGTCGACCAGTCTCAGCACATTAGTAGATCCTAACCCAATCAATTTAATTTACATTTAGATTAAACTAAACTGAAATAAATACACCTAGAATTGGTCATTGATGGACTCAATGAGAAATAAGTAATGTGTATGAAATATATTAGGAGTAACTCATTCAAATAATGTAATGAATATGAAATAAAGAAGTTAAGAGTAACAAATCTAAAATGAGAAGAAAACAAAGTAGTTATCTTGGTGGGTCTAAGAACCTAAATCTAACTCTATATGATGACCTTGTGATAATATTAATGCTCCTAAATGAGAGATTAAGTAATTTGGATTGGTATAATTTAATTCGATACAAGATGAAGTTCAAGGATTTAAATGTATTCATAAGAATGTATTCTTAGATTATAGTTGTCAACTAGAATACTTATATTCTGAGCGTGCTCTATTTTGAGGGATTTCAAATGCGATCAAATATATGTTGAATAGTAACCCTAGTTGAAGAATATAAATAGTAAAAGAGGAGTGATAAGTGTTTTATGTACGTTTATACATTGAGATTTATTCATATCCATTGAAATCAGATGTAATAAGTGTGTGTTGTATAATAAACCTGATATGAGTATGATGAGTAATAAAAGATGTTTATATGATGATATGTATGTGGGTCCTAATTCCTCTCTAGATATTTACTAAAATATATGAGATGTAGTGAAATGATAAGAGGTGTGCCATAATTGTAATGATTGTAAATATTTGCAAATGAGAAATCATGATTAGGGTAAACACTTGAGAATTGTATCACATATGAGGTTGATCACCCACATGATATGAATCATATGTAACTATTTAGAAATGAAAAAAGAAACATGTATTTTGTAAATTGTGGATTGTTGTGGTGTTTTCTATGACTATTAGTCATTGCCTTTCTTGTTAACCCTTATATGATTTATGCCATTCAAATTGTGGTAGAATACATATACTTTGATAAATGATGATTTTGAATTCACTTAAAGATAAATAAGAGGATTAAATAACAAGTGAAATAATGACACATATAATTAGGTTCCTTGAGCAGTAGGTGTTTCCCCCAAGTTCCATACTACAGAAATTAAATAGACCTTCTTGTAATAATTAGAGAATTATGAGAAAGATTTCTAGAGTGTGGATCAAGACCTTTAAGGTTACACTACCAAGTTTTATGAGTGAGTCACATGGCTCTATTATGGCCCTAGATCCTCTATTATTAAATTTTGTGTCCATGAGGAATTAATTCTGATGAAATGTAAACTATGACACATTAGAAATTTTCTAATATGAAATGTTTTATTTAGTTTGTTCCTATCTCGTAAATTGGAGATGAGGACATGAGCCTTTTTAAGAAACCCTACAGTGAACCAAGGTCAGTTCTATATATCTTAGGGTGGGTGGTGAAACCCTAAGATAATGAGGGAGAGTAGTTGACACAAGAATCAAACATGATGATTTCTACTTGTTGAGGTATGAGCCAAGTAGTTTTAGGGAAAATGGATAAAATATGATAAGTTGCATATAATATGAGTTGAATGTTTTTTAAATTCCTTTTATTTCTATTTGATAAATCTATTATTGTTGAATATATATCTTGTTATAGAAATCAACCATTCTTTTATAAAGATAATTTGTTTCCTTATTGTTATTTGTCTAGTATGGGACCTAGTCTTAATGTTGAGAACCGGCTTATGTCTAGATTTAATATCCACTCTTATTATGATTTGAATTTAGTTGTCATTTGTATAGTCATATTTGTAGACATTTCTTATGTGGACTTTAGCTTTTGAAATGCAAGATATGTTCATGGTCCGGATGGTGGGGTGTTACAAAGATGATGTTGTTATTATGTCTTGATTCTAAATGTTTAGATCTTGACTTGTTACCTCTATAGTAGGGTTGTAACTCTGAAATAATTAGTATTTTCTAATCTTCTTGTAGATATTCTCTTAATGATGGTTAAAAAGGTTGAAATTTGACTAAATGAATGACTTTATAATTCATTATTTTATTGTCATAAATTAGAATTAGTAGAGGTTCAAATTATCTATAAGACTTACTAATATATGCAAGTTCCTTTTAAGTTCAATATATTTAACCTAACAGTGATGCATTGTACTTAGATCGAGTGGCCAATGTCCACTTATTTGGCTCTTTACGAGTCTCATGATGTTGTTTTGAATGTTTTTATGTATACCATTCTCCATCGGAGAGTTCATGACGAAGAATATGTAAATAGAATAATTTTGATTAGAATGTACATGTAGTCTCTCTTTCCCAAAATGGATTGTAGTTCAAACTTTTTTCTTTCATATAAATATAATATATTGTATATCAAAGTACATGTGAGTAAGATGACTTGAGTTGTCTTTAACAATGTCAGAAAATATTTTTGATACTAAAATGTGCAGATGTTCTATGTGGAACTTGTTTCTCAAGTTTTAGGAAGAAAAGGAAAACATTTATCTGACTTTCTAGTATGCTATGTTAATTGTGTTTGTTGAGAATGAGGTGTTTTCATTCTCAATCTAGTATAGGGTTTAGGGGTTCTCTCTAATGGTTTCCATTTATTCTAATCAAAAGAGAAATCTTAAAAATGAGGAAAAGAATAATAATGGTAAATATGTTTCTTATTATCGAAATTAATCAATCTTTGTAATGATAATCTATTACCTTATTTTTATTTGTCTACTATAAAATCTAATCTTAAATGTTAACAATTGGTTAATGCTAGGATTTATTATTCACTCGTATTATGATTTGAATTTAGTTGTCAATTGTTTATTCATGTTTGGTAGCCATTTCTTATGTGGACTTTAGCATTAAGATTGCAGATGTTCCTGGTCAGGCTGGTGGGGTGTCATAAAGATAATGTTATTGTTATGTCTTGATTATAAGCATTTAGATCTTGACTTGTTATATCCTCAATAGTATTGTGACTCTAATATAATTAGCATTTGTAATATGTTCATATATATGCTCTCAGTGGTGGTTAAAAAGATTGGATTTGAATAAATGAATACCTTTAGAATTAATTATATTATAGTCATATATGAGAATTACTAAATGCTAGAATTATCTATTAGAATTAGCAATATCTACAAGTTTGTTTAAAGTACTATATATTTAGTCTAATATTGATGCATGCTACTTAGCCCGAGTGGGAGGTATCCACTCACTAGAGCTCTTTACGAGTCTCATGAGGTTGTTTCAAATGTTTTTAGGTACACTAATGTCTGGCAAAGAGTTCATGATAAAGAAGATGTGAATAGAATAACCTAAATTGCAATGTCGATGTACTCTCTCTTTACCAGGGATGGGGTGTAGTTTGAAATTGTTTCTTTTATATAATATGTAATATTTTGTACATCAAACTACATGTGAGTAAGGACACCTAAGTTATCTTTAATAACATTGAACGGGATTGGTGATATAGAACATGTAAATGTTTTGATCTAGAATTTGTTTCTCAGGTTTTATAAATAAAAGGAAAAAAGTACTTGTGTTTCTCATATATTGTGTTAATTGTGTTTGTCGATGTTTTTTTTTCTTAATTCGGGTTAGGATTTAGGTTTTCTCTCTAGGGGTTGGATTTATGCTAATCAAAATAGAAGTCTTGACAATGTGTTATCAGATCATAGGCTAGATGAGTTGTTATGGATACTAGGATATATGGATAAAGGATATCATGGATGATGAACATAACATGAATGATATGCATACAGACTGAACTCAATTTCACATACGCTACTCAAGTATGAGAGTACTGGGATAAGCTAGTATGGAACTACCAATTGTACTTATTATGGCTGCTAGGACTAACCATCTATATGAAGAAAATTTTGGAGTACAATAAGACGTAATAAGGAAACAAAAATCATAAACATTAAGAAAGAGAAAGGATCATATAATTACATATGGAATCTAAGACAAACTGGAAATTTCATATGAGAATATGAATGAACCTTATATTACGAAGGTAATTCCTACTGAATTTGAAGATGAATATGAATATGAAATTGTAAGAGAAATTTAAGAACTGAGAATGGTGCCCACTAAAGGTAATATTTTTATGATGGGAATTGATGGATGTGTATAATAAGAAGGAATTATAATCTTGATCCATGAGATACATAATCAAAATTCAAATGTATATTATAAGTGTTGTAAATCACGTCTTGATGATGATGTATTGACAAGATTTTTGAAATAATTGTTTACAATACTCTAAAAGGTATATGATGATGACAGGGGACAAAATATCCATCTTATGCTAGTAAATATAAAATTTCAATGTAAAAGGTCAAAGAAGCAAGAAAGTGATGTAATATTAAATAATAATAAATTGGAAATCATTCTAAGAAGAAACTGGGAGATGCATGATTAAATTCTATTTTCTTCTTCCACATTATTTGTGGGATTTTGAGATGACATCCTAAATGGAGGGGAAGAATTTGTAATGACCCCTTTTCATCTTTATCTAGCAAATTGGAGTTTACTTGGATGATTACTTGCTTGACTAGGTTGATCCTGGTAATATTGAATAATGTTGGAAGTTTGTTATGACATTTTGAAATTTATGAGACACACTACACATAATTTTCCTTAAATAATTAGGTTTTGAGAAATGAAAACCCTAGTTGTATGAATTGAGGTTCTTTTTTGTATAAGAAACTAAAAATGTGATAAAATTAGCAGTGCAATATTTTTCGTTTTTATTCATATTACATTAAAATTTGGATATAGTTTGAACAACTACATGTGTTCTTGAAAATACAAAGTTTTGGGGTATTTTTGGACTTGTTGGTCGATTAAGTTGCAATATTTTTTGTTTTTATTCATATTACATTAAAATTTGGATATAGTTTGAACAACTACATGTGTTCTTGAAAATACAAAGTTTTGGGGTATTTTTGGACTTGTTGGTCGATTAAGTTTACTTAGGATAAACTCACCCGACAATGCTACATAGGATGCAGTATAGTAATATGGAATTTATTTTTACTTATTTATCGACACATCCAAATAACCTGAACTTGTAAATTTAGTTTACAAACTCACTTTCAGACAATAAATTATATTTTCATAATTTGTAGTTGATGTTGGAGTGATCATAGAGTATTTTTTATATTGAGTTTCATATAACAACCCAACCAACCAACCAATCTAAATATGAAAAAAAACTAAAAATAGAGTTTGGATGTATTCATAAATGTACCAAGCATCTCAATTGATGTGTATCATTAAATTTAACGTTGTAGTATCTCCCACTATCCATCATTCCTACCTAAGATACATAATTTTAAGGGAGTGACTAGAATCCAGGTTTGGAAGGAGAAAATTGTTGGAAATGCTAATT
Organism: Alisma plantago-aquatica; assembly: GCA_963693085.1. Taxonomy (NCBI): domain Eukaryota; kingdom Viridiplantae; phylum Streptophyta; class Magnoliopsida; order Alismatales; family Alismataceae; genus Alisma; species Alisma plantago-aquatica. The sequence continues at coordinate 1,264,148,179 of OY856411.1, forward strand.
TCATAATTTTGCTTGTAAAAGCTTATGAATTGATTAAGTTCATCAAACCTAGATAGGTTTTCATGGTTTTCCTTCTCTCCTTTGTCTATATTTTGTCCCCCTTATGATTTTACTCAATAAGATATCAAATCACCTCTTTTCTCTTTATTCCTCTCCTATTCTCCTTTCCTCGGATTCCTGAGTTGAGAAGAGCAAAAAATGAACTGAATCTTTGGTAGTTGGTTGGATCTCTAGAAATACAAAATATGGGAATGCTTTTGTAAAGTGATCGGTTGCTAAGGTGAGTGTTTATGTCCTTCATGATCCCTGTAGTCATGTTGAAACAAACAAGATGCATGCTTGTATTTGTGGGTGATTGGGTTATCGATTGGAAAGATTTTGGGAAACATAATATTATGTAATTAGATTCTGTATGAATGATTTTTATTTATCTAATTCTTGATCTATTGATTTAAGTTCTATAAGAAAAAACTATGTATAGAGAACTATGTTGTTTAACCCTAACGTTGCTTAAAAATCAGCTTATTGAACAATATGCTCGATAATTAGTGAACATGTAGAGAATCATGTTTGAATTGAATATGTGTGAATTAATCCATTGTATTGTTGAATCTTATTGAAATTTAATATGGGACACATGTGAGGATAGACATGAGGGATTGAAATGGAGGTATTCTACATCTATGGTTTGTCTTACCAGATTGACTCAAATGAGCTAATGGATCGATGCATACTTATAATTGATGGATGAATTGTGTGGAAATGAAAACTAGGGTTTCCATGTCTTGTGAATAGCCTTAATGATCCCCTTTAGACCCTAGTGAGGTTAGTTAATTATGATGTTCTTATTATGTATTGAACTAATCCAACTTATTCAAAACCCTAGAAATTTAGTATTATGACTAGAATGAGAGATAAAATCAAACTTGTATATAATGTTGTAAATGTGAAAAAGTGCTCAATTTTAAGTCCTATTACTTCCATTAATGGTTATAAGTCTTACTAATATGATCTAATCCCAATGCATGTATTCTAATATACTTTATGGAATAATGATTAAACCCCACATGAATGCAAGTCAGCTATACAAGTCACACAATCATGATTTGAGAAGATTACTAGGGATTAAGGTATAATAAAAGGTAACCTTAATGTCTTCTATTTCCTAGAGTTATTAGTCTTATAAGTAATGGATGGATTGTTTTTAACTACCAAAATTCCATTGGAAATCAAATGACATGGCACACCCATCTAAATGCAAGAAAGAAAATGGAAAGAGTTAAATGAATTGTGATGATATGTTATGGATGAACTTAATAAAATGAGTATGATGATATCTATAATATATTTATTTTCATTACATTTTGGTTGTCCTAAATGGAAAGAATTACACCAAGAATTGGTCGTGGATGGACGTCAATGAGAACGACACATTGTACACTTAATGAATTAATAATCACGGGTTTCAATAATGTAATGAACATGAAATTAAAGAAGTTAAGAGTAACAAATCTTAAACAGGGAGATAATAAAGTAGTTATCATGGTGGATCTAAGAACCTAACTATAACCCTAATATGGTGGTCTATGTGATAACAATGAATAAAGCTATTATATAAGGGATTAAGGAATTTAGATACATATAATTTAAACCAATTATAAGATGAATTTCAAGGATATGAATTGATTCATAAGAAAATATTATTGGATTGTAGTTATCTACTAATATATGTGTATTCAAAAAATGGTATATTCTGACGTATTTTGAAATGAGATCAAATATGTGTTGAGCAATAACCCTAACTAAAGATTTGTAAATAGTATAATAGGAGTCATATATGTGTTTTGTGCATTGATACATTAAGATTTATTATACCTATTGATGTAAGATGGAATAAGACTTGATATTAGCATGATGAGACATAGAAGATGTGTATATGATGATATTGATTTGGGTCCTAATTCCTATTTAATATTAACTAAAATGTATGAGATCAAGTGAAACAATAAGAAGTTTGTTGGGATTGAAATAATTGTATTGATTCGCAATTGAGAAACCTTGACTGGGGTAAACACTTGACAATGATATTACAAATGAGGCTGACAGCCCATTGATGAATCATATGTAATGATGCGAGAATGTAAAGGAAACATGTATGTTCTAAATATTATTTGTTTGTTTGTTATCATGATAAATGGTTTTTTTTCTTGTTAACACTAATCTATTTTATGACATTCTAGTTGTGCGAGAATACATAGACATAGTAAATGACGATTTAAATTCTCTTAAATATGAATAAGATGATTAAATAACAAGTGAAATGATGACACATCTAATTAGGTTCTTTGAATAGTGTGAGTTTCTCCCAAGGTCTATACTGGGGAAATGAAACATATCTCCTTGTAGTAATCAAAGAACTATGAGAAGGATTTTCATAGTGTAGATCGAGACCTTTAATGTTAGACCACCAGGATTTATGTGTGATTCACATGACATGATTCTAGATCTAAATCCACTATTTTTACACTCTATGTCCATGAGAAATAGACTATGATGAAATGTAAACTGTAAAACGTGAGAAATTTCCTAATATGTGATATTATGTTTTGTTTGTTCCTATCTCATGCACCCAAGATGAGGACATGAGCCTCCTTAGATAGTCATGTGGTGGACCAAGGTCTCTTGAGGATATCATAGGGTGGTTGTCTTAACCCAATGATAATGGCAATGAGTTGTTGACACGAGAATTAGGCATGGTAAATTCTTCTTGGTGAGGTACGAGCCAAGTAGTTTTAGGACAAATGAATAAAGACAAACTGTGTAGAATGTGAGTCATATTCCTCTTACTGCTAGTTGATAAATCTATTGTTGTTTAATATTTTTCTTGTTGTGGAAATTGATTATTATTTTATAAAGATAATATGTTGCCTTATTGGTATCTATCTTGTATGGGGTCTAATCTTGCATGTTGGTGATATGCATCTCTTAACACACCAATCACTAAGATTGTTAATCCTAGAGTTTAAACCTTTTAACTTTCCAGTTAAGGCTAGTATAGAAAGGGTTGAATCCCAAAGGATAACTTTTAAAGATTGTTTCTTAAAAATCCAATTGTTTGAAGAACTTTTTTATTTGTTTTTGGTATTTTTAGATTTGGATCAGAAAATAAATCAATTTGGGTGATGAATGGTTACACTAAGGAAGGAAATTGCTGAAATTAAAGAAGCACTAAACAAGAATTTTATTTTCCCTACAAAAAGGTAAACAAAGATTGTTGTTAGCACAAGAAACTATTATGAATTGAAAAGACTAAAAACTAAGACAAACAAGATAGTCGGTGATTGAAATTAAAGGAAGAGAATTGAGGCTTTAGGAGTTTTCACCACCTTAGCCATGATAAGAAAGCGAATTAACAATTAATCGACAAATAGGCGACGACATGTGAATCACAAAAACCCACAAAATATGAACTCCACATGAACCCAATGGTCTTGGTGCTCATGTTTCCTAGTTCGTCATCCGAACAGAGATAAATCCGCGGTCACATCAGAATCTCTATGTGAATTGGTTTAATCGTTCTAAACCCAGATTTCCATGGTCATTTCCATCTGAGTTAACATATATATCTAAGCGAGTAATTACTTCGCTAGATCATCAATTAAATAAACCAATCGCCGTCTAAAGAAGTTTATTAAAGCCGATTCGATCAAGCCATGGCTAAGGGGCTATTTCCCTTGCCTCGATATGGAACTACTCGCTCATGATTGAGGAGAAGGGGGAGACGGAGGAAGAAAGTACTTTGTCCATAGTCTAGCCCAAAATTAGGAAGTTAATCCTTATGCTAGAGACATTAAAATGGACAAGTTCTTAATTCCTTGCTCCAGAACTAAAGAACAGAGAAAAGAAGATCTAGAACTAAAGTGGAATGAAAGTGCCAAGAACAAAATAAGAAAGAACAATGCTTCAAGAAAATTTACTTTATTGCAGAACTAGAAGAAGAATACAAGAAATAAGATGCTCAGAATTCTGGTGCAAAAGAGATACCCCAATGATGAGGAAGTTCCCCTCCTTTTATAGGATAAGGAGGGGGTATATACATTAGGTTTAGGGTAAAAGAAATGGCCAGCGGAGGCTGCTAACTTTCTGGATCTAATCAATAAAGGAAATAATTGCTTGTTTTACATTCTTTCTGCAGTAATTTCCCATAACATAGATTTCGAGCATATTTTTGGGCCAGTCAAAAATTTGGAAGCAGTCCGAAATTATATTTTTCCTGTAGATAATTGAATTATCTTTCCAACGCATACTTTCACAATAAATTTCGCCTTGGGATGTGGGGGTTATACCAATTTTGGTGAAACGTATATACTGAAATCAGACTCTGTGGGAAAACGTAAGGCTACTTTCACTGGTTAATTGTGCAGCCAAATAAATACCAAAATTACCGAAAAATATATCTTTCTTGTAGCCAATAAAATTCTCTTTTCATTCCATACTTTATCTTGAAATTCCGCCTTTAGACGCAAAAGATATGGCTATTTTGGTGACGCATATCTCAGGCACTGCATAAATATTTGAAAAGCCTCATATCTTCATCTTTTATTTTCTCGATTTAATTACTTAGATAATTCCTAAAAATTAAGAAAAATATCATAAGAATTCATGAAAAATATATCAAGAAGATGAAAGTGTTATTTATTTTTGAATTAGCTAAACTTAACAAAAAAGTCATAATTAATTATTCTAAATGAAGCAAAAATAAGAGATGAATATGCATTCATCAGTTGGCAACTAGTTATGTTTAATATTCACTATTGTTATGTGTTGATTTTCATTGTCATTTGTGTAGTCATGTTTCGTAGGCATGTCTTATGTAGACTTCAACTTCAGGACTACAAGATATGTTCTTGGTCCGACTATTGGTGTGTCACAAAGATGATATTATTGTGATGTCGTGATTAATAATTTTTAGATCTTGACTTGTTTCCTCTACAATAGAATTTTAACTCGAAAATAATTTGCATTTTCTAACATGTTCACAGAGATACTCTCGATGGTGGTTGAAAAAACTGAGATGTGACTAAATGAATGACTTTATGACTAACTAGATATTGTTATAAACTTGAAATATTACTAAATGTTATAATTATCTATTAGACTTACCAATATCTTTAAGTTTCTTTTAAATTCAATATATTTGATCTAATGTTAATGCATGCTACTTAGCTCCAGTGGAAGATATCCACTCACCGGGGCTCTTTTCAACTCTCATGAGATTAATTTACATGTTTTTAGGTATAATGTTGTCCAGAGTAGAGCTCGTGAGAATGAAGATGTAAATAGAATAATCTGGATTAGAATATCACTAACTCTCTCTTTCCTATGATGGATTGTAGTTTAAATTTGTTTCTTTTATATATGTGTAATCTAGTGTATGTCAAAGTACATGCACTAATGATTACCTAAGTTGGTTTTAACGGTGTTGAATGATATTTGTGATAATAGCATGTTGATGTTCTGATGTGGAATTTGTTTCTCAAGTTTTACAAAGAAAAGGGAAAAAATTTACATGTGTTTCTTGTATACTATGTTAATCGTGTTTGTCAATAATGAGGTATTTTGTTTCTTAATTTGGGTTAGGGTTTAGGATTTTGTGTAATTCTTGGAATTTATGTTAATTAAAAGAGAGATCAAGATAGTTAGCTCTTGGCTTTTAGTCTTGAGGTCCCTCATGGACCCTTCCTTGGAAATTTAGTCAAAGGCCTAATAATGGTGTTGTTAGTATCATGGAAATGTACTTAAAATGTTTCTTTTCAAAATAGAAAGTCTGTAAAGGTTGTTGGTTATTTTCTTGCTAATATAATCTTTCTATTCAAGGAAAATCATATATTACTCTAAACTACTACGTCGTATCTTTGTACAATGTACCAATTCATTGACATTGATATATTTTGTTCCTTTCAATTTTTTTGATACTCTTAAATGATTATCATTGTTTAAATCTACTGGAAAAATCATGCAAGTCTAAATACAACATCCATGGGGTTTTTTTAATATTAAAGGGAGTATAACTCTCATCTTCATGACATTTATATATTCATTTGAGCATTTATCTTCCATTGTCTTGCTTACGTGCTATGGTATATACACTTCCAATTCATCAATAATGATTGGAGTTTTTATTGTATTATTCATATTTATACTTATGTGGATTTATGCCATTCTAGGAACAGACGCTCAAGTCCTTTCTCCACTAATTTTCTAGTTAGAGGAGTTGGGATTCAGCTAAAAATAGATCCACAACATCTATTTTATGTACAAACTTTAAACCTCAGATAGATAAAGAAGTGAATGCATGTATCAAGACTATATGCTAATGCAATTGGCTGTCTGATGTATGATAATGTTTGCACAAAACTTGATATCATCCCCAAGTTGTAAGTGTTTCCAACATGTTCATGGGCCAACCCTAAAAGTTACAGTGGAAACTAGCAAATATTGTTTTGAAATATATGAAGGGAACATTTGATGTTGTATTCGTATATGGAGGTGGAACAAATATTTTAATTTTTGGTTACAATAATAAAATTAGGTTTTAATTCTATACAAAATGATAAAAATGATAGGCCATGTCTTTCTTATTGGTGGCTTTTTTTCAATTGGAAATCCACACTAACATTGTCCACTACAAAGGCGGACTCCATACTTTGGATAAAACTTCCTAGAAAAAGAATATAGCTCAAAGGTCTTGTCAATGATCCAACCTTCATCAAGATCAAGTTGTAGTATTCTACTAAATATTGAGTGTTTAAGGTTTGGAAAATGATCGAGTACATCATGACATAGTCAATCACAGTGATGTAATATGCGACTTCATTATGATAGAGAAAAGGACTAGTGTGAAGAAGATTGGCCCATCATAAAATCAGGTTGATATGACCAACAAGATGATTCCTAGGAACAAGTTAATATAGTACTTTGACTTGATTAATATTGGTAGGTGGTTGTTGTTGGGTTTTATGGCCTCAAAGTAGGCATTAGAAATAAAAAAAATTACTGGCCATTAACCCATTATAGGAGATCGCATCAATGACTATGTAATGTGAATGATGGTTTTAGCAAGATATACCTGGTCCTGGGGCTTTCCCAGTGACAATACCTTATAGCCATGTGCGATCTTCAACGCCATGTATTGGACAGTGTCTGTGTAGCTCCTGGTCTTCGCCATAGACTTTAGCCTCCACCACGGATTGTGGTTGATGTGTCTTCCTGAGCGGTAGACATCTCCCGCCTCTACATATAGTCTACACATACTACTTGGAACTTTTTCCGTTCTAGAAGAAATGGTAGGAAGGAGACGACCCTCATGTTGGTGTACTAGCACCAACCTACTCTCCTGAACTCAAACTGCTTTTCTGCAGTTGTCTGTCCCTCGATGTGCCTCCCTAGTTGGGTAGCACTTGCTCAGGCTCTCCCAGTTACCAGAACCAGAGAGGACAACAACTTTACAGAGTAAATGGTGTTCTGAGTTGTGTATTCTGAGAAGACCCCAGTACCCCTCTATTTGTAGTAGAGGGCAGGGTCAGGGTCCCAGTCTGTTTGGGAGTAGAAGGATCTAGAAATTCCATGAATAGTTTGTACTATGGAAGGCGAACCGATCGATTCACAACTGGACTGATTGTTTGGGCAAGTGAGGCGATCGGTTCATAACTGAACCGTTCATTTGGGTAGGTGAGATGATCAGTTCACCCAGTGAACTGGTCATTTCACTTCCCAGACTTGCCTGTAATTGACTTTCCTCAATCGTTGCCAATTAATGAAAAGATTAATCCTTATTCTAATCGAATTGAACAAGTGAAATGTGAAAGTTTTCCTCCAACCAGGAAAATATTTATTTCCTCAATTGGCAAGACTGTGAGCCGCCCGATTCACCAAGTGAACCAGTCAGTTGGCTCACACCATACGATCGGCTAATAAGGGTGAACCGATCGGTTGGCAGTCCTGACATTGCCAATGCAGTCTCCAATCGACCTGACACTCTAACCAGCTAGTTCAACACTGAGTCCAATCAGTCAATTTTATGTTTAATTGAGTACCTAAACACCTTTAGTCTCAATCAAAACATCATTCATGGATAATATCCACTTCTAGGGGTATCCTATGTGTGTGACCCTACATGTTCCAATTTACATTGACAGTGAATGTTCATAACAACTTATGACATCGCAAGCAATGAGAGAAATCTAGTAACTCATCATTACTACCCAAATAACTCAGAAAGTTGGAGAACAACTTCAACCTACAATCTGTGATTAGTGTTACAGTGATCATATAGTTCCTTTATCTCTAACATCCGGATTGAACTTGAGGCATGGAACATCATCCTATTCATCATTCAATCCATGTTCCTTGACCTAGAGTAGACTATCTAAGATGCATGTGAATTCACATATCATATATTGAATCACATGAGTATGGCCATACAATTCTCAGTCTCGCTTATCAAGGGGCCCTGGATATCATACTCCTTGTAGGAGGGACAAATACAATCTCTATCATTCACAATCTATCCCCATGTGTCAATTTCACCCAATCATCACGTTTATAACAACCCATGTTTCAGGACTACGTTTGATGATGTCAAAGTATACTCAATCACATGTGATGAGTGTAGTGACTTCAGGTCTAAGAACCACAATCACAACCATCACTATGAGAGATGATTGTGACTACCATTCCATGATATCCATGTATCACTCTCACAGTGGGTCTGTCTGATATACTGTTCTCTAACATATATGTGTGTGCTTGACTTGATATCATGTATCATGACTAATGAGACTTTTTCATCAGTCAACACACACTCTAGTCTTATGTATTACTATTGTCTATTTTACTTCCACAGTAATATCCAACTAGGGACATAACAAGAATGTATGTACTCTTATCATACATATGGTCTCATTGTTCAGGTCCTCAACCTGAAGATATATGTCATCGAGTCACATCATTTTGTAGACATCTATCATGTATGTGTCATCATCTCATGAGTGAGACAAACATAATAGATGGAATTACCTTTATCATAATCAAATCAAGTATCGTATGCCTCATTGCGGTCATCATATGATTGGATCTCTTGGCATACTATACCAACAATTGTATCCCCTAATAGGGGAACATGGTGATGAAAAAACATGCATCTAGTTCTTTAAGTTGTAAATAATTCAGCTCAAGGTGGATATTGATAAATATTCCTTAAATCCTAACCCTTTTTTGTTCCCTAGCTTGCATTTGACATCTTCCCAATATATGCGGTCCAGCTTCCTAATTAGCAGGCATGAGTCAAGGGGAGATTTCCCCTCATGGGTGTGATGTAGCACCCCAACCCAAAATGAATTTTGGTAATAGGAGGCCTAATCCATGTGCATCTATAACTTTGTTTTCTAGTGTTACTCCATTTAGGAGTTTATATCTAGGGTCATATTAATAAGGACTCTAGGGTTAAATTTTATAAGGGAGTTATCTTTTGTCATTAGTCTTGTAGGTGAACTGTCTTGTAACCCTAATATGATCTAGTAAATAAACTATCATCATCAAGAAACTAGCCTAATTTTAGGTGAACCACATAAACATTTTGTTCTTTTGTAGTGTATATATGTTCATCATATTCTTCTGACTCACATCTAAATATCATTTTTCCACACAAGTATATTTTCCCATTTTGAGTGATTTCCATGAAACTATGGCACTTCAATGCATTATGCTCACCATCGGGTGGACCGTGGCATCTCATTTTCCAATCAAGGGACATCTTGTAATTCATGGAACTTTGTTGCATTTTTCTCACTTTTGAGTGAATTATTGTACTCAATTGTGCAATCATGTTGAGGACTTATATGCAATAAAGACAATAATGAGCAAGAATAATTGAGTTGATGTTATGAGTTTTCATATTTTAACTCTACAAGATATATAGTGTGATGTTTATTATGTTATAATCCTAATTTTTGGGTTTTGAAATATCCATGTTTCTAACATATATGGTGATGTTTTATTTTTTTCAAAAAACTACATGATGTTTATTAAGCTAAGATAGAAACACATTTCTTAATTGTGTAACTTATATTACTTGTCTCTCTTAGTGCCACTTATCAAATCTATCGAACAACTTTCCATTGTGAAATGTAGCTCATGCATAGATCTGAAACACACAATAGATGGATTTTTTGACAACTAGGTAACCAAAAATATGTATGTGGGCCATCTGAATTTGAGATTACATGATTTCTCTTTTTTGTTTCTCTAAAAATATTCTACCTATGTAAATGCATAAGAGTTGTGCCATTGTACTGAGGGAGAAATGTAGTTGAGTTACTTTTATGAAGGCTTACTTGTTAGAAATCAAGGTGGAAAAGTGATGGTTCTATTAAACATTAAAAGTGTAAGATTTATCATTGAAAAAGCTCTTCAAGACAAGAAGACAAAATTCATGGGACAATACTGACCAATAAGCACTATGTAATCAAAATTACAACTCACACCACTCACACTTAATTATCTTTGAATATGAAAATCTCCCTCACTCAAGGACAAATAGAAGTAAGAAGAGAATTACACTAAATGTGTATAAAATCTTCTACTTAAATTTTTCTTCTCATGACTACATTGTCACTATTGAGGATTAGACATGCACATATGTCCTTTCTTATCATTCCAACCACTAATTGAGGCACCTCTACTAGTGATAAGTTGGCATGCCTCACTGCTAGACTTTTGATGTGGCACTGTCGACTAGAAGTCTTTTTCATCTGAGAGAGTATATGTATGTCCTCCATTGATAGGATGAGTTATTATCCTTGTCACAACACCAACATTGTGACACTGACCGATGCTTGTCCTCGACTAATTAGATAGACCGTTATCATTTTTGATGCACCCTTGATGTGTCATTGATTGAGAGATGTGCGTCCTCACTGAGTGAACATACTAATGTGTTGTCAATGCACCTAATATGCCATGACTTGAGTGTGTCCTCTACTGACTGGACGAACCGTTGTTATTTTTGACAGACCCAATGTGTCACTGACTTTCATCCACCACTTTGCCTCAAGATAAAGTGGGTGACTGTCACTCATCCATGAGAGAGTTCTATGGTTGTGTACCTAATATGCCATCGGCTATCATATGTTATTTTTTCTCAAACCAAAGTTGTTTCCCCTTTCCTATCAACAAAAAAGCTCCACCATTTTCTCTTGTTCTCTATATCTTCTCCATAGAAGACACTAACAATGAACAAACTAGTAGGATCACACCAACATGTGAAATAATCTCAATGGCTTCCTCTAGGGCCTCTACTTTAGGCCTCTATGTCACATGATTGCAAATATGAAACATAATTTAAATCCTAGCTAAACTCCAAGTAGTGATTAATATTGCATACAGAGAACCATCTTCTTTCCTTTTAGATTTAACTCCTATTAAAATTGACAACGTACAAGTTCAAATCTTATTAAGTATAAATCCAACTAAGACTGAGGCCTCTACCTTGCTATCCCAACATTTTTCAATAGTATTTCTCACATGGCCGTGTCTCTTCCTTATATGGTTATCGGCTTTGGTTTTGTAACTTAATAGTTTGATATCATGTGTGCGAGGTATCTTACCCAATCAGCTAAAAGAAGCCGACATCTGTAATTATATTATTAAGTTTATATAGATTCAATTTAATTGATTTTTATCGAGAGTTGAGTTTTCAACCCTGTTGGATAAATTGGATATTATGATAAATCCCCTTTGTTTCGATGATGACAAACATTTCATTTTTATTTATCTAACGAGCTATTTGAGTGTGCAGGATGACACAACTATAAGGGAAATCCAACGTGAAGTATTTATATTTTCATGCAAATGTAATCATTGTAAAAACTTGTACAGAATTATAATGTACAAGTACTTAGAATCGCATGTAAATCAAGCATTGGATCTTCCCTAGCTAAACACCTTAGTCATCCATTCAATAGGATCACATAATGCACACTTATGCACACACTTAGTATCTTAATTGAAAGATTGAAAACAGAGTCAAACTCGGTCGACCACACTCCTCGACCGAGACACTCTCGGTCGACAAACCTCTCGACCGAGATTGACCAAAAATAGCCGTTAGACACAGCAGTTAACAGTTGCAAATAAACGTTAATCCAGAGAGCCTGTCGGTCGACAAATCCTCGACCGACTGGACATCTCGGTCGACAAGTCCTCGACCGAGATGGTCTCTGACAGCAACTGCAGAATTAATTAACTAGCCGTTGCTAATGCACCTAACTTATTCCTAACGGCTAGTTAAGCACTAGGAACCCCCTAGAAGTTGTCTAGAATGTCCTTAAGCATACTTAGGCCATTCCTATAAATAGGACAAGCCATAGGACACTATGATTCACTTCTTACACTTGATATTCTTGAGAAAATACTTGAGCCCTCTTGTGCAATCTGTGTGAACTGAGCTGTGTGATCAATTGGTCATTTTTCTCCTTTGCTCAAGCTCGTCCTATAGGCTAGATTTTCCTAACCCTAGCAATCACAAGTCCATCATATTGGCTAGGAAAATCCAAACGCTTGATCTAGGGAAATCAAGCCTTGAGCTACAAGGATAAGTTGTATTTTCTTTTATTCCTTTCTCGTTTCTTTGTATTACTTGTACTCTCCTTGCTACTCCAGGTAGGAGGCTGCGGATTGGAGAGGTTGAAGCTCTTCGTGTGAAGAGGAGGACTTTGGACTACTTCGGAAGGCTGTCTTGACGGGAAGCTACTTCAGGAGGAAGGCTACTTCAAGGGGGAGCTTGAAGTTACTTCAAGGAAGGCTGCTTCGAGGTTGGCAAGACTACTTCAGGGTGAAGGCTGTCTAAAGGGTGTTTAGAAAGTATTGTAAATTTTATGTAACATCCTTGAGAGGTAATAAAATTTAGTACTTTCAAAATCCCGGTTGGGTAAGCAACCGGGTAGTGGACTGACTCCTTAGTATTTGCTAAGGTGGAACCACTCTAAACACCTGTGTTCCTCTTCTCAATCTTTACTTTGGTTGTTTGAGTTTAAAATTATTTTAAAATCTCTCTAAAACTCTATTCACCCCCCCTCTAGAGGTTTTCAATTGGTATCAGAGCAGGCTTCAAGGAGCCCTAACAAGGTCTTGAAGAAATAAAGGGAGGAGGTGACTACAACCACAAGAAAAGGAGCATGGACAAAAGTTCGACAAGTTGCAATTGGTGCTTGGGAACAAAGCACTCTACGTCTAAATGTCCATGGAGGTCAAAGAAAAGAGATGCACATAAAGAGTGTTTCGTTGCTACAATAAGTGAGGAAGAAGAAGAAGAGGTAAGTTTGCTTGATTTACCCAAGGAGGAGTTAGTTGCTATTATTGAAGAAACACATAACAAATATGTTGAATACAAAAAGAAATTAAAGAAATCAAATAAAGAAAATGATGATCTAAATGCTAGACTTCTTGAGCTTACATCCGAAAATGATGATTTATATGCTAAATTGAATACTCTTGGTTTTGAAAAAGATAGCATTATGTCTGACAATCGTACTTTGAAATCATCTCTGAGTAATAGTGAAGTGAAAATTTTCACTCTAGAGACTAACTATGATCTTCTATGTCAAGAAAAGACTGAATTGCTTGCAAAGTTAAATGATATTAAAAAACAACCTATATTGTGCACCCATGTAGATTATGACAATATAGTGAAAGAAAGAAATATGTTATCATCCAATCTAGATCAAGCAAAGTTAGATATCAAGAAAAGAATGGATGAGATCGTTAAGTTGCAACAAAAAGTTAGCAAGTTAAGCAACAATGGAATCCTTGATAATATACTAGAAAATTCCTATCATCAAATAGGAAGAAGAGGACTAGGTTATAAGCCTAATGAGAAATCCCATCAACAACCTAGAAGGACACAAGCGAGTCAATCTGCTTATATACCTAGAGGCACAAAAATGTATATACCCAAGAATAACCTAGATCAAAACTATAGAAAAAGGCTTGAGGTTGATTCAATTTGTTGTCATTATTGCTCACGCCTTGGACATTATTCTTTTTCATGTCCATACAAGAAAAAGCATGTCGAAATGGTATGGGTTCCAAAAATCCCAAATTAAATAGGTTCGACTAAGTTGAGATATGACCATAGATCTAAATTTGTATATCCTTATGTCTATCTCAACTTAACATTTAGGGATAACAAAATCTTTACATTGTATGTGAAAATTATTCTTGAAAGATTCTATTTAATCATTCTTTTTCAGAAATACTTGCAATGAATAAAAATGTTTCAAATAAATTTTTGTGTATGCTTTTATATTATAGTCTATCCAAAGTAATCTTAAATTCATGAATGGATATTATTCTTGAATATGCAGCTCTCAAAATTAGTACACTTTAATGTGTCTCAAATTGATATTTGCAAGCTATCTGCAGAACTCATACTTCGCATATAAATGATTCATACTGGAAACCTGCAAAATATGCCTCTTGGTTAAAATAAAATTTGACCAAGGGACGCTATGGTCGTAATCAAGGGCGACCTAAAATAAACTTTGATAAAAACTGTTTATTTGAACATTATTTTATTGAACTTTATCTTAGCACATTTTTTAAAACGTCAAATCATTTGTGGTAATCAAAAGCCTTAAATATTATTACTCCCTTAGAATATACATATGCTCTACAAAAATGTTCTATGATTTACATTAAGATTGAACTCAGAAAGTTAGTCGGTCGACGAGTGCTCGACCGAGAACCACTCGGTCAGCCCGTCTCACTCGACCGATAAATTCTAAACAGACTCAGTCTCAGACAAACTGTCGGTCGACGAGTGCTCGACCGAGACAATGTCGGTCGACAAGCGCTCGACCGAGAAATAGCCGTTGGATATGACCGTTACGACCCGACCGTTATGACCGTTTTCTTTACCGTTGGAGGACCAAGTGGCGCGTCTGCAACTTGACCGTTGCGGACGCTCGGTCGACGAGCCGTCGACCGACCGGGTCGCTGGAATTCTATAAATAAGTGCAAAAACGAGCCACTTACTCACACTTGCATTTCCTTGCTTCCATAGTCCATCTCTTGTGCAATTTTGTGCATTCCTTCAGCACTCTTACTATCAAATCTTCCTTGCTTCTTCTTCACTCTCAAGAAACACAATGGCCTCATCATCAACTGTCCGAGGGAAGAAGAAAGTTGCTGGAAGAAAAAGAAGAGAAGAGAGGGAAGCCACTCCGCCATTGACGATCATCAATGACATAGCTTTCGTCGACGGAGATGCCGGAGACAGATACTTTCGGCTTTCCTCTAAAGCTCCTCTTCCCCGACGTCCGGTCGAAGTGATGGACTTCATCAACATAGTCGACCTGGAGCATCTTTTTGGAGTACAAAAGCTGAAGGACTTCATCAATCCATCCTTTCCTTCCTACTCCATTAAGGTAGTAAACGAATTCTATGCCAATCTTCTATCTCACACCGAAAATGACACCACTTTCTTCTACACCATGGTCAATGGGCATAGTTTTAAGTTTTCCGAAGGGGATATTCTTGACATGCTTGAAATTGATATAGATGAATATCAAGATTTCCTTGACCTTACCACCAGCAATCCAATAAATTTATTTTCCGATGATGACCATACCATTAGCTTAAGTGATATCAAAAGAGCCATATTTCAAGCCAATACCACGTGTCATGAAGATAGGGGAACCTATTATGCTATAAACCTAAAACCGGCATGTAGAATAGTAAACCTCATTGTTTCCACCAATATACATCCACGAGCCAATAAATCCGAGGTTCCCATTTTCCGTATGTGTCTCATTTATGCTATCATAAAAGAAATTCCCATCAACTTCATTCACATAGTACTTACAAATATGCTTGAGTTTTCTGGCAATCCACCATATGCCGATTTTGTATGCCAAATTACTCAACATTGTCTTAAGGTAAACCTTGAAGATATGGGATATATATGGGAGCGTAGACCACCAAAGATAAGTAAGAACACCGTAGAGAAGATGGGGATTGACTTTGGCCATAAAAAGGCAAGAGTAGAAGGAGAATCATCACATCAGGATATACCACCCCCTCCTTCTACTAACCTTTCCATTGATCCCATCCAAAATACCCTTACTTATATTGCTGGCTCCCAATACCATCTTAGTAAACAATTAAACTACAATCACCATGCCATGACATATTTGAATCAAAGAATGCAAAACCTTTCTCCTGGCCAAACCGATGAATATCCGCATTCTTTAAACCCTGGCATGCTCGACCCATTTAACCCCTCATACAACTACTATCAACCTCCATCTTCACCATCAATGGATCTTGCACATACTCAATTTTCGTCCATACAATTGCAAGACATAGCTGCTCACTTCCGTTTTGACCGAGTTCCCACTTTCCTGGAAGCATATGCGTTGACTACAACTGGTGCTTTGGATTGGAAAACTTTGGTCCAATACTATGGAGCTGAGCCATTTCTTGGGAAAGATCCGGACATTGATGTAATTCTTAAATCTTTCCTGTGAAGTGTTGGTGTTGTAATAGTTGTATTCCATATGATTGTAATCTTCCTCATGTTATTGAATGAAATTTGCCATTTTTATTTACATGGTTATTTGTTTGGCTTATGATGATATCTTCAAAATATGGGTTATCAGTTCATTATTGTAGAGCATAACAAATAAGGGAATTATAATAATTAAAACAGGCAACTATTACAAATTAAAATAACAAAATAGTTCTCCAGAAACACTCTCGGTCGAGCAACTGGTCGACCGAGAACATTGTCGGTCGAGCACCTGTCGACCGACTGGGTTTCTGTTTCTCCAGTTTGACAAAATTGCATACATCTTTAAAATCTTGGACATTTTATGTTTTCACTGAGTATTCAAACTTTCATTTGAGATGTCTATCGAAGGGGGAGCAAAGCATAAGAAAGAGGGGGAGATCATTAAAACTTTGATAATTGTTTAAAAGAAGCTTACAAAAACTTTGCTATCACTATGTGTAGCTGAATATTTTTTTAAGAAATCTATATCGTGTACTTGAAGGAACTCTCTACCCAAAATGGGGCTAAACATCCCTTGCTTTTGGATGGAGATATTTTTAGGATTCTCATTTAATCTATAACTTAACATTCTTTGCTATATGAGAAATCCATTCATCATATGCTTAAGGGAATCTCATATCATTTCAAGGCCTAACATCCTTGCGAATGATTGAGACACAAATTGTGGATAAATTAGATACAAATCCATGTTCCTAATAGGATATCTAATTACGGGGGAGCATTACATTAAGGGGGAGAAGATCAATAAAACATTCAACTTGGATATCTTTTTGAAATGACAAAGGGGGAGAAAGAATATAAAAGTATATATAAAGGAGTTTTCATCATATCTCGGCCAGCACTCACTTGAAAAACATAAATGGCTACAAAAGGTAAATTTCCAGGTATGAAACTCACATGATTTATATTTCCTTATTTCATATTTAAGAAATGTTTGTCATCTTCAAAAAGGGGGAGATTGTTGGATAAATTGGATATTATGATAAATCCCCTTTGTTTCGATGATGACAAACATTTCATTTTTATTTATCTAACGAGCTATTTGAGTGTGCAGGATGACACAACTATAAGGGAAATCCAACGTGAAGTATTTATATTTTCATGCAAATGTAATCATTGTAAAAACTTGTACAGAATTATAATGTACAAGTACTTAGAATCGCATGTAAATCAAGCATTGGATCTTCCCTAGCTAAACACCTTAGTCATCCATTCAATAGGATCACATAATGCACACTTATGCACACACTTAGTATCTTAATTGAAAGATTGAAAACAGAGTCAAACTCGGTCGACCACACTCCTCGACCGAGACACTCTCGGTCGACAAACCTCTCGACCGAGATTGACCAAAAATAGCCGTTAGACACAGCAGTTAACAGTTGCAAATAAACGTTAATCCAGAGAGCCTGTCGGTCGACAAATCCTCGACCGACTGGACATCTCGGTCGACAAGTCCTCGACCGAGATGGTCTCTGACAGCAACTGCAGAATTAATTAACTAGCCGTTGCTAATGCACCTAACTTATTCCTAACGGCTAGTTAAGCACTAGGAACCCCCTAGAAGTTGTCTAGAATGTCCTTAAGCATACTTAGGCCATTCCTATAAATAGGACAAGCCATAGGACACTATGATTCACTTCTTACACTTGATATTCTTGAGAAAATACTTGAGCCCTCTTGTGCAATCTGTGTGAACTGAGCTGTGTGATCAATTGGTCATTTTTCTCCTTTGCTCAAGCTCGTCCTATAGGCTAGATTTTCCTAACCCTAGCAATCACAAGTCCATCATATTGGCTAGGAAAATCCAAACGCTTGATCTAGGGAAATCAAGCCTTGAGCTACAAGGATAAGTTGTATTTTCTTTTATTCCTTTCTCGTTTCTTTGTATTACTTGTACTCTCCTTGCTACTCCAGGTAGGAGGCTGCGGATTGGAGAGGTTGAAGCTCTTCGTGTGAAGAGGAGGACTTTGGACTACTTCGGAAGGCTGTCTTGACGGGAAGCTACTTCAGGAGGAAGGCTACTTCAAGGGGGAGCTTGAAGTTACTTCAAGGAAGGCTGCTTCGAGGTTGGCAAGACTACTTCAGGGTGAAGGCTGTCTAAAGGGTGTTTAGAAAGTATTGTAAATTTTATGTAACATCCTTGAGAGGTAATAAAATTTAGTACTTTCAAAATCCCGGTTGGGTAAGCAACCGGGTAGTGGACTGACTCCTTAGTATTTGCTAAGGTGGAACCACTCTAAACACCTGTGTTCCTCTTCTCAATCTTTACTTTGGTTGTTTGAGTTTAAAATTATTTTAAAATCTCTCTAAAACTCTATTCACCCCCCCTCTAGAGGTTTTCAAACCCTTCTTTAACTTGGGGTCACTGTAGTTTCCTTAGCTACCATAAAATGTACAATTTTTTAGTTCTACACTTTGTCTATGGAAGATCTTTTTATAGAGCTTGTATGCATTGCAGGACTTAAAACCACGAAGAGAGAAATCGAGTCACGGAGCTAAGGAAGCAAAAATAAGGGTAATACTACTTTCGACAAGTTGACTTTTGGCTTAAGTGTTCTTCAAAACCTACAATCTATGATTAGTGTTACAGTGATCATATAGTTCCTTTATCTCTAACATCCGGATTGAACTTGAGGCATGGAACATCATCCTCTTCATCATTCAATCCATGTTCCTTGACCTAGAGTAGACTGTCTAAAATGCATGTGAATTCACATATCATATATTGAATCACATGAGTATGGCCATACAATTCTCAGTCTCACTTATCAAGGGGCCCTGGATATCATACTCCTTGTAGGAGGGACAAATACAATCTCTATCATTCACAATCTATCCCCATGTGTCAATTTCACCCAATCATCACGTTTATAACAACCCATGTTTCAGGACTACGTTTGATGATGTCAAAGTATACTCAATCACATGTGATGAGTGTAGTGACTTCAGGTCTAAGAACCACAATCACAACCATCACTATGAGAGATGATTGTGACTACCATTCCATGATATCCATGTATCACTCTCACAGTGGGTCTGTCTGATATACTGTTCTCTAACATATATGTGTGTGCTTGGCTTGATATCATGTATCATGACTAATGAGACTTTTTCATCAGTCAACACACACTCTAGTCTTATGTATTACTATTGTCTATTTTACTTCCACAGTAATATCCAACTAGGGACATAACAAGAATGTATGTACTCTTATCATACATATGGTCTCATTGTTCAGGTCCTCAACCTGAAGATATATGTCATCGAGTCACATCATTTTGTAGACATCTATCATGTATGTGTCATCATCTCATGAGTGAGACAAACATAATAGATGGAATTACCTTTATCATAATCAAATCAAGTATCGTATGCCTCATTGCGGTCATCATATGATTGGCTCTCTTGGCATACTATACCAACAATTGTATCCCCTAATAGGGGAACATGGTGATGAAAAAACATGCATCTAGTTCTTTAAGTTGTAAATAATTCAGCTCAAGGTGGATATTGATAAATATTCCTTAAATCCTAACCCTTTTTTGTTCCCTAGCTTGCATTTGACATCTTCCCAATATATGCGGTCCAGCTTCCTAATTAGCAGGCATGAGTCAAGGGGAGATTTCCCCTCATGGGTGTGATGTAGCACCCCAACCCAAAATGAATTTTGGTAATAGGAGGCCTAATCCATGTGCATCTATAACTTTGTTTTCTAGTGTTACTCCATTTAGGAGTTTATATCTAGGGTCATACTAATAAGGACTCTAGGGTTAAATTTTATAAGGGAGTTATCTTTTGTCATTAGTCTTGTAGGTGAACTGTCTTGTAACCCTAATATGATCTAGTAAATAAACTATCATCATCAAGAAACTAGCCTAATTTTAGGTGAACCACATAAACATTTTGTTCTTTTGTAGTGTATATATGTTCATCATATTCTCCTGACTCACATCTAAATATCATTTTTCCACACAAGTATATTTTCCCATTTTGAGTGATTTCCATGAAACTATGGCACTTCAATGCATTATGCTCACCATCGGGTGGACCGTGGCATCTCATTTTCCAATCAAGGGACATCTTGTAATTCATGGAACTTTGTTGCATTTTGCTCACTTTTGAGTGAATTATTGTACTCAATTGTGCAATCATGTTGAGGACTTATATGCAATAAAGACAATAATGAGCAAGAATAATTGAGTTGATGTTATGAGTTTTCATATTTTAACTCTACAAGATATATAGTGTGATGTTTATTATGTTATAATCCTAATTTTTGGGTTTTGAAATATCCATGCTTCTAACATATATGGTGATGTTTTATTTTTTTCAAAAAACTACATGATGTTTATTAAGCTAAGATAGAAACACATTTCTTATTTGTGTAACTTATATTACTTGTCTCTCTTAGTGCCACTTATCAAATCTATCGAACAACTTTCCATTGTGAAATGTAGCTCATGCATAGATCTGAAACACACAATAGATGGATTTTTTGACAACTAGGTAACCAAAAATATGTATGTGGGCCATCTGAATTTGAGATTACATGATTTCTCTTTTTTGTTTCTCTAAAAATATTCTACCTATGTAAATGCATAAGAGTTGTGCCATTGTACTGAGGGAGAAATGTAGTTGAGTTACTTTTATGAAGGCTTACTTGTTAGAAATCAAGGTGGAAAAGTGATGGTTCTATTAAAAATTAAAAGTGTAAGATTTATCATTGAAAAAGCTCTTCAAGACAAGAAGACAAAATTCATGGGACAATACTGACCAATAAGCACTATGTAATCAAAATTACAACTCACACCACTCACACTTAATTATCTTTGAATATGAAAATCTCCCTCACTCAAGGACAAATAGAAGTAAGAAGAGAATTACACTAAATGTGTATAAAATCTTCTACTTAAATTTTTCTTCTCATGACTACATTGTCACTATTGAGGATTAGACATGCACATATGTCCTTTCTTATCATTCCAACCACTAATTGAGGCACCTCTACTAGTGATAAGTTGGCATGCCTCACTGCTAGACTTTTGATGTGGCACTGTCGACTAGAAGTCTTCTTCATCTGAGAGAGTATATGTATGTCCTCCATTGATAGGATGAGTTATTATCCTTGTCACAACACCAACATTGTGACACTGACCGATGCTTGTCCTCGACTAATTAGATAGACCGTTATCATTTTTGATGCACCCTTGATGTGTCATTGATTGAGAGATGTGCGTCCTCACTGAGTGAACATACTAATGCGTTGTCAATGCACCTAATGTGCCACGACTTGAGTGTGTCCTCTACTGACTGGACGAACCGTTGTTATTTTTGACAGACCCAATGTGTCACTGACTTTCATCCACCACTTTGCCTCAAGATAAAGTGGGTGACTGTCACTCATCCATGAGAGAGTTCTATGGTTGTGTACCTAATATGCCATCGGCTATCATACGTTATTTTTTCTCAAACCAAAGTTGTTTCCCCTTTCCTATCAACAAAAAAGCTCCACCATTTTCTCTTGTTCTCTATATCTTCTCCATAGAAGACACTAACAATGAACAAACTAGTAGGATCACACCAACATGTGAAATAATCTCAATGGCTTCCTCTAAGGCCTCTATTTTAGGCCTCTATGTCACATGATTGCAAATATGAAACATAATTTAAATCCTAGCTAAACTCCAAGTAGTGATTAATATTGCATACAGAGAACCATCTTCTTTCCTTTTAGATTTAACTCCTATTAAAATTGACAACGTACAAGTTCAAATCTTATTAAGTATAAATCCAACTAAGACTGAGGCCTCTACCTTGCTATCCCAACATTTTTCAATAGTATTTCTCACATGGCCGTGTCTCTTCCTTATATGGTTATCGGCTTTGGTTTTGTAATTTAATAGTTTGATATCATGTGTGCGAGGTATCTTACCCAATCAGCTAAAAGAAGCCGACATCTGTAATTATATTATTAAGTTTATACAGATTCAATTTAATTGATTTTTATCGAGAGTTGAGTTTTCAACCCTTCTTTAACTTGGGGTCACTGCAGTTTCCTTAGCTACCATAAAATGTACAATTTTTTAGTTCTACACTTTGTCTATGGAAGATCTTTTTATAGAGCTTGTATGCATTGCAGGACTTAAAACCACGAAGAGAGCAATCGAGTCACGGAGCTAAGGAAGCAAAAATAAGGGTAATACTACTTTCGACAAGTTGACTTTTGGCTTAAGTGTTCTTCAAAACCTTCTAGCACTAGAGTTTCTTGATTAAAGATCTAGTGCATCAAGAATGAGAAAATTGGGATGGACATCTAATAATTATAGTTTTATAAGACTTTTATTTAAATGCCACTACGTACTAAAGTATAAAAGAATCTGCTGAGACAAAACGATGGACAATAATCTGGATTAACTGAGGTACCAAAGTGGAAATAAAGTTTGTAAATGCAACCCAACGAACGCTAAGAATTAACAACACATGGTGACACCTCGCTACCTAGTTGCTTAGGACCCGCACGTCCTTGCGCAGTCAACCATATGTCAGAATCCTCGCCACTCGAATAAACCCCAGGATCTGCGGGTCCCTCACTCGAATAACCCCCTCGAATAAAGGCTGGAAAGAAGCAGCCGGCGGCCTTTTATAAGTAAACCAAGAGCTACTGCTTTCTGAAGGGCAAGGACCAAGAGCTGCGAACGGCGAAGCTGTAGGAGATGAGTTCTCGGTAGTACACACCACACACATTATTCCTCCTCCTTGGCCTCCCTCCTAGGCGTCAATGGCGTCGACATCCGCAATCTCCTTGACGTGACTGTATCACTCGCGTGTCTGGATGGTCCCTTCAGCTGGAAGTGGAGGAATCTCCTGACTGAATGCGAGCCAGTACTTAGCTCACAGCCGCGTGAGTATGAGTTCACCCAAACACTTCAAAGGAGGAGCAGTAGCAGCTATGAGCCCCTCCTCTTTCGACGAGGAGAGCCCTCCTTACCCGGTGCAGCAGGGAGAAAGCTTTGCCAAAGGGCATCATGAGGAGGGTGAGGCTGTGGCTGTCTCTGTGCTGAGTTCAGCTGAGCCGCCTGCTCTGTGGAATGAGATCAAATCCAAGGTGCAAAACAAATCTCAGACATGCTCCAGCAATGGGAAGAAGCCACCTACTCCTGCCAAGCGCGCGATCTCACTGTTGGTCGGCTTGTTCCCGATCCTCCAATGGGCAAGAAGCTACAATCTGCAGATGTTCAGGTGTGACCTGATAGCCGGGCTCACACTTGCAAGCCTTGGCATCCCACAGGTGAGGATAATCCTCTAGTTTCTCATGCATTTTCCTTGGCAGTACAAGTTTGTGTGCAGAGTCACAAGGTTTTTCATTATACAGAGTGTTGGGTATGCTAGTCTTGCAAGGCTCGATCCGCAGTATGGCCTATGTAAGTCCATTTTCGCTTTGATGTAGCTGGGGTTCAATTATCCCTCTATCTTTGTGTAGCTAACACCTTTTCTCACACATTCAGACACCAGTGTTGTGCCACCATTGATTTATGCTGTGATGGGGAGTTCAAGAGAAATAGCCATTGGTCCAGTTGCTGTTGTCTCCTTGCTTATTTCTTCCATGGTACAAAGGGTTGTGGATCCTGTGGCCGATCCGGTTGGATACAGAAGAATGGTTTTTACAGTAACCTTCTTCGCTGGTTTGTTCCAAACTGGGTTTGGATTCTTCAGGTTGGTCTGCCTTTCCCGTTACCCATCCTATTTCCGTTCCCTGTTTCGAATAAGTGAGAGATAAAAACAACCTTGTCATGCTCCATTCAGGCTGGGATTCCTTGTTGATTTCCTCTCTCACGCTGCACTAGTTGGTTTCATGGCCGGCGCAGCAATTGTTATTGGTCTGCAGCAGCTAAAAGGCCTTCTCGGTATTAGCCATTTCACCAATAAGACAGATGTCGTTTCTGTACTTACAGCTGTTTCCGAGGCCATACATCAACCGGTAAATGTTTGCTCAATATGTTTTTCAGCAATCTTGCTGGTTAATCATGCTCATATATATAATATATATAAAAAGAATTGCCAAAGAACTTTAATATGCTTCTATTTTCTTTTCATATTAAACATGCTTTCGTAAATGATTCTGACACACGAAAACATAGATAAAGTGTCTAGTCTTTTTAAATTTGATACGTTAAGGACACGCAAACAGACAGGACTAAATTTTTGCCTCATTTGCTATAGACTTCTGGTTATTAATGGCCTTTGTTTCTTGTCTCTTGACGTCAGTGGCGCCCCGAGAACTTCATCATTGGATGTGCCTTTCTTATTTTCATCCTCACAACTAGATTTATAGTAAGTTTTTTCCGAATAATATCTTCAATAATACTAAGTTTTGGCTTTCAGCACTCGTTCACAAACTAACATTTACAGGGAAGAAGGAATAAGAGACTCTTCTGGTTGTCAGCAATTGCTCCCCTGGTATCGGTTATTGTATCAACTCTAATGGTGTATGTCACAAGAGCAGACAGCCATGGAGTCAAAATCATAAAGAACGTTAAGGGAGGCCTAAATCCCAGTTCGATAAAGCAACTACAGTTTGATAAACCAATTGTTGCCGAAGCAGCCAAAATTGGTTTAATTATTGCAATCATAGCTCTTACGGTGCGTTTGCCTCAATCTTTAAGCATAACAATCATACTATAGATTTAGCAAAGTCTAATCTGTTTCAAGTGCTTGTGAATTTCAGGAAGCAATAGCTGTTGGCCGTTCTTTTGCCACAGTCAAAGGCTACCACCTCGATGGAAACAAGGAAATGCTATCGATGGGGTTCATGAACATTGCAGGATCCTTGTCATCTTGCTACGTTGCAACAGGCATGTTTCTATTTAAAAGTATACTTTGATGAGAAATTCACATTGAATAAAAGACAAGCGTGGTAGTAACAGAAAACCGAACTTCAGATTGTATAAACTTGCACAAAGTAAAGGTTCAAAACAGTCAAATTCCTATATAATCCAGAGTGACTTTCTTGGACTCATATATTTGAAAACCAATCACCTGTAACTGTATGGAATTTACAATTAACGTTTTTAGGCTTACCAGTTGTCACATACTGCATCTGCCTCTCCACATGTGAATTATGAGTTTAGGATAATTTCTCATCAAGAATGTGAATATTGACATGGACTTTTATTCATTTTTTCAGGATCTTTTAGTAGGACTGCAGTTAATTTTAGTGCAGGGTGCAAAACTTCAGTATCAAACATTATCATGGCAATCACTGTGTTCTTAGCATTGGAGCTACTAACCAAGCTATTGTACTACACTCCAACTGCCATACTGGCTTCAATAATTCTCTCTGCACTACCGGGATTAATTGATCTAAAGGAAGCCGGTAAATTGTGGCGAGTTGACAAGCTAGACTTCCTCACTTGTCTAGCTGCCTTCATTGGTGTTCTGTTCGGATCTGTAGAGATTGGCCTATTAGCAGCGGTAAGGAAAGGATAATTTCAGAAATACGGTTTGAACAAGCAACAATTAAAAAAATATCATCTTGAAGTAGAATCAAAATGTTAAAAGAATTACAAGTCAACTGAACTTACATAAAGCCAAAGGCAATATATTTGTCATTAATGTATCCCCGTCATCCACGCACCGGCGTCATGGTAATCTTCTCTTTGCCATAGCTTCCCAATCTTATGGGATGCCAAGGGTAATATATTTGTTTTAAGGCAATCAAAAGATTACACTAGATGATGTTTTGTATATATCGAGCTCTGCCTAGAGTTTTTTTATTTATCTGTCTGCTTAGAGAATTCCAACTAATTGAAACCTCTAATATGAATTTCAGGTGGCTGTTGCCTTCATGAAGATCATACTTCATGCAATTCGGCCTCGCATAGAAATCCTGGGAAAGCTTCCAGGAACAGAAATTTTCTGTAGTATCAGACAATACCCTGCTGCTATCCAAGTCCGAGGGTTGCTTATAACTCGAATTGACTCATCTTTCCTGTGTTTCACAAATTCCAGTTTTGTGAGAGAAAGGTATAATGGCAACAGTACTTGTCTAGTTGACCTCCAACAGAGAGAAAGTTATTAAACATTAAGACATTTATGTATAAATAAATCTTAATCCTGATGTATTAATGCTTCAAATATACTGATCAAATAGTGCCAGTGTTCTCAGGGTGCTTAACTGGGTATCAGAAGAACTTGAATCATCAGTGGAGATACCTGAAAAAAGGGTCCGAGCAGTAATAATAGACATGTCAAGTGAGTGCAATATCTGGTTAAAGAAAAAAACGATGAGCCCAATACTTACATCTGCTCATGCATCTCAATATCTTATTTGATTGCAGATGTCATGAACATCGACAGTTCTGGGATTTCTACTTTAGAAGATATTCATAAAAACTTGGTTTCTCAGGGTCTGAAGGTAAATCTATTAACTTCCACCTAAGTGTGGATCTTGTACACGGCATAAATTTTTAGTAATATCGTTTGCAGATGGTTATTACAAACCCAGGATGGCAAACAATTCACAAGATGAAGTTAGCGAAGCTGGTAGAAAGAGTTGGATCAACAAAGTTCTTTCTTACAGTGGGGGAAGCAGTAGAAGCATGCCTGACAGGGAGGATTGCGACCGATATTAGTATCTAAGTGTTTCTTCCTGTCAAATACTGCATGCTTTTTCCCATTTTGGGCATGCAGCCGTCGGAATTGTATGATTAGACGGCCCGTTTATCCAACTTCTAAAATAAGGTAGACGCTTTCAGTATACTACTAACGACCGTTATAAATAAGGTATTCAGCTGATATGATCTGATCATCATCATCTTTCCGTCAATCACGCGGTAGGTGTACACCTCTCCAAACATTTTTTTTTTCTAAACTGTGACAAATAAGATTGTATTTGGTACGTGGTGAAAAAAAAAAATAATGATAGAGATGGAGATGGTGATGGGGAAGGGGACGGTGATAGTGATGGAAAAATTGTTAGATCATCAACATCTTTCCGTCAATCACGCGATAAAAATTGTTAGATCATCAACATCTTTCCGTCAATCACGCGATAGGTGTATACCTCTCCAAACATTTTTTTTTCTAAACTTGTAACTGTAACAATTAAGAATGCGTTTGGTACGTGGTGAGAAAAATGATAGTGATAGGGATGAAGATGGTGATGGGGAAGGAGATGGTGATAGTGATGGAAAAATTATTAGAATGTGTTGTTTGGTAACATGTGTATGGTGATAGGGATAGTGATGGTAAAAAACTTAAAAAAAATGTTATTTGTTACATGATTATAGGGATGTGGAGTGGGAAATTCTTTTTTAAAAAATACCCTACACAAGTTAGAATCATATTTTTTAAAATATTTTTTCTTAATTTTATCTAAATAAGTAGTAGAGTCTTGAAAGAAACTTCTTTCACTATGATTCACTATGTCATTTCATTGGGACAAAAGTAGACCAAAATTCGCCGTGGATTCACCATCGATTTACTATGATTTCCTATCACCATGACAAACAAATACATTTTTTATTTCACCATCATTCCCCTCCCTATGATTCGCCACGAAACAAACGCAGTCTGAAAGTTAGTTGTCAACAAAAACAATAATTTTTTGTAGGATCGTAATGCAAGCTATTCCATGTCACTCAAGTTGTCATCCAACAAGTGTCTCATGGATTATTCTTTTGTTTCATAACATTATTCTTTTAACATAATCACTAAATATAATTGAGGAAGGCATATCATACTTTTACATATTTCCATTATTCCATATCCAAAGTCAAAGGTCTAACAATATCTACATAACGTATTGTTTAGAGAATGTGATAATTAATTTTAATATCTACCTTAAATGGTGAGCTGCGAGTGATGTATATAAATATACATTTATTGCATCCAGTGGAAATATGTTTTGAAGATTGTTTTATAAATTTAACATATAAATAATTGAAGTTACATAGCATATGAATGTTATCCAAACTGCCTATCGTTGTGGAGCTTTACTTTGCTAATTGAATGACAACTACTTGACTAATGTAGAGAAAACAAAGATAGAAAAGAGGCAGCCTACAATGCGGAAGTAAGAAACAACCTTTAGAACAAAAGCAAAAAGATCCATAGTTTGTGTACTAACTAAATCTATTGAAATCAATCATAGGGAGATGAATTTACCTATCTAAACAAAACAAAAAAACACTAGAAGACTCCCCCCACCTTCTATCTTGTATTCTCCAAGGAAGGACATGTACTACATATAGTGGACAATGCATTACTCCTCAAGAGGGTTCTTATCTCAAGGTGGAATGATTGATGTGGTAAAAGGGATGGCTATTATTGAGTGTCCATCTGCATTGAGCCAAGATATGATGATATTATAATAGTTATAAAGCAACTTCAATAGTGACAAGGTACTAGTTGCCTTAATTATCTTCTTGTAGATGACTCCTTAGTTTTTGGAGACCTCTTTCAAAGCAAAATGAAGCAAAGGAAAGAAATTAAATCATCATAAATGAAGGAGCGCATATCTTGGATGAGTTCTAAAACCAAACCATATATCAATAAATTTCTATCTATATAACACAACAAGACCCTTTTATGGGTTTCAAGTAATTCTCATGTTTTGCTTTTTGTTTCTGAATCATCAAGGTTAGATGGATCTTTATTAGAAAAATATTAAAAGTAGATCAATGTGATGAAAAATGTTGTGTTGGGAATTTGACTTCACCATGAGGTGTTAATGTGTAGCAATCGATCACTCGATATGAAGAGATATAAGGAGTCACAAAGAGAGAGATTCTTAGAACCAAATTTAAGTACCACTTTTACACTTGACAATGGTGGAAGCACATCGGTATTAACCTATCTAATTCCATGTATGATCGAACTAGAATACAAATGTTACTTACTCTCACCAAGATCCAACAAAAATTGAAACTTTGAAGCCACATCTTCATTAATCACTCATAGGTGTTTAGAAAGTGTGTGTTATCCTTTTGTTGTATTGATCTTTGGGTTGACCTGGAATGCATACATGTTAAACATATTCACACCCAGACACCATGATATATGTTACTTCATGCCCCAATATTCTTTCATAAGAAGGCTATCTTAGTGTTGGGTGTAGGGAAATATTGAGTCAGAGATGGAAGTGCAAATAAAAAATGCCATATTCTCCATATATCAGTGGATTGTCAGTAACTATGAACAGGAAGGAAGGTTTGTAAGGCATATACCAGGTTCTGGAACAAGTCCGGTGACAATCATTGTAGCAACGTGCTTGTTTCTCAAGTAGCACCCAAATGGTTGTCGACGATGGCCTCCTGGTGTAGCACCATGAACATTAATTAGTGATGTCCTCCTAGAGTGGTGGTAATGACCTCCACGCCTCTACATAGTTCAATTAGATCGTCGGGAACTCCTTTCATTCTTCTAGAACTTATAAGAAAGAGTTGTATCTCGTGTTGTCAACGTGCTAGCATCGACTTTATCCCCTTTGGCTATCTCTCCCTTTTATGGGTAAGATTTCTCTACCTCTCACGTTACCACAATGTTGGGATTAGGAAACTTATTCTGAGAGCCTCAACCATCCTCCCCTCCTTTATATAGGAGTGTATGGATCATGGTTTCCACAAACTCGAGGACACGAGGAGATGAATTTCATAAATTTTCAGCTAATGCAACTTCTAGTCAGTCAACCAGACTCTGAGCCGATCGACTAGACTTCGAGTCGGTTGATTGGACTCCAATTGCTTGACGGGAACATCCAATCAGTTGATTGGAATATTTTCCTATTCAAAAACATATTGGTTTTCTATGCAACGATCAATGCACAACATGACGTCAACATCAATCCTTGATCTGGTCTTACTAATTATCCAGTCAATCGACTCACATTCCCATTCGGTCGACTCTCATTCCCAATCAGCCAACTGTTAGCCAATGTTGTTTAAGTTGATTACCTAAACACTCTAGTAATAAGGTCAAACCTTATTCATGAATAAAATCTTATACCAAGTGCATCCTATGTGTGTGACCCTATAGGTCTCAAATTATGTTGGTAGTAAATGTCCATTAATAGATTATATGGCACCATAAACAATGAGTTATATCTAGCAACAGATTGTTGCTATCTAGTAATTGGGAAGTTAGAGAACAACTTCAACCTACATTCCATGATCGGTGTTACAATGGTCGAATTGTTCCTTTGTCCCTGATATCTAGATTTAACTTGAGACATGGAGTCATCATCCTCTTAATATTCAATCCATGTTCCTTGAACTAGATCAGGTTGTCTCATATACATGTGAGCTCACATATCACATATTGATTCACCTGAGTATGGCCATACATTTCTTAATCTCTCTTCTCAAATGGTCAGGATATCAACTCCAGTAGGAGGGAAAAATCCCATCTGCATCACTTAAAATCAATCCCCATGTGTCACAATATACTCAAATATCACTTGTATGGTAACCCTTATTCAAGGTAACATTGGATGGTGTCAAAATACATCGAACGTATGATGAGTGTAGTGACTTAAAGTCTAAAAAGCACTGTAATGAACCCGCCTCCCGGTAACCCCCAATTAAGGGAGACCTGAAGGTCAGAGTCATTATTCAATTAACAGGATCAAAGGTTCAACAAATAATCAATAATAATTATGAAATTTACTAACTAAATGGAATTTGGTATAAAATTAAAACTTTACTTACCTTTGAAAAACTTTGGAAATCTATCTATCTAGAGCTCGAATTATTCTGTCTAATCCTCCTTGCACTTTATTTCTTATTTCCACAATGTGTCACTTTACTGTTTATTCTTTCAATTGTTTTTCCTAAAATGCCGACAAACAAAACGTCGGTCAGTATATCGAAATATACTGGTATGTGGGGACAACCAAAATTTTGCAAATATGGCTAACAATTTAATAATCGCAATCAAATTATTTAACAAGCCACTTTACATTTTCAATGTGTCATTCTCCACTGCTTTTGCCCTAACCCTGGCATACCCATCTAGGGTTTCTCTTTTTCCATTGACTTAAGGCCACCTTCTCAATCCCGAGCTTGGTGCTTGGGAGTCACCTCTCATGGTGCTCCATATTCATGCATCATAGACCACCTTCTCATTCCTGAGCTTGGTGTCTGGGGTCACCTCTCATGGTGCCCATTGGTCTACCCTCCTGGGCTTGACCTTTATGGCATCTTCCATTAGGGTGGCATGTAGGTGCGAGAATTTACATATATATATATATAACTGTGATAGCCATAGTGACTTTATAATTGTAGTATGAACATCCAAACTGTTTAGATTGCATTCAATGCGAGGAAACATTCACAAAACCCTTGGAAAACTAATGCAATTAATCATAATTAACCACATACCTGTCAGCTGATGTGAGAGAGAAATAATCCAATCAACAATAGGCAAGCAAGCATTCAATAAGATCCTGAAACAATTATACAATTCCCTTTTATTACTCATGTCATCAAGATCTATTAAATCTAGCTCGCTTCCTAAGGTTTCTAGTCCACTTTTAGGGTTTCCATTGCAATTAGGGTTTCCCTTCGTCTTTTATTATTTTAAACCCTAATTTAACGCAATTGATCACAAACCCTAATTATCTCAACATCTAATCCTCAGTTTTAGATTAAAGGCATAATTATCCATTAATTAAGCCTCTTTTACATTAAAGCTATTATTTTTATCTGTTTAATCCATGACAAGATCATTATGCTCATTTATCATCAATTCAAATTTCATTATAGTCTAATTCACATATGAACTTGATCTACCATTAATTCCACCTTTTATTCATGAGAAAACCCTAATTACTACATTTAGGGTATTTATCCACAATTTAGAAACTTAAATGCTCGAAATAGCTTATAACCGTGAAAACTCAGTTCTATACATGAAATCAAATAATTAAAGCCATTAGTAGTCCTAATTACCAACATTAGGGTTTCAAGGCCCATTAAAACATATTCATGCACATGAACTTTCAATTAAACTAACTACGTGCAAAATTCATCTTTTTCGATCTTAATGTATCTCTTTATGATTAACAGATTAATATCAACTTTAACCATCAATTAAACCCTGCTGATCACATTAATCATATCAAATAGGGTTTCTTAATCATCATTACATTAAAGTTAACAACTTCCATTACTTTTTCGAATTGTAAGTAGAATCAGGCTCCAATTATATTTTTAATGGATTCCCCTCATTTTTCTGAGCAAAAATCATGTATAATGTGCATCCATCCGAGCCACAGTTAAATAGATATGATTTTAACAAAATCACTTACTTTGGGCCAATCCAGGAGCGCCACGTGGCTGTTTCCATGCATTGTTGCTTGGTGGATTTGCAAACATAACGAAATTCCATTTTTGCCCCCACGTAAGTCAGTTGGTCTTCAGCCCACGGAGGGGTAGATCCGTCTAAACGTCTAAGGTCGTCTTCAACCTTCAGAGGGTGTGATTCAGCCGCCCTAGCCGTGGTTTGTGCGGCTATTCTCTTGCTCCTCGGACCTCGATCGCCCTCAACAACGGCTGCACTGAATCCGCCATGCTCCCACGCACATGATGGTGCTCCTGGTACGTGGCAGGTCCGCCGCCATGGCTGACCTGCAGACATCCTACGGTGCTGCGTAGGTGCTAGGCCTAAGGGACGATGGTCGAGCTCCTTTCCCAAGGACTTGGGATCATCGTGCTCCCATCAAGCTCCTATCCAAAGCTCCACATCGCTCTAGGTTGCACTAACTCCCATGTTTAGGGTTTTGCATGCAAGAAACAAGACGAAGGAGAAGGGATAAGTGTGAGATCTCATTGGAACTCGAACAAGAAGGCCAACCCCTTATATAGGGGAGGATTTTCACACCCCAAGATGTGCATCCTCCAAGATGCAAGATCTTGTCCCAATAGGAATCCAATTCCTTCTTTATAAAGCAAGTTTTCTCTCTCTTCTTTACCCTTTGGATATTCCCTATTATATGGATATTAGGAATTCAAAATTCCTCTTTCGTTTTCTTTATACTTGCCCTTTTTAATTCATTGGCCACAGATTTTTATATTTCCATAAGTAGAAAATACCACTCCTTTAACAAAAACCATTAATAATGTATTACATTATTCCCTTATTTTGCTTTATTGGTATTTTCTCTTTCCTCTTTCTTCATTGGGACTCCTTGGATCCCAAGAAACTCAAATAATTTGAAATTCCTTTTTAAGGAATATTCATTATCCTTCTAAAAGCATCAATATGCATTATTTCACATTATCTTGTTTATTTCTCATTAAAATATCTCTTTTTGAATATTTCTCTTTATTCCACTTTTATTTTCCTCATTAGTATTCCTTTTATCATTAGGATTCTTTGGGATATGAAATTCCACCAAGGATAACTCAATTATACCTCTTTTCACTTGTTTTCCACATTTTACCATTATTTTCAATTTCTTTCTTAATAAAGAAATAATTAATTGATCTTTTCTTTTCTTATTGCATTTTCTTTGCAACTTTGGACTCCTTGGAATCCAAGGAACCCATGTGGCACGAAATCCACCTTTGGATTAAGTTATTTTGCCTTCTAGAGTTTTCCACACCTTTCTTTCCTCAAAACTCAATTATTCATTTATTAATTGAATTTCTTTGTTAATGGGCCCAATAGCCAATAAAGCCCACAACACAAACATCAAGGCTATTGTAAAAGAAATCCATTTATTCGCAAAAAAATGTATTATTTGTTCCAATATTTTTAATATGAGAAATTACATTTCTCACCAAAGGAACCCAAAAATTGGGGTTGTAACATCCTTACCCTCTTATAAGAATTTTGTCCTCAAAATTCCATCAAGCAAGCAAACAAACAGGATAATCATTTCTTAGGTCAACCAGGGCTCCCATGTGGCTTCACCCTTTCCATGGTGCTTCCCAAGAACCTTCATCATCTCATATTCTTCCATCTGAGTTCTTTCTTACCTCGGTATATCATACCCTCATAGGTGACTCAGGACATTTCAGCCTATGAAAAGCCGATTCGGTTCAAGGCTCAGCACATGGCTTGGGTAACTCACATAGTGCTCTAGATCAGACTTATGGAACACATTATACATCATGTTATCCTGAGGGCAAGGCTAAACACAACCATCTCCACCAATCCATCTCAAATGGACCCATATTTTGGGGACTTAACTTTCTCAATTGTAGCTTAGAGGGGTCAGATTTTCACATCACATATTCTCCCACAGTGAACTGCATGTCAGTCTGCTTTGCATCCTCTTGTGACTCATGTCACCACTGGGCTCTCTCTTAGCCATTTTACAATCAAAGCAACTTCATCTGCACACACTGTGGTTCTTTTCTAACCTTCGCGAGGCCTCCTTTACCAACATCATCTTAAGGAAGTGGTGACCGAAACAACCTCCTTATGGAACTTCTTGCATCCCGATAAAGGCTATGGTGGTTAACATCACATCTTAAGAACTGTCTCTATGTATCACCCTGAATGAGCACACATGCTCTCATCAGACCCTCTAGTCTGGATCACACTGTCCATTAGTATGGGGTGATAAATTGTACTATTATCGAGTTCTTCATGTATCTACTTCCACCTCATGGAAGTGAACCTTGGTCATACTCAAGAACTTTTGAACTTGCATCATGGTGAAGTCGGACCATTTTTCTCTCTTTAGTAGTTCAACTGAATCTGTCCCGTGATAGTACTCTTCCTTTCTAATGTCATCTAGGTAAGGCGATCTACCATAACCCATATTGCACCTTGACCTTCCTTGGTCTAGGGGAGACTCACAACATCCATAGTAATGAACTCCCATTCCCTTTCGGGAACTCTTTATACTTTATATCCATGCAGTGGGTTACTGGTGTTTGTCCTTCACCCCTGGCTTGCATGGCCACATGCCACATGCAACTTCATATTAAGAATCCAAAGTGATATTGTCAGCTACTATCTTTGTAGTATCATGGTGTATGGTGATCTTAAAATCATGATCTCCTGTATGTCATGATTCCTCAAGATCGATACCTCGAAAACCCTAAACCACTCTCATCAGGGTTTGGTTACCTTTCTATCCCAAGAAGTGTATCTGAGGTTCTACCATCATCCTTTCATTTCATCAAGGCCTAGGTTGGTTAACCAAACAACCATTAACTTGATCAACCATCTTTGATATATCTGAGTGTTAGCCAAACTTATCTTCTTCCCAAACTTAGGGTTATCCAAACAACCTCTTCTAGTCTTTAGCCAAACTAGGAAGCTATATCTCAACTAGAGCATCCATTAACACTTCACATCCTTAGGTACTAGGTAGTATTGAAGACATACACCTCCATGTATTCCACTTATTATCTCATCTCATCTCTAAGTCTATCTTCATCGAAAAAACTCTGAGCTCATCCTCTTAGTTTTTGAATTCAACCCTGTATGACTCATATCCCATGATAAAAACATCCTCATAAGATGACTACATTATTCCTTTTATTGTTTACAAACCATCCATGTATCATTCACTTCACCAAGGTATGTTATCATCTCTATCCTCATACCTCGTAGCAACGTTCCAACTCGCATCGTCTTTTATCCTTGGTGTATGGCATGCGTACTGTCACATCTCTCCCTCCCATGACAAGAGGAAATAAGCATTTGGCGGCCGTCCAAACACAAAGTTCTTCCTGTTCCAAGAGTAGAGATGATACATCCCACATTGTCGGTACACCTTCAAGTCTAAGTTGAAACGTGCAACTTATGTCTCAACTTCACAATCATCTTGATATCAAAGTTGTTTCCATGAAAAACTGGTCTCAAACTTTCTTGGGTCCACACCCATTCTTTGGTCATCTCCTCTAGGTCTATAGGGTGCCGACACTTTAGGGGTCATCCCTCTTCCCTTATGCATCCAGAGAGTGCCCTACTCATCTGCCCTTTGGGTCCCATGAGTTCATGAAGGTGTTTAATCTCCTAACTCATGGCCCTCAGACAATGATTGTTGTTACCTCCCGACCCTATGGTCATGTGCAACTAGGGAATTAGGCAACTCCTTCTTCCATCGGTCTTATCCCTACCTGACCCTAAGATAGACTTAGGATTCTATCATAGTACATGTCCAACCTAGAACCCTACCCAAGCCTTCATCATCTCCCTTTGCATTCATGGGTTGTCTTACATCCTTTCATAAGGGTCATGGCGACCAGCCTACCTAGGTCAGGCCCCATACTAGTTACCTTCACAGTAACACATCCACATGCACTTAGAGATGGTTAACTATGGGTCTACAGGTTCATTCTCTTACCATGCACTCTTCACTTAGCTTCTCAAGATCCTATGAAACCTCTTTAGGTTACATCAAAACCAACAAAACTGGTAAACACCCTACCAAAGGGTCCCTCTCCTAGGATGGGAGGAAGCTACAACTCTTAACAACAAGGTCACAACCATCCTTAGGGTTTACATTCACATGAGCATGCCTAACCCAGCAACTACTAAGGCATAAGCAGACCACCTCTTAAACCCTACTTGTTCTCTTTCCTCAACATTAGATCAACTTAGTTGTGAGGGGTTCATCAAACATACCCTTAACTTAAGGGGGTTTCCTTTACCTCTACACATGAGGAGTACTATGCTCGAAACTATAGAGACTCAAATCTCATCATGAGCATCAGGTATACCACTTCCCCTCTTAGGCCTAGGAACCCTAGGTTCACCTTTGGGTGTCCAACCGCCTGCTCAAACTCTTAACCATGAATCAAGCATGTCCAAGGTGTGTCATGTACTCCCACGAACGTTTTTATATGAGCAACACCTCAGAGTTGAGTCCTTCTCAAGGACAACCAACTAGGTATAAAGCCTCACAACTGGTTACATAAACCTCCTCAGGGTCTAAGGCACTCTTTATCTCATCCAGTAGGTAGTCACTTATACCATAGGTACCAGAAGCATCATCCTCTCTCTAGGGTTTGGTTCCTCTAAAGGCAACCAAGATATCATCAGCCTCCAGGGGTCAAGCATAAGGCAACCACTATCATCCACTTAGGTCACATCATCCTCGACTCCCCACTATTCCTTATTCTCGGGGTGTTAGGCTTCCAATCTTCTTCCCAGGGTCCTGCTCTCTCTCTCTCTATATATAACCTTATGCTTATCCCATAAGCCATCCATCCTGATCCCTTATCCAGGGTTTCATCCCACTATCAGTACTACTGACGTACTCTGGGTGCAAGCTATATCCTACTTGCAACAACCCATAAGGTTTCTATATGTTCTTCTCTAACCTCCTCCATGAAGGAGCTATCCTTCGCTCAAACATGCACGACCCTCTCCAGGGTTGGGTTTCCAAAGATACTAGGCCATCTAACCTCTCATGGCTCATATGACATCCAAGGCATGTCTATCCAAACACTTGGTCTACCATGACATCTAACTCATCATGTCATCTCTCTCTCTAACCTTCACTTAGGGTTAGGGTTAACATCATCCTCAAAGGATGTGCAAGGTCTCTACTTTTAATAGAGGTCTCTACCTCCAAGACTAACTCTCTGTACTCATCCTCATGACAAGGAGGTCTATCCTCAGGTCTCTCCTGAGGGCAATGACAACTCGTATCATACGACCTAAGCATGTATCTATTCTTTAGTTTGCGCTTAATCTATTAAGCTTATGTCCATGCCATCTTATTTACATGCTCTTCATTAATTTGGTGGAGGATTCCTTAGACCTTATTAACCTTACCCATACCTCAAGAGGATGAGGAGAAGAGAGGAAACCCTAATCCTTAAAGTCCTTAACATAATTTGAGTTTAGAAGGGATGAACAAGATGAGAGAGTCCTAAAGGATGAACATAATTTGTGGGGACAACCAAAATTTTGCAAATATGGCTAACAATTTAATAATCGCAATCAAATTATTTAACAAGCCACTTTACATTTTCAATGTGTCATTCTCCACCACTTTTTCCCTAACCCTGGCATACCCCTCTAGGGTTTCTCTTTTTCCATTGACTTAAGGCCACCTTCTCAATCCCGAGCTTGGTGCCTGGGAGTCACCTCTCATAGTGCTCCATATTCATGCATCATAGACCACCTTCTCATTCCCAAGCTTGGTGTCTGGGGTCACCTCTCATGGTGTCCATTGGTCTACCCTCCTGGGCCTGACCTTTATGGCATCTTCCATCAGGGTGGCATGTAGGTGCGAGAATTCATATATATATATATATATATATATATATATATATATATATATATATATATATATATATATATATATAACCGTGATAGCCATAGTGACTTTATAATTGTAGTATGAACATCCAAACTGTTTAGATTGCATTCACTACGAGGAAAAATTCGGAAAACCCTTGGAAAACTAATACGATTAATCATAATTAACCACATACTTGTCATCTGATGTGAGACAGAAATAATCCAATCAACAATAGGCAAGCAAGCATTCTATAAGATCCTGAAACAATTATACAATTCCCTTTTATTACTCATGTCATCAAGATCTATTAAATCTAGCTCGCTTCCTAGGGTTTCTAGTCCATTTTTAGGGTTTCTATTGCAATTAGGGTTTCCCTTCATCTTTTATTATTTTAAACCCTAATTTAACACAATTGATCACAAACCCTAATTATCTCAACATCTAATCCTCAGTTTTAGATTAAAGGCATAATTATCCATTAATTAAGCCTCTTAATCCTCTTTTACATTAAAGCTACTATTTTTATCTGTTTAATCCATGACAAGATCATTATGCTCATTTATCATCAATTCAAAGTTCATTATAGTCTAATTCACATATGAACTTGATCTACCATTAATTCCACCTTTTATTCATGAGAAGACCCTAATTACTACATTTAGGGTATTTATCCACAATTTAGGAACTTAAATGCTTGAAATAGCTTATAACCATGAAAACTCAGTTCTATACATGAAATCAAATAATTAAAGCCATTAGTAGTCCTAATTACCAACATTAGGGTTTCAAGGCCCATTAAAACATATTCATGCACATGAACTTTAAATTAAACTAACTACGTGAAAAATTCATCTTTTTTTATCTTAATGTATCTCTTTATGATTAACAGATTAATATCAACTTTAACCATCAATTAAACCCTACTGATCACATTAATCATATCAAAATAGGGTTTCTTAATCATCATTACATTAAAGTTAACAACTTCCATTAATTTTTCGAATTGCAAGTAGAATCAGGCTCCAATTATATTTTTAATGGATTCCCCTCATTTTTCTGAGCAAAAATCATGTATAATGTGCATCCATCCGAGCTACGGTTAAATAGATATGATTTTAACAAAATCACTTACTTTGGGCCAATCTAGGAGCGCCACATGGCTGTTTCCATGCATTGTTGCTTGGTGGCTTTGCAAACATAACGGAATTCCATTTTTGCCCCCGCATAAGTCAGTTGGTCTTCAGCCCGCGGAGGGGTAGATCCGTCCAAACGTCTAAGGTCGTCTTCAACCTTCAGAGGGTGCGATTCAGCCGCCCTATCCATGCTTTGTGTGGCTATTCTCTTGCTCCTCAGACCTCGATCGCCCTCAACAACTGCTGCACTGACTCCGCCATGCTCCCACACACCTGATGGTGCTCCTAGTATGCGGCTGGTCGGCCAAAAATGTGCCCAGCAGGTCTGTCGCTATGGCTGACCTGCAGACATCCTACAACATTGCGCAGGTGCTAGGCTTAAGGGACGATGGTCATGCTCCTTTCCCAAGGACTTGCGATCATCGTGCCCCCATCAAGATCCTGTCCAAAGCTCCACATCGCTCTAGGTTGCACTAACTCCCATGGTTATGGTTTTACATGCAAGAAACAAGAAGAAGGAGAAGGGATACGTGTGAGATCTCTTTGGAACTCGAACCAGAAGGCCAACCCCTTATATAGGGGAGGATTTTCACACCCCAAGATGTGCATCCTCCAAGATGCAAGATCTTATCCCAATAGGAATCCAATTCCTTCTTTAGAAAGCAAGTTGTCTCTCTCTTCTTTACCCTTTGGATATTCCCTATTATATGGATATTAGGAATTCAAAATTCCTCTTTCGTTTTCTTTATACTTGCCCTTTTTAATTCATTGGCCACGGATTTTTATATTTCCATAAGTAGAAAATACCACTCCTTTAACAAAACCACAAAAACCATTAATAATATATTACATTATTCCCTTATTTTGCTTTATTGGTATTTTATCTTTCCTCTTTCTTCATTGGGACTCCTTGGATCCCAAGAAACTCAAATAATTCGAAATTCCTTTTTAAGGAATATTCATTTTCCTTCTAAAAGCATCAATATGCATTATTTCACATTATCTTGTTTATTTCTCATTAAAATATCTCTTTTTGAATAATTCTATTTATTTCACTTTTATTTTCCTCATTAGTATTCCTTTTATCATTAGGATTCTTTGGGATACGAAATTCCACCAAGGATAACTCAGTTATACCTCTTTTCACTTGTTTTCCACATTTTACCATTATTTTCAATTTCTTTCTTAATAAAGAAATACTTAATTGATCTTTTCTTTTCTTATTGCATTTTCTTTGCAACTTTGGACTCCTTGGAATCCAAGGAACCCATGTGGCACGAAATCCACCCTTGGATTAAGTTCTTTTGCCTTCTAGAGGTTTCCACACCTTTCTTTCCTCAAAACTCAATTATTCATTTATTAATTGAATTTCTTTGTTAATGGGCCCAATAGCCAATAAAGCTCACAACACAAAAATCAAGGCTATTTTAAACGAAATCCATTTATTCACAACAAATTGTATTGTTTATTCCAATATTTTTAATATGAGAAATTACATTTCCCACCAAAGGAACCCAAAAATTGGGGTTGTAACAAGCACAATCGCCACTATCACTATGAGAGTTGATTCTGACTACCATTCAATAGTTTCCATATATCGCCCTCAAGGTGGGTCTGTTAGATACATTAGTCTCTAACAAGTACCTATGTGTTAGGCTTGATATCACATATCATGAAATATGATATTTTTTCATCAATAAACACACATTCTAGTATTATGTATTATTGTTCTCTATATTGTTTCCACAATAATATTTGACTAGGGACATAATAAGAATGTATATACTCTAATCATACATATGGTCTCATTATTTTGGTCCTCAACCTAAATACATATGTCATTGAGGAATATCTTTCTTTTAGACATCTATCATGCCATACCATGATCTCATAATTAAATAAACATACAGACAAAAAATTGTCTTTATTATTAATCGAATTTATTACATGATGCCTCATTACAATCATCATATGAGTAGCTATCTGGGAATACATACCAATAGAATACCACTTACACTTAGAGCCACTCACCCATGAATTTCATCCCAAGTGATCTAGCATGACCTTCATACTTATGTTGTGAAATCGATTTTATCAAGAGATCAACAACATTACTTTTAGTTGGTACTCTGCAAATCTTCACATCTCCTCATTGAATGGTTTTTTGTATGAGATGGATCCATTTTTGTATGTTCTTGGGATGCATATATGTGATCTAGGTTCCTTAACTTGTGCAATAGGTCCATTCTTGTCACCAACTCTCCTACTTCTCTAATGCTTGGAACCACCCCAAGTTCAATGAAGAATTTCTTGATCCAAACAACTTTTGCTACATTGGAGGCAGCAATGTACTCGGTCTCTGTATCGACAATTGTTTTTTGTTTGGAACTCTTACAACTTATAGTTTTGTCATTAAGGCAAAACACAAATCCAGATTACAATCTAAAGTCATCACTATCAGTTTGGAATCTTGCATTGGTATAACCCTTTACCACCAACTCTTCCTCACCACTGTAGATAAGCAACCGATCCTCTCAAGTACTTAACGATGTTCTTTACGACAATACAATGACTTTTATCAGGATCTGACTGATATCTTCTCATCATGCTCAAGGCATACGAGACATCAAGATGAGTACATAACAATGCGTACATGATAGATCCAATTGCATATGTATATGAAATCTTACTCATGTGTTTGCATTCTTCACAAGAACTGGGACATTGAGCCTTAGATATACTAACACCATAAGACATGGGTACATTTCCTCTCTTCAAGTTCTTCATGTAGAACCTTTTCAGTACTTTGTCAATGTATGTGCTCTGAGATAGGTTAAGAAGCCCTCTAGATCTATCTCTATAGATTTTGATTCCTAAGATATAGGATATTTTTCCTAAATCATTCATAGAGAATGTATTTCCCAACCAAATTTTTACCATTTGCAAGGTAGGGATTTCATTCCCCATAAGTAGTACGTCATCTACATACAATATGAGGAATACAATCATGCTCCCACTAACCTTCCTATAAACACATGGTTCATCTTCATTTTGACTAAATCCAAACTCTTTGATTGTTTTT
This sequence comes from Alisma plantago-aquatica, assembly GCA_963693085.1. Classification (NCBI taxonomy): domain Eukaryota; kingdom Viridiplantae; phylum Streptophyta; class Magnoliopsida; order Alismatales; family Alismataceae; genus Alisma; species Alisma plantago-aquatica. The sequence continues at coordinate 1,264,191,240 of OY856411.1, forward strand.
TCAAATCAAAGATTTTAGCTCTAAGGTGCTTTCTTCAATACATAGATTAACCTTTGTAGCTTACAGACATTACTAGCTTCCTTTGGATTTATAAAACCCTCATGTTGTTCCATGTACACATCTTAAAGTAAATCATCATTACAGAATGCAATTTTAATATCCATCTTTCAAATCTCATATTCATAATATGCAGCAATGGCAAGCATGATCTTGATGAATTTAACCATGGAAACTGAAGAAAAGGTTTCATCATAGTCAACACCTTGAACTTGTCTGCAATCCTTTGCAACTAATCGGTCTTTGTAGGTTTGTACATTATCATCTATGTTAGTTTTCTTCTTGAAGACCCACTTGCACGCTATGGGTTTTACCCCTTCAGGTGGATCCACCAAGGTCCATACCTTGTTGGTGTACATATATTCCATCTCAGATAACCCAATCTTTCAGGTTCAAGGTGTGTCCTACTAGATCTATGAGGTTTCAGTGTTACATGAGGAACTTAAGATTCCACAATAGTTTGTGACTCTTCATGTTCCTTTTGTACCTATACATGTTCAATTTTTTATGGTCTCGAACCACTTCAAGTTCTACTTTCCTTCCAAAGATTCCTTTAGAAATAAATTCCTTTTCAAGTAATACAACATCCCTGGAAACAAATACATTATTGTTAGATGGAGTACAAATGTGGTATCCTTTGGTTTCCCTAGGATATATAATAACATACCATTTATCTGATTTGGGTTCAAGCTTTTCGGGAAACTACTTTGTCATGTAAGCCTCACATCCCCAAATCTTCATAAAAGACACATTGGGACACTTCCTAACATATCTCATATGCTTTCTTTTGAACCGATTTATATAAAATTTGAATCCATTCTTGTCCATACAAAATATAGAAATGATGTTTCTATTAATGGCAGGTATAAAATGGCAGTTCTTGAACTCTATTATAAGCTCACTGGGTAGAGATAAAATATTGGTTCCAACTGTAGTAGCAACAACTCTTGCTCCATTTTCAACATAGTAAGACCGAGCATGTATATGAAGGGTAGATATTTTAGCATAGATAAGTGAGTTAGTTTTAAGTGAACCATAACCCTAATCCAGCCACAAAGAAGAGGCAATCTAGAGTCTTTTCCATGATAAATTGTGAATGTACAGTTTAGATCTTAAAATTCATAAGTAGTACATGCACATGTATGCTTGATAATGATAACCATGAGAAATTGTCACCATGAACATGCTAATGAGCCAGTTAGAAAATATTAGAGATGATTGTATGTATAACATGTAAAACCCTAAGGTAGGTAGACTAGTCAAATTTTGAGGACAAAATTCCCAATAAGGTGGGTAGTATTGTCACACCCCAAATTTTGTTAAGTATCTATGTGAATGAAAGTACTACTAAGAAAACCATAATTATGTGAGATCAAGACAAGTTAGTCAAGTTTTACATATTTTATCATATATTACAGTCTAGTTATGCATATCTGGAACTCAAGGACTATTTAGTGATTTGATCTTCATAGGATGCTAGAAAGATCATAAGAAAGTTTAAGGTTGATTAATATGATGACAATAAGGTTTTTCTTGAGTTTGAGGGCATTCTAATTATTAATGGGTTACAAAAGATACCTAAGAGTACTTCATGCTTTTGCTAAATTAGGATCTCAAATGTCTGTGGTCATGAAATTTCATGATAGGATTGATTCTATGTTATCAATGACATGAATAAGAGTTGATATGATTTCAATGATTCAATTTGTTGATTCAGGTCATGAGGATTTCTTTATAAGAAGATATTATTTGTATGATGTGTTGGTCAATTCTACGACCAAGTAATCCCAGGGGGTATCATATAGAAAATTTAAAAGCAATTAGAAACAATATATTATGTTAATGCCCTTTTTATCATTGAACCAAGGGAATTGAAGGCTGGACCCTTGGGTTCACGACCAAATTTTTGGTTCATTTAAGTCTAGTCTGGTTCACTAGCAGACGCTCATTTGTAAAAGAAAAGGGGTCTCTTGCGTCCTCATTTTGGAAAGAACAGGGACTCTAGAGGAGACCGAATCAGGCCATCGGGTGGACTTTGTTAACAAAGGATGGAGGCTATAAAGCCTCAATTGTTGGCGTGATGGTGACGAGTAAAATTGGCTAGGGTTTTAGTTTAAAGACGAGTTTGACAATAAGGGAGAAACGAGGAAGAAGGGGATGGCGGCACATGGAACTGTGTTGTGGTGGATTTGGGAAGATCAAACCACCAAGCGAGCTTGTTGGCACTATCCCAGCGGCTAGGACAAGAGAGGGTGAGGTTGCGTGGAGGTGAAGGTCCATCCTTCGAGTAAACTCTGGCATCCAGGCAGTAGGTGTGTCATCAACCCACCTGGGCGGTTGCCCTATTCTTTTCGCTAGAAACAAGGGAGGAGAGCTCCTGGTCAGGCCATGTGGGTGAGATCTCACTGAGTCATGCTTGGGTTCCATGTTTATGCGTGCCTTGTCATCAAAGGGAGTTGTAGCGGCGACGTGGGCCAATCTTGTCGTTGGATCAATCTCAGGCGGTCAGCATTGCTGGAGACGACACAGTAGGTGGCGGCGCCCTATTTATGCAGAAGAATTGGGGAAGTGGGACTCCTGAATCGTTCCCGTGGAGTGAAGAGGGTGAGTCCCTCCTTGCTGGGCTGCCAGGTCATTAGGCCCAATTAGGCTAAAAGGTACAGGAAAATAAGGAAATAAGAATGATCATATTTATATTGTTAAGAAACTTTGGGAATTCATGGAGATTGGTGTGATTGTCAGAATAGGGTGTTTAAGGGCTCATTGGAAAGCTTGAGATATGACGAACATCTAGAAGGAGATTCTAGACTCTTAAATGATCTATATAAGGTAACTTAATTTGAGGAAAGGTTAGATAAGTAGATTATGTGCATATATGTTGATATTTGTTAAATCTATGTGATAGGTGGGAAACTCTTCATTGAACTTCAAGGAAGTGTTACACCACAAGTTTTAAAGGTATGGTGTTTTGAGAATTAATGATATGGAGATTAGATTGTTCTTATATTACATTTTGGGTATACTTTTATGCATGCCATAAGATTATGTAGGGTGTGACTAAGGGATAAAGGTGACTCTAGAAGAGTATTTGTGTATACGAGGATACATTAAGATAAACCCTAGAAGTTAACTACACAGTTAACTACATTGTAGTGGTGGGAATTATGAATAATGATAAATTGATTCAAATGGTGATACAAAATGTCTTTTCAGGATATAGACCTGACTAGAGGAATCCAAGATGAAGATTTTATTCTCTCTGACACGAGTAAGTGGTTCATGCCCATGAGTATTCATATTTATCAAACTCAACATATATTCATAAGGCTTCATACTTTATGTGATCCAGTGTTCTAAGATTTTATGTTAAGATATGCAAGTAAGATTTTCATAAATTCATGGGTGTGTCTTTACATGTGCCTAATATCTCGAGAAGAGATATGTTATTTAAGATTTAACAGAATGATAGAGACTCATGAACCTTGTTGATGAGAAAAGTAAAGGATCATGTTTCTATAAGAACTATTACTAATAATTCATATTACTGAATACGACTACAAGATAAGATATGCAAGCAATATAGGCATACCTGGTAATGTGGGAAAATGTTCTATTTCAGATTTCAAATAGAAATATGCTATTAAGATTCCTGGATAGATTAAGATCTAAGAAATAAGTGCTGATTATATTTATTAAGATAATGAAGATCTAAGAATTAAGTACATGATAAGATTATAAGAGTAGAATGCATTAAGTTATGATTAAGTTTGCAAGATAAGATTTTATACGATTCATATTTTAAGATTTAAGAGTTAATCTCACATGAATGCATTAAGATTCATGTTAAGATAAGACTTCATGAGACTTTCAAGAGGTTGAATTATCATGTCAAAAATCATATTATAGATATTTACTACTTAAGTTACTTTTATATACTTAGTATTCCTATATTCAGTTTAGATTATTTTTCCTAAGCATGTAGACTTACATGTCATAAATCTGATATTAGAATTTAAATTAAGCCATTCGATAAAATAAGAGTTTCAAATTAAAATTTATCCAGATAATAAGAATGTCAAATTTTGATTCAGATTTAGTTACAAAATATATGGTTAGCCAGATATTTGATTAAGATACATGATAAGGAATTTAGATCCAATCTCAGTTTTGTAATTGAGATTATTTATATTCACATGTAGATTCAGATTTAGAGTTCAATAATGTTTAGTACTTAGTATTTAGTTTCATATTAGTCTAGATTTAGAATTTAGTAAGCTTACACTTAAGATAATTGATTCAGAACATTCACATAATATCTTATATGATAAGTCCTCATTCAGAGAGTCTCAGGATGATTCAGAGGCATATGTTGACAACTCAGAGGAGTATTTACTCCATTTCAGAGGGCACGTTGTGCCAATAGAGGGTGTGTTGTACCATAGAGGACACTTAGGTTTCAATAGAGGGAACGTAGTGCCAGCACAGGGCGTGTTTCACCATAGATGACACTTCGATGTTAACAGAGGAGGACTTATTGTATAACAGTGGCCACAATTAGATAAAAGTCATAAATTAAAGATATCGTAATTCAGAGCATGTATGTAATCTCATTTATAAGTATGATGAAAGAGATTAAGATAAGAGAGACATGACTCAGGCCCTTCGTACAAGTCATGTGGTACATGCACCAATGTGTAGGCCAATTCAAAGACATAACCCAGGCCTAGAGTGCAGGTTATGTGACACATGTACCTTAGTGCAGGTCATGAGACCCAGGTTCCCTAGTATAGGTCTCTAGAGAAATATAAGTAAAAAGATAAGTACTAAGTTAAGGTAACAAGAGATATTCATGTTTCAGATTTTTTAAAGTTTTTAATGTTAGTTCTTAGTATATAATATTTAATAATATTTTGTGGTATCTTATTTCATGAAGTAATTTATATGTTAGAATTCTCATGCCACTTATACTAACAATCATTTTTCCAATGCATGGCTGGGGACGAGATGTCTGTAGGTGAGAGCAGGAGCAGAGTAGATTCTAGATAATCAAGAACAAGGATAGAACATGACTCAATCTGGTGGGGTGCCAACTATAAGATGATCCTCATGTTTATAGACTCAGATATATTTTTTAATTTTTTATCATTTTAGAGTAGAGACTCAAGAAATTAAACAAGTTTTCTCAGGTAATTACATTTATGTTCCTTTTGTAAGAACAATAATGAGAATGTTTTAATACTTTAGTTTGTGTGATTGATTATATTGTTGTTATGTATGTCAATTTTATGTAATGCCCCTTGAGTGCATGAGTTATGGATAACTATGTGTTTCTTCCTCTATGTGCATGTGTGTGGTTAGGGAGGGTGTTACAAAATGGTATCAGAGCAACATTATAGTTGGCCACCAGATAGATTCTCATGTTCTTACTTAATGTCACCCTATAAGAACTTAAGTTAGAGTAGAGAACAGATTTAGAAAGATAATAACTAGTAGCCCTATGTGTAGAAGAAGTAAGTGAAAAATATAAGAAAATGAAGTAGAGCTCTAGATAGGAGACAAAAGTTTAGATAAGGATTAGGGTTATGTGGCTATATGTTTTAGACTTTTATGTTAACATTATAGTTGTATATAGCATTCTCTCTATTTTTCCCACATGTTTGTGGTATGAGACACATGCTTATGGGGTTTTGCAGAGAGAATTCTATGTGCATAATCATACTTGTCTTGTCCTTTCAAGTGCATGTGGTACGAAATATGTGCATGAGGGAGGTGCTAAGATAAGTGTGATAAGACATGTCACCTCTGAATATATGACCGACCAACATGTATCCAAAGGCGACAACGAAAAATAAGAGTTGGCATTAAAAGTTTGAGACATATAGTCACCTAAACCTAATCATACACATAGTAAGACCGAGCATGTATATGATGGGTAGATATTTTGGCATGGATAAGTGAGTTAGTTTTAAGTGAACCAGAACCCTAATCCAGCCATAGAGAAGAGGCAATCTAGAGTCCTTGCCATGATAAATGGTGAATGTATAGTTTATATATCAAAATTCGTTAGTAGTACATGCACATGTATGGTTGATAATGATAACCATGAGAAATTTATACCATGAACATGCTAATGAGCCAGTTAGAAAATATTAGAGATAATTGTATGTATAATATGTAAAACCCTAAGGTAGGTAGACTAGTCAAATTTTGAGGATGATATTCCCAATAAGGTGGGTCGAATTGTCACACCCAAATTTTGTGAAGTATCTATGTGAATGAAAGTACTACTAAGAAAACCATAGTTATGTGAGATCAAGACAAGTTAGTCAAGTTTTACATATTTTATCATGTATTGAAGTCCATTTATGTGTATCTAGAACTCAAGGTCTATTTAGTTATTTGATTTTCATAGGATGCTATAAAGATCATAAGAAAATTTAAGGTTGATTAATATGATGACAATAAAGTTTTTCTAGGGTTTGAGGGTATTCTAATTATCAATGGGTTACATAAGATACCTAAGAGTACCTTATGCTTTGGCTAAATTAGTCTCTCAAAGGTATGTGTTCATGAAATTTAGGATTGATTTTATGTTATCAATGACATGTATAATAGTTGATATGATTTTAGTGATTCATTTTGTTGATTCAGGTCATGGGGATTTCTCTATAAGAAGATAGTATTTGTATGATGCATTGGTCAATTCCACGACCAAGTGGTCCCAGGGAGTAGCTTATAGAAAATACAATGTATTGTGTTAATCCCCTTTTTGTCATTGAACCAAGGGAATCAAAGGCTGAACCAATGGGTTCACATCCAAATTTTTGGTTCATTTGAGTCTGGTCTGGTTCACTAGTAGACGCTTGTTTGTAAAAGAAAAGGGGTCTCCCGAGTCCCCATTTTGGAAAGAACATGGACTCTAACGGAGACCGAATCAGGCCATCGGGTGGACTTTTTAAGAAAGGATGGAGGCTATAAAGCCTCGGTTGTTGGTGTTATGGCGGCGGGTAAAATTGGCTAGGGTTTTAGTCTAAAGACGAGTTTGACAAGAAGGTAGAAACAAGGAAGAAGGGGATGGCTACACATGGAATTGTGTTGTGCTAGCTTCAGGAAGATCAAACCACAGAGAGAGCCTATTGGTGCTAGCGCAGTGGATAGGACAAGAGAGGACAAGGCTTCATGGAGGTGAAGGTCCATCCTTCGAGCAAAATCTAGCGTCTAGGCAGCAGGTGCATCATCAATCCACTTGGGTGGTTGCCCTGTTCTTGCTGTGAGAAATAGGGGAAGCGAGCTCCCGATTAGGCCGTGTCGGTGAGATCTCACTGAGTCATTCTTGGGTTCCATGTTTTTGTGTGCCTCCGCATCAAAGGGAGTCACAGCAGTGACGTGGTCTAATCTTGTTGTTGGATCGGTGTCAGGCGGTCAACATCGCTAGAGACGACACTACAGATGGTGGCGCCCTGTTTCTACGAAAGAATAGGCGAAGCACGACTCCTGAATCGTGCCCCTAGGAGTGAAGAGGATGAGTCCCTCCTTGCTGGGCCGCCAAATCATTCGGCCCAATTAGGCTAAAAGGTACAAGAAAACAAGGTAATAAGAATGATCATATGTATATTGTTAAGAAACCTTGGGAATTCATGGAGATTGGTGTGATTGTCAGAATGGGATGTTTAAGGGCTCATTGGAAAGCACAAGATATGAAGAACATCTTGAAGGAGATTCTAGACTTATAAATGATCTAGATAAGTTAATTTAAATTTGAGGAAAGGTTAGATAAGTAGATTATGTCCATATTTGTTGATATTTGTTAAATCTATGTGATAGGTGTGAACCTCGTCATTGAATTTGAAAGAAGTGTTACACCACAAATTTTAAAGGTATGATGCTTTGATAATTAATGATTTGGAGATTAGATTATTCTTATATGACATTTTGGGTATACTTTTATGCATGTCATAAGATTATGTAGGGTGTGACTAAGGGATAAAGGTGACTCTAGAAGAGTATTTGTGTATATGAGAATACATTAAGATAAACCCTAGAAGTTAACTACACAGTTAACTAAATTGTAGTGGAGGGAATTATGAATAATGATAAATTGATTCAAATGGGTTTAATGATACAAAATATCTTTTCAGGATACAAAATGATGAAGATTTTATTCTCTCTGACATAGGTAAGTGGTTCATGCCCATGAGTATTCATATTTATAAAACTCTTAATATTTTCATAAGACATCATACTTTATGTGATCCAATGTTCTAAGATTTTATGTTAAGATATGCAAGTAAGATTTTCATACATTCATGGGTATGTCCTTAAATGTGCCTAATATCTCAAGAAGAGATATGTTATTAAGATTTATAAGAATGATAGACACTCATGAACTAGGTTCATGAGAAAAGTATAGGATCATGTTTCTATAAGAACTATTAGTAACAATTCATATTACTGAATGAGACTACAGAATAAGATATGCAAGCAATATTGGCATATATGATAATGTGGGAAAATGTTCTATTTATGATTTCAAATAGAAATATGCTATTAAGATTCCTGGATAGATTAAGATCTGATAACTAAGTGTTGTTTATATTTATTAAGATAAGTACATGATAATATTATAAGAGTAGAATGCATTAAGTTATGAATAAGTTTACAAGATAAGATTTTATAAGATTCACATTTTAATATGTAAGAGTTAAGATCACATGAATGCATTAAGAATCATGTTAAGATAAGACTTCATGAGACTTTCAAGAGGTTGAATTATCATGTCAGAAATCATATTTTAGATACTTACGACTTAAGTTACTTTTATATACTTAGTATTTCTATATTCAGTTCAAATTATATTTCTAAACCTATAGATTTGCATGTCATAAATCTGATATCAGAATTTATATTAAGTCGTTCGATCAAATAAGAATTTCAAATTAAAATTTATTTAGATAAGAAGAATATCAAATTTTGAATCAGATTTAGATTACTCAATATGTGGTTCACAAGATATTTGATTAATATACATGATAAGGGATTTAGACCCAATCTCAGTTTCGTAATTGAGATTATTCATATTTAGATATAGATTCATATCCAGAGTTCACTACATGTGTAGTACTCTGTATTTAGTTTCAGATAAGTCCAGATTTAGAATTTAGTAAGTTTATACTTTAGATAATTAATTCAGAACCTTCACATAATACATTATATGATAAGGCCTCATTCGGTGATTCCCGAGATGATTCAGAGGCATCTGTTTCCAATTCAGAGGAGTGTTTACTCCATCTCAGAGGGCACGTTGTGCCATTAGAGGGTGCGTTGCACCATAGAGGATACTTCAGTGTCAACAGAGGGCACATAGTGCCAATAGAGGGTGTGTTGCACCATAGAGGACACTTTGGTGTCAAAAGAGGAGGGCTTATTGTATAATGGTGACCAAAATTAGATAAAATTCATAACTTAAAGATAGCGTAATTTAGAGCATGTATGTAATCTCATTTATAAGTATGATGAAAGAGATTAAGATAAGAAAGACATGACTCAGGCCCTTTGTGCAAGTCATGTGGTCCAGACACTAGTGTGCGCAGGCCAATTTAGAGGCATAACGTAGGCCCAAAGTGCAGGTAATGTGACCCAGGAACCTTAGTGCATGTCATGAGACCCATGTACTAGAGTACATGTCTCCAGACAAAGATAAGTAAAAAGATAAGAACTAAGTTAAAGTAAGAAGAGATATTCATGTTTCAAATTTTGTAAAGTTTTTAATGTTAGTTCTCAGTATATTATGTTTAAGAATATATTGTGGTATCTTATTCAATCAAGTAATGTATATGTTAGAATACTCATGCAACTTACACTAACAACCATTTTTCCAATGCATGGATGGGGACGAGATGTCCGCAAGTGAGAGAAGGAACAGAGTAGATTCCATAGAATCAAGCACAAGGATAGAACATGACTCAATCTGTTGGGGTGCCAACTTTTAAGATGATCCTTAGGTTTATAGACTCAGATATTTGTTTTAAATGTTTATAATTTTAGAGTAGAGACTCAAGAAATTAAATGAGTTTTCTCATGTAATTACATTTATGTTCCTTTTGTAAGAACAATCATGAGAATGTTTCAAAACTTTAGTTTGTGTGATTGATTATATTGTTATTATGTATGCTAGTTTTTTGTAATGCCCCTTGAGTGCATGAGTTATGGATAACTCTGTGTTGCTTCCTCTATGTGCATGTGTAGGCTTAGGGAGGGTGTTACAACATAAGAGTTGGTTTCTAGCCAGCTTTAGAACTCTTCTTAGCCTTGCCTTTACCATTTGACTTCACTTTTCCTCTGTCAATCATCATCATAGATTTGGACTTGTCCTTCTTCATTTGTGCTTCAACAGTTAACCACATGCCAAGAAATTCTGACAATGATTTCTGAAAAAAATCATGTTGTATTTCATGACAAATTGGTTGTATGGTTTCAAAATTGGTTACAGAATCACATTTGTGTCCAACTCTTGGCCTAAGGGAAATCCTAGACTTACAAGGTTCTCCACATACCCAATCAGCTTGAGCACATGGGGCCCCACTCGATCTCCTTCATTCATGTTGCACTTGAACATCACCTTTAATACATCATATCTCTCTTGTCTTTCCTGGTCTTAGTACATGTTCTTAAGATGTGTGACCATCCCAAGAACATCCATGTTCTCGTGTTGTCTCTACAACTCCTAGTTCATTCAGCATAGCATCACGTACTTGGAATCTATGCCATCTTTAGAGTGCTTCTTGTAAGCATCCATGCTAGCCTTAGGCGCAACGGGAGCATGTTCATTTGGCTTTGGTGTCTCTAGGAATAGAGCTTGCGCTCTGGTGACAATGATTCTCAATGTCCTGAACCAGTCATGCAAGTTATTCCCTTTCAAATTATCCTTCTCAAGGACTGATCGTAAAGAAAATGTGTTGTTGTTTGCCATTTGTTACTACAAAATAAATTTTTATTTTTTTCAAAACCATTTTGATTTGATCTGATTAATATAAATTTTTCACAATATTAATTAGGCTTTAATTCATTATTTCTCCAACTATATTTTTCAAATTGATAGTCTTCTCTTACTAATTTGGAAGATTGCATCATACAACTATCTAGTGAGCCAATATTAAAAAAAAATATAAGTTATTACCCAGCCAATGTTGATGTCCATAACCAATTGTTGAGGTAGGCAACATTCTTAAATTGCATATCATGCAATTCTTGGATAGATGCTATGCACAACTCTTTGTCATATTATATTTGTATGCTTCTAGGCACTTAATCTGATTAATGTCACCTAGTTAATCCTGACCCAAAAGCCAACAAGATATTAATGCACCATGCTTGACATGCCCACATAACCACCAACACACTTTCACGAGATAGACAATGCATCATGCTTGGTGTTCCCACACATAGTTGATCAAGCTTTTAAAGTATGTTGCTTATGGAAATCATTTAAGACTTAATATTTGACTGATAGATTTTATTCATATATAAATACATATACATATCCAATCATCACATACTGATAATATATAACACATACATATGATATCCACAAATGAAACATACAATCATAAAATATGAGTGATGGTTATGGTCACACTAATGCAATTTTTTGGAGACACAAAGAATTGCTATCCACCTAAGGTCAAACATCATGTGTTGCAACCTGTATAAAAATTATTTTGGAAACAAGTCAGTCGGTTGATTGGATCACTAGTCGGTCGACTCATTTTCCTATCAGTGGCTTGGCCTCCATCGGTCGGTCGACTGGCTTCTAGCTCATGCAGCTGTCTGGACTCCTCTAAGTGATCGATTGAGCCTCTAATTGATCAATTTTCTACTTCGATGTATTGCCTCTTTGGTACTCCAGTTGAGTGACTCGAATCCCAGTCGATCAACTCATCTAGTGCATATCATCTTCTCTTATTCTAAAATAAAAAGTTAAACTATCCTATTAAAGTATTACATTGTACAAGTGAAACTTCAAGTTGCATTCAAGGGGAGTATAGGGAGGATATCATTAACTAACATATGGGGGAAGAGAGAGAGTCTCGATTCACAAACTAAATTTAAAATAGAAAAAATAAATTGTCAACCATGCACATATTTAGGGGTTATTGGTTGTAACCACGCTTACATCCACCATCATAACTGATTTTTAGGTGACATGTATAAATTACATATATATCATATCATATATAGGACCTATGTGATATTACCTAGCGTATATAGCATTTCATCATATATGTACATTAATAATTTAAATCTTCGCATCACATGTGATAAAATAAATGATAAAACCAAAAATTGATCATATCGACTAAATCTCAAAACATAGTAAATTGGCGTGTCTCTTAGAGAAATATGGCATTAGAGATGGAAGTGGAAACAAAAAAGTTCTTTCCATATTCCCCATATACCAGTAAATTGTGTTAAAAAGTATGAACATGAAGAAGGTTTGCAATATACATGATCCTGAAGTAAGTCTAATGACAATCCTTGTAGTGACTTGCTTCTCTCTCAAGTAGCACCTGAATGGTTGTCAACGGAGGCCTCCTAGTGTAGCACCACAAACAGAAGTTAAATAAAGTCCTCCTAGAGTGGTGGAAATGGCCTCCATGCCTCTACATAGTCTACACGGACCATCAAGAGCTTCTATTGTTCTCCTAGAACTGACGGGAAGGAGTTGTCCCTCATGTTGTCAATGTGTTAGCGTCTACTTCTCCCCTTTTTCTATCTCTCCCCTTAATGGGTAAGATGCCTCTGGATCTCACATTACTACAACTTTGAGATTAGGAGACTTGTTTTGAAAGCCTTGGCCACCCTCATTTTTATATAGGAGTGGATGGGCCAGGGTTTCTACAAACCCGGTGACACAAGGAGAAAACTCCTACATCATGTGTGTGACCCTATAGGTCCCATATTGCGTTGGCAATGAATGTCCATAACTAGATTATGGCATTAAAAGAAATGAGCGGTATCTAGAAACACATCATTGCTACCCAAGTAATTGGAAAGTTGGAGAACAACTTCAACCTATAATATGTGATCAATGTTATAGTAATTGTATAGTTCTTTTGTCTCTGATATCCATATTGAAATTGATGCATAGATATTCAATCTATATTCTTTGAACTAGAGTAGACAATCTGAGATGCATGTGAGATCACATATCACATATAGATTCATATGAGTATGGCCATAGTTTTCACTACCTTGCTTACCAAGTGGTCACGATATCAACTCTAATAGGAGGGAAAAATCCCATCTATATCAGTCACAGTCAATACCCATGTGTCACAACATACACAGACATCACATGTATGGTAACCCTTATTCAAAGTCATGTTAGATGGTGTCAAAGTACCTCAGACAACATGTGATGAGTGTAGTAACTTTAGGTCTAAGAACCACAGTCACCACTATCACTATGTGTGCTGATTCTAACTACCATTGAGTCATTTCCATGTATCACCCCCAAGGTCAGACTGTCTAATACACTATTCTCTAACAAGTACTTATGTGTTTGGCTTGATATCACATATCATGAAAAATGAGATTATGTCATCAATTAACATACATTCTAGTCTTATGTATAACTATTTTTATATTGTTTCCACAATAATATAAGACTAGGAACATAATAAGAACAGGGATACTCTTATCATACATATGATCTCACTCTTAAGGTCTTTAATTGGAAGACATATGCACTGAGTAATATCATTCTTTTAGACATCTATCATGTTATACAATCATCTCATAATTAAACAAACATATAGACAAAAGATTGCCTTTATTATTAATCAAATTTATTACATGATGCCTCATTACAATCATTGTATGATTGGCTCTCTGGGCATACATACCAACAGTTGGAAACTACCAAATAGATCGTAAGTGGTTTTACCTTCTTAGACTAATATGTGGTAGGTTTTTTCATGTATGTTATTGCATTAAATTTCTATGACCTAATAGGATGATGTTATAGCAGGTTTGGATGTTTTTGCATGTCTAATTGTTTTTTGTTGAATGTGTATTTATAACAAGATTTAAATTGTGAATTTTATTATACCAAAACTCAATGGTGTTGACCTAGAGGGTATCCATTGTCCATATTTTGATAATGACTCAACCATTCCATTCATATATATCTAATATGTGTATTCAAGATTGATTTCAGGTTTTAGGTACATGAAAAGGATCAATTTACACAAGCTCTATCTAGTCAAAGTTCAAGTCAAATGCAATGCAAGTGTGCTAATAAGGAAATCCCTTCAAACGACCTTAGAAGAATTTTGTAATCACTTGTATTGATGATATGACTTGTAACTAAGATGAGAAAAATATGTGGCACACTTAAATACCAAGTTTCAATCACTTTTTAGTAAAATTAGAAAATTGATCACAAACTGCCGATCCATGGATCAATATTCTGATGATGTGCATCGGTTGAGATGTGCATTCACAAAACTCGACCGAATGGCTTACTAACCAATATGATTTTAGCTGATCGGTTGAGTTTCCCATGACAAACTCGACGGATAGTTTGAAAATTGGATTTGTCTTTTAGCCGATCAGTCGAGTTACCTTTATTGAAACTCGACCTAATGTACTGTACAGAAAAAGTAGAAAAAGTGATTCTAATCGTTGGTGACTTGTTTGGATGAAAATAGATCTATTTCCTTGAGCAAAAAGGGCTATATTTTGGCCCTAAGTATTCCCCAACTCAAGGGAGCACCCCCAGCTATAAATAAGACCCCTTGGAGTTCATTCCAAGTTTGCTCGTTCACTACATATCAGTTCCTTGCTATAGTTGACTGTGCAACTACTCCTTGAGCCCCTTTCTCTCTCTAGTTTACACATCATTTCCTGATTTGTGAGTGAGTTAGGATTATTTTAAGAGAGATCCACCCTTGTGCATGTAAAGCTCTCAAATCTTATACTACTTCCCTATCCCCTTCTCTCATGAAGAAAAGATGAAGCAAGCTCCATCAAGTGAAGAAGGAGTTATAGTTGGTCCTCTTAAAGGATGTTGAAGAGGTGGTGATCTTCTCCAAGTGAAGGAGAAGGCAAAGGCTGAAGATTTAAGAGGAGAAGCAAAGTCCTTCAAGGCGGAAGACATGAGCTTGAGTGGGTAAGACCTAGGTGAAGGTTGAAGACTCAAGCTAAGTGGGTAAGTTCCTTGTTAAGGTGGAAATCTCCTTGTGGTTGGATGGGTAATCCCTTTGGTGGTCTATTGTTGTAAATCGATGTGGTGATATAATAGAGAAAAACACTTGCAATGTCCTAGAGGTTGACCTCTCTAGGTAGTGGACTGACTCATTTCTAGTTTGAAGTGTGGAACCACTATACATCCCTTTGTCAAGTGCTTTCTATAAATATCTCTCATCCTTATTGTACTTGTTAGATAGGACCTCAAATTGCCATTAAGCTTTTGCTTCTAATTAATTTAATTTGAAGATCTAATCTATTTTGTGAGAAATTTTGTAGCTCTATTCACCCCCCTCTAGAGCCCTTAGATCCAACAAGTGGTATCAGAGCCAAGGATCTTCTCCAACAATCTCTCATGAGACGAGAAGATGGGCGACAACCTACTTGGTTCACTCAACCTAGAGGGAGGCTTCTCCATGCACCCTCTGGTCTTTGACGACACCAACTTCCTCTATTAGAAGAGACAAATGCAGTTCTACATTCAAGGGTTGAACTTTGATATGTGGAAGGTGATGGTCACACATTACAAAGAGCCAACCAGATCTATTGCAACATGGAGTGAAGCTACTCTCAAGGAGGCTCAACTAAATGCAAAGGCCATTAGCATCCTCTACGCATCCCTCACTGCCACGGGGTTCATCTGGATCTCATTATGGGACACCACCTATGAGATTTGGGACAATTTGTGCGTCACATATGAAGGCACAAAGCAATTCAAGGAGGAAAAGATCTACATGTTGAACAAACACCTAGATAACTTCAATATGGAAAAGAAAGAAGGCATTGTGGAGATGTATTCAATGCTCAATTTCATCGTCAACGGGCAGGATGCTTTGGGCAACACTTTGGATAGAGGCATCATCAACTCAAAGATCTTGAGGACTTTTCCAAACAGATGGGAGTCAAAGGTCACCTCAATTCAATAAGTGAGGAGCCTTGGTGACATCCCAACTGAAGAACTCATTGAAAATCTTTAAGCCCATGAGCCTAGACTTGACAAGCAAGAAGAAGAAGCTAAGCAAGAAGAGAAGGAAGCCAAGAAGATCAAAGATAGTTCTTTCAACGCACAAGTGAAGGATATTATTATTCAACAACAACTTGCTTGTCAGACTTCTCCCTCCTCCTCTAGTGAAGATGAAGACCCTAGTGAGCATGAAGCCAACTACATCAATGGCAAACACTTCAAGGGAAAGCAAGCCGCCTCTTCCTCTACTCTGAGATGCTACAAGTGTGGTCAAAAGGGGCACTACAAGATTGAATGCCCAAAGTCAATAAAGTCTCACCACAAGAGTAGCTCAAGGAAGGAAGAGTATTCAAAGAAGGAGAGCAAGCACAAGAGGAAGGACAAGAAAGAAAAGAGACACAAGAATGCAGCTCATGCAGCTTGGGAAGCTTCATCTTCAAGTAGCTCTAGCTCCGAATAAGATGGAGAGTGTCACCTTGCTCTCATGGCCTCTATAAGTGAAGACATTGGTGAGGTAAGTGAGGTTAGTTTGAATGAATTTTCTAAAGAAGCTATTATTGACATGCGTGTTACTACCCATTCTTCTTTTGCTAAATGTAAATCTAAAAGAAAACGGTTAGGAAAAATCATTGATGATCTCTATGCTAAGCTTGAAATTTTAGAATTGAATGAGAAAACCAAACTTGATAGTATTGATAATTTGCAAGGTCAATACCTTGATCTTGAACTCCACTACAATGGGGTTGAAGTTGAGAATGGTATCTACCTTACGAACATTGAAAATCTTAAGGAAGAGAACCAAAATTGCCTAAAAGAACTTGAATTGCTTAAAATAAAAAATGTTGAATTTAAGTTGCTTATTGATGCTCGTAGAGAAGAGAGAGAGAGATGTTTATCTTAAGGAGATTAACATGCTAAAATCTGAAAATTCTAGGTTGCTTAGTCAAGTAAATGATCTATCTTCTAGACCTTTTTTTGCTAGTGTTAATGTTGCTTCTATCTCTCTTGAAAATGATTCATATCTTACTAAAGCTTTATGTCTTGAGGCTAATCTTGTGCATGCTAGGGATGACATATCTAGTTTATCTTCTACTATTGTTTCTTTGAATGATGATAACCATAGATTGAGAGCATCCCTGCAAAAATTCCTCAAAGGGAAGAACTCCCTAAATGAAATCCTTGATCATTCTACCAAACAAAGTGGTACTAGTGGTTTGGGATTTGTAGGGGGAGCCTAAAAGGGAAAGAATAAGGATAAAGGTAAAAAAAGAGCAAGGAGATCTCTTTCCTTATAGGAGAATCTTCAGGCACTAAGAATCCTATGGTTTGTTCTTATTGGAAATGTGATGATCATTATTCCACTTATTGTCCTTACAAGCCTAAGGGGACCAACCCAAAGATGAAATGGGTCCCAAAGCTAACTCCAGATCCCAAAGTTTGAGTTGGGAATTGACATTCTCCTTTCTTGCGGGGAAAAGATAGATAGATTGTTGATAGTGGCTGCATAAAGCACATGACCAGTGACATAAGCCATTTCAACAATTTTACAAAGAAGAAAGGAGGATCCGTCACCTTTGGGGACAACAAGAAAGGTAAAGTCAAAGGTGAGGGTGAGGTATGTGAATCTTTATGCATCAAGAATGTTCATTTTGTGGATGGCCTACATCAACATTTAATAAGTGTTAGTCAACTTTGTGATAATGGTTACCTTGTTCTATTCACTGCTTTTGAATGTTTGATTCTAGATTCCCTCACCTACCAAGTTATATATAAGGGAACCAGAAGTAGTAATATTTTTGTTATTATTCTTAACTCTATTAAGCCTGTGGTTGGTAGATGCCTTGTAGCCAACTCGAATGATATTTCACTTTGGCACTGTCGGATTGGTCATGTAAATATCCATCAATTAAATAAGTTGAGCAAAAAGGACTTAGTCAAGGGACTTCCTAAATTAGATTTTAAAAAAGGATGAAGAATGCCAACCTTATACACAAGGAAATAAAACCAAGTCCTCCTTCAAATCTAAAGGAGTCCTTATCACTAATAGAGCTCTTAAGATTCTTCATATTGATCTATTTGGACCAATGAGAACACAATTGCTTTGTGGTTCAAAGTTTTCCTTGTTATTGTCGATGATTTCTCTAGATATACTTGGACCTTCTTTCTCATTTGAAAGAGTGATACGCTTGATGTTTTCTCTAGTTTTTGCAAATGAGTTGAGAATAAAACTTCTTGCCAGATTGTTTCCATCCATAGTGACCATGGGGGGGATTTGAAAATGAGCTCTTTGAGAATTTTTGTCAAGAATTGGGCTATGCACACAACTTTTCTTCACCTCAAACACCTCAACAAAATGGGGTTGTAGAGAGGAAGAATATGTCTCTACAGGATATGGAAGGGACCATGCTTCTTGAGTATGATACTACTAAGAAGTTTTGGCCTGAAGCTATCAGTACCTCTTGTTTTGTGCAAAATCGTGTTTTCACTCATCCTTTGCTTAAGAAAACCCCATATGAGCTATGGCATGGTCGGAAGCCTTCTATTGAGTATTTCCATGTTTTCATATTTCCTTGTTTTGTTTTGAATACAAAAGATTCTCTTGACAAGTTTGATCCAAAATCATATAAGGCTTTCTTTCTTGTCTATAGCACTACTAGTAAGGCATATAGAGTTTATAATGTTGATCTTACTAAGGTAGAAGAATCTAATAATGTAAAGTTTATTGAGACTAACCCCTCTATTCCCAAAGGTATTGTTTCAAATGATGATGTTTCAGATGAAGTAAATCCTATCCTTAAAGAACTCAACATCACCTAAAAGGTAAAAGAGGTGGTTGCTCAAGAAGAAGACAAAGATGATGAAAAGAGGGATCCAACTCCCCAGTTTCCAAAGAATCATCCTATGGAGCTGATCTTAGGTGATCCATTTGAGAGAGTGAAGATGTGGGCTTCATTCAACAAAGAACAAGCCAACATCGCCTTCATCTCACAACTAGAGCCTAAAGATGTCAAGGAAGCTCTTGGGGATGAAGAATGGATCCTAGGCATGCAAGAGGAGCTGGCACAATTTGAAAAGAACAAAGTTTGGACGCTAGTGCCAAGACCAAGTGATAGAACGATCATTGTCACCCAATGGGTCTACCGCAACAAGCTAGATGAAAGCGTCAAAGTGGTAAGAAACAAAGCAAGGTTAGTGGCTCAAGGCTACAATCAACATGAAGGTATTGACTTTGATGAAACATATGCACCTATAGCTAGACTTGAGTCCATTCGTATGTTGCTTGCTTTTATTAGTTATAAAAACTTTCTTTTATATCAAATGGATGTTAAAAGTGCGTTTTTAAATGGTACAATTGAGGAGGAAGTGTATGTTGCACAACCTCTGGGCTTTGAACATGATAGTCTACCTAACCATGTTTATTTGATGCAAAAAGCTCTCTATGGACTCAAACAAGCACTAAGGGCTTGGTATTAGAAACTAAAGAACTTTTTGTAAGATCATGGTTATATCATGGGCAAAGTGGATTCTATTTTGTTTCTAAAGCACACTTATAACAATTTTCTTATCATTCAAATATATGTTGATGATATCATTTTTTACGGAACTATCCTTGATCTTTGAAAATAATTTAGTGATCTTATGCATAGTGAATTTAAGATGAGTATGATGGGTGAGCTCACATTCTTCATCGGCTTTCAAATCAAACAAATGAAAAATGGGAACTTCATCAACCAAGGCAAGTACACCAATGAGCTACTTAAGCACTTTGGGATCGAAAATACCAAGTCGATGGACACACCCATGTCAAACACCGCCAAACTTGATAAAGATGAAGAATGTGAAAAGGTAGATGAGAAGCCCTATAGAGGTATGATTGGAAGTTTACTTTACTTAACTGCCTCTAGACCTGACATATTGTTTAGTGTTGGCTTCTGTGCTAGATTTCAATCAAATCCTAAGAAATCTCATCTTATAGATGTTAAGAGGATTCTAAGGTACTTAGTCAAAACTCAAAATTTTGGACTATGGTATCCCAAGTCAAGGGACTTTACTCTTATTACCTATAGTGATGCCGATTATGCAAACTGTTTGATTTATAGAAAGTGCACAAGTAGTACTTGTTTCCTCCTAGGACCATGCTTGGCGTCTTGGTTCTTCAAGAAACAGAGCACCGTGGCATTATCGACCACTGAGGCTGAGTACATTGCAGCCGAGAGTTGTGGTGCCCAGGTCCTATGGATGAAGCAAATGCTCCCAGACTTTAACATTCATTTTGATGTTTCTCCTATCTATTGTGATAATACTAGTAAATTAACTTGTCTTACAATCCTATATTGCATAGTAGAACTAAACATATAGAGGTTAGACATCACTTTCTTCATGATCACATTGCCCAAAAGGATATTTATATCATGCATGTGGACATGGAAAATCAGTTGGCAGACATTTTCACTAAACCTCTAGCTAGAGAGAAATTTAATTTTATAAGATCAAAATTTCTTATAACTTCTTTGAATGAATCTGATATGCCTTCTAGCTAGATGTCATCTATCCTATATGTTTTGCATCTATCTTGATAATCTTTGAGTGCTAATATGCTTAAAATTGGTTTTTTTTTTGTTAGGAGGCCATATTATTCATCTCGCCCTCCTCTTGCAGGTAACACAAACTTGTCTAATATAGTTCCTACTTGAAAATGAAATGTGGTAGGACTCCTAACATGACATAAAAGGGGGGGGGGTGGCCCACAGGATCGAGGGGAGGATTCGTGTATGTACGATCCTCCAAACTATTCTTGTAGTGGTGCTTGGCTAGAGAATCACTCATATGGACCATATCTCTTTTGACCTTGAATAGTCAATAGTCTGGGTGTTTGTGGCTCTCTTTGTCGATCGTTGAGACCCATGGTTTAAGGTTGGGTATTAGTCCTCCATGTTCAGTTGTTTCCTTTACAGAAGTGGTGTTGTCCGACATGAAAATAAGACCACCCCTTCTCGAGGGGTCGCTGGCTTGTAGAGCTAGCAAGATCACACGAAGCTCAGTTTCTGCAATAGAGGATATCATTATGTTTCAAGAAATGCCCCTAATCCATCTTCCATCCCAATCCAGAACCACGCCAGCTATGGTTGCCTTTGATCCATGAACTACAACGTCCACCAGATCTAGGAGGTCCCCCTAAGTTAGGTTCTCCCAGGGAGCTGCTGCATCTTCACCATTTGCATTTCTTCCATGTTTAGAAGGTATGTCCTTATTGGTCATAGACATCTGGATAACATCTGCTTGGGCCAGTTGACAACTTGCCGGGACTAGGATCTTCTCAAACACCATAGTATTTCTATCTTTCCAAATGATCCAACACATAATGGTTAATTTGGCTGAATGAGTTGTCGTCCTCGTGATATTGCTTTCCAGCCAATCCACACAGTTGTACACATTGATGTTAGCAGGAGAGAAACGTGTTGATTGCCCATTCCACACTTCGTTGGCATACAGGCAGTTCCAAAGAGTGTGCGTCGTCGTCTCTTCAGCAACTTCACATCTAGGGTAGATAGCATTATTGGTGAGTTGGCATTGCAACCTCCTCGCATTTGCCATGATGGCTCCATGAGCAACCATCTGGATAAAGGTTTTCACTCTTCTCGGGACCTCCAACTTCCATATAGCCCTCCAAAGGTCTTGGTTAGAGCCCTAGTCACCTCCACAGATATTGTAGTAGGCATCTCCAGTCTGATAACAACCCCTAGTGTCGCCCATCCAGCTCCAGCTATCATCTCTCGATCCAGGAGATAGGGGTGGAAGATGAGATATCCAGTTGACACAATCAATAGGTAGGTAGAGGCTTAAAAACTCGAGATCCCAGCTCCCTGATAAGTTAACCACACTAGATACTCTAAGATTGTTGATTCTATTGTCGATGGGTTTTATGAGGATATCCCCCAACTTGTCATGGCCCGGTACCCATTCTGTTGTCTCCACTGTTGATAACTTTGACGTTGTGTTCTTTGACAAAATCAAAACCCGGGTAGATAATCCTCCAGAAAGGTGTAGCTCACCCACCTTTCTGGCCATTATAGTTCATGTACTTATTATTCAAGCCAATCTTCCAAAGTGATTCATTATTGTTTAGAAAATGCCAGGCATTCTTCCAAATAAGAGCTTTGTTCCAGTCTCCCATAGATTTATTACCAAGGCCTCCAGCCTCCATAGGAGTGCATACTTTCTGCCAGGAGACCAAGGATAGAGGTTTTGAGTTGTTACTCCCTCCCCACAAGAATTTATGAATCATTCTATCCAGTTTAATATAGACACTAGCTGGTATCTTGGCCGTTTGCATCACATAGGAAGGAAGAGAGATGAGGACTGCCTTAACCAAGCAAACTCGACCAACAAAGGATAGGGTCTTAGCTGCCCAGCCATTGATTCTAACCTCCATGGTATTAATGAGAAACGAGTAGGTCTCCTTGTTCACTCTGCTATGAAGGAGAGGGACGCCCAAATACTTTCCCAGATTGCTGGTCTTGGGAATGTTACAGGCTGAGTTGATATTGGCTCTGGTAGCTCAACTCATCGACATTGAGAAGAAGATGCGGGACTTATAAATGGATATTTGTTGACCAGAAGCTGCTTCAAACATGTTGAAGCATTTGTTGATGACATCAATTTGATGTATAGAGGCCTTTGCAAAGATAACAATATCATCAACAAAGGTTATATATATGAGATATATTTGGGCCCTTTTGGGACAATTTCGCAGGTCTCCATTGCCCCTCATCAACGTTCTTGTTGATTAGCTGTGTAAGTCATTCCATACAAAGAAAAAAAAATGTAGGGTGAAAGAGGGTCACCCTGTATCAAACCTATGGAAGCTTTGAAGCTAGGAAGTAGCTCGCCGTTCAGAATAACTCTTGTATCCCCTGCTGCAAGGGCATTCATAATATAACGTTTAATATTTGGAGGTAGGGAAAGTTTGTTTATGGTGTTATCCACAAAGGCCCATGACATGCGATCATACACTTTATCTAAGTCTACTTTGATGGCCATCTGGGGGACCCCGACTTGTTGTGCATGTTATGTATTATCTCCTAGACAAGGATAATATTGTCTGAGATACATCTCCCTAGAATAAAGCTAGTTTGTGTTAGGAATATCCATTATGGTATTAATCTCTTGATTCTTTCCACAATGACCTTTGAAGCCAGCTTCATACAAGTGTTGTTGAGAGTTTTTTCCTTGTTTTTCTCTTTTTTTGTGTATTTTTCAAAAACACTGGTTTGATCACAAATTAGTACCCAATGATGACTGATATGTGTCTAATTATATTCAATATACATAATGGACTTGAAAAATAAATCTAATTAGCATTCAAATGGCTAGAAATTAAGTTTGATGGTTTTAGGTCAGGTTGACCATCAGTCGAGTTTTCCCAGGACAAACTCGACTAATCTGTGGCCGAGAGCTTTTTTAAAAAGGACCAATTGGTCGAGTTTCCACCTCACAAAACTCGACCGATCAGCGGGCTAAAGCCAACTTAAGTTGGGTCTGGCTGACTATTCTCCCTCTCCACTAGAGAATGGTCGACCAATTCCTCTCCTTCTAGCCCTAGGCTCTCAACCCTTGACCTTCCCTTCCCTAACCTAGCCCTAATCTGACCTAGGGAGACCTTCTTAGACCTTCCCCCTTGCTCAACCTAGGTGTGTGAACATTTTTGGTGGAGTGGTTTGTGCGTTTGATCTCTTCTTCTCCTTCTTCTCCCCACCATGGCTTCAAATATAAGAAAGAGAGCCGCCCCTAGAAATGCACCATCATCCTCCTCATCTTCCCACTTGTT
This sequence comes from Alisma plantago-aquatica, assembly GCA_963693085.1. Taxonomy (NCBI): domain Eukaryota; kingdom Viridiplantae; phylum Streptophyta; class Magnoliopsida; order Alismatales; family Alismataceae; genus Alisma; species Alisma plantago-aquatica. Next base: position 1,264,215,338 of record OY856411.1, read on the forward strand.
TCCTTTCGAGGAGACCCTCTTTGTCTCAATTAGTCTGTAAATCGGTATAAGGCCTTCTTCCTAGGAGTCCTTTTCCTTTTAGATCCCTTTTTGAGCCTAGACCTAGGCATCAAGCTATCATCGATCAAGTGATAAGATTGCTTTCTATTCATCACCTATCCACCCTGGGTGTCGAGTGTGAGTGCTTTCATAATTTTATGTCTAGCACAAAAGCATTTCATGAATTCTATGCAAATTTGCATTGGAATTATGACTCCCTTGTACCCCCTCCAAATACTCAAGTAATCCTTACTTCTATGATCACCGGGAAGAAATTCCAAATCTTAGAGGATATCTTGAATATCTTCTTTTCAGGAGCCGATGAGAATGATACCTGGCGTAAGGATTATGGTGAGTATTTCGACCTGCTGGACCCCAAAGGTTTCTACAAGAAAAATGAGATCACTCTTCCTGATATCCATTACTATATGAAGAAACTTGATGTTCCCTATAAGAAGAAGAGCACCCTACCCTCCTCCTCCTTAGATCTCAAGAAGTGTATATTAGCCTTAGCAACATCCACCCAAAGAAAAATCAAATGAATATTGTAGAGAACACTACAGTGATAATGTACTACTGCCTCTTGGAGAATGTTAGAGTCAAGTGGTCTAGATATATCCTCCACCACATGACTTGCTTTGACTCTAGAACGCATCCTCCTAATCCTGTCCTGATATGTGGTCTTTTCTAGTTCGCCACTGAGAAATCACTCTTCTCTGACTTTCACTACAGACTTGCCTGGTAGGGAGTGTGTATCAGTGAGACCACTATTCAGAAATCCGTGCCTATCCCTTCCTTCACCACACTCGGTGCCTCACCCTCTGCCTATGCCTCAGCTACACCTGCCTCTGACTCAAACTGAGCTCCTCCACCTCCTCATCCTACCCGACCAAGTCGTGACTCGTTCTGTGTGTCCAATGAAGCCCTCATGGGTTACATGACACTCCAACAGGCATATAACCTCTAGGTCCAGGAGTATCTGCACCAGGATTTATGTTCAATCATGTCAAACATGAACTTATCATGTGCTCACCCTTACCCCACCTGCCAGCCATACCCTGATAGTGATTATGCATCCTATGCATACAGTCACTTCTACCCTACCCCTCCACCTACACCTGAGCCTTTTTCTACTGCTCCCACATCTTGTATTACTAGTGGACCTTCTCCAGTCATCATGCTGCTACTTGTTGGCCCCTTGACCACTCTTCTTGCCAGTCTTGGAGATTCTACTCCCTCCTTCCCTCAGGCCAATGATCTCTATGCTCTTGGTATGACTTGGGATGAGTAGAATGCTCGTTAGCCCAGTCGTCGCTTCGAACCCTCTGTGGATGAAGAGATGTCGGACGAGGCTGATGATGAGACTACTGATGCTGATGAGGATGCCGATGATGGTGAGGATGATGGTGATGGCTCTAATGGCTTCATTGGTGACTCCAGTGATGAAGGCGTTGTTGCTGCACCTTCAGATGGAGACGATGACTATGAGCTTGACTATGAGGATGATGATGATGATGCTGTGGATATAGATAGCTTAGATGTCTAGATGTTCTTAGTTTTTAGTCTAGTTTGTTGATCATATATATCTTTCTAGGCTATTTTGTATTTAAAAATATCTGGGCACATGATCTGAGATGTACTATTTTATCTTTATCTTTCATCAATTCTCGATTGTAATTATTTTTATGAGAACATGCATCATGAGTTGTAATCTCTCTTATGTGCACTCTTACTCTTTGATTAGTTATATCCTATGAGTTGGTTCCATATTTCACCATATTTTCATTATGACCTAGCTTGTGTTTTTCTCTCGTATCTATTTGATATATGTTATGAGATTGCATGTTTGAATATCTGCTTGGTTGTGGTTGGAGAAGACCTACTTTTTTATGCTCTTCTAACCCCCTTACATTTTGATAATGTCAAAAGGGGGAGAGAAATTTTCAATGTCTTGAAAATCACTCATATTGCTAGTTATTTCTTATGTGACCCTTTTCTTGTTCATTATATCCTTTATCGTGTGACTTGCTACAGGAACATATAGTACATGCATGTTATATTGCTTTGTGGATGAAGCAAATGCTCCAAGACTTTAACATTCATTTTGATGCTTCTCCTATCTATTGTGATAATACTTGTATAATTAACTTGTCTTACAATCCTATATTGCATAGTAGAGCTAAACATATAGAGGTTAGACATCACTTTCTTTGTGATCACATTGCCAAGAAGGATATTTATATCACACATGTGGACATGGAAAATTAGTTGGCAGACATTTTCACTAAACCTCTAGCTAGAGAGCAATTTAATTTTATAAGATCAAAATTTCTTATAACTGCTTTGAATGAATCTGAACAGCCTTCTAGCTAGATGTCATCTATCCTATATGTTTTGCATCTATCTTGATAATCTTGGAGAGCTAATATGCTTAAAATTGTTTTTCATCTATCCTATATGTTTTGCAGGTAACACAAACTTGTCTAATATAGTTCCTACTTGAAAATGAAATGTGATAGGACTCCTACCATGACATAAAAGGGGAGGGGGTGACCCACATGGTCGAGGGGAGGATTCATGTATGTACGATCCTCCAAACTGTTCTTGTAGTGGTGCTTGGCTAGAGAATCACTTAGACGGACCATATCTCTTTTGACCTTGAATAGCCGATAATCTAGATGTTTGTGGCTCTCTTTATCGATCGTTGAGACCCAGGGTTTAAGGGCAGGTATTATGCCTCCATGTTCAGTTTTTGCCTTTATAGAAGTGGTGCTGTCCGACATGACAATAAGACCACCCCTGCTCGAGAAGTCATTGGCTTGTAGAGCTAGCAAGATCACACGAAGCTCAGTTTCTGCAATAGATGATATCATTATGTTTCGAGCAATGCCCCTAATCCATCTTCCATCCCAATCCAGAACCATGACGGCTATGGTTTCCTTTGATCCATGAACTGCAACGTCCACCAGAGCTAGGAGGTCCCCCTAAGTTAGGTTTTCCCAGAGAGCTGCTGCATCTTCGCCATTTGCATTTCTTCCAAGTTTAGAAGGTATGTCCTTATTGGTCATAGCCATCTGGATAACATCTGCTTGGGTCAGTTGATGACTTGCCGGGACTAGGATCTTTTCAAACACCATAGTATTTCTATCTTTCCAAATGATCCAGCACATAATGGTGAATTTAGTTGAATGAGTTGTCGTCCTCATGATATTGCTTTCCAGCCAATCCACACAGGTGCACACGTTGATGTTAGCAGGAGAGAAACGTATTGATTGCTCACTCCACACTTCATTGGCATACCGGTAGTTCCAAAGAGTGTGCATCGCCGTCTCTTCAGCTGCTTCACATCTAGGGTAGATAGCATTATTGGTGAGTTGGCGTTGCAGCCTCCTCGCATTTGTCATGATGGATCCATGAACCACCATCCGGATAAAGGTTTTCACTCTGCTTGGGACCTCCAACTTCTAGATAGCCCTCCATAGGTCTTGGTTAGAGTCTTGGTAACCTCCACAGATCTTGTAGTAGGCATCTCCAGTCTGATAACAACCCCTGGTGTCGCCCATCCAGCTCTAGCTATCGTCTCCCGATCCAGGAGAGGGGGGTGGAAGATGAGATATCCAGTTGATGCAATCAGCAGGTAGGTAGGGCTTAAAAACTTGAGATCCCAGCTCCCTGATAAGTTAACCATAGTGGATACTCTAAGATTGTTGTTGCTATTATCGATTGGTTTTATGATGATATCCCCCAGCCTGTCATGGCCCAGTACCCATTTATCTTCCCAGACTGACGTGTTGTCTCCAATGTTGATAACTTTGATGTTGTGTTCTTTGACAAAATCAAAACCCAGGTAGATAATCCTCCAGAAAGGTGTAGCTCACCCACCTCTCTGGACATTATAGTTCATGTACTTATTATTCAAGCCAATCTTCTAGAGTGATTCATTATTGTTCGGAAAACACCAGACATTCTTCCAAATAAGAGCTTTGTTCCAGTCTCCCATATATTTATTACCAAGGCCTCCCACCTCCATAGGAGTGCATACTTTCTTCCAGGAGACCAAGGATAGAGGTTTTGAGTTGTTACTCCCTCCCCACAAGAATTTATGAATCAGTCTATCTAGTTTAATATAGACACTAGATGGTATCTTGGCCGTTTGCATCACATAGGAAGGAAGAGAGATGAGGACTGCCTTAACCAAGCAAACTCGACCAGCAAAGGATAGGGTCTTAGCCGCCCAACCATTGATTCTAACTTCCATGGAATTAATGAGAAATGAGTAGGTCTCCTTGTTCACTCTGCTATGAAGGAGAGGGATGCCCAAATACTTTCCCAGATTGCTGGTCTCGGGAATTTTACAGGCTGAGTTGATATTGGCTCTGGTAGCTCGACTCACCGACGTTGAGAAGAAGATGCAGGACTTATCAATGGATATTTGTTGACCAGAAGCTACTTCAAACATGTTGAAGCATTTGTTGATGACATCAATCTGATGTATAGAGGCCTTTGCAAAGATAACAATATCATCAACAAAGGTTATATGAGATATATTCGGGACCTTTTGAGACAATTTCACAGGTCTCCATTGCCCCTCATCAACGTGCTTGTTTATTAGTTGTGTAAGTCATTCCATACATAGAACGAAAATTTAGGGTGAAAGAGGGTCACCCTGTCTCAAACCTCTGGAAGCTTTGAAGCTAGGAAGTAGCTCGCCGTTCAGAATAACTCTCGTATCCCCTGCTGCAAGGGCATTCATAATATAACGTTTAATATTTAGAGGTAGGGAAAGTTTGTCTATGGTGTTATCCACAAAGGACCATGACATGCGATCATACACTTTATCTAAGTCTACTTTGATGGCCATCTAGGGGGACCCCGACTTGTTGTGCATGTTATGTATTATCTCCTAGACAAGGACAATATTGTCTGAGATACATCTCCCTAGAATAAAGCTAGTTTGTGTTAGGGATATCCATTCCAGTATGAATCTCTTGATTCTTTCCACAATGACCTTTGAGGCCAGCTTCATACAAGTGTTGTTGAGAGATGTTTCCTTATTTTTCTCTTTTTTTGGGTATTTTTCAAAAACACTGATTTTATCACAAAATAGTACCCAATAATGACTGATATGTGTCTAATTATATTCAATATACATAATGGACTTGAAAAATAAATTTAATTAGCATTCAAATGGCTAGAAATTAAGTTTGATGGTTTTAGGACAGGTTGACCATCGGTCGAGTTTCCCCAGGACAAACTCGACCGATCTATGGCCAGAGCTTTTTTAAAAAGGACCAATCGGTCGAGTTTCCACCTCATAGAACTCGACCGATCGGCGGGCTAAAGCCAACTTAAGTTGGGTTTGTCCGACTATTATCCCTCTCAACTAGAGAATAGTCGACCAATTCCTCTCCTTCTAGCCCTGTGCTCTCAACCCTTGACCTTCCCTTCCCTAACCTAGCCCTAATATGATCTAGGGAGACCTTCCTAGACCTTCCCCCTTGCTCAACCTAGGTGTGTAAACATTTTTGGTGGAGTGGTTTGTGTGTTTGATCTCTTCTTCTGCTTATTTTCCCCTCTATGGCTTCAAATAGAAGAAAGAGAGCCACCCCTAGTAATGCACCATCCTCCTCCTCATCTTCCCACTTGTTTCCTTCCGATGAGACCCTCTTTGTCTCAATTTAGGCTGTAAATCGGTATAAGGACCTTTTACCTAGGAGTCCTTTTCCTTTTAGAGCCCTTTTTGAGCCTAGACCTAGGTGTCAATCTATCATTGATCATGTGATAAGATTTCTTTCTATTCCTCACCTATCCACCATGGGTGTCGAGCGTGAGTGCTTTCACAATTCTATGTCTAGCACAAAAGTAGTTCACGAATTCTACACAAATTTGCATTGGAATTACGACTCCCTTGTACCCCTTCAAAATACTCAAGTAATCCTTACTTCTATGATCATCGGGAAGAAATTCCAAATCTCAGAGGATATCCTGAATATCTTCATTTCAGGAGCCGATGAGAATGATACCTGGCGTAAGGATTATGGTGAGTATTTTGACCTGCTGGACCCCGAAGGTTTCTACAAGCAAAATGAGATCACTCTGCATGATATCCATCACTATCTGAAGAAACTTGATGTTCCCTTTAAGAATAAGAGCACCCTACCCTCCTCCTCCTGAGATCTCAAGAAGTGTATATTAGTCTTAGTGGTCAACTGCAACATCCACCCAAAGAAAAATCAAACGAATATTGTAGATAACACTACAGTGATAATGTACTACCTCTTAGAGAATGTTAGAGTCAAGTGGTCTAGATATATCCTCCACCACATGACTTGATTTGACTCTGGCAAGAACACCTGTGGCACCCATCCTCCTTATCCTGCCCTGATATGTGTTCTTTTCCAGTTTGCCACTGAGAAATCACTCTTCTCTGACTTTCACTATAGACTTTCCAGGTAGGGAGTGTGTATCAGTGAGACCACTATTTAGAAATCCATGCCTATCCCTTCCTCCACCACACTCGGTGCCTCACCCTCTACCTCTGCCTCAGCTACACCTCCCTCTACCTCATACTGAGCTCCTCCACCTCCTCAGCCTGCCCGACCTAGTCGTGACTCATTATGTGTGTCCAATGAAGCCCTCATGGGTTACATGACACACCAACAGGCATATAACCTCCAGGTCCAGGAGTATCTACACCATAATTTATGTTCAATCATGTCAAACATGAACTTATCATGTGCTCACCCTTACCCCACCTGCCAGCCATACCCCGATAGTGATTATGCATCCTATGCATACAATCAAAACTACCCTACCCCTCCAACTACACATGAGTCTTTCGCTGCTGCTCCCACATCTTCTATTACTGGTGGACCTTCTCTAGTCATCCTGCTGCTACTTGCTATCCCCTTGACCACTCTACTTGCCAGTCTTGGTGATTCTGCTCCCTCCTTCCCTCAGGCCAATGAGCTCTATGCTCTTGGTATGACTTGGGAAGAGTAGAATGCTCATTAGCCCGTTCGTCGCTTCGAACCCTCTATGGATGAAGAGATGCCGGACCAGGCTGATGATGAGACTACTGATGCTGATGAGGATGTCGGTGATGGTGAGGATGATGGTGATGGCTCTAATGGCTTCATTGGTGACTCTGATGATGAAGGCGTTGTTTTTGCACCTTCAGACGGAGACGATGACTATGATCCTGACTATGAGGATGATGATGTTGTGGATATAAATAGCTTAGATGTCTAGATGTTCTTAGTTTTTAGTCTAGTTTGTTGATCATATATATCTTTCTAGGCTATTTTGTATTTAAAAATATCTGGGCACATGTTCTGAGATGTACTATTTTATCTTTAGCTTTCATCAATTCTCGATTGTAATTGTTTTTATGAGAACATGCATCATGAGTTGTAATCTCTCTTATGTGCACTCTTACTCTTTGATTAGTTATATCCTATGAGTTGGTGCCATATTTGACCATATTTTCATTATGACCTAGCTTGTGTTTTTCTCTCGTCTCTATTTTATATATGTTATGAGATTGCATGTTTGAATATCTGCTTGGTTGTGTTTGGAGAAGACCTACTTTTTTATGCTCTTCTAACCCCCTTACTTTTTGATAATGTCAAAAGGGGGAGAGAAATTTTCAATGTCTTGAAAATCACTCATATTGCTAGTTATTTCTTATGTGATCCTTTTCTTGTTCATTATATCCTTTATTGTGTGACTTGCTACAGGACCATATAGTACATGCATGTTATATTGCTTTGTGTAGAAAGACTAACTATGCATGTTAAAGTAAGCATAGATTGAGGAGAAGCAATTCACATTGTTCAAATCTTGAATCCCCCAAATTCACAAGGCAAATGTATAATTTCAATATCTTTTTCAAAATGTTTGAGGAATGGTTTGTCATTGTCAAAAGGGGGAGAATGTTGACCTAGAGGGTATACATTGTCCATATTTTGATAATGACTCAACCATTCCATTCATATGTATCTAATATGTGTATTTAAGATTGATTAGAGGTTTTAGATACATGAAAATGATCAATTTACACAAGCCCTAGCTTGTCAAAGTTCAAGTCAAATGTAATGCAAGTTTGCTAATAAGGAAATACCTTCAAACAACCTTAGAAGAATTTTGTAATCACTTCTATTGATGATATGACTTGTAACTAAGATGAGAAAAATATGTGGGACACTTAGTACCAAGTTTTAATCACTTTTAATCAAATTAGAAAATTGATCACAGACTGCTGATCAGTCAAGTTTCAATCTCGACCGATCCATGGATCAATTTTTTGATGATGTGCATCAGCCGAGTTGTGAATTCATAGAACTCGACCGAATGAATTACTGACCAAATATGATTTTAGCTGATCGGTCGAGTTTCCCAAGACAAACTCGACCGATAGTTTGAAAATTGGGTTTGTCTTTTAGCCGATTGGTCGAGTTACCTTTATTGAAACTCACCTGAATGTATTGTACAGAAAAAGCTAGAAAAAGTGATTCTAACCGTTAGTGACTTGTTTGGACGAAAATAGATCTATTGCATTGAGAAAAAATGGCTATATTTCATCCCTAAGTGTTCCCCAACTCAAGGGAGCTCCCCCAACTATAAATAGGTCCCCTTGGAGTTCATTCCAAGTTTGCTCATTCACTACATACAAGGTCCTTACTGTAGTTGAGTGTGCTACTACTCCTTGAGCCCCTTTTTCTCTCTAGTTTACACATCATTTTGTGATTTGTGAGTGAGTTAGGATTATTGTAAGAGAGCTCCATCCTTGTGCATATAAAGCTCTCAAATCTTCCACTACTTCCCTATCCCCTTCTCTCATGAAGAAAAGCTGAAGCAAGCTCCATCGAGTGAAGGATCTATAGTTGGTCCTCTTCAAGGATGTTGAAGAGGTGGTGATCTTCTCCAAGTGAAGGAGAAGGCAAAGGATGAAGATTCAAGAGGAGAAGCAAAGTCCTTCAAGGTGGAAGACTTGAGCTTGAGTGGGTAAGACCTAGGTGAAGGCTGAAGACTCAAGCTAAGTGGGTAAGTTCTTTATTAAGGTGGAGATCTCCTTATGGTTGGATGGGTAAGTCCTTTGGTGGTCTATTGATGTAAATCTCTGTGGTGATATAATAGAGAAAAGCACTTGCAAAGAAAGTCCTAGAGGTTGACCTCTCTAGGTAGTGGACTGACTCACTTCTAGTTTGAAGTGTGGAACCACTCTACATCCCTTTGTCAAGTACTTTCTATCAATCTCTCTCATTCTTGTTGTGCTTGTTAGATAGGACCTCAAATTGCCATTAAGCTTTTGCTTCTAATTAATATAATTTTAAGGTTTAATCTATTTTGTGAGAAATTGTGTAGATCTATTCACCCCCCCTCTAGAGCCCTTATATCCAACAAACAATAGTGTAATAAAATAGCCTTGATCTCCCAAAGGACATCTATATAAATGTAGTACTTTACTTTCAATGCCAAATGGATCAAGAAATTTATGTGTTACATTTATCAAGTTGTCTAAGTTACTCAATCAATAAAACTGAATTAGCTAAACTATTGCAAGTGGTGTGAAATTGAAAATGTATCATTATTGGGTTATTTGATGTGAGAAAAAAAATAGTCGGGATATTTTACAATAATGGAAGACAATGAAAATCACCTTTAATATCAACAAACTTTGATTGGAAGATATGATGCATATCATTTTCTTATCTTAGTACTCTAGTATATAAGGAACATGTATTAGGTGGATAGGTACACTCATATCAAAAGCAATCTCTGCTAGCCCACTCAGGATGCCAATTCTGCTTATTGTACCTTCTACTTTCATAAATGATATAATAACTTGTTATTCATTACAAATAGGGATTCGACTCCTCTATGTTGTTATTTAGATTAATGGTCTAGAAAACATAGTTCTCAAATTTAGAGGACCCATCTTGTTGATAAAACCTAAATAATAATTGGGATCAACCCTCAAAACAAAACCCAACCTAAAAATAGCAACAAAAAATATTAAATCCAAAATTTTTAACAATGAGAAGCCTGCAAAGATTTTTTTTGAAGGAAACAGCTCAATATCATTCAAAACAAGCCATATGACATCTAAAAGATAGTAATCTCACACCAAAGTACCAAACATGACTCCTTTGAGAGACCGACATAGCACACAGGCTCAGATTAGGAAGCGATAGGTAAATTACATGCACGAACCCTCTACGTTGTGGCTGTCCAAAGAAACTATCTATAAGGGAAACCTTCAATCTACAGGAGCCCTTGAGGATATCAGAAAAGGAAGTAGTAGTACATCCAACAGAGATCACCAACTCATACATGCTTAAGCCCACCAGAAAGACGAGAGTTTAACCAAAACTACAACCACCTAGATGCCTACACCAAAATGCAACAACACAACAAAGAAAGCAAAGCAGACAAAGCAAAAACTCACATAGACAAAAGACCAAACAAATAGAGTGCATCCCAGGCATTGGGCAGACTAAAGACCAAAACCCAGAAGGTCAAGCACGAGTAGAAGGAGGACCTTGGTTGGTGAAGCGTGGGGGGTAGGGAAAGCGCGGGGAACCCCACCACCACTCCCAAACCACCTCGACGTTCCCTCCACACTGAAGCAGAAGCTTGAGGAGGATGAAGAAGACCACAGGGTGGGAGCACCCACACCAGGAAATAGGCCCCGCTTGACCCCTTCACCTGCAACAAAAACTCGGGGGTGTCTAAGCCCGCCGCCCAACCAAAGGGAACCACACGAACAAAGAAGAAAAGACCAAACTAAGAAAAAAATGGAAGAGAGGAGAGACTCACCCTCCAGGGAGCAACCGATCGGGGGTCAGGCTCTTTGCACTCTGCCGCTCACCTAGATCCGGAGAGATCGTAGGCTGGAGGCAAACAACCAGTGAAGCAGGCTTGAAAGCTGGGACACCAGGCGTCGGCGAGTCGGGGAAGACTCCACCCAGCAGGAAGAATGCAAACCTAGATGACGAAGCTCCTCGGGAAGACGATCAGGAGGACGCATCCTGGGGGAGAAAGGAGAAGCCAGCTGGAAGCCAGCCTCCCCCTCCCCCAAGCGGAGATTGGTCGCCTAGGAAGCCCTAGAAAATCGCTAGAGCGGCGCTGCTAGGATGATTTATGAAATATTGAGTAGAAGCCTGCAAAGATTTGAGTATGAATAAATACCATAAAACCTCATGCATAACCTAAGTAAAGGATATGTAAGCAGTGGGACCGAGAGGGGATCCACTCCTCACTTAATTTGAGGAATAAATTCATCTAATCCAAACATACTAAAAAGGTGTGCTAGAATAGGTGCATTTTTTCTACAAGACCATATTTTATAGCATTAGAAATAAATGTAGCATCAAAATTCAATTACACCAGATACAAGATAATCTTCCTCTAGGGGCTCACACGAAAGTAACAACATCTGGATCTAAGTAAAGAGATATCCAAATTATAGCAAGTCTATCTCCCACTAGGATTCATCTCCTCTAAACTAGGTCCATGGCATTGTATCGAGTCTTTCATATTCCTTCACATAAGGGGTTGAAAGCATACCCCACACGAGAACACAAAATGCATGTTTTCAACATTAAAATGTCAGTGTGAGAATATAAATAGGGATCGATCATATTATGGAAAAAGGACAAATATATATATATATATATATATATATATATACATATATACATATGTATATATATATATATATATATATACATACGTATATATATATATACACTACTACAGAAACGGCCTTTGGCGTCGGTCTTTTAACCCCATTTGGCGTCGGTTTCCGACCGACGCCTATGTGGGCGCCGCTAAAGGTCGAACACTTCGGCGTCGGTTTTTTAACCGATGCCTATTTAACCTATAGGCGTCGGTCTTTTAGTAGATAACCGATGCCAAAAGGGTTCACGCCATAGAAAATGGCGTCATCTAGGGAACTTTCTGCGTCAGTGATTTACTGAAAGACCGACGCCTATATTCCATGTAGCGTCGGTCTTTTAGTAGATAACCGACGCATAAAGTGTCCTAGATGACGCCGTTTTCTGTGGCACGAACCCTTTTGGCGTCAGTTATATACCAAAAGACCGACGCCTGGTTGTTTAAATAGGCGTCAGTTCGATACGAATATCTGACGCCATTTCCAGGACTGCTTTGGCCACATCAGGCGTCGGTTATCTATAAATAACCGACGCTTTAGGTCTTTGCTGACGGTTTGCTATAAATAACCGACGCCTATTTATATATATTTTTTTTCATATCAGTTTGCAGGCCTGCTGTGGCTGGTCAGCAGGATGAGAACCTGCAGTTCAGTTTTCTGAACTGCAGGTTTATGACATCCATTGATATCAGCCTACAAACAGGCCGCAAACCTGCAAAAGTCACAAGGAAAATTTCACACAAGTACATACATTCAGACATCAATTCAATTCTCACATTCACACATATAGAAACATTCAAATACATGTATTAACATTCAGAAATATTCATTTACAAAGTATAATTCATTATCGCTATCAACATCCCAATTATATTTTACAGTTGCCACTGCTTGTATGGCTTTTGCCCATTCTTCTCTTACTTCATTTCATGCTTCCATCGTATATGGAGCATGTATATTTTTTAAGCGTTTACCTATAGTGTGGTCAGTTTTAAACACCTGCAAAGAGAATGATGTATATATATAAGTAATAATATAAAAATAAGATTGATATATTTCATACTAACTAATGAGACTATATATAATACCTCATGTATGCTATCGATGTCCAATACGGCATGTTTGATAATCATCTGCATAAATCGCATCACATAGTATGTGCATGCCCATCCATTGTCTTGTGTTGGACACTATAAATTGAAACATACAAAATAATACAACTAAGCACAATTCACATCAATGATATATACATTGGAGTCGTGGAGTCCGGAACTTACTTGTACGTTCTCCCAATTTATTGGCTGGTTCTTTTTCCTTGGGACCTTTCCTCCAGCCTTTTTGAATGCATCTAAACCCCTACATGTTAATATAACACAGTAAATTGCATAAGTAAATAATAATGTAATAAAAGATGTTAACAGATATAAAAATGAAATATTTCTCACCAGAATAATGGCATTCTCATTACGTGTCCAATTTAAGGGTTCAATGTACTCCCCGCAGGATCTAGATAATAAACAGTGAATGTCCCGGGGACAATAACTAGTAACTCCCAATGTCTACCGCTAGAGGTAAGAAGTTAACAATTAATAACTCAAAATGCAAAATAAAAATGGAATTTTCTTAAGTCCAAATTATAAATAAAGTAAACTTACTTGACATTGAATGGAGCTATTATTATCGTCTTCTTTTGCTGACCAAAAATTGTAAAAGCATCTATACAGTATTGTTGAACATTATCAGGGTCTTTAGCTACCAAACTAATCAATGAAGGAATCAAAAATCCCACATGATCAAATGCAAATTGTTTGCAATGATCTTCGACTAAGTAGTTGCAAAACATGTATTACGTATGCATTAATATATAAGAAACCAGCTCACCGGATCTTACACAAGGTATATGGATGTATAAATAAGATCTCACCTTATCCATGTCTCTATCATTGATGTATTCTACCACTCATACATAAACAGCTCAATAATATCTTGTATAAATAAAGAGCTATCGTATGATTGACCTGCATAATCTGCATCTAAAGAAATAATTATAGGGCAATGTACATTATGTGCCCATAGCCAACATGCCATTCCCCTACAAGCAGGACCTAACGGGTATGTTAGCTCAGTTGGAACCCAATCGGGTAATGCGGGAAGTGGAAGTGGAGGCCTAGGTGCTCCTGGTGTCTTCTTTTTAACTTGTACATATAATTTCAGATCAGTTGACATCATATATACACATTAACAGTTTAAATCAATGTAAATTTATCTTACAATTTCAGTCGTGTAGACGACATCTGCTTTGGGCCACAATATGACCCCGCCTTCTGCCTCACCAAGTGTATCAATATCTGGGTGGGCATATGGCAACGCAACTTCCCTCCAATCGGGTAACACACGTATCGGGCTCACACGAACGTAGCCCTGTGGCATTGGAGTCCCGTGAAACATTGCCCCAGGAAGGGACGGGTAAGCCTGCGCCTCTGCAACAACGTAGTCTTGCATTCTTAAGCGGCATGGCTTCAATGCCTACAAATTTACATAAATAATATTATACATATATACATATCATCTTGAAAACATATCATCTTGAAAAGACTAGCTACAATGTCATAAACAATACTTACAGCAGACGTGCTAGGCGATGGGTCTCCAGGATTACTCACAGTCTGTGCATCAGGAGAAGAGTGGGTCGCCATAGGCGTATTGGAAGCCTGAGATGCCTGCCACCACAGCAATTCTTCCTTGACCTTCTCAGCAACTACATCGTTGACCTTCTTAGCAACTAAATCCTCAACTCTCTTATTCTCCTATACATGGATAAAAGAAACATTAGCTTCTTATTAATGAATTTCCTTTTGCAGTAACATTCTAAAAAAATAATAGGTTACCTCTTCTTGAGAAAGTCCCGCTCTGGGTTTGCGCTGGGATGGCCCAAAGAATGCTTTGATGCCAACACCAGCGCCGGCACCTCTAACACGTCCAGGATGCTCTGGGTTACCCAGAGCAACTGTCAATTCATCCCTTGTGCCCTGAGGGATGAACGTGCGTTGTTTCCTCTGCTCGTGCAGCTCCCGCTAATCACCATAAACAGAAATTGGTAAGTTAACACCACAAATAATCAATATTCAAATGATTTCTCTAAGAGTTGTATTTTACCATTTTTGTAGCCACCTCAGCAGTTACATGCTTCTTTATTTCACCCTTCTTGTTTTGCCTGCCAGCTATCCAGATATCATGGCGAGGCATGGGTGTGGCAGACTCCTGAGTAGGAGCAGACTGCTGAGTAGCCGCAGACTCCGCCTGTAGTCTTTGGCGAACGCTTGCATAGCCTTTTGGGCCCATAGTGTGGTCATGCACATTCAGTGCACGCCTTGCTTTTTGTGCGTCACTGAGGGCCTAGTTAGTATGCACATTAATGATTTGGTTAGTAGCACTAAATGTTAATCTTGAATAGGTGAATACAATGTATATTAATTAAATTGGGAGTGACGCCTAATACCTTGAATTCTTCAGATTTTCTTGAAGCAACAAAATTATCCCAATCTTCTTTGTCCAAGAAGTTCCATTGTTCAAGGGCTGACTTCTTCTTCTTATCACCCTCTTTTATGTATTCTCTGTTCAGATTTGTCCTATAATTCCTAAGAATCTTTCCAGCGCGTTGCATCACATTTTTACGATGCAACTTCTCATCCAATGCAAACAGATTCTGTAAAATAGAAATGTTATTAACTAGTATCCAAAATAGAATTGCAAATAATAGAATTTGTAATCTACAAAATAGAATTGCAAATAATAATAACTCATGCATAAATCCTTCCATATCAAGTCTTTTTTCCATATCATAGTACTCTTCTTCATCTATAGGATCTTCAATGAACTGTCTTTTACCATGAAGAACAACCGACCATTTATCATTCGCAGGATCATCGATATAGAATATTTGTTTCGCCTGTGATGCCAATATGAATGGTTCACCCTTCTCGCCAATCTTTTCAAAGTTCACCAAAGTGAAACCCAATTCATCCACTATAACTCCTTTGGTGTTATCAACCCAATTACATTTAAAGAGCGGAATTTTGAAATCTATGTAGTCAAACTCCCAAATGTCCTCAATGACACCGTAATATGACATTTTAGCTTCACGTGGACTCTTATCCTTTGCACTTGCAAAGTACATAGTCGACGCTTGAAGAGTGACCCCACTATTTTGGACGTCACTCTTATCATCTTGGCGCTTTGTGTAATATGTGAATCCATTAATGTCAAACCCTTCATAAGACATAACATTTGGTTTTGGTTTAAAGGCGAGGCATTTGATAGTTTATGTAATATCATTTGGTGTTTGAGATAGTTGATGTAAGACTTTATCTTCAAACCACTTAGTAAAAGTCTTATTATGCTCTCTAGCAAGCCACATTGAACTTGCTCGAGGATGTTGTCTCTTTATGAAATTGGTATGTTCCTCGATATAAACACTCACTTCATCCATATTGTGTAAAATATACAAGTGAGCTTGTTCCAACTGCTCACGGCTGATTACTTTCACCCGTTAATGCTTTGCGCTTCCGTTCATCATTCCATCCATTGAATGCTTTGCGCTTCCTACGATACGGATGGAATTTTGAAAGAAACCTTCAATGACCAAGATATACAGTCTTCCCGCCATGTTTTAGTCTTATTGAATCAGTGTTTTCTTCACATATAGGACACGCTTTAGCTCCTTTGACACTATATCCAGACAAATTCCCATATGCTGGAAAGTCATTAATAGTGCAAAACAACATAGCGTGCAAACGAAATGTCTCTTTTACTGAAGCATCATAGGTCATCACATCTTCAGCCCAAAGTTTCTTTAAGTCATCAATCAAAGGTTCAAGATAAACATCGATATCATTTCCGGGTTGTTTAGGGCCCGATATCAACAATGACAACATAACGTACTTATTTTTCATACACATCCAGAAAGGAAGATTGTATATAACAAGCATGACTGGCCAAGTGCTATGTTGGCTGCTCAATGTCCCGTACGGATTCATCCCATCTGTACAAAGCCCAAGTCTTAGATTCCTATCTTCTTCACCAAATTTAGGGTACAATAGATCAATCTTCTTCCACTGTGGGGAATCAGACGCATGTCGTAGGATCCCATCATTATTTTTCTTAACATCTGCATGCCACCTCAAATTCTTCGCATCTTTTGGATTTGCAAACAAGCGTTGAAACCGTGATATTATAGGTAGATACCACAACACCTTGGCAGGAGAACCAGTTTTGGACTCCCCCGAAGTCGTCAATTTATACCGTGACGCACCACATTTTGGACAATCTTTCAAATCTACATAGTCCTTTTGAAATAATACACAATCATTCAGGCATGCGTGTATCTTCTTGGCCTCCATTCCCATTGGGCACAATATTTTCTTTACCTGGTATGTTGAGATTGGAAGCTCGTTTCCTTCAGGAAGCATTTCTTTCAACAAAGTCAACAATGAAGTGAAGCTTTTGTCGCTCCATCTATTGTTAGCTTTCAACTTATACAATCTCAACACAGTGCTAAGCTTCGTAAACTTAGCACAGCCTGTGTATAACGGTATCTCAGCATCATGCACAATGTTTGTAAAGATAGGAGGTGGATCGGTGTGCTCTACCCTACAACTATCCAACATCGCATCAACGATGTCTGCTGGAACTAGTTCGTTCACATTTACGTCATCGGAGGCAATTTCTTCTTCCACCCAAGCACTGCTATCGACATCTACTGGTTTTGATTTTGAAATCTCTCCATGCCAGTGCCATTCTGTATAGCCTTGTACAATCCTGTTGCACATGACATGACTTTTGATTTCCTCACCAGTGTTGACTTTCAAGTTATTACCGCAATGCCTACATGGACGGTAGAACCTATCTGTAGGTTTTTTCCTATGTTCCTCGGCAAATCTAATAAACTGATCAAGACCAGATATAAACTCTGGGGTGCAACGATTACGAATGGACATCCATGATCTATCCATTCTATGATCAGAGAAAACAAGTATATATTAGGAAACAAGTATATATTAGGAAAAGATTAGGCAGCATTTCCCCGCTGTTCTCTAAGTACATATGTACTTAGAGAACAAACGGGGAAATGCCAACAAACACATTTGATGTCATTCTTATATATAATAAATGTGTACCACCTATCCCATCCTTGAACACCTAATCTCACTAGTAAGTGTATAATGTGTAGTTGGTTTTCAAGAAAATTTCGGCAGCATTTCCCTGCTGTTCTCTAAGTACATATGTACTTAGAGAACAAACGGGGAAATGCTACCGAAATTTTCTCGAAAACCCAATACACATTATACACTTACATCCTAAGTGATATTAGGTGTTCAAGAACAGTCCCAAACCGGGGACTATCCAAGATTTACTCCTAATGAGTAAATCTTGGACGGGTTTCTAGGCCAACAAACACAATAATAGATATCTACAATGAAGTCGGACTCCATACAAACTGTATATAATTTAGTGATTGTTCATTCTAATTTATACCAATGTACAAGTAATATAAAGAACAATGATTGTTCACATTCTAGGCCAACAAACACATGTGATGTCATTCTTATATATAATAAATGTGTACCACCTATCCCATCCTTGAACACCTAATCTCACTAGTAAGTGTATAATGTGTATTGGGTTTTCAAGAAAATTTCGGCAGCATTTCCCCGCTGTTCTCTAAGTACATATGTACTTAGAGAACAAACGGGGAAATGCTACCAAAATTTTCTCAAAAACCCAATACACATTATAAACTTACATCCTAAGTGAGATTAGGTGTTCAAGAACAGTCCCAAACCGGGGACTATCCAAGATTTACTCCTAATGAGTCAATCTTGGACGGGTTTCTAGGCCAACAACATGGTTAATCCTAATATGTTGGGATCACATAATTATACTGGTAGGATTTTAATAGACATGATAAGTACCTAATCTATATAGCATTATTAAATAATAAATCAAGAATTTAATAGTTTCAAACATGCAATAATTCACAATGCAATGTTATAAACTATAGGCAACATGGATAGATGAGACTAGAGTTCATATTAGAATAAAAATTAGCAACTTAGGACAAAGTGTGTTACCTTTCAATCTGTGTAACCTAGGGTTCAGAATATCATGATTTACTTAATGTGATAATCATAAGGACTTTATAATTTGCATGAAATAAATAAACATCCAGCATCTATCACTTATTCAATCTTCAAGAAACCTTGACAAACATAGGAAGTAAATACATGTAATCATAAGTACAACCACGTACCTTGATGATGATCCATGCAAATCATACATTAATTCACTGAGTATATTATCCAAGCAAATAAGAAAACCAAGCAATTAACTTTTGTTGCATGTATATACATCCTAAAGTGCCACAAATCATATAATAACATTAAACTCTACTCAAGTCCTAATCTAGAGTTTAGGTTTCCTTATTATCCTGTTATCATTAGGGTTATTCTTGAACCCCCAATTCCTAAGTTCATTGATTTAATGACATAAAAAGATCTAGTTCATATTATGTTTACCCATGATTATAAAACTATCATGTTATGATATTAGGACCACTTAAAGCAGATTAGGCACATTAAGCAAGCAGAGTAGGGAGCCAATTTCGCGCAAGCAGATTAGGCAAGAAGATTAGGTCGGCACATAAAGAACCAATTTCACGCCTAGGTAGGTCGGCAGGTACCTGGGCAAGCAGAGTAGGGCGAGGTCGAGCTGGTTGAGTACGTGGGCGGCGGCCGGCGAGCTCCAGAACCAGCGACAGCAACTCCGACGAGCAGGGAGCGTTAGCGGCGGTAGGCAGGCAGGTGGCCAGGCGGCGGCAGGCAGGCAGCGGCCAGGCAGAGGAGAAGGAGAAGGGGGTGCGGCGGCGGAGGAGAAGGACAAGGGGGCACCGGAGAAGGGGGCGCCGGAGTAGCAGTGGCGGCACGGCGGCGCTGTCGTGGAGAAGAAGGAGCAGAGAGTCGGGCGACAGCAGAGAAGAAATCGCTCGCAACGAAACAGAAGAAAGGGGAAGAGTCGGGCGGTCGAGGGTTATGAGGTTCCCAAATAGTGTCGGTTGTTTACAACAACCGATGCCTAAACATCTTTAGCGTCGGTTGTTTCAAACAACCGACGTCCAATTGGACGATATTTTCATGAAATTATTTGGCGGGAACCACTTTCAGCGTCGGTTATAAAAGGATCACCGACGCTGAAAAGGACACTTTTCGCACAAATTTCCATCACACATAGGCGTCGGTTTTTTATCTACATAACCGACGCCGAAAGTGACACTATTTTTTTCGCTCGAAAATTGGATTTCGCGGGCGACTTTAGGCGTCGGTTTGTTATAAACAACCGACGCTGAATACAAAGCGGTACCCGTGTCTGGCTGGTCTTCGGATATAGACGTCGGTTTGTCTAAATAACCGACGCCCAGAAAAGCGACACTGAATGCTATTTCTATAGTAGTGATATATATATATATATATATATATATATATATATATATATATATATATATATATATATGTGTGTGTACGTATATATATGTGTATATATATATATTTATATATACACATATATATATGTATATATACACAAATGTATGTATATGTGTGTGTATATATATATATATATACTATACATATATATATATATGTATATATATGTATATATATGTATATATATATGTATATATATACATATATATATACATATATATATGTATACATATATATATGTGTATATATATGTATACATATATATATATATATATATATATATATATATATATATATATATATATATATATATATATATATATATATATATATATATATATATATATATATATATATATGGCATTTTTTTAATACCCATGTGAGTAGCCTAGAGTTTTGCTACCTAGCAGCCAAAAAAGTAACTCTACTGTCAAAAAAGTAACTACGGTGATAAGAAAGTAACTACTCGACTAAAAGAGTAAATCATTACAAAATATACAACAGATATATATGTAATCGTGAATTGAAATCTTCTGTTACAAATGTAACTATCTATGCATGAAACTTAGCAGTTTGCAAGGTAAAGTAACCCTCAACATGTCAAAAGTAACCAACTAAAAAAAACGTAACCGAAATAGGGGGCGGGTATTAAAGATAGGGTCTCTCTCTCTCTCTCTCTATATATATATATATATATATATATGTATGTATGTATATATAAGGCTTCCGTCAAAGAGGGATTGTGAACATCCAAATGGATATGAAAGAAAAACAATAAAATATATATATAATATGAACTTTCTTTAAGTCAAAATACCAACAAGATGTGCCACATAAACATAGTCAAATTTATTAGGTCACATAACCCTTCATTGACAATAATCAACTTGCATGCAAGTGAGATAAGCATAGCACTAGTGAAAATGCAAAGTCAGTGGAGGCTAGGGTACACAGCACAAAACTTGATAGAGAATGGCACATAACCAAACTCCCTTAGCATAAAAACTAGGGTATGGGCCATACGATCCTCCACGCCAATATACAAAAGTGCATGAGGAATAAAACTTCATTGCATAGCAAGGGATAAAACTTAGTGCCTCGTAATATCACAGAGGGGAATGAAACACCAGGAGAATAAAAGCCAAAAACCAATGCAATATACTACTCTAGGTATATTGAATCACAAGGCATGCGTAAATGTATAAGAAAGTGAAAGTTCGATCATATAAATAGAATTAATGAGATTTCCATTACATAAATGGGTACTATGAAAGATACACTACATAAGATGGAAAAATAGTTTAGATCCACAATTAGAGTTTCATCATGAATCAAAGTAAAATATATATTAAATAAGGATATCCAACAAAAGATGCATACCATCTAACTCACATGTCTCAACCTCTCAAAGGAAAGAGAGAAAAGTGTATAGGCTAGCATGTCACAAAGGAATGCGTGAGTATTAATTATGGGTAATTGTTCAATATAGAAGTAAAAGATGCAACATACATCAAGAGAGAGAGTAAAATTTTGGTTAATTAATCAATATGGATAACAAAATGCAACATACCTCATACACAAACTACATATGTCCAACATAAACCCAAGGTCCAAGCTAGGGTCTTCAAAATACCTAATAAGCACATATATTGAGATTAGGGTTAAGTTCACTTGGATAAAATAAACCCTAAAAGTTACATTTTTATATTAATGAATTAGGTTATAAAAATCATGTGATCTTATAGATTATAGTTTATTGAGTTCATATCATACTTAATCTTTTTGAATTATAGATTATTAGTTATTATTTTTGGAAGATCTAGATAATTAGATAAATCCATTAAAAATCACATTTTTATTATATGGAGTTAGGCAATGATACATATGCCATTGGATACAGAAAAACACCATGATTCCAAAAATATATTTTCTTTAATTTTTCTAGTACATATGTAAATTACTATGAATTTCTTAAGATAAATATTGTTTAATGGTGTATTAAACAAATTTGCATAGGCTAATGACCAATACAAACCCATATGATTTATATTCATATTGCATGATAGGGCATATCATTAGCTCGCATGTGACAAAATACACATGTCAAATCAAAATAGAAGGGCAAAAGACTAAAAAGCCCATGATCCACATGACATGAACTAAAATAATTTAGGGGTAAGAACAAGACATCACAAACAATCTTCTTCTTCCTTTTTGTTCTTTCTATGAGAGAGCAAGGAGTTTGCCAAGAGCTTGAGCCAATGATCAAACCTCAACCCTCATCTCATCGAGTCCCTTTAGAGGTTATAATGGCCCCTCAGTGTCGTGATATTATCTTTGAGCCCAATGAGAATCCACGAGTAAGCAAGGAGCAACAAAAATAAACATTGTAAAAGAAATAGTGGTGGAGGAGATCAAGGACCATCAAAGAAGTAAAATTAGACAAATCTAAGCTCAGAAACCAATTTGGTATGTTTTGGCGAAGCTACCAGTAAAGTAAACAAACCACGATCACCATTGAAATTGATGATCATTGAATATTTTTTGAAACTAAAAAAAATCAAATATAAAAAGGGAAAAAGAGGAAAAGATTGGGTACCCACCCTTGGACCAAATTGAGGTGATGAGGTGCTTTAACGACGTTCATGGAGATCATTAGATGTATATTGTGTGGCGTGATGGTTGGTATTTCTACGATGAAGATGAGATGACCTCCTATCATAGGTTGGAGTTTGAGCGAAACTCAAGAGGGTGTAGAGGGGGTTCCTAAAGATGTGCGTATATGTGGGAGTTTGTGTAATGTTTCTAAACTTTCCCATTATGTGAGAGCCTAGAAAAGCAAGAAATATGGTGTGAAGGTGGAGATAGGGGAGAGGACAGATGGGTGGTGAAATACATATATAGGTGACTATGAAGCATCACCCTATGGATTTTCTAAAGAGGAAAGGAGTACAAAGACCAAGCAAACAAAATTGTGAGTAAAAATGTAAGAGAGAGATTGGAGAAAAATAGTTGTAGGAGAGGAGGCACAGTCACCTAGTTTCCCAAAGGAGTCGGGAGATAGGAGATAAAACCAGGATGGTCGAATCTTCTAGAACCACTCCTAGGTGAAGATCCAGCCATCCGTCCATTGATCCCATGCACATAAAAAGGAAACAAAGGGGTGAGACAAATAATGTATAGAAACTTCAGACAAAACTAAAAATCAAAGGTATTTAACTAAATGATTACTATTTTCCTACCCTAATACAGTTGAGGGCCCAAACAAGGTTTAAATAAATCCATATTCCTAGACTAGTTAGGACATGAAGAATCCAATTTTAGCATCAGTTCTCACTTTTGGGGTTGTTTACTATTTTGGGCCTCAAGTTATATTCTCTTTACTAAATAAAATTAAGATAGATATGAGTATTCAATTAATGTGAAAATTTACAAATAGACTAATTTTGGTATGTAATACTTGAATTTAGGATTTGTTTCCACTTTTTTAGTTATTAAATAATTTATTTAATATTTTTGTCCTTATATCATATTTTATTTTCTAAATGGAATTAAGATAGTTATTATTGTTCAAATAATGTGAAACTTGGCACCCAGTCTAACTAGGACATGAGGAAGATGGTTTTCACATTATATTTGGGTTTCAAAATTTTGTTTTTGGAGTTCTACTACAATTAGAGATTTGGGCTCATCAACATTACATCATTACCATCATTATTTATAATTTAGATTCCATTGTCTTCACTTTGTTACCAAAAGAGTTTCCTTATATTATTATGCACAAATTTCCACATTTCACTTATTTGATCTATTAAGTCCTTGAATTGAATAAGTATTTAGATAATGGTACCTCAATAGAATTTTTTGACATAGAATACTAATTATTTTTCTAATTTGTGTATTAAGCATATTATCATTCTTATTAAACATATTTTAGTTGTTATGTGTATATTAGTTAGTAAAGCAAACATATATGACATATTTAACAAATTTACTTACGTGTTTGCACATAATTAAGTTTTTATGTTAATATGGGATGTTGATTACATAACCTAATGTCACGCATTAACAATATCCATTAAGGTATAACTTTATCCTTGTTTTCACAAATATAAGGAACCAAGAATACTAACCTCCTAATCATGGAATAGGGTAAGATATGAGGTTTTGGTATGTTAGAACACTCCTCTACTTAAAAGGATTTCATCCTCAAAATGTAATAATCCATATATGATCCACTAATACTCTCCACATGCTAAAAGGTTTAACCTAATAAGCCAAGATAAACAACACTTTAAAATATTAGGGTTACATATACATATTTCATAGAGAATACTTTGGGTGTTTATGTTGTTCATAGGTCATTCATCCAACTAAAATCTCATATTCACATAGGGTTGAAATTTTAGGTCCTTATGTTACTAAATCAACAACCCTAAGTTTCACATGGGAATTCTAAAAAGTCAAAGGGTACAAAACGGGTAGGTCAACTAAACCTTTAGTACTAGATTCATCTTCCTAGTCATTTCTCCAGCTCCAAACTATGGCTTAACATTTCTAATTATAAAATTTCCATACATGTTGAAGATGACTTGGAATAAGATTAATTAGTGATTAACTATAAGTGCAAGTGGGAGTCTATTGGTATGTATACCCATAGAACCTATCATATGATGATTGTAATGTCTGATTAGTTGCCATATGGGGTATCAAGTCAAACACATAGATTAATGTTAGATAACAATGTATTGCACAGACCCACCTTGAGAATGATACATGGATACTATGGAAGGGCAGTCAGTATCAGCTCTCATAGTGATAGTGGTGATTGTGGTTCTTAGATTTGAAGTCACTACACTCATTACATTTCATTCAATGTATTTTGACATCATCCAACATGACCTTGAATAAGGGTTGCCATAAAGGTGATGCTAGGGTACATTGTGACACATGAGGATTGAGTATGAGTGATGTAAAAGGGATTTTTCCCTCCTATGGGAGATTGATATCTTGGCCACTTGATAAGCGAGACTGACTCATATCACTCAATATGTGATATGTGAGCTCATTCATACAGTCTGCTCTAGTTAAAGGAATATGGATTGAACATTGAGATGATGTCGATTACATTCATTCAATTCAATATGGATATCAAAGACAAAGGAACTATACGATCACAAAAACATTGGTCATAGATTGT